>OU015755.1:62530814-62599425 GCA_907169655.1 Acomys percivali | reverse complement strand
ACACACACACACACACACACACACACACACACACACACACACACACACACAGTGTTCTGCTTGCATGTGCATCTGCAGGCCAGAAGAGGGCAACAGATCATACTATAGATGGTTATAAACCATCATGTAGTTGCTGGGGCTTGAACTCAGGACCGCTGGAAGAACAGCCAGTGTTCTTTTAACATTTATTATGTATACAATGTTCTGCCTGTATGTGTGCCTGCCCGCTAGAAGAGGGCACCAGATCATATTGTAGATGGTTGTGAGCCACCACGTGGTTGCTGGGAATTGAACTCAGGACCTTTGGAAAAGAAGCCAGTGCTCTTAACCTCTGAGCCATATCTCCAGCCCCGTGTTGTTGTTGTTCTTTTTCTTTTGTTTTGTTTTTTGAGACAGGGTTTTTCTGTGTAGCCTTAGCTGTCCTGGACTCGCTTTGTAGATCAGGCTAGCCTTGAACTCACAGCGATTCACCTGCCTCAGCCTCCTGAGTGCTGGGATTAAAGGCATGCGCCACCACCTAGAGTCCATTCTTTACACCAGGACTTAACTGAAATAGGATCCTAGCCCAAGACTGCAGGTCTACAGTCTCAAGCCTGTAGGTCTGACTGTGGGCTATTGGGAAAGATGTCTCAAGGGTTTTTGTAGGTGATGACTGTAGTTCATTCGGGAGCTGGGCCCTTGCTCTCCTGAAGGAAGGAGACCCAGAGTACCTGGTGTCGATCACGTGCCTCTACAAGGTTAGAAAGCAAAGACGGGGCCCAGCCTGGGTGGATCGTAGATGTGGACAGGCCTCAGCATGACCTTTCTGCCTCACAGAAGGTTTCAGCCCTCAAAAAAACAGAGGCCTCAGAGGGGGTCAGCGAGCACGCCCACTTAGCGCAGCTGCGGCCCATATAGGAGGCGACAGCGGTGGGAGTGTCTAGGGCGAGCCTGGAGAGGCCGGTGAACGTGCAGGGGGCGGGGTGGGGGTGGGGGTGGGGGTCGAGGGGTGGAGCTGCTCGGCGACGGGGCGCTACCCAGCTACTGGAGTTCTGTGCGTCGCCGCGGCGGCGACGGAAGTGACGCGACGTTGCCAGGCCGCTGGTTGCTAGGCGCCGCGCCGCATGTCTTGCGTAGGACAGCGTCAGCTGAGGCGGGAAGCGCGAGCCGTTGCGCCATGGCTGGAGGTAGCGGCGCGCGCCCGGCGCGCTGTCGTCGGGTCTCGCGTCCCGGGACTCCCGGGTCCGAGGTCCCCAGTGCGTCACTGACTGCACCTCGCGCGGAAGCCCGCGCGGCGCGCGGAGGCGAAGGGTCGCGGCGCGCTGCCCAAGACCAGTGCTCAGGCGGCGTCCCGTCTCCAGTTTGGCAGCATCCTTTCCTCAACGTATTCAAACACTTCAGGGTGGATGAGTGGAAACGGTCCAGCAAAGAGGGAGATGTGGCTGTGGTGACGGTACTTGGCTGGAGGTCCTTCCTGCTCCTGAGAAATCTCCCTTTTGTTTTGCGCTATTCGCAGCTCCTCTTTCTTTCTAGGACAAAGTCCTGAAGTGCACCGTGTATCGCATCCGTGGGTCTGTTTCTGCTAGCAACTACATCCAGCTCCCCAGAACTAGCACCCAGTCTCTGGGACTGACTGGGCGGTACCTGTATGTGCTTTTCCGGCCCCTGCCTGCCAAGCACTTTGTCATCCACCTGGACGTGTCCACCGAGGTGCTCAGCCTGGAAGGAGGGCAGTGTCGTTTGTTGCTGCTTATTCCCCGTAATTCTCCATCTAATGGCCTCGCTCTGCCTCATAGGACGGCCAGGTCATCCGTGTGTCTTTCTCCAACCTCTTTAAGGAGTTCAAGTCCTCCGCAACATGGCTTCAGTTCCCCTTTGTCTTCGAGACTCAGACACCCAGGAGAGGTGGTGACACCTGGTCCAGGAGGGACAGCTTGAATGAAGGCCTGGAACGGGATGGTACAGGCCCAACTGGGCTTGTGCTTGTGTGTGTGGCTCCGAGGACAGCTAGGGGATTGGGGCTGAGAGGGTTGCAGCTGTGAAAAATGGGGAAACAGAATGGCAGGTGCTGACCTTGCACCTGTCCTGCAGCCCTGGCAGGTGTAGCTCCTTCTAGTGCCCGCTGGACCTGCCTGCAGCTGGACCTGCATGACATCCTGATGTTCTACCTGAGCAGGCACTATGGCCACCTCAAGAGTGTTAGGCTGTGTGCCAGCCTGCTAGTCAGAAACCTTTACACCAGTGATCTGTGCTTTGACCCCGGTGAGGCCCACACTTCATGCCCCATTTCAATCAGAAGGCTAGAACCCTCTTGTTGGCAGATGAGAGCCATGCACCAGGGACCCCCAGCTCTAGAAAAAGCATTAGGGGGTGGGCTGGTGGGCTGTCCGATACCTGCTGTTGCATCTTGCCTGGGGTGGACAGGATAGAGACGGGAAGTTTCCCTTGATCTAGAACAATACCTATCGTTGTAGCTGTCACTGTTACTGAGGCCCGGCGTGCAAAATTGTCTGTCAACCCTGTGCCTCGAGAAATGGCCTTCCCAGTGCCTAAAGGGGAACGCTGGCATGACCATTACATCCACGTTCGGTGAGCAGCTCTGGGGCTCAGGTGGTGAGGAGCCACGTGGCCGTCAGTCCCCAGATATTGATTTTTTGCCTCTGCCTGTGTTTGCTACCTATAAGGTTTCCAAGTGATGGCTCAAAAGCATCTGGTGAGCAGGTTGAGAAGAGCTGTCGCCCTCCAGAGGCAGGTGGGCTGTGACTCCACAGGATGCCTAGGGCTCGGTGGGGCAATATCAGGAGATCCTGAGGAGGGGCTCAGTAGCATGGAGACTAGTTGGTATGTGCCTGGGGCAGCCTGGAGGTAGGCACAGAGAGGGGCCTAGCTGATGGCCGTCTGCGCTTCAAGAATCACGTTTAAGGTCTGTGCCGGTGGCATCCGATCTCCAGGCTTTTTTGTTGGGAGAAGAGCCGCCATGGTCTGGGATAAAGTGACAGCAGTGTTTGTGGTGTAGCATCTGTAGAATGGGTGAGGGGCCACCTGTTTCCTCCCTGTACCTTCGCTGGCATTCTCACAGGCCTGGTGCTGCTCTACTCTGGCTCTTTGTTCTGTTGTGGTCTTCCTAGGACACGTGTCATGGCGCCTGCCTCATCCAGTGGTCTCTGGCAAACCGTTGCTGAGCAGTAGGTCCCCTGCGGCCCAGATATCTACTCCTGCATTGGTGAGTGCACTTGGGAAAGGGCTGGGGAATGGTGGCTGTAGGGTGCTGATGGCACGTGTTCCACCACAGCCATGCCAGGTCCCCTCGGCACCTGGACTCCTTCCAGAGGTCAGCCTGCCCTACAAGTATCCAGAGGTCTCCAGTGGAGGCGCCGTCCGCATCCATAGCCAACGGCCTTCAGCCTGGGATGAGGTCACTGATGCACACACAGTGGCTGGTGGTAGACATGTTCTAGCTGACAAACCACCTGGAGTACCCATGGCCCTTGAGGACATTGGCTCCTGTAAGGTGAGTGCCCATCTGAAGGCATCTGGGCATTAGTGAGATGACAGGCTGGCCAACCTGAGCCCGCTGAGCTGCCTTCAGAGTGGATGGGCCTCTAAACCACCTTGCATTGAGCAAGTGACCTTGTTGATGAATAAAGATGGGGTTGTTCCTCTTGTCAGCTCTGAGGGTCACCCAAGATCGTCTGTCAAAGGACAGGACCTGGGGTTTCTGGGTGCTTTACCACTTCTGCCGGAAAGTTCCTGCTAACAGGATCTCTGTCCTGTCTCCCTCCATACCCAGGCTTTTCTTTGAGAGGCAGCCCAGGTAGAGCTTTTTGCAGGGAATGGAGTGACTTCCTTGAATCTCAGTTTGTGTTTTTCTATTTCAGCTCTTCCTCCCAGACCCAGTCCTGAAACTCAAGGGCGTCATTGGCTTTGGAGGTCACAGCACCCAATGGGTGAGGTTTCGAGGCAGTTTCCAGGCCAGTTTTCATTGGGTGGCATGAGTGAGTTTTGAAAAGGAAGGATTTCTAGTTCTTTCTTGGGCACTTTATTTTCTTTTTCTTTTTCGAGACAGGGCTTCTTTGCGTAGCCTTGGCTGTCCTGGACTCACTCTGTAGACCAGGCTGGCCTCGAATTCACAGAGATCAGCCTGCCTCTGCCTCCTGAGTATTGGGATTAAAGGTGTGCGCCACCATACCTGGCTGCCCTTGATTTTTTTTTTTTAAGTTTATTTTATGTGTACGAGTGTTTAGTCTGCATATATGTATATGTCCCATGAGGATGTAGATGCTGGGGAGGTCAGACGAGGGCACAGCATCCTCTGGAACCGGAGTTACACAGATAGTTGTCAGCACCTCAGTAAAAGAAACAGGTGCTTGACACTGCTGAGCCATCTCCCCAGCCCCATAAAGATTTGTGTGTGGGGGCCGGGCGTGGTGGCGCACGCCTATAATCCCAGCACCCGGGAGGCAGAGGCAGGCGGATCGCTGTGAGTTCGAGGCCAGCCTGGTCTACAAAGCGGGTCCAGGACAGCCAAGGCTACACAGAGAAACCCTGTCTTGAAAAACCAAAAGAAAGATTTGTGTGTGTGTGTTTACTATGTGTGTACAGAAGCCCATAGAGACCAGAAAGGGAGCAGCAGATCCCCTGAACAAGAGTTAGAGGCAGTTGTGAGCCACCATGTGGGTGCTTGGAGTGGAACCCGAGTCCTCTGCAAGAGTAGTAAGCCGGCATCTCTCCAGCCCCACTTACATCTTTAGACCTTCTATGAGTGTGGGTTTCTCTGATCCAGAGCAGAGCTGTAAGAACCGGATCCTCTAGGAAGAGCTTCAAGTGAAGGAATGGTGTTTCCTTCCTTCCTGGGTACTCACCAGGCCCTTCGGGCATGGACTCTGAGTGATCTTTTGCTACCAAGGTCACCAGTGTTTTACATTGAAGAAACTTTAGTTGTCTTCTCCACATATGCCTGTGATGGAGGGACAGATGTGTCTCTGGGTGGCCAAATGTGTCCTCTGTGTGTGTGTGTGTGTGCATGCCAGTCTCTTTCCCCTTCTAAGCAGCCAAGAGGGACTCGGTTGGGTTTCTGTGGGTGACTTTGGTCCTGGCCCTCATGCACTAAGGCCCTGTGGACCAAAGATGGAATGGCTGTTGTTTACCCCTGCCACGCGGTCATCATCGTCCTGCAGATTGATAGCGGACAGCAGAGATTCTTCCTTGGCCACACAGACAAGGTATATGCCTCTCGGGCCTGAGTGGGGAGAGGTGAACCTGCAGACCATATACCTTCCTGTTCATTGTACTTATGCAGGTCTCTGCCCTGGCGCTGGATGGGAGTGATACACTGCTAGCGTCAGCGCAGGTGCAGCCGCCCAGCATGGTGCGTCTCTGGGACTTCCCGACTGGAAGATGCCTGTCCCTCTTCAGAAGCCCCCTGCATACCATCTGCTCCCTTAGGTGCAGTAGCCTTGGGGTAGGGCAGCAGTGGGAGTGGGAGGCACCAGGAAACTGCTGACCTCCTGTTCACATCTACAGCTTCTCCGGCAGTGGCGCGCTCCTCTGCGGTGTGGGCAAGGACAGACACGGGAGGACGGTAATGTGTCAATAAACCTGCTATAGCAGGCGGGCCCTGCCGTGTGGGTCATGAGCTCAGCCAGCCTTCGCTTTCTTTTATTTTTATTTATTTATATATTTTTGTTTTTGCTTGTTTGGTGTTTGATTGTTTTGTTTTATTGGTTTTTTGAGACAGGATTCTCTATGTAGCCTTGGCTATCCTGGAACTCACTTTGTGGACCATAGAGATCAGCCTGCCTCTGCCTCCTGAGTGTTGGGATTAAAGGCATGTGCAAACACTGCTCAGCTCAGCCTTTGCTTTTTAAAACTCTTTGTTTATTTCTGCTTACTAAAGTAATATGTATGCCTCACCTTAAGATGGGAGCTAGAAAGATAACTCAGTGGTTAAGCACTGGCTGGTTTTTTTTTTTTTTTTTTTTTTTAAGAGGATGGCCCCTGTCCCCCCTTCAATTCCAAACATCCATATGGAGGCTTACAACTGTCTGTGAATCCAGTCCCAGGGGATCCAATGTTCCCTTCTGGCCTCTGTAGGCACTGTGCATACACAGCACTCAGATATACATTTAGGCAAACACTAATATATACAAAATAAAAATAAAATCTTAGCCTTGTGTGGTGGCGCACGCCTTTAATCCCAGCACTTGGGAGGCAGAGGCAGAGGCAGGTGGATCGCTGTGTGTTCGAGGCCAGCCTAGTTTACAAAGAGACTCCAGAACAGCCAAGGCTAACACAGAGAGACCCTGTTTCAAAAAACCAAAAATAAAAATAAAAAAATAAAAATAAAAATAAATAAAATAAAATAAAATAAAATCTTTCTGGGTGTGGTGGCTCATGCCTTTAATCCCAGCACTTGGGTGGTAGAGGCAAGCCAGCCTGTTTTTTTTTTTTTTTTTAAAGAGAGAATCAAGACAGGCTGAGTGTGCTGTGGACTTGGCTAGCCTTGAACTCAGGGATCTGCCTCCAGAGTGCTGGGTTTAAAGGCAGGTCTAAAGGTGTGTGCCACCACTGCCTGGCGATGGCACATTCCTTTAGCCCCAGCACTTGTCGGGGGAAGACAGAGTCAGGTGCACAGTTCTCTAGGCCAGTCTGCTCTACATAGCAAGCTCTAGGCCAGCCAAGGCTACATACTCTAAATCTGTATTTAAATGTGTGATATCATCAGAGTAGAAGGCTTTAGCTGCTCTGAAGTGACCTAGTGTTTCAGTGTGGGCTGTCTCTGGCTTCTTGTCCCTGGATGCTGGGGACCCAGTCTAAGGCCTCACACTGAGACACACTCCAGCCTGCTCAGGCTTTATCTCTATAGATAGCTATAGCCATACTCTTCAGACTTGACATTCAGGGGTAAATCTCTATGTCGGAGAAAAGCCCTTGCCTGTTGAGGGGCTGGAGGCTCAGCTAACCCTTACAGGGCAGGGCAGGGCAGGGCAGGGCAGGTAAAGGTCACAGGGCTTGGTGTGTCTGCACCTGGAGTTCATTCTGGGTTTATTGCAGGTGGTGGTGGCCTGGGGCACAGACCAGGTGGGCCTTGGTGGCGAGGTGGTGGTTCTTGCAAAGGTGCACACAGACTTTGATGTTCAGACCTTCCGGATTGCCTTTTTTGATGAGACCAGGTGATGTGGCCAGGCCGTGTGGCACTGGGACAGGGTTTGGGCCTTGAGCCCCTCTGTTCTACATGGCTTACTCCTCCATGCCTGCAGGATGGCATCCTGTGGCCGGGGCAGTGTGCGGCTGTGGCGGCTGCGGGGCGGTGTCCTGCGTTCCTGTGCTGTAGACCTGGGGGAGCACTGTGCCCTGGAGCTCACTGACCTTGCCTTTGTGCAGGCCCTGGATGGCCACTGTGGGCCTTCGGCCGGCGTGCTGTGAGTCCCTGCCTTTGCTCTTACCCAGCCAGCCCAGCACGGCGAGTGCCTTGCCTCACCTGTGTCCTCTCTTTGGTAGATTTGTTTGCAGCCATAGTGGTCACATCCTGGAGATTGACCACCAGCGCATGGCTGTGCAGCACATCCGCCGCTTGCTGCCTACCCAGTCCTCTGGTGTTCCTCTCACCGAGAAGCAGAACTTCAGCGCAGGTAGTTGGGCACCCATCCCTGGGGGGAGGTGGCATCTCATTGAGGTACTGATGCCTGCCCTTTTCAGGATCTGGCATTGCTATCAGCAGCCTCAGTGTCTCCACTGCCACATGTGCCGTGGGCTCTGAGGATGGCTACCTGCGCCTCTGGCCCCTGGACTTTTCCTCAGTGCTCCTAGAGGCCGGTGAGATTGCAGACATCTGTCTTCCCTAGCATGGGGGGAGCTGGCTGCTGCAGAGAAGGTTGGGGTCCTCTGGCTCTGGTTTTGGTAGCACTCTTCGTAGGCTGGAAAGTGAGTTGTGGGGTGAGGGGGCTGCCCTGAGCCTGGCTGCCTCTCAATACCCATGGTGCCTGCAGGGGGCAGTGGCTAGTAGGCCTGATACTCGAAACCCTGGAGGCCTTGACAGCAAGAGAGCAACAGGTGGTCTGTGTCTTGGGGACCCCGGAGCCCACACAGTGTGGTGTGAGCTTTCCTGGAGTCAGCTCTGAAGCTTGCTGTTGACCCACCCTTTGCACAGAACACGACGGCCCTGTCAGTTCCATCTCCTTCAGTCCCGATGGCCTGCGTGTCCTGTCCACCACCACTTCAGGCCACCTGGGCTTCCTGGACGTCCCCTCCCGGGAGTACACTGTGTTGGCACGCTCCCACATGGCCCCGGTGCTGGCGCTTTCTACAGAACAGAGCCGGGGACAGATGGCAACCGTGTCCCTTGATCGCACTGTCCGCATCTGGGACCTGGCTACCCTACAGCAGGTGGGGAGTGGCAAAAAGCAGATAGGGGATAGGTCCAGGTGCCATACCAAAAGGCCGCGAGCAGGGGGACCCACAGGGAATTTGGTCTTTTCAGCTTGGTCTATAGAACTCAGTGTTAAAATCACATGGGGTTCTCTTGTCCCCTAACGACAACCTTTCATGGTGCCCTTTTCTCTCCAGCTGTATGACTTCTCGTCCTCTGACGAAACCCCTTGTGCTGTTGCTTTCCACCCCACATTGCCAGACTTCTTCTGCGGCTTCAGCAATGGAGCAGTACGCTCCTTCAGCTTAGAGAACTCTGATGTCCTGGTAGAACACACGTGAGTGCCTGGGGGACCAGGGCCGTACAGTCACCAGCAGGGAATATGAAAGCTGAGGAGCTCTGTGGGATCCCAAGGGAGAGGACCCTTTGCAGGAAAGCCAATGCCACCACAAACCCCTTCCTGGCTCCCAAGGTCATTGAGTGTCCCATGTGTGGTGCAGGCGTCACCGAGGGGCCGTCACCAGCCTGGTCATCACCCCTGACGGCAGGTTCCTGTTCAGCTCCTGCTCTCAGGGCTCCCTAGTCCAGTACAACTGTGCTGTCTCCCGATGCTGCGTCCTCCGTGTGGCAGGTCAGGCTCACGCTGGTTCAAGGCACTGGGGAGGTCTGTCTTAGTTAGTGTCCTGTTGCTGTGATAAAGACCGTGACCAAAAGCTACTGGAGGAAGAGAGGTTTATTTCATCTTACAGCTTATAGTCCATCTGGGGGAGTCAGGGCAGGAACTTGAAGGGAGAAACTGAAGCAAAGGCCATTGAGTGGTACTGCTTACTGGCTTGATGCCCGTGGCTTGCTCATCCTACTTTCTTCCTTCGCGCACCCCCCCCCCCCCCCCCCCCGGTTTTTCTAGACAGAGTTTCTCTGTGTAACAGCCTTGCTGTCCTGGACTCACTCTGTAGACCAGGCTGGCCTCGAACTCACAGAGATCCACCTGACTTTGCTTCCCAAGTGCTGGGACTAAAGGCGTGCGCCACCACTGGCTTCATCCTACTTTCTTATACAAGCCAGGACCACTGCTTAGAAGTGGCACTGCCGAAATGGGCTGGGCCCTCCTACATCAGTCATTAGTCAAGAAAATGCTCCCACAGATTTGCTTCCAGGCCAGCCAGTCTGATAGAAGTATTTTCCCAATTGAAGTTCCCTCTTCCCATTTGTCCCTGGCTTGTTTCAAATTTACAAAAAAGTCTAAGCAGGGCAAGGCCATCACCTCCACACTCATGGTCTGTGTTGTGCCGTGTGCCTTCCCCCAGGCATCTCTGAACTCTCCTCACAAGCCAAGGGTCAGTCAGTAAGGGTCTGGGCCTATTCTGCTTCAGAAGGTAGGGGCAGCCTGGGCACTAGGAAAGCGATGGGGAAAAACCCATTCAAAGGACATCTATGCCTCTGGTGCTCCTCCTTAACTTATGCCTGCCCAATGGCCATGTGGTGATCACAGCCTATAAGAGCTCCTGGTGAGCTCTAGTGCAGGCCCTGTGGAGGCTGTAGAGCGCCAGTGTGTGTTGCAGGCGAGATGGGATTACGTGTCTCCTGCCACACCCGCTGACCCCCCCCCCCCTGCCCTGTGCTGCTATAGCCAACATGGTATGTCAGGACGGTCGCCCCAACCCCAATACTCTGGCAGTCAGTGGAGACAGCTGCCGGCTAGCCTTTGTGGGCCCCTCCAAGTGTATGGTGACAGTCGTGGAGTCAGCCTCTTTGGATGAGGTGAGTGTGGGACCTTCTAGGGCAAGGGTTCTGCCTGGCTAGGTATAAAGCATCCAGGACTGGATGGGGCTGCAGCTGCTCAGGGGCCATCCTGGACCTATCCACGCTGCTCTCCAGAAGCTCTGCTTCCTATGTGGGGCTTATATCTGGGTACCCGGGTGGGTGCTCCTGGAACCACTTCCCTTCCTCCCTCCCTCCCTCCCTCTGGGTGGTGCTCACTAAACCTGGAGTTGCTGGCTAGTGGTCACTTACTCCCCAGTTGCTACGTGTTGATGTCAGCACCCTCAACCTGGCCAGCAACCACCCAGATTGGGCTGTGGCCGTCTGCTTCAGCCCTGGGAACTCAGACCACCTGCTGGTGTCCACATCCTCTAACAAGGTCGTGGTACTGGATGCTGTGTCAGGACACACTATCCGGGAGGTGAGTCAGGGGCTTACAGTGGCCTGACCCTGTTCCCTACAGCCTTGCCCCCAGTGCCAACTGCTCTACCACCAAGGGGGCTTCTTTGAGACTGCTTCATTCTAGTTATCCAGTGTCCGCTCCAGAGCCTGCTCCTCCCTGGCTCTTAGTGAGGATGCGCGTCTGCTGCTGGCAGCCACTGGCCGGACCATTACAGTGTGGGATTATCCGACGCAGGCGAACCCCAGCTGCCAGGTACGTGCTGTGGGGAGCAAGAGTCTATGGCACCCCATAGGTGGCTGAGGAGACCCCTGGAGGACCAAGTGAGGGAAGGCAGGGATGGGAAGGATGGAAGGTGATGTGGAGAAACCTCTGCCTGCTGAGGCCAAGTGCTACATGGGGATACCTCGATACAGGGAGCACAGAGTCATGGACAAACTCTAGGTCTCTGTCTGTGGTGCTTGCTGCCCCTAGGTATACATTGGCCACTCAGAGCCTGTGCACGTTGTAGCCTTCACCCCTGATCAGCAGCAGGTCCTTAGCGTGGGGGATGCCATCTTCCTCTGGGATGTCCTGGCCGCCGCTGAGAGGCAAGTGTCTACCCTTCTCTGTGTCTGCATGGGCCTTTTGCTGGCCAGCCCCTGACACCTCCTCTTGTTCTCAGAGACCAAAGTGATCCTGAGGCACCCCCAGTCCCTGAGGCCGGTGAGTGACCCAGGCTCAGCTGGAAGAGGAGGGTATGGCAATGTTAGTCACTGTGGAGCTGGCACTGGGTTGGTGGCCAAGTTAGACGAGAGGTCCCATCTCCTCTCCCATGCCTGATGTGTCTGCTATCGCCATGGAGACTGCCGCCCTGATAGATCTGACATGCCCAACCCTGACGTGGTCTTTCTAGCTCTACGCTCTAGTAGAGGACAGCTGGAGGACCTGGCATCTGGGGCCAGTGGACTCCCTCGGCAGCAAGTGCCCATGCCATCGGAGGCGTCACCACCCCCACTGAGTATCCATGACAGGCCCCGTGAAGGCAGCGCTGCTACAGGTTGGTGTCCTGGGCAGGTCTGGGCATACAGGCTCACAGCATGTGCTTTGGTGCTGATTCTGAATGCTGTCAGGCTGGGTTGTTTCTCTTCTCTTCTTTTTTTCTTTCAAGACAGGCTGTCACTATGTAACTCTGACTGCCCTGGACCAGGCGGGCCTGGGCCTCAAACTCATAGAGATCTACTTGTCTCTGCCTCCCAAGTGCTGGGATTAAAGGCGTGTGCCACCAAGTATGGCTTTGTTTTTCCTCTTAACCCTAGGCACCTTCTCCATCTCTGATGAGGAAGGACCCTGTGAGGAGAACCATGTCTCTGAGATGTTCCTCCAAAGCCAGGCCCCGACACCACCTATGCTGGTGGAGAGGGAGGCCGGTGGAGCTGGCGACAGCCCTCGGGAGGCAGCAAAGGGCCCTCGGGCACTAGCTATGCTTCCTAGTCACCACAGCCAAATGAGTAAGCAGGAGGCCACAGGCAGGGACTGAGGCCTCTGTTCAAACCATTTTGGGGGCTTGTAATAGTCTTTCCTGAAAGATGAGTTGAGGTCACCCCCAGACTCTGGGGATGCTGGTATACCTGCTGGGAGGGGTCTCTGGTGGTGGTAGGGAGTTCCATATCCTGTGGCCTCTCTTCCCATCAGGTGAATGGAGCCTTCAGACAGTGAAGGCTGGCCTCCCCACCCGCCCAGACTCCTACAAGCACTTCACAGCTCGCTATAAGGCCTCTACACGGGTCAAGGTCGGCAGCACAGCACGCTAGGGGTCTCTGAGAATAGCATTCTCTGGTGAACATGGCCCTCTCAGTTTTCCCCAGGGTAGCTCTCGCTCCATCCTGCACACACATCCTCCGTCCTATAGCACATATGCTCAACTTCCTGAAGTTCTGCTGATCCTCCCTGTGCCTCTCACTAGTGCTCCTGGCCCTGACCCCTCTATACTCCAGGAGCATCAAGCTCCTAGTTCCTATGGCTCCCACGTGTCCCACCTTGCTCCCTGTTTATACCCCGGGTCCCTTACCTGACCACTCTTTGTGTATCTCCAAGCAGCCTACTTGTGTGGTCTGGGGACCAGCTGTGCTGGTTACCAACTCTCTGGGTCTACTTCCTTGTAGAGTGTCTCCTTCCCTCCCGTTGGCAGGGAGCAGCTGCGACTGAAGGCCGTTGTAGGCTACAATGGGAACGGACGGGCCAACATGGTCTGGAGGCCCAACACAGGTAGGGCTATAGTGCCCCGTCTCGTCCTCCAGGGAGGTCCTCCACAGCAAGTAAACACTGGATGTCAGCTGAAGCTTCTAGAGTGCAGGCACTGGCACATGCCCTTGTTAGACCAAAGCCCCATGAGGTCTGACTGCCTGCAGTGCTGGGGATGTTGGCATTTTTCTTGCCTACAGGCTTCTTTGCCTACACGTGTGGTCGCCTGGTGGTGGTAGAGGACCTGCATTCTGGCGCCCAGCGGCACTGGTGTGGCCATCCCCAGGAGATCTCTACTCTGGCACTCAATCAGGATGGCCAGGTGCATGCCCTGCCCATATCCAGGGGCACAGTGTACACTAAAGCTGTAGCTCACATGAAGGACACGTCCCAGCCTCCCCTCCATTCAGCAAGGGCAGGCATGCCCAGCTGCTGCCACTGATTACTCACCATCCTGGCTGCAGGTCTTGGCCTCTGCCTCCTGCTGTGGCAGCACAGCCGCTCGCTGCCAGATCCGCATTTGGGATGTTCCCAAGGGCCTCTGCCGGCAGCTCCTTTCCCATCATGACACGGCTGTACAAGCACTGGCCTTCTCACCAGATGATGAGTTCCTTGTGACACTGGGTAGGTAGGCTTGGGTAGGCGGAGAGAGGGCAGGTTTCCGAGGGGCCCTAGTGGCCGGACTAGGCCTGATACCCATGTTATGTGTCTCCAGGGGACTATGCTGACCGTACCCTCGCCCTGTGGAGCATGGCCACCTATGAACTCCTGTCATCCACTCGTTTCCCGGAGCCTATACATGGTGTGGCCTTTAACCCCTGGGATGCCAATGAGCTCATCTGTGTTGGCACAAATGCTGTCACCTTCTGGCTCCTACAACACCATGGGACGGACACCAGCTTCCAGGTACGAAGCTGCTGGCTGAGCTCTTTCTTTTCTCATTTTATTCTATTTGCATTGGTATCTCGCCTGTGTGTGTGTTTGTGTGAGGGTACCGTATTCCCTGGAACTGCAGTTATAAACCATTGTGAGCTGCAATGTAGATGCTGGGAATTGATCCTGGGTCCTCTGAAAAAGCAGCCAGTGCTCTTTTTTTTTTTTTTTTTTTGGTTTTTCGAGACAGGGTTTCTCTGTGTAGCCTTTACTGTTCTGGACTCACTCTGTAGACCAGGCTGGCCTCGAACTCACAGTGATCCGCCTGCCTCTGCCTCCCGAGTGCTGGGATTAAAGGCGTGTGCCACCACCGCCTGGCTGCAGCCAGTGCTCTTAAACACTGAGCCATCTTTCCAACCCGAGGTGTTTCATGGGCAACTTCAGAGGATGGAGTCTGGTTGCCTGAGGACATCACTGACCCACAGCCACACTTGTGCTCTGTCAGATACACCGAGAACCAGTCCCTGACGAATTGGGGGCATCCGAGTTGACCTCACTCTGCTATGGGGCCAGCCCTCTCCTCTACTGTGGCTCCAGTTCTGGCCAGGTCTGTGTCTGGGACACTGGCACTGGCCACTGCTTCCTGGCCTGGGAGGCTGATGACGGCGAGATTGGTGGGTGCCTAGCAACCTCTATAGCCCTCCAACTGTGCTGGCTGTTGCAGTGTGGGACGTGGGCATCTCATACCCACCCTGTTTTCTAGGAGTGCTGCTGTGCTCGGGCTCCAGACTGGTCAGTGGCAGTAACACACGAAGGTTGCGCCTTTGGGCCGTGGGGATTGTGCCAGAGCTGAGGCGTAGAGGCTCAAGTGCCAGGTGAGCTGCCATAGATCTCTCTGTGTCCTGAAGGATTCCCTAGGGTTTTGGCTGCAGTGTTTCAAGTCCTTGATGGACCCTGCAAGCCAGCACCCCTGAAGCACGGCTCTCAGGTGAAGGCTGCCCTGTTATTAGTTGAGACCCCCCATGAAGATACACTCAGGCATAGCATGGGCCTTGCAGGCTGCAGAGCAAGGAGAGAAAGGCTTGAAGTCCTGGCTCTGTAGGGTCTTGGTTCCTTTACCCATGAAAGCACAGCACCAGACTGGTGGCTCCTGGTCCCCCGTCACCTGGCTCGTGTCCCCAGCTTCAAAACTCCCTTCCCCTATTCTCTTAGATCCAGCTCTGTTTTCATGGAGCGTGAGCTGACCCTGGATGGGGCTGTTGTGAGTGCCAGCTTTGACAGTGGCATGGACATGGGTGTAGTGGGCACCACAGCTGGCACACTTTGGTACATCAGCTGGACAGAGGGCACTAGCACCCGCCTCATCAGTGGCCACAGGAGCAAGGTGAGCCTGCTGGGCTGCTAAGGACTTCCACCCCAGGCAGGGCAGGGTAGGGCAACAAAGCCATCTACTCCCCCCATTCTTCCACCATAATCACCCCATCTTCAGCTCGCAAGCAACACTTAGGGAGACTCAAATGGAGTCTTAGGGTCCAGGTTTTGGTTATACCTGTTCTGGGCCTGACTCTGCAGTGTTTCCAGATCCTGGCTAGTGTTTCTTTTGTTGTTGTTGTTGTTTGTTTTGTTTTGTTTTTTGGGTCAGAGTTTCTCTGTGTAGCCTTGGCTGTCCTGGAACTTGCTCTATAGACCAAGCGGCCTCGAACTCACAGCAATCCGCCAGCCTTTGCCTCCCAAGTGCTGGGATTAAAAGTGTGCACCACCCCTGCCTGGCTTGGCTAGTGCTTCTCTATTTTACTTTTCTTTCTTGTAACTTGTTGAAGAACCCACATCACCTGCTTAGCACTTCCTATAGGCTGGCCCTGCTGACATCATCAGGGTCCACTGTGGAGTCCAGGTGGCAGGAGGCTCCAGCAGAGTTCTGGTTGGATCTGCTCTTATGCAGTTGGAACTGGTCTGGGTATTTCAGGTGTGGTCAGGTCTTGCCAGGCCTGTCACTTGATGGAACTATCTGGATTTATTCATACCTGACAGTCATATGATAGATCCTGCATGTGGCCTGTGTGTCAGTTCTTCTGTTTTTTCTTTCTTTCTTTTTTATTTTATTTTTTTAGTGTATTGAGACAGGGTTTTTCTATGTAGCCCAGGCTGTCCTAGAACTCACTCTGTAGCCCTGCCTGTCCTGGAACTCACTCTGTAGCCCTGCCTGTCCTGGAACTCACTCTGTAGCCCTGCCTGTCCTGGAACTCACTCTGTAGCCCTGCCTGTCCTGGAACTCACTCTGTAGCCCAGGCTGGCCTAGAACTCATAGACATCCACCTGCCTCTTTTTGCCTCCCAAGCACTGGGGTTAAAGGTGTGCGCCACCACCATAGCTCCTTTGTCTTTTCTATGGCCAGTCTCCCATTGTTCAAATAGCCAGCATGCTGTCCTTGTGACAAGAGTTTGGATCTTGAGCCTTTATCTGCGCTGGCAGTCCTGCGTGCTTTCCAATACTAAGGGTGGACAGGAGTTCCGGCCAACAGACCGTGTGACATAAACCTCATGACTCCACTGTTGGTCAACAGTCTGGAACTGAAGATAGGACCCAGGGCCTCTGAGCAACCCATAACCTTGAATTTTTTTCCAAGAGATGTCATATGTCAGTTTACACTGAATTCACTGAATTTCATTGGATCTTGACATCTGTGCCACCTTTCTCAAAAAAAATTTTTGATTCTCAGTGGTGCCCATGAGATACACATCTGTTTTCTCCATCAAGACATTCAAGGGCCTGGATAAAAAGCCACAAAACTAGCCAGGGAGTGGTGTCGCACGCCTTTAATCCCAGCACTCGGAAGGCAGAGGCAGTTGGATCACTGTGAGTTCGAGGCCAGCCTGGTCTACAAAGCGAGTCCAGGACAGCCAAGGCTACACAGAGACCCTGTCTCGAAAAACAAAAACAAAAACAGCCACAAAACCACCCCTGTTGTGACACTCACTGGAGCCAGCCAAATGTCTTCTTGTGCTTTAGCTTTCAGTCTGTAGCCTGCTGGGGACACCTGGTCACAGCATATGTTTTTGGGTTTTGTCGGTGTTTCCCATGGGTTCGAGGCCCCGCCTACCGATAGATTCTTCCCCCTGTATAGGGAGCAGCTTGTACCTCACGTGGAAGTAGTTGGGCCAAGTGGGCTTGGGTGGGAGACGGTTGTTCCTGGGTGGGCAGCCTGGCCTGAAGAGCAGGGTAGGAAAGGCCCAGATGGGCAGCTCTTCAGCCATACTGGGGTCCCACAGGTAAACGAGGTAGTCTTCAGCCCCAGTGAGTCTCACTGTGCCACCTGTGGCGAGGATGGGAGCGTAAGGGTATGGTCTTTGGCCAGCATGGAGCTGGTGATCCAGTTTCAGGTGCTGAACCAGGTAGGTGGGGAGTGCTGGGGGGGTTGGTATATGTTCAAACAGAGCCCAGGTCATGTGCTCTGTTCCCATGTGCTGAAGCTGGTGCCTCTGTCACCTCCCTGGGGAAATGCTGGTTTTCCCTCTCCATGGGACACTAGAGCTGCCTGTGCCTTGCCTGGACACCCCCATCCTGTGGTCGCCCAGAGCAGCAGCAGGTGGTGGCAGGCTACAGCGACGGCACACTTCGAGTCTTCAGCATCTCTCGGACTGCAATGGAATTCAAGATGCACCCCCACCGGACTGCCCTGACAGCCATTGCCTTCTCCACTGATGGTGAGGAGATGCAGCCACAGCTGACGTGCCAGCCTCATCTAGCAGCACCACGTTTCCAGGCCACGGGTTGGGCTCACAGAATGACAACACAGTCTCCATCCGGCACAGGTCAGACCATCCTATCTGGAGACAAGGATGGGCTTGTGGCTATAAGCCGCCCCTGCACAGGAATGACCTTCCGTGTGCTCAGTGACCACCGGGGTGCTCCAATCTCTACAATCCAGAGCACAAGCAAAGAGGTAAGGCAGCCTCAGCTGATGGTGGGAAGTGGTCTGTGTGCTGTGGGTAGGCAGCAGGTTCTCGCATCCCTCCTTTCCCCCCCCCAGTATGGAGATCTAGGGGTAGAGGGTGTAGACCTGTGGCTGGCTGCGAGTGGGGACCAACGGGTCAGCATCTGGGCCTCTGACTGGCTCCGGGACCGCTGTGAACTCCTGGAATGGTTGAGCTTTCCTGCACCTGCAATCTCAGAGGTAAGAGTTCCATGGGCTTAGGGGTGGGTGTTGGAGCCTGTACAGCTCAGTACAACACACTCCTTTCACAGGCTCCAGGCCTCCTGCCCCCATCTCTTGCTGCCTTCTGCCCTTGGGATAGAGCCATACTGGTGTGTGTGGGCCTCGGCGCACATGAAGAGGTAGTCTTCTACAGCCTCCGCCAAAAGCAGGTTTGTGCACTCATGATCGATGCTGCGTTGTAGGTGGGCATCCAGGGTGGTGTGTCACAGGGCCATAGGCCTTGGAGCCTGGGCTGTGTCCCTAGCAGGCGCGTCCATTGTCACCGTGTCTTCCTACAGGTGGTGCAGAAGACACCACTGCCCTTCTTTGCCATGTCCTTGAGCTTGTCCCCAGGGGCCCAGCTCATGGTGGTTGGTTTTGCTGGTGAGTGCTGGTGGACACACTTGTGCTGTTTTGGGGAATGGCAAACTGGCTCATCCACTCTTCACCTCTGTGCCTTGGGCTCCCCTCTATTAGGAGAGTGGAGACACAGCCCCAAAGAGAGGCCTAAGCTTAAATGCAAGGGTGCTCTCGAGCAAATAGAGGGTGGCTTTGGTGGCTCTCAGCCATAGCAAGTTTGGGGACATGGAGATCAGCAGGGTTCCCTGGTGTCAGTGTGGGCAGTGGACATGGAGGATTGGAATCCCTCTGGGTGCTGCCTGGCCCTCCCACCTGCCGTCTACCCACAGAGTGCATGCTGAGGCTCCTAGACTGTGCGTCAGGGACTGCCCAAGACTTTGAAGGCCATGACGACTCGGTACACCTGTGTAGGTTCACCCCATCTGGCCGACTTCTCTTCACAGCTGCTCATAATGAGATCCTGGTGTGGGAAGTCACTAGCCGCTGAGCTACTGCTGCAAACATAGGCAGAAAAGCCAGGCTGTGGATTGCTGTATGCTGAGCCAGGATGGCTGGGGCAAGCTTCAGAACCACAGTATTTTGAGTTTGGGTGAAATCTGAAAACACTGAGGGTGTGGCAGTGTTTTAGAATTTGTGAAGGTGTGGATTTGATCCCCAGAAGCACTCCCCACCCACACCCCACACACAGAAGACTTAGCATTCTGTGGAGGTTTTTACATGAAGGTTGTTTTATTGTTTTTATTTTGTACAGTTTAAATAAAAGCTGGCGTTTGTTATATTGATAAATTGTTTTTGTCCCCCCCCCCAAATGGTGAGGCCCCCCCAAGCACAGCGGGAAGTTGATACATTGTTTTATTGCCCCATAAATTGTATCTCTGCATCACTTCTGTCCTGAGCTCAGCCTTTACCCCAACCCGCACTGTCTGTCGTCCATCCTCACTCTCCACTGGCCTGTCCCCAGAGAAGCTTGTTGGGACTGTCTGCCCCACCTGTAGTGTCAGGAGCGCCCCATGTGATGGCGCCTGAGTGTAGCTCAGACGCTAGTTGGTGCTTCGTGGGCGGGACCGGAAGTTTGGATGAAGGCGGGACTGAAGACAGGAAGTTCGGAGGCCTGCGCGGGTTGAAGGAGAGGGCTAGGGTTGGGGTTGGGATTGGATCTACTTGGTCGGTTCCGGGCAGGGAAGGTGGGTTTAGGGTTGCTGCTGCGGGCGACAGCCATGCGGCGCGACGTACGCATCCTGCTGCTGGGCGAAGGTAGGCGCTGGGGCCGCGGGCAGACGGGCGGGGTCGCCGTGACCTCGGCCGTGCTCTTCACTATGCTGTTCTCTTTTTTCCCGCGTAGCCCAGGTTGGGAAGACTTCTCTGATCCTGTCGCTGGTCGGCGAGGAGTTTCCCGAGGAGGTGCGCTGGCAGGGCCGGACACTCGGGGCGGAAGCGAGGCTCTGGGCAGCCGGGCTGCCCATTCAATGCTCACCCACCTGTTGCAGGTCCCTGCCCGCGCGGAGGAGATAACCATCCCCGCCGACGTCACCCCGGAGAAGGTGCCCACTCTTATCGTGGATTACTCAGGTATCCCCAAATTCTGGCCCCCAGCCGGTGTGTATTGGGCCTGCAGCTGCTCCGCGTGGAAGCCAACATCCATTCTACATCTTGTTCTTTTCCCCTCTAGAAGCGGAGCAGACAGAGGAGGAACTTCAGGAGGAGATCCACAAGGTGGGGTGCATCTTGAGGGCCCGTGGGTTCTGAGGCCGATTCATTGGTCCCAACTTGCTGCCACCTAGTCTTAATCGGCTTCCTCCTCTTCGAGCTGGATTAGGTGACTGCCTGTGCTTGACCCTGATAATTCAGCTGTGACCTTCAGAGCTGAGAGTTGTTGGGTTTCTCAGGACGGCTCCACTGCCTCCATTAGTGCTCAGGGAGAGGAAAGACCTCCCTCCTGGGCTCCTTTCCAGGGTCTGGGGGGGAGCAGATATATGTGTCCCCCACTGCTCCTTAAGTAACTATCCTCCCGTTCCCCAGAACCATGGCTTCCTAGGCTGTGGTGGATGCCATCTTAATTAGGAGTTAGCTGTTGCCAGAGTTACTGTGTTCTTGAATGCAGCCCTGCAGCCTTCTCTGTGTCTACCAGGTGCAGCTTGCTGGTCAGGGTGCAGTGTGGCCTTGCTTTTGTCCTTAGCATCCTTGCTGCTTGTACTGAGATAGAAAGTGAGAGATTTGGGTCAGCACTGTACCCTGCATGTGATGGGTCTGTCCTAAGTACTTGGGACAAGGATGTGCTGACAGGAGCCATGCTGCTAGGGTCTGAGATCTCTTAGGGAATCTGGCAGGAAGAGGCCTGCTTGGCAAAGGTGTGCTTCTCGGGCCTCAGAACCCCATCCTGCTGTGAGCAGATGGGGCATGCTAGAGTGGCCCGTGCTGTCCGTAACGAGCAGGCAGACTCTGCTCACCCTGTATTTTCCTCTCCCCTTAGGCAAATGTAGTGTGTGTGGTGTACGATGTGTCTGAGGAAGCCACCATTGAGAAGGTGAGCAAGGGGGAGCTCCTTGTCCGTTCTCAGCCCCAATGCTAGTGCCTGGCTAAGTTAGCAGTTGATCTGGGTATACAGTGTGGCTCCTGAGTCTTGATCCTCCCTCCCAGGCTCATCATTGGTGAGCCTTTCAGGGAGCCCCATACCTCTAAGCTAGGGAGAATGCTTATACTCCAGCCTGCTTGGGGGGGATGGCAGCTGTTGGGGTCAGGCAAGTCTCTGTCTATCACTTGCAGTGTCCCACCAATTTCATCCTATACTCCTAAAGCTTGATTAGCCCCAGGTAGGGGAGCATGGGCTGGCGAACATGTGCACATTCTTGACTCACATTTGGACTTTGTCTTTCAGATCAGAACCAAGTGGATCCCTCTTGTGAATGGCAGGACTGCAGCAGGGCCCAGGTGACCAGCAGGGCCTCCGCTAGGGGGACTAGACCCCACCTGTTCCCCATCCCTGGTGATCACGGCCTCTCTCCCAGGTTGCCCATCATCCTGGTAGGCAATAAGTCAGACCTGCGACCAGGGAGTACCATGGAGGCTGTGCTACCCATCATGAGCCAGTTTCCTGAGATAGAGACCTATGTGGAGGTGAGCAGGGAAGCGGTAGAGGTGGGCTGTGTTAAGACCCTCTAGCAGCTCCCTTTGTCTGTTTTGGGCCCTTCCCCGAGCCTGTCTCCACTCTTGCCTAGTGTTCAGCCAAGCACTTGAGGAATATCTCAGAACTGTTCTACTATGCCCAGAAGGCTGTTCTGCACCCCACTGCCCCCCTTTATGACCCTGAGGCCAAACAGGTGAGCAATGGGTGAGGGCCACACACTCATTGTCCCAAGACTCATCCCGAGGGCCATGTGGGGTACTGGATAAGGAGAGCAAATGAATGGGAGGGAGAACTGACAGCGTGAACATGGGAAGGGCCACTTGGTGTTGTGTCCCTGCAGCTAAGACCTGCGTGTGCCCAGGCTCTCACCCGCATCTTCAGGCTGTCAGATCATGACCTCGACCACGCGCTCAGCGATGAGGAGCTCAATGCCTTCCAGGTGTGGCCCTGCCCGGACATTCTAGTGGCTCTTGTAAGAGGGTCATCAGGACCGCTGACTGATGTTATGAATTCTCTTACCGGAGGCAGAAGTCCTGCTTTGGCCACCCGCTGGCCCCACAGGCCCTGGATGATGTGAAGAGGGTAGTATGCAGGAACGTGGAAGGCGGTATACAGGACGACCGGCTGACCCTGGAAGGTGAGGCAGACGTCGGCTGATGCCCTGATGTGTGGGGAGTGGCTGGGCTGGGTGCTAGCCCTCCACCTTTTCACAGGCTTCCTCTTCCTGAACACACTTTTCATCCAACGTGGCCGGCACGAGACCACGTGGACCATCCTGCGGCGCTTTGGCTACAGTGACTCATTGGAGCTGACAACTGACTACCTCTACCCCCCGTGAGTTGTAGTCTGGCGGGCAGCAGTGCTTATACTGTTGGGGTAGATCCCTACTCAGTGGGCCTCTCTGGGATTGCGCCCTCAGGGTTGGCTTCCTTGATCCTGTGACCTGGGGACTCTAGCTTGGCCTCTCAACACACACTCATAGTCACTCTCCTTGCTTGGCCCCAACTGTGTGAGCAGAGGGTTCTATTGGGAGTGCCTGACTGCCCAGGCAGCTCCTCCATTGTGACACTTGAAGTGCCTTAGACTCTTCCTGGCGTCCCCACAGGCTCCCTGTACCCCCTGGCTGTAGCACAGAGCTCAACCACCGTGGCTACCAGTTTGTGCAGCGGGTATTCGAGAAGCATGACCAGGTGAGCGCCGTCACCTCACCTGCCCTTTGACACCGCCCCACCCCCCACCCCCAAGCACATCTCACCTCAGCATAGCCCCTCTGCCTGTAGGACCATGATGGTGTCCTCTCACCCGCGGAACTACAGAATCTCTTCAGTGTGTTCCCAGTGGCTCCCTGGGGCCCTGAACTCTCACACACAGTCCCCACTCAGGCTGGCTGGCTGCCCTTGCATGGCTATCTCTGCCAGTGGACGTAAGTGTGGCCTGCATCTGCCTGTCTATTCCTGCCCACTCCATCTAACTCGCCTTAGCACTGTGCCTCCCTTTACTCCCAGCCTGGTGACCTACCTAGATGTCCAGCACTGCCTTGCACACCTTGGCTACCTGGGCTACCCCACCCTCTGTGAGCAGGACTCCCAGGCACAGGCTATCACAGGTGGGTGACCACTTTTTTGGTCCCTGGGCTCCAGCCCCTCCTCCTTGATGGTCAACCCACTCACATGAGCTGATCTTTACAGTTACCCGTGAGAAGAGACTAGACCAGGAGAAAGGGCAGACCCAGCGCAACGTGCTTCTGTGTAAGGTGTTGGGAGCCCGAGGAGTGGGCAAGTCAGCCTTCTTGCAAGCCTTCCTTGGCCACAGCTTGGGGGTGAGAATTATGGGGGCCCCAACCCCTCACTGGGAACTCAAGGGGGGCAGGAAAAGTATCACAGAGAACACTGGGGCCAGCAAATCAAGGATCCTTTCTACTGTCCACACAGGAAGCCAGGGACCTCCCTGAGAAATCACCCACGCACACCATCAATACAGTGCAGGTCAGCGGACAGGAGAAGTACCTGATTGTAAGTGAGGGGACGTGCACCCTGTCCTGAAGGGTAGACCTGTGACACTCCATGGGGCGGTTCCAGGGTGGCCTTTGGGGGACTCAGCCTTGGGAAGGCCACTAAGGCTATTATTTGTCCCAGCTGTGTGAAGTGAATGCTGACAGCCTGCTGGACACCTCTCTAGACACTACCTGTGATGTCGCCTGTTTAATGTTTGACAGCAGTGACCCCAAGACCTTTGTGCACTGTGCTACCATATACAAGGCAAGTCCTGACCTAGGGTCCCATAGTATGATCCCAGCCATACCCTAGCTAGGTAGGACAGCAAGCTCAGCTCTCATGTGTTGGTTTTGTTTTGTTTACCCTGGCAGCACCATTACATGGATGGGCAGACCCCCTGCCTTTTCATCTCCTCCAAAGCTGATCTCCCTGAAGGTGTTGCCACACCAGGCCTGTCACCAGCTGAATTCTGCCGTAGGCACCGGCTGCCTGCCCCAGCCTCATTCTCCTGCTTGGGACCAGCCCAGCCCAGCACAGATGTCTTTACCCAACTTGCTACCATGGCCACTTTCCCGTGAGTATACTTACCACAGCCTTAGTGTGGGATAGCGATATATCCCAGGGCTTAGCCTATCATCTGGGTACAAAGGTGTCAGCTTTATGGTGGGGCCTATGGCCCGGAGAGTTATGCTGGGCATCATCCTTTGGCTTAGCCTCCGGTTGCCTAGGACCCGGGTTTTCAGCACATGCATTGAGCATTTGTCTTTCCACAGACACCTGGTACACACAGAGCTGCACCCCACCTCCTTCTGGCTCCGAGGAATGCTTGTGGCTGTTGGGACTGCGGTGGCTGCTGTCCTAAGCTTCTCACTATACAAGGTCCTAGTGAAGAGCCGATGATGAAGGACCCATGAGCCTCTTCTGACCCAGGCACTGCGGTGCCTTGTGGGGGCCCACACGGCAGAGGAGTATGGACTTTCGGCCTGGTGGTGTAATGGCTGTGTGTCCACAGGGTCCCTAAGATTGATGTGTGGGGTACCTGCTCAGGGACTTGGCATCTAAAGCTTGGCTTCCAAAAGTCTATCACCCTATAACAGGGCTGTGTTTTGCCCTGTCCTGCCGAGCCTGATGGTACAGGTGGCAGGTGTGAGGCCTTAGCCTTGGAGGGAGTATTGTGTGTTAGGGACTGGCCTGTGGGTAAGATAGCCAGTGACCAGGACCTGGAGTTCTCAGGGTGCTTCTTCCTTCCTGGTTCTGTATGGCCAGTGGACATGTGAGGGGCAAGAGGTGGTGGTCAAATCGGGGAACGACCTGATAGTCACAGAGTTCCCACCTTTCCGTCTAGTGCAGAGTCTTACCCACATTGCAGCTGCAGAGCAAGTGGAACTGGGGTTTCCTGATTAAACATCACTTGTTTCCACCTCTTGGATTTTGGCTTCTCAAAGCTGCCTTTTATTTATTTCTTTAAAAAAAAAACAAAAACAAAAACAAAAATGCCAGGCAGTGGTGGCGCGAGCCTTTAATCCTAGCACTAGGGAGGCAGAGGTAGGTGGATCTCTTTGAGTTCCAGGACAGCCAGAACTACACAGAGAAATACTGTCTTTTAAAAAAAAAAAGGTTAGCCGGGCGTGGTGGTGCACGCCTTTAATCCCAGCACTCGGGAGGCAGAGGCAGGCGGATCGCTGTGAGTTCTAGGCCAGCCTGGTCTACAAAGTGAGTTCAGGCCAGCCAAGGTTACACAGAGAAACCCTGTCTCAAAAAAACAAAAAAAAACAAACAAAAAAAAAGGTTATTTTATGTGTCTTGAGTGTTTTGCCTGCACATATGTAAGTCCACAGTGTGAGTGCCTGGTGCCAACAGAGGCTAAATGAGTGTGTCAGATCCCCAGAACTGGAGTTACCTGGTAACATAAGCCACCATGTAGATGTTTGGAATAAACCCGGGTTCTCTGCAGGAACAGTGAGTGCTCTTAACCACCAAGCCATCTTTCCAGCCCCATAAAGATGGCTTTTCTTCAATCAATCTAAATGATTTCTATCATGTGGGTTGAAAATGTCACCTGACTCTCTGACTCTCCCCGTTCCTGGGTCCCCACTCTGAAGTCTCACTTGTCACTGTGATTAATGGCTGTGGAAGATCCAGTTGTGGTCTGCTGTTCAGTGATGTCAGCATCCGTGTGTGTGTGTGTCAGTGTGTGTCAGATTCAATGCATAATGCATCTGTCTATTTCTTCCCTGGGAATGTAGCATCTGTGCTATTGGCTCCCAGTCAGCCTGCCTCTGGCAGTGCTGAGAGGCTATATGTGCACCTGGGTGTTACAGGCGAGGGACAGCCACAGTTCTCAAGCCTGACCAGAAGCTGAGGGGAGGGTGACTTTCTGGTTCAGAGTTGATCTTGTAATGTGGCCTCCTACCACTAAGGACACCCAGACAGGAGTCCACACACTCCATTAACCAGTATGACACTTGTGTTGGGGTACCCCTCTGTCCCAGAATGCCTACCTGATGGGAATTCCTGAAAGGTGAGGCCCTTCCTCTCTGCTAACGTACCAAACAACTGCTGGCCTTCTGTGCCACTAAGCATCTGAGCAGGATGATTTCTTTCTTTGTTTCTTTCTTTCTTCCTTTCCTTTTTTGTTTTGTTTGTTTTGAGTGTGTGTTTGCTAGGTTTTTTGTGACAGGCTTCCTTGTGTGGCCTTGGCTGTCACAGCTGAGGGGTAAAGTGACGCCAGCACAGCACGGGTAAGTGTGAGTTAGAGTGGATATCTTGGAGAACATTACTAGATATGCCCAGGGGAAACAACATTCTTACACCAGAGGCAGCTGCATGTGTTTGGGTGTTGCAGCATTTTCGAGAAAGTCAAAATACGAAATCAACCTAAGATACATGAATGATGGTTACGAAAGATGTACACACACACAGTGGACTGATATGATGGTTTTTTGGTTTTTGTTTTTGTTTTTTTTCAGTTCCTGGGAATTAGCCCACATTTTATTTTACAGTACATTCATTAAGTTCCTGCATTTCCAAGGTAACCAGCTCACACTCCGGTTAGCACTTCTGGTAATAAAATCATACAATGACTGGTTTCAAAACCATGGTGTAGTGATGTACAGGAATGTGTCTCCTTTTAACCCTGCAGACAACAATTCACCACACAGTAACATCTCCAAACCCCATGCCCCAGAGATCCAGTGTGAAGGCCTCTTACCTATGTTACTAAAACACTTTTTTGTTTGTTTGTTTCCCGGCCCCCCCACCCCCGCCCCCAAGGCAGGGTTTCTCTGTGTAGCCTTGGCTGTCCCAGACTCACTAC
The DNA here is from genome assembly GCA_907169655.1 of Acomys percivali. Lineage (NCBI taxonomy): Eukaryota > Metazoa > Chordata > Mammalia > Rodentia > Muridae > Acomys > Acomys percivali. The sequence continues at coordinate 62,572,832 of OU015755.1, read as the reverse complement.
CTCAGGCTGGTCTTGAGCTCACAGTGATCCACCTGCCTCTGCCTCGCAAGTGCTGGGATTGTGCCACCACGCCCGGCTTGGGCAGGATGCTGGTCTTGAGCTCACAGTGATCCACCTGCCTCTGCCTCGCAAGTGCTGGGATTGTGCCACCACGCCCGGCTTGGGCAGGATGCTTTTCATAGGCAGCTGTATTCCCTATAGAGGCCCATGAGGCAGGAATAACTGTCATTACATCGCTGCAGCAGTAGATTTTTTTTTTTTTGAATGATACTTGGAGGGGTTGCCATGGTTACAACACTTCCCATTGGTCTATCACCTTCAGTGTCCTCAGGAGCAAATGCCCTTATCCAAGCTGCAGTCCCACCTTCCTGGCTGTCCTCTGACCTGTGCTTCCATCCTGGAGGTCCTACGGTCTTAAATCCCGGGCAGGGGTGTTAGAGCTTCCAGGCTTAGCCATGAGTAAGGGGCAAGGGTGTCAGTCTTGGTCTGAGCCGTGCCAGTGCCCTATGGACTGGTGTCTGGCTTGCTTTGTAGGACCTGGGGCTTCCTTGCTGGCACAGTGCAAAGTAAGGATAAATGTCTACCGCAAGCAGCTCCGGCTCAGGAGAAAGTATGATGGGGAGCAAATGGACCCTGATACCCTGAGGATGGGTCACAGGCATATTGTTAGTCAAGGAAAGCTTCCTAGAGGAGGTAATAAGCACAGAAACAGAAAGGCTGTATGACAGGGATACTGGGTGCTGCAGGTTCCCAGCTGTGGCCTCCTGGGAGAAGCTTCTGCAGCACGTTTTTTCAAGAGCTGTACGCAGGCGGTGGTTCTGGGTCGAGCTCTTCGGTGGGGACGGATGTGCGTCGAATCGGGGCGGCGCGTGCGCGTGCAGGGTGGGCGCGTGCTCTGCCTATGTGCGCGCGCGCGCGCGGGGCTGGCATCTCGGTGACGCTGTCTGAGCTCCGTGCGCGCAGAGCAGAGCGGGCGGAGCGGGCCGGCCGGGGCGGAGCGGAGCGGTCCGCAGAGCAGCCCCTCCCGGCCTCGGCCGACCCCGGCCCTCGGCCCGGCTCTATGGACAGGAGCTCGCTGCTGCAGCTCATCCAGGAGCAGGTGCGTGGTGGGTGGCGGCTGGCACTGCTTTGGCGCCCTTCCAGCCGAAAAGGGGCTCAGGGGAGGGACCATGCTCACAGAAAGCCCTTCCAGGCAGCTACCTCCAAAGCCCCCCTCCCTGCACGACCTTGGCCTCTGAAAGTCCCGGACCTCAGAGAAAGGTCTGGCTGGCTTCATTGGGTTTCAACAGAAAGCTGGGGATGGAGGGTGGTGGTCCTTGGACCTAGGTCCCCCCCCCTTTCTAGGACTGATAGGGTGACTATGAGGTGGTAGAGCAGCCAAACCAGGCACCTTGTCCTGCCAAGGCCTAGGAACAAGCTGGTCCTAGCAAACAGGCACTGACCGACACAAAGGTCCAGCCTCCTTAGCCAGCCTGGCTCAGCCCTGTGGCTGGGGGTTGGCCCACCCTCTACTCCCCCACCACAGCAGCTGGATCCTGAGAACACAGGCTTCATCGGTGCGGACACCTTCGCTGGTCTGGTACACAGCCATGAGCTGCCCCTGGACCCCACCAAGTTGGACATGTTGGTGGCTCTGGCTCAGAGCAACGAGCGGGGCCAGGTCTGCTACCAGGAGCTGGTGGACCTGGTCAGTGCCATGGTGTGTGGGCATTAGGGGAGGGCCCCAGGCCTGGTCAAGCAAAGCACCCTGACCAAAGCTGGGTGGGCACGCAGCTTTTTACTGGGTAGGGCTTACAGACCTGGGCAGTGTGGAACAGAGCCTCAAACTATTAGCCACACGGCCAAGTAGGGCAGGGTCCCACAGGGACAGTGCTGTCACCCACACCAGGACTCCCGCCCTTTAGATCAGCAGCAAGCGCTCCAGCAGCTTCAAGAGGGCCATTGCGAACGGGCAACGGGCGCTGCCCCGGGACGGACTGCTAGATGAGCCAGGCCTGGGTGTCTACAAGCGGTTTGTGCGATATGTGGCCTACGAGATCCTACCCTGCGAGGTGGACCGCCGCTGGTACTTCTACCGGCACCGTAGCTGCCCACCCCCTGTGTTCATGGCCTCTGTCACCCTTGCTCAGGTGGGCCTGCCCACACGCTGCCCCGGGGCCTCCTGAGTCCCTAGTCATGACCAGCCCTAACACTAGTGTCCCCAGATCATCGTGTTCCTGTGCTACGGGGCACGTCTCAACAAGTGGGTGCTCCAGACCTACCACCCTGAATATATGAAGAGCCCTCTAGTGTATCACCCAGGACACCGAGCTCGAGCCTGGCGCTTCCTCACCTACATGTTCATGCACGTTGGGTAAGTGAGTCTTGGGCTCCATCCAGAGTCCCTTCTCCACCCGCACCCCCTGCCCACCGACTCTGAAGACTTCTGCACTGCCTGAGATCTGGGAGTAGGCAGGCACACATCTGATTACCCCTCTGCAATGTTCCTTTGTGGCCAGGTTGGAGCAGCTAGGGTTCAATGCCCTCTTGCAGCTGATGATCGGGGTGCCCCTGGAGATGGTACACGGCGTCCTTCGCATCAGCCTGCTCTACCTGGCAGGTGTGCTGGCAGGTGAGACAAGCGCGTCAGTGGATGGGTCCCCTGCCTACCTCACCTGGTGAAGCGAAGGCCAGCTCTGTTCTGACCTCTCCTCCCTTTGCCCACAGGCTCCCTGACTGTCTCTATCACAGACATGCGTGCCCCAGTGGTAGGAGGCTCTGGCGGGGTCTATGCCCTGTGCTCAGCACACCTGGCCAATGTTGTCATGGTAACGGGACTGGCCTTCTGGGGAGGTGGGAAGGGGCCCACTGGACATGTGTCACAGCCTGTCTGCCTGCCCCCATCAGAACTGGGCTGGGATGCGGTGTCCATACAAGCTGCTGAGGATGGTGCTGGCTCTGGTGTGCAGTGAGTAGTGGGGCAGGTGGGGCGCTGGGAGGCCCTCTACCTGTAGACAGGGCCCCTCCCACCTGTTGCTCCCTCTGCAGTGAGTTCCGAAGTGGGCCGGGCTGTGTGGCTACGCTTCTCCCCGCCTCTGCCTGCCTCAGGCCCACAGCCTAGCTTCATGGCACACCTGGCTGGTGCAGTGGTAGGTGTAAGCATGGGCCTTACCATCCTTCGAAGCTATGAGGAGCGCCTGAGGGATCAGTGCGGCTGGTGGGTGGTGCTACTTGCCTATGGCACCTTCCTGCTTTTCGCCATCTTCTGGAACGTCTTTGCCTATGACCTGCTGGGTGCCGACATCCCCCCTCCACCTTGACCTGCTCCCTAGGGCCATATGGCTAGAGCCTGGCCTGCAGTGGGTCAGCCACCAGGTGGGCCTGCATGTCTGCCCTCTATGAATGGACTGCTCTGTTGCTTTTCCCCACAGGGGCAGGCGGGCCCTGTGATTCCCCGGAGTTGAGGCCAACCAAGTCTTACTGCAGCCCTTGCTGCCCCTCCCAGGCCTTTCCAGGGGGGGAGGGGTGCTAGTCTGCCAGGGTTGGGTGGAGGTCCTTGAATGTGGCCCTAGAGGACACCCCCTCCCTCCCCACAGACCCCCGGACTTGCAGTCTGAGCCTTTTTGGAGAATGAATAAATATTTTACACAGCATTAGGTAACTGTCCTGGGGGCTCTGCAGGCTTGTCTGCCCACTTCACCCAGGCTATTATGGGACACTTTCCCTACAAGGTGGTCTGTGCTCCCTTCTCCCTTGAAGCTCTGCACCTGACATGAGGAGGTGGTCTTACTCCTCCCACACAGGAGGAAGGGCCCCTGGGAAGAGACTGTGTACTTCCAGGTCAGGTCAAGTTCAGCAATTGTTTATTGTGCTCCAAGAGCTAACAACCTCTCCTCCCTTCCAAAAGCAAGCCCACGCCAGAGCCAGGTTCACTTGGCCTGGGTCCTGTAATTCTTGGCAGGTCTACAGTCCTTGTGGGAGGCCTAGTTGGGGTGAAATTCAGGTAGCAGGGCCCAGGTATAGCTTCCTCCCCATACGCCAAGTCTGCAGTGCTGCCTCCACAAGATGAAGAGTCACGAGCCCTAAGGCAGTCATTAGTGAGGACCTCAAGCGTCCGGGGGTGGAGTTACTAGCCACCTGAACCCTGATGGGGTTCTGGATGACCTCCCCGGGCCCTAGCAATTGGTTCATCCTTGGCTCAGAAAGTCAGTGCGCTCTTGCACCTGGGCCAGAAACAGCAAGTAGTGCTTGAGTGTGTACTGCAGGGTTAGCAAGCTGCCACCTCAGAAGCTCCTGCTGCCAGAACCACTGCAAAGAGTGACGGGGAGGTGCTGGGGACAGCTTCTTTAAGCTACACCTCCTAGAGCCCCCACCCAACTTTGGGCTCCCAACTCACTAGAGACAGTGGCAGAGAGCACGTAGCGAAGTTTGACTGCGGCTCGAAGATCGGCAGAAAGCCTCGAGTTCTGCTCCCCTGAATCCGGGGTGGGAGTGTTGGCGGCCAACAGCTGATGCAACAGCGGCTAGAAAGGTCTCATCTATAGACTACAGGGTCAAAGGGTCTTGGTGCAGGCGTTCCCCAAGGAAACCTTCTGGCCCCGCCCTTGAAGAAGCTCTCCCCGTGACCACAAGAATGGAAAAAGTCCTGCCTAGCACCCGCAGCTACCTCTATACCAACCGCAGCAGGTCCTTTCGTGTCAACGTGTCACGTGCTCGCTTCTCAGCCATTAATGGCCGCAGGCAGCTCCTCCCGATTCCTGGGGAAGACCTGCGAGGGCGGTCTGACCTGCTGGCCTCCCTTCCTCTCCTTCCCTCAATTCCGCCGTCCTACCAGCGGTCCAGACGGTCCCAGGTTCCTGCGTGCATCCGCGATTCGAGGTGCCACTCCTTAAGAACCGCTGCCACGTTCGCTTGGAGTGGGCCGGAGGGCGGGACTTGAACGCCGAAGGGGCGGGGCCTTGGTCTGGGGCGGGGCCAGTAGAGAGGGCGGCGGTAGCAGCGCAGCGCTTTGCGAACTGGCTCACCCAGCCTCGAGGCTCCGCCTTTGCTCACGTGTTCTCAAACCAGCTCCGCCCGATCGGCGATCCGCCACCGGAACTTCCGGCGTGGGGCGGAGCTGATCGCTGCGCGGGCTGCGAGATCTAGGTGGCCGGGCGCGGAGCCCAAGCCGTGCCGCGCGGCGCCATGAAGGGCAAGGAGGAAAAGGAGGGCGGCGCGCGGCTGGGCACTGGCGGCGGCAGCCCTGATAAGAGCCCGAGTGCGCAGGAGCTCAAGGAACAGGGGAATCGCCTCTTCGTGGGCCGCAAGTACCCGGAGGCAGCGGCCTGCTACGGCCGCGCCATCGTGAGTGCGGGGGGCGGGGGCGGGGGCGGGGCCCGATGTGCCTCCCTATTCTGTGATTCTGGGATGATTTCTGGCAGCCAGGACTTGATGGCTAGCATGTTTTCCTGGCGCCCGGATTGCTGTTCCAGAGCCCAGGGTTTGTTGACTGGGAACTGTCGGGCGGGATGCTTGATTGTGGCAGGCTAGGATGACACCGAGAACCCTTGCCCCTTGAGGCTCCCATGCCCAAAGCTGGGAGAAAGGTCCTGGGAAATTTTCACAAAAGCAGTCGAGAGAACACAGCCAGAATCCAGAGCTCTGACAACCCGGAAATCTTCAGTGTCTCGATTCCAACCATGGGCCTGCTCCAAGAGAGGGGTCCAGATGAGCCGACACTCTCTGTGTTGCGTGGCCTTGGTCCCTAGACCCGGAACCCACTTGTGGCAGTGTACTACACCAACCGGGCCCTGTGCTATCTGAAGATGCAGCAGCCTGAACAGGCCCTTGCTGACTGCCGGAGAGCCCTGGAGCTGGACGGGCAGTCTGTGAAGGCGCACTTCTTCCTGGGCCAGTGCCAGCTAGAGATGGAGAGTTATGATGAGGCCATTGCCAACCTGCAGCGAGGTGGGCTGACCAGATGCCAGGTTGTGGGCACTTTGGGGACAGGATTGTTGACAAGTGTAACCTACTAAAGTGTCCACTCCCCCAGCCTATAGTTTGGCCAAGGAGCAGCGACTCAACTTTGGGGATGATATTCCTAGTGCCCTTCGCATTGCTAAGAAGAAACGCTGGAACAGTATGGAGGAACGGCGCATCCACCAGGAGAGTGAGCTGCACTCTTATCTCACCAGGCTCATTGCTGCTGAGCGAGAGAGGTGGGTCCCTCCCCCAACAGACTACTTCCTCAGGTTGACAATGAGTCACCAACACAAGTGTTTATTGAAGGACAGCAACTGACACATGGGAAGGCCAGGAGGAAAGAGGCCTGAGATGGGGAGGGGTCTGTCCCTTCTTGGTCAGGGACATCATTGATGAGCTTCTGGTTACCACTCAGGGAACTGGAAGAGTGCCAGCGGAACCATGGGGCTGATGAGGATGATGGCCACATCCGGGCCCAGCAGGCCTGCATTGAGGCCAAGCACGTGAGGGTGCCCCTAGTCCACATGTGGGTCGTTGTGTGTGTGTGTGTGTGTGTTCTTGTGTGCGGCATGGAACATGCCCCAGCCTATGGTGGATCTGTTGGCCCGTGCATGACATGAGTGCCCTGGTGGACATAGGGTGTATGTGTCTGTGTGGAGGAGATACGAGTTGCCCACACATGGCACTCAACTCTGCAGGATAAATACATGGCAGACATGGATGAGCTCTTCTCTCAGGTGGATGAGAAAAGAAAGGTGAGTGTTCCTTGAAGCCCATGGGCAGGTGCTGTATGGTGACCCCGTTCCCAGTTCCAGACGTCCTGTCCCCCCCCCCCCCCCCTCGTTATGTTGTAGAAGCGGGATATCCCTGACTACTTGTGTGGCAAGATCAGCTTTGAGCTGATGCGGGAACCCTGCATCACACCCAGCGGTATCACTTATGACCGCAAGGACATTGAGGAACACCTGCAGGTGAGGGTCCATGGGGCTTTAGGACCGGGACCAGAGGTACACTCAGACCATTGAACACTCTGACTCTTGTTGTTACAGCGTGTGGGGCACTTTGACCCTGTGACCCGGAGCCCTCTGACCCAGGAACAGCTCATCCCCAACTTGGCCATGAAGGAAGTCATTGATGCGTTCATCTCTGAAAATGGCTGGGTAGAGGACTACTGAGCCCCATGTCCTGCCTGGCACCCTGGCCCAGGAGGGTCTGGGGACAGAAACTCCAGTCCCTGTATATAGTTTGGGTCCCTGGGCCTACCTCCATCAGCTCTGCTGATGGGTTCTGAACTGCTCCCCTTCTCAGCATACCCCTTGCTGGGCCGTGAGCCTCCCTTGTCCCCCTTCTGGGCTGGAAAGTGGGTGAGGGCGGGCTGAGGTTGCTGCTGCTGCCACTGTCCTGTAATAAAGTCTGTGAGCACTACATTGACATGTGCTGGTGCGATGGGCTTGCCAGTTGCCTGTTTGGCTAGCCAAGGAAGGTAGATATGAAGACACTGGTGTCCAGATTGAGCGTGGCATGCCACCACCGGCCAGGAAAGTACAGCACCTGGGAGAAAAGAGCACAAAGATTGGCCAGGGCCTTTTGCGTTGGCCCAACCCCTGCCTACCAGCCACTGACCTCACCAGCCTGGATAGTACATTCCAGGGGCCGAGTAGATGGGGCTAGGGATGGGTATGTTTCCAGGAGCCAGGCCAGTGTGGTCTTGTTGGGGTGGAACTCTGGTGTCTTCTCAGGAGGGTAGAGGAACCAGCGCTGGAGCCAGGAGTGTAAAATGATTGTTGTGTGCTAGGGACCACAGAGCTCCAGCCTCGTCTCCCACCTTTGTACTGACCTTCCGACCGTAGATCACCTCTGAGAAACCAGGCCCATGCCAGTGGAATGGGACCCCAGATCCAGCTCCTGTGGGGCCAGTTGTCAACAGCTGATGAACAACATGGACGGGCTTCCCCAACTCTTTGTTTTGTTTTTTTTTTCGAGACAGGGTTTCTCTGTGTAGCCCTGGCTGTCCTGGACTCCCTTTGTAGACCAGGCTGGCCTCGAACTCACTGAGATCCACCTGCCTCTGCCTCCTGAGTGCTGGGATTAAGGGTGTGCTCCACCACCCTGCTCCCAACTGTTTTGAAGGGGCACCTACCTGCAATTCCAAAGCTGTAGGCAGGGGTGGTTCCCAGTAGACGGAAAGGAGGTGGAGAATAGTGCTGGAATAGCGCTGCCCATTCAGTGAAGTTGTTATCTCCAAAAAAGTACAGCGTGTCTGCCGGCAGAGGGGACGAGAGGCAGCAGTAGTGGCAGCAGCGGACTCCTAGATATCCCACTCCCACTGCTGCCTTGGGCTGGCTCACCATTTCCTAGGGATGTGGGATCCTGGGGGTGCAGCAGCTGCTCCACATATTCCTGGAAGGGCAGGTCCACTACAAGAAGTGGGGGGCAGTCGGGGCTGGTCAGTCCTGCCTTTGGGATGCTGGCAAGCAGGCAGGCCTTGGGTGTGGCAGCTCACCTTTCTGGTAGGAGTAGGTATTAGCTGTACTCAGGCGAACAACTTTGTCCCCAAACGAGGCCAGCAGGTTTTCCCGGGAACACAGGACCCGGAACCTCTGGGGATGGAGGATAAGAGAACTGAACATGTGGTCAGTCAGGACCAGTTGCCCATGCGGATACGAATACTCACCGAGTTGTCTGTGAGTCCCTGCAAGATAACGGGCTTGAGGAAGGCATAGCTGGGGGAGGAAGGACAGCGTGTTGCACGGGGTTATACCTGCAGGGCCTCTCCTGCACACTAGACAGGGTAGGACCTCCACCGCCAAAGACCACGCTCGGGGGTATGCCGAGAATCATGCCGAGACTTTGGGCAGTGATACATACTGCTGCATGAAATCGGAGTATGTGAGGTGTGCGCGGCGCTCCACTGTGCAACGCTCCTCCTCCGTCACTGCTGCTGCAGTCCCCAGCCTGTTCTGCTGCCTAACGGGACAAAGGGACAACGGGTCAGCACGGCCTGTCAGGGCTTTGAGCTCAGGCTCCCTCCCGCCGCCCATTCCCTTAGGCTCACCATCCCCCTTCGCCAGAGCCAGGAAGAACCACAGTCACCGTCCTCCATAATACAAAGAGCAAAAGCGGCAGTATCCGTCCAGCCGCCGCCATGAATTTGCGGATGCAGGCGCGCAGCATGCTGGGAATTTCGTCGACAATTGCGTAACCATGAGCCATTGGCCTACCAAACCCGACAGCTGTAGGAATCGGTAAGCAGTAGCCAGCCCAGCCATGGGAGCCTCCTTTATACACACGCACGCGCTACATACACACACACACACACATACACAATCTCCCCTCAGTTATTTCCTCAAGGCAGAAAGAAAACTGCTGACGCCTGCGGGTTGCCATGGCTACAGCGCCCCTACCGGAAGTTCCCTCGTGCTAGGAAGTTCCCACTTAAGGTGCAATCAAAGTGACAATTGACAAAAGAGCAACTCTTGCTTTTTATTGGGTTAACAGGTGGCAGCCACCTTACATCCTGGAACACGGGATGGTTAAGAGGCTGTGAGTCTAGTCCGGTGGACATCAGAGTTGAGCTGTGGAACCTGCATCAGCCTCAGGGAAGGTCAGATCACGAGTATTCGCAGAGATGGCCGCAGCCTGCAGGGCAGTGGGAGCTGCCTTCCAGCCATTTCATGATGTGCTGAAGATGGCCACCATGACTGCAACCCTGACACCACACGAACAGACCTTTAACCACATGATGGCAGACAGCACACATGCTGGCACAGCGGTGGCACCTGGGGATGGGAGGCCTGTTCAGCTGGGGAGCTCCGGGCTGCCTCCTTCCCAAGCCCCCCCAATCCAGCCATTGCACCTGTCGCAGACCCAGCCACGGCTGCTCATGGGCCGCTTGCAGTGACTACAGTTGACATGCAGAGTGGTAGAGGCTTGGTTGAGGCAGCTAACAGCCCTGCTGGTGCTCAGCTTGACCACTTCATTGGACACATTCCAGAGGCAGAAGCGCTGCAGCAGATCGATGTAGGATGTGTACCAGTGCTCCTGGGGGAGGGGGGTGACGGGCTCAGGTTAGTGTCTCCAGGTAAACTGAGGCAGGGGTACCGTGGAAAAGAAATAGGCTCAGATGGGGGGACAAACAGCTAGCCCTGGGAGATCCCCCGACCCAGCACGCACCTGGGTCTGCTCGTCAATGTCTTTGCGCACTCTCTCACCCAGCACGATGAGAACAGAGACCGCCATCTGCACATCGCCCTGCTCAGCATAGAAGCGTAACATGTCCTGTACTAACACACTGAAGAAGTCGGGGGGGCAGGCGGCTGTCGTAGAGCGCATGGGAGACAGAGAGGAGGGAGGAGGAGGAGTCCACTGGCGCCAATGAAGCTGTGTCGGCCTCATTGCCGCTTACATGCGGAGAGTCAGCCTTGTCCTGCAGATGCTCGGGCCCCGATGGTGTGTCCACAATCTCATGACGCAGTGGGAAGGCCTCCTGTGGCAGCACATATTCGGGCTCCTCGGCTGGGAGGCAGGGGTGGGAAGTGGGCCTGAGTCTAGACTTCCTACCCTACTCAGCTCCTGCTCCCCGAGCCATGTTCTGGGTCTGGCCCCTCTATACCGCTCTACCTCACCCGGCCCCGACTCACGGTGCACATGGTCTGTGTCCAGTGGGTACAACTCATCGTCCTCTCCTTCCACATCACCCAACAGGTAGTCAGCAGGCACATCGCTCCCCTCAGTTTCCTCGTTATCTGCCCAGTGGGGAAGGAGGTCATTCAGGGAGTGGCCCCCCAGCCCTTTCCCCATCAGCAGCCCTGCCTACCCTCATTGGTGATGAGTGTTGCTGAAGAGTCAAGCAGAGCTGTGTCACTCCGTGCGTCTCCTTTGCTGCGATCCAGCCGTGTCTCACTGCCCAGGCCCGGGCCCATATCCTTCAGATTGAAGCTAGAGGGAGGGGGGACGTGTGGGTGGCCAGGCCCCAGCAATCCACACTGGGCAGGGGGCAGGAAGTGGCCGTGCATCTACCTGTTCATGAGTGGTAGGCCACAGGAGCTGCCTTTGCCGATGCTGTGGTTGAGATTGGCGGAGGACACCAGGCCAGGGCTACAGTAGATAATCCGTAGCATGGTCCATGTCTGTGCCACCTAGGGACAGACACCAACCGCTCAGGAGTCCTGGGTACCTAGCACCCCAGGCTGGCTCCTATTTCCTGAGCAGAATCATATACCAATCCATGGCCTGACCCACTGCCACGGGAGAAACTGTGGCACACAGAAAAAGTAGTCTCCACCCTACAGTGGCACAACTGTGAGGCACCTGGTGCTAGGGTTAGTGAGGAGACTGACGGGGAGAAAAGAAACGGCATGCAGGGGGCTGGAGAGATGGCTCAGTGGTCTATTCTTCCAGAGGTCCTGAGTTCAATTCCCAGCAAACACATGGTGGCTCACAACCATCTGTACTGGGATCTCATGCCCCCTTCTGGCCTGCAAGTACACATGCAGATAGAGTTCTCATAAATAAAATAAATAAAATCTAAAAAGAAAGAAAGAAAGAAAAAAGAAACGGCATGCAGAAGGTAGCTCCAACACCAAGAGTGAGGCAGAAGAGGGGGCTATGGACACTTGACTCCCTTACCCCCCTCCCCAAGTATGACCCCAGGGTTTAGGTCATTCTGGTCCCACATAATCATTACATTGTCAAATACTTTGGCAAACGCTGGCTGTGACTGAGCTCAGGGTGGCTGTGGATATGGTGCCTCACTACAACAGGAGTCTCTGATCCAAATCATGACCCCTGGCCCCCAGATCCATATACCTGGTTACGGCCAAGCTCCCGAGCCACTTTTGCATTGTGATCACAGAGTTCAGCTAGTGGCCGACCAGCCAGAACATAACGCTCAGCTGTCTCCACAAACCAGCTCATGCTGCCGCCACCAGACTCCGTCTCAAAGACACTGAGCGCACTGGAAGCCAGGCCAGAAAAAGGTTCAGCTGGGTCTAACTTGCGTTTGAAGAAGATGGGGCGCCGGTCACCAGCATAGGGTTTGCGCCCAGATTCAGCAGCCACCAGGCTCTCCTTAGCTGCAAAAGCCAGGTCCCCAAAGAGGCCATAACAGAGACCCTCAGGGTTGGCACGCTCAACAGGCTGGCTGGCATCCCGGAACAGGTGCTGGCATAATGTGCTGTCCTTGGAGCCAGAGAGTAGAAAAGAGGGGTCATGTGGGTGGCGCCAAGCAATGCCTGTTGTGACATCACGGTGCTCTTCAAACATAGCAGCTGGCACGAAGGGTCGGCGTACGTCCCACACGTAGATGTTGTGGTCCACCATCATCGAGCAAGTGGCCAGGTGGTGGCGACACTCAGGCCGCCATTTGACTCGGGCCACTGAAGCGATGGTCTGCACGCAGTGCATCTCTTTGGCACGATGTGTGGTCATGTCCCAGACCTTCACCATCTTGTCACGTCCACCTGTGGCCAGCCAACCCCTGCGGAGAAGATCCCACTCAAGCTCTGTGGCCTCTCCTGAGGGAAAGGAGACCCTGCTACACCCCAATGTGTCTTTTAGCCTCCAGCCTTAATGCCCCCTCCCCCTCTACCTGTCCTCTGGGTGCCAGTCACAGCAGAAGACAGGACCGTTGTGGGCTGTGAACATCCTTTCGCATCGGTCAGGTCGGCGGATGTCCCAGAGCTGTACATTGCCGTTCTCAAAGGTGGAAGCAAAGGTAAAGTAGTCACGGATGCTGAACTGCACGTCCCGCACGCTCTCAGACTGGCCTGTGGGGCATGCAGCAGCAGAGATGCAAGTGAGAGGGCTGGCTCCCAGGGCATGGAGGAGCCTTTGGAGTGGCTGGAATGGTGCCATTCGCCAGCCTGGAGCCAAGCCAGGAAGCAGAGGAAACACCACCAGAATCGGCCTACGCCAGAGAGAGCACAGGTACTTTCTGCACAAACTCCCAGGCTTCAATTCCCTGTATTCTGCAGAGGCGATGCTGTATGTAGGCCTGACTCAGAAGGATCTATGTGAACACTGGAGGTACAGGAGCCCAGCCCAGCTGGCTGTCTACACTTCCCTGGAGGTAAGGCTTGTGGAAGACCCAATGAGTGGAAGAGGAGGCTGCTTCATTCTCTGCTCAATTCTCTGCCAGCTGCCTAGTTTGCCCCAAAAGACGGAAGAACTCAGAGACCATATTCACCTTAAAAGACCACCAAGGGCTGGAGAATGGCTCAGTGGTTAAGAGCATGGCTCTTCCAGAGGTCCTGGGTTCAATTCCCGTAACCACATGGTAGCTCTTAACTATCTATAATGTGATCTGATGCCCTCTTCTGGCATGCAGATGTGCAGGCAGAGCACGGTATACATAATAATAACTAAATCTTTTTTTAAAAAGCCACCGCCAGGTGTGGTGGCACACGCCTTTAATCCCAGCACTCTGGAGGCAGAGGCAGGTGGATCTCTGTGAGTTCAAGGCCAGCCTGGTTTACAAAGTGAGTCTAGGACAGCCAAGGCTACACAGAGAAACCCTGTCTTGAAAAAACAAAAGAAACAAACAGAGAGAGACCACCATATCAGGGGCCTGCAGGTCTGTTTCTAGTCTTTCCCTGCCACAGAAAGTTCAAGATCTGTCTTAAGCCCCCAAATTCTCCAAGGCCCCAAGGCTCTGCCTGTGCTTCATTTGGTTTCATTAAAGACCAGGGAGAGCTAGCTCAAGGCTGATACCAGCCAGCCAGGCCTGCCATGAAAGGGCCCTGTGTACTTCCCACCTCACTCTTATCCCGGGTCTGAAAGTCCTGAAAAGTCTAGAAGATGCACTGCAGTGAAGCAAGATGAGGGACAGGAACACCCCACCACTCCCGATGCTGTGTCCGAGGGCCCCACCTTCCCTGTCAGCCACACCCAATACCCACTCTGAATTCTCCCCACCTCCCTCTCCTTGCTTGCGTGCCTTCTTCACTTGGGGCCAACCTTCTTCTTTCAGTGCTGTTCAGCCTCTGAGAGTGCATCTGGGGACCTCTGGTGAGGCACATTTCAGCCTGCCTGTAAGGTCTAACACACATCTACCCCAACCTGCCCCTGTGAGCCTCACCAGAGAAGGTGCTGACAGAGTCCTTCCTTCGGAGGTCAAAGCACTTCATGAAACCATCCTGAGAGCCACTGAGCAGCACATGGGCCTCAGTCGGGTGGAAACAGACTTTGTTCACTGTGCGCTTATGTTCTGTGAACAGCTGATCCTGCTTGTTGCGAGATGGCCGGCCTAGGTTCCAGGTAACCACCACACCATTGGTAGCTGCTGTGGCCAGCAGATTCTCGTCCATCTGGTGCCAGACCACATCAGCACAGCTGAGGTTGAGTGAGGGCTTCCGGCCCACACGCAAATTTAGCTTCTCTACGAACTGCTCCTCCTCGATGGCATAAATCTTGAAGATGCTTCGACCCGCCACGACGACCTGGGCTGCGTCACGGCACACACTGATGGCGTTAGCTGGCGCATCCAAGTGGCAGTGCATGGTTCGACCTGTCAGGGCACTGCCACTCAAGGCTGTGGTAACTCGGGACATCTTTTCCATGGCTGCACAGGTATCAGGGACCAGGAAATCAGTGAAGTGTGCTGGCCCGGTCAGCCATGGTGTCCTAACACTTCAGGTTCGAGTCCTCTCGAACCTTTGGCCTGAGATGGTCCACCTGCTAATCACCATCTCAAGAAAGTTCAAATTCACTGGAGTTTTCCAGAAGACGCCACAGCTAACCTGAGGTTCGTCTGCACCATGTCTGACTTTCCCAGATTCCATGCGGTTAATCCTCCATCAGTGAGATCCGGGATGCTATTCGGCCCTCGGGCGGGGACGGGTGAGGGGAGGGGCTCCTGCCTTCATAGTTAGCCCTGTGCCTCGGAGGATTGCGGGGCTTCCAAGACAACGAAAACCCGAGAGGAAAGGGTAGAAGAGCCGGTGGGCTCCAGAGGACTGAGTTCAAAGACCTCGCAGAGGCAGAAGAGAGGCTACAGCAATAAGTACAGGTAACTGGTGGCACCAGGCAGCGGAAATTGCGGGACCAGAACCAGGTGTTGGGAAAGCCTCTGACCGGGTGGCACGCCAATCATTTACCGAAAGCTCAGAGCGTTCTTCAGCTACCGAACCGGAAGAGACTCACCTAGTTCCCGCCCTCTACCGGAGGTAGTCCGTTCTTTTCCTCACCTCGCCGGAAGTGAGTACGAACTCTTCTCCCATACCATAAAGGTTCCGTGTCTGCGCGCGGCGCCGTGGTCGAGCGAACGGATCAGAATTGGGCTCTGCGGCCTCCCTGCTTCTTCCTTGGTGATGTGTCCGCTTTTGTTTGCTTAGTTCTTTTTTTGTTTTGTTTTGTTTTTGGAGACAGGATTTCTCTGTGTAGCCTTGACTGTCCTGGACTAGCTTTGTAGACCAGGCTGGTCTCGAACTTACAGAGATCCGCCTGCCTCTGCCTCCCGAGTGCTGGGATTAAAGGTGTGCGCCACCGCGCCCGGTTGTTTGCTTAGTTCTTTTATTATGTTGGAAATCGAGCCGCGGCAAAGCCTAATGCAAGACAAATTATTTACTAACTGGGCTATGTGACCAGCCCCAGTTTATTTTAATCTTAATATCTTAATACCGGTACTTAAACCTCTCCTCCGGTCTTAGAGGAGTCAAATTTCTAAGCAGATCCTGAATTCCCCCATTCCGCCATACCTTACCCCCCACTTCTCCTGCGAAACTCAGGTTCCACATCCTGACCGGTCCTGGGTCCATCATCCCCTGATGTGAACCCTGTACAAGCAGCTTGGTACCTTTTCTACACAAGATCTTGAGTTAAGTCCCAGACACCTGGCCCTGACCATCCTGTGGCATCTGCAGCAGTGCCTTTCTCAGCTCCTCTTTTCTCAGCGTGCCTGTATCCTAACTTCCTCCCCCAGTACTTTCCTTCCTTTTCCACAGTTTCATACGCTACCTTATAAAACCATGACTTCCACCTCTGGCTTCTACCCGCCCCTGCGGAACGTGTCTCCTTTCAGCCTTCAGTACTTAGCTCGAATACCTGCCATCCTAGGCATCCCTGTCACTCCAATCTAATGTGGCCTCTTTGTCTAGAGTGGATTTTATGTCTACCTTGTGTGGTTACACACGTTTTTGATAATTTCAGGGCATGACAGCCAGTTCTGTCAGTGGCTGGGTTTAGTCTCAGTTGTAAGAGACCAGTATTGGCTCAGGATGCCCAAGACCAAGTTCTCAACACAAAGGTTTATTTGCGCTAAAGGACAAGGACCGAGAGTCAAAAACAGGAGCTAGAAGGACCAGGGGGAAGAGGAAGGGAACAAGGGGGCAGAGATATTTGGCCCAGGGGGGACAATGGACTGCCTCTGGATAGAAAGGGGACAGACGTAGCCCATAGGCAAATGACAGTGTATAAAGGTAAAAGGAAGAAACCCCATGTTAGGAATAGGTGTTTCATTTTGACTGTTTAATTAATTAGTTAGTTAGGTAAGCCAAAAGGGGCTTTTGGTTGCTGGACTTCAATACTCTTAGTAACTGGACCTTGGTGGTCAGTCTCAGGAGGAGGAAGTGGCCAAGTAAGAGAATAGACCTTAGTGGCTAGTTTTAGGAATGTAGAAAGGACAAAGCCTGCCATAGCCTGGTTTTCAAGCTGTCAGAATCCCTTCATCAGTTGCCCTTTCTCTTGGAGTGGGCACAGTAATCTTGATCTTCTGGCCCACTGTGTTCTTTGATTTGTTTTTTTTTTTTTTTTTTTTTTTTTTTTTTTTTTTTTTTTTTTTTGGTTTTTCGAGACAGGGTTTCTCTGTGTAGCCTTGGCTGTCCTGGACTCCCTTTGTAGACCAGGCTGGCTTCGAACTCACAGCGATCCGCCTGCCTCTGCCTCCCGAGTGCTGGGATTAAAGGCGTGCGCCACCACCGCCCGGCTGATTTTTTTAAAGATTTATTTAGCCTGTAGACAGTGCTCTCTCCCTGCATATACGCCTGTGTGCCAGAAGAGGGCACCAGACCTCATTATAGACGGTTGTGAGGCATCGGGTATTAAAACTCAGGACCTTTGGAAGAGCAGCCAGTGCTCTTAATCTCTGAGCAATCTCTCCAGCCTTATTATTTATTCTTTACTTTATTTCTGTGAGTGCACACATTTGAGTGGGCCTGTTTGAGTTTTTGTTTATTTTGGTTTTTGGGTTTTTTGTTTTTTGTTTTTGAGACAGGGTTTCTCTATGTAGTATTGGCTGTCCTAGAACTTGCTCTGTAGACCAGGCTAGTCTCGAACTCATAGAGATCCTCCTACCTCTGCCTTCCAAGCACTGGGATTAAAGGTGTCTGCTGCCTACACCATATCACTACCTGGCTCCTATGTAAATTTTTACTTGCATTCAGGTTTCCTGGGAGGTCAGAAGGCATCAGATCCCTGAATCTGGGGTTACAGGAAGCTTAAAGTCACCTGGTGTGGATGCTGGGAACTAAAACTAGATCTTCTACAAGAACAGTAAACACTCTTAGCTACTGAGCCATCTATCCAGCATCAATTTATTCTTTTTGTTTTATATTATTATCATCATCATCATCATCATCATCATCATTATTATTATGGTTTTTCTGTGTATCCGTGGCTGTCCTGGATTTGCTTTGTAGACTGAACTCACAGTGATCCACCTGCCTCTGCCTTCTGGGTGCTGGGGTTATAGGCTTGTGCCACCGAGCCTGGCTCGCTGTACTCTTTTAGGACATTGCAAGCCTTCACTCAGTGATCCCATGCAGAGGCTAAGGCCCGTCGCTGCTCTTCTTGAAGGATGATGGGCCATGTCCTAGATCCTTCTGAAGGCATTTACATTTTGACCTCAGACTCATTGCTGTCCTCTGTGCATTAGAAAACCTCGGTTGGTCAGTTGTTAAGGTTCCAGTTCAGCCCTGGCCTCCAGCCTTTACATGGGCGTGGAAAGAAGGAATTTCTTTGATTAGTTCAGAGACACAGGAGAACCCAGAGACCTGGGCCACCCAGGGCAGATTAACCCTCACAACTTGGTTGAGTGACCAAAAACCAACCCAGACTCATGTTTTTACAACTTTTTTTTAATATATATTTTTATAAACAGGTCACGTGATAAAATAGCACAAGAAACACTTACCAAATATAAGGTTATATCTTCCGCATATACAGGAGAATGAGGTCGTTATGTACAATAAGAAAATGATTTTAGGGGTTGGTTGGTTTTGTTTGTGTTCCTCTCTCCCCTTAAATTTTCCTCCTACAGTCATTGGAAATATCACAGCTTCAGTTGCATTAATACTTTGGGCAAATGGACAGCATCCCCCCTCCCTGTTGGGGGACTGTGGGAAGAGAGGCTAAGACTCTGGCTCCTGACTACTTCAGCCTGGAGCCTCCCTGGCCAACACTGCAGGGGCAGGAAACTCTTTGGGCTGTTGAACTCTTACTTTTTGTCAACAGCATCTCTCTCTCTCTCTCTCTCTCTCTCTCTCTCTCTCTCTCTCTCTCTTTCTCTCTCCCTCTGGCTCTCTGGGAATTAGCTACTCTCTCTTCCAACCAGATAGGGGTGTCCCAAGATTAGTTGTAGGTGCTGTTTCCTGGGGCTCCAAGGTTGGGATGGAAGGGGCTCCCAGGCGCTCCCTCAGCGCTGCCATATATATGCCAGGATCCCCTAGGACTTCCAAAGGTCTTGGGACCCAACAAAACATGGTCAGAGCCCATTTGAGCAGGCAATGGTTTTGGAAGTTGGGAGAGGTACAGGAGGGCCAGAAAGGAGCCCTCCTTCCTTGGGGGTGTGAAGGGTGTGCTGGCCACTGGAAGGTCAGAATCTCTGGTCAGTGCTGACCCTGACCCTTGGCCAGGCCCTCTACAGATTCCACCTGAGGAGACCTATCCAGGGTGAAGCACAGTGCTGAGAGGCCTCAGCTCAGCTGGGGGCGCGCGGCTGGAGTGGATGGGCTGCTCCCAAGGCCTGACAGCCCTGTGGGTGGCTCCAGATTCGGGTATGTTGAATGCCTGTTCCACCTTTCTACTTGGATGGATGGGCACCACTTTAGGCTAATGTCGATTTCCCAAGGTGTGTATCTCCTAACGCTGTCCCAGTCTGACCAGGGCCCAAGGATCTGTAGGCCAGGGGCATAGAAGGGGACTGGGTGGGGGCAGGGCACAGAGGACAAGCACTGACCCATATGGCAACAAGGAAGAAGAAAAGCCGCTGGGTCAAGTGGGCATGGGGAAGTTGGGCTCCTCAGGGGGCCATGGCTTTGGCAGTGGCCTGTGACACCTCATACCCCTTGGAGGGCTCCAGGCGTGGTGCAGTGGAAGATGTTGGAGGCCCTTGAGGCTCTTCCAGGCCCAAGTCCAGGGGGACCAATCCCTCCATCCCCTTGGGCCCTGCCCGGGATGGGGGACAGCAGGGGGAGGCAGAGAGCAGAATGAAGTGGGGAAGGCAGTGAGGGCGTCTGCACTCAAAGCATCCCCCAAAGGACCTAGACCCCCAGAAGGCGGGCGAGTGATGGCGGCGGCTGTGGCATGGTGGAGGGCGGGCGTGCAGTGCGGGCACGAGGGGCATGCACAAAGTCCCCGAGTGTGCGTGCGTACGTGGGGCTAGCCCCTCTGCCTCTTGCCCCAGGCGGGGATGGAGCAGCGGAGCAGAGGAGCAAGGGATGCACGGGGCGGGGTTTCCCTCAGCTTGCCCCGCCTCCAGCGCAGGGCCGAGAAGTGGTGCTCCCCCAGGGATGGAAAAGGGGCTACTGCCCAGGGCGTGGCCGGTTCCGGCGGCCGAGTTGGGAAGCCTGCGCTACTCAATGACGAGGCAGCGCGGCAGGTGCTGCGAGAAGTACTTGAAGAGCTCAGGTGTGGCTCCAGGGCAGTTGGTCAGCTCCAACTCCTCCAGCTCTTGCAGCTGCACAAGGCCCGATAGCCCCGTAGTAGTCAGGAGCGGGCAGCCTGCAAGCGCGAGGCATCGAGGCAGCCGCTCAGCATCTCAGCTCCGCCCCGCAGGAGGGCTGGACTGGGCTGGGCAGGAGGGAAAGGCTGGAGAGGACAGTGGCCTGCTAGAGGTGGGTCCTACAATAGTCTTAGTGCGGCAGGACCCGTACTGGGCGGGGAGGGCTGGGAATCTGACAGAGCGGACGGGACCTGCACCATGGGAAGACTAAATTAAGGCGTGGCCTGACGGAGGGTGAATGACAGGATGGGCGGGGCCTGGCTTGAGTTTGCCCTACCTCCTACCCGCTACCTGGGACATGATTTGCCAAAGCTTGAAGTGAATCCGTCAGCCAAAGGGATCCGATGGGGTGGGGTTCAGAGTCACTTCCCAGAGGCACGCGGGGAGGGGGGGGGTGTCTCACCTGCTAGAGACAAGAGTCGCAAACTCCTCATGGCTAAGAGGTGCTTCAACCCGAAGTCCTGCACCTGGGCAGAAGTGAGAGGAAGTAGTGTTAACTATTTCCACTTGCCTGGGACCTGGAGCTTCTAGAGGGGCAGGAGGTAGGGGTTCAAAATGGAAGTTTCTCAGTCCCACGCGAAGCCTGGAAACACACATGAGGGCCTTGGGGAATCTGGAATCCGACGAGTCCGCTTCGCGTTGGGCTTCGGGGCATAAAGGGATCTGAATGGGGCCCAGTGCGGCTCAAGGATTTTCTGTACTGGTGCTCCCCTCCCCCAACCTCCTCCCCGCTCCCTAGCTCTCTAATTTCCACTTCCCTGGGGGCATGGATGTACCTGGCAGCACCATCGCAGGTAGAGGCTGCGGAGGGACGACATGGTGGACAAATAGCTGAGGCCAGTATCCGTGATGCGTACACACCTGTAGTTGTACCAGAGGGGGGGGGACTGCCCACCTTTAAATCACTTCACCCCATCCCCGGCTAGGTCCCTCCCTCCTTTCCAGAAGTGTCCCTAGAGCGAGCCCCTGCCCTACACACCACTGCCCTATCCTCACCCTGGACCGGCTCTTAAAGCTGCCCTCCCTGTGACCCTCCCCTTTCGGAATATGGCTTTTCCTCCAGGCTATGCTGGAGGTACGGCAACACTGGGCACTCTATTCTCTGTGGCCTTCCCCACCCCAGAAGCCCGTGGACTGGCACCACCCACTCTAGGCTTCCAGTTCCTGGAGATCCCGCCAGTACCAGCCTGGAGTGTAGGGATGTGTGCACCTGTCCAACACGAGCTCCTCCAGGCGGTGCAAGTCGCAGGCCACATACTCCAGTGCCATATCGGTGATCCGAGGGCACCAGGAAAGGTCAAGGCTGCGCAACTTGCGCAGGTTCTCAGCTACAAGCTCCACTCCATCATCAGTGACCTTAGAGCAGCCTGAGAGGCTGAGTGAGGTGAGGTTGGGCAGACTGTGCACCACATTGACCACCCCATGGTTGGTTATCTCCCAGCAGGAGAGCAGGCGCAGAGTGTGGGTGCTGTGGCCCTGGCGCGCTGTGAAGTAGGCCAGTGCCGTGTCAGTCACGTGGTAGGCCTGAAGGCTTAGCTCTGCCAGGTTGGGTAGGAGTTGTGAGATGGCAGCAATGGCATCGTCCGCCACATTGATGCAGTCACTGACGCTCAGTGAGGTGATCCGTGCACTGAGGCTGGACCACAGGCCAGCTTCAGTGAAATCATTACAGCCTGACAGCTCCAGGCGCACCACTCCCTGCATCTGCTCCAACATCACCTATAGGTACAGATCAGACCAGACAAAGTTAGCTCCCCCACTCACGCCTGGGAGCCCATCCTGCCGGGGTAATGAGGGTTGCCTGTGCAGAGTGGAAGGAGCTTCTGGGAATCTGGAAGCAGTGGTCTCTCGGATGTGGGCTTGTGCAAGTGTGCATCAGGCTGAACTCTAAGGAGTGCACGTAAACTGCTTGTTATACTTTGCCAATATTCCAAAAGAGAGGCAGGGCACAGGGGACCCACAAGCCAGGGTGTAGTCAGTATGGGTGTTTGGAACAGATAATTTGAATACTAAAATTACAATCCAGGTGGAGAGAGTAGGGCAGAGTGCCCAGGTGCCCCTTTAAGCCTTGCTGCTAGGAGAGACTCAGCTGTTCCTTCTCTCACAAGCAAACAGGAACCCACATGTAACTGACTACCCTGCTATACCAACCTTGAAATCTCAATCACTTTTTAACAACCAGCCCACGTTTTCACTTTGCATTAAGTCCCGGCAATACCATCCTTGCTACTTTTTGTCCAGTGTATGCCTGAGTATCCTCTGGACCCCTCACCCTCCCATGTTCATGGGGTTGCTGCTGCTGCTCCTGCCCCTCCAGCCTCATAGCCACTCCTAGACAATTTTGGGACACACCTCTAGGCCGGCGTCAGTGATGGTGGAGCGTTTGAGGCTCATGGCCTTCACTCCCTTCTTAGAGAGCGCATAGTTGTCGATGAACTCGCAGATGTCTAAGTCAGAGACACCGACTAGGCAGAATCCCTCAAAGCCTCTAGCGGCAAAGCCCTGCAGGTTCACAAACTCCTTCTCGCCTCCAGGCAGCACGTTGTATAGCTCCTTGGCATGCAGTACAGGCGTGAGGCCTGCCCAGAACTTGGGCTGGTAGAGCACACGCCGCCAAGCCTTGCACACCTGGGCTAGTATGCACTTCTCACATGCTGAGAAATACCAGAAGAGCCCATTAAGGATCTTTTCATCTGTGGCCAGTGGTGGCCGCTCCACTGGGGTTCCAGGCACTGGGCCTGAAGCTGGTCCACTGGCTGGGGGGCATGGCCCTCCGGCCAGAGCAACCCGGGACAGTGGTGTAGCCAGGCTGGGGGGGGGAGGGGGGGGGGGGGGCGGTGGCTGGCAAGGGCGGTTCTTGGCAGCAGGAGTGCCCTTGGTGATGCTGGCTGCACCTAGGCCGTTGGGCTGGCCAGGCAGCTTCACCAGACCATTTCGAGGCAAGCATGGAGGCTTGGGGTCACCATCGATACCGGGGCTCGACATTTTCCTTGCACGTTCTGTGGATAAGACAGGAGGAACAAATGAGTCTGCCAGTCTCTGAAGGAGCTGGAGAGCTAGCCATTTTTTCCATCCTTGAGGCTTCTCTCCCAGAACATTTCCAGGACCAATCAACAGAAAGGATCATAGCACATGCCTTTCTCTGACTACACAAGGACCAGCTGGCCATATTCACGGCTAGCCCAAGTGTCCACATGCTCTGTCATATTCACTGGCTCAATCTGCATTGGTCCAAAGGTGTTTTCTGATGCTTTGATTCCCATTTAAAGTTAGGAAGAGATAGAATCCTTAATTGCTCCTTCCACCTATGCTCCTTTGGTAACCACTATTGGGGCCTATCCTGCTGAGCAGGATCGGAAAGACTAAAGAAAAGTGCTTGAGCGGCCTCTGGCTCTGTCACAGTATGCCAGCAGTCCTCAGAGTCACAGACCAGCTCTCAAGAATCTGTGCACCACAGGGTGGGTGGCACATGTCTGTAATCCCAGCACTCAGGGAGGCAGAGGCAGGTAGATCCCTGTGAGTGTGAGGCCAGCCTGGTCTACAAAGTGAATCCAGGACAGCCAGGGCTACACAGGGGAACCCTGTTTTAAAAGAAAAGAATTTGTGCCCCTACCCAGGCATTGGTGGCCCAACACCTTTAATCCTAGCACTCAGGAGGCACAGGCTGGCAGATCACTGAGTTCAAGGCCAGTATGGTCTACAGGTCGAGTTCCAGGACAGCCAAGGCTACACAGAGAAACCCTGTCTTAAGGGGGAAAAATATGACTTCCTATAGTAAGCTCTGGGGCTACTGTAGTACAAGCAGAGTAATACCTCAACATTTTTTTTAATTAAAATATTCTGCGTATAAGTGTATACGCTGGCATGTATGCATGTGTATCACACATGTGCCTGGGATCTGTGTAAGTCAGAAAAGGACATCAGATCCTCTGGAACTGGAGTCACAGGCCCCAGGTCTTTTGTAAAAGCAGCAAGTGCTCTTAACCATTGTGACACTTCTCCAGCCCTACAAGACATTTGCTCTTTAATCCTCTACCCAACCCAATGAGGGCAGTGCTGTGGAATCTCTTGTGCAAACAAGTGCAGGGCAAGGCTGAGTGAGCTGCTTGTCTGAGGTCATGGCTGATAGTTAAATGGTAGAGCTGAAGTCTGGAGCAGAGCTGGAGGAAGAGAGTCATGTGGAAGGCCAGGGGCACACGCCCATAAAGCAGGTCTTCACTGCTCATCTCAGCTCCCCACAAACTTGCAGGGCTGGGACTGGGTCTCAGAGGACATCGTGAATTGACAGCATAGAGGAACGGGCTATGAGACTCTCATAATGACATGATTATCTGCCCTGCGTTCCAGATAGATACTATACCCACCACCACCAGATAGACCCAACATCCAGAAGGAAGGGTGGTTTTCCATGGGTTTCACCTGCAGATTCAAATGTAACACTCTGAACTCCAGATGGCCCCTACTTTGAATGTGTGGTCTTGGCTAGCCACTGGTGGTTTCATTTCCTCAACATGAAATCTAGGAGGGGCCACCACAAACTCCTTCCTGTGGGAGGGATTTATAGGCTATTGTAGAGTAAGTCCTGAGGCCCAGAGTTGACGCAAGAGCAAGGCAGGGTCTCCCTTCCTGTGTGTATAGGTGATCCCAGGATGTACTGGATACACATGTGGGTTGTCAGTTTCTTGCCCTACAATCTTGGGGGAGTCAGAAAGCTTCTCCCAGGTCCTCTGTTATACCCTTATACCTGGCTGCAGTGGGTCACAGCCTTACCAGGGAGCCTGGCACAATACCGAGCGTGCATTAAGAAGCTTCATAAGGGATGGGCACTAAAATATGCAGACCCCCAGAAGAGGAGGACTCACAGAACCTATTAGGCTGAGACCGCCTTCTGGAGATGCAGGGCCAAGGAAGCTGGCCACTCATTCTCACTATCTGGCTTGACACAGCAGAAGTGGACAAGAACTGCCCTCTATCTTTATCTCAATTATTTCCTCTTTCTGTTTTGTTTGTTTGTTTTTTGAGACAGAGTTTCTCTGTGTAACTCTGGCTGTCCTCCAACTCATAGCAATCTGCCTGCCTCAGGCTCCCGAATGCTGGGATTAAAGGTGTGCACCACCACACCCGGCTCTCAGTTACTTCTTATACTGCACAGGCAACCTGTGCTGATGTCCCACCTCTGGGGAGGGAAAAACCCTGGGTTGCAGTCTCCCCAGAACATGTTCCTCGTGATCAACAAGCCAGCTCTGTGTTTAAGGACCGCCACTGTGTCCACCCTAGGCTCTCGGCGCAATCTTCCTATTACTCCCCTTCTCAATATGACTCTTGGGACCCAGGTAGTAGACCAGTTTTTCCCTAAAGGAGGTTTCCAGCTGCTCTTTTGTGCTCAAGAACAGGCAATAGTAGCCACACAAAATCAGTACAGTAAGTAACAAAGTAACACTTGTCAATTGCATCCTGGAACAATCACAGATTTCAGCTTCGAGGCAGACATCCCTGTGGAGGGGTAGCTACTATTGTTTTCCCAGTCTTTACACAAGGAACCTGAGACTCTGAAGAGTTATACTTTGAATGCCATGGCAAGGGAAGTCTAAAATGTGGTTACCCCAGTTCCCTGAGAGCAATATCAGGAGGTGGGCCTGTTGCAGGACAGCAGCATCCACGACGGGAAAGGATGAGATCCTTCCTTAACTGCTCCAATTTTTACCCATCACCACCCACATTCCCGGGAACTGTGCTGAGGGTGAAGAGACAGCCCCCGCCAGAATACCGGCCATATCCCTGACTCGCGGTCTCTGTCTGGACTGCCCATCTAGCCACAGCCACTAGGCGCAGACCCAGCGCTCTCAGAGCCCCGCGACCAGCACCACGGACAGCTCCCGAGCTCCCTGAGGTCAGCTGAGCTTTCTGCACCAGAGACAGTGGAGCGGAGGAGGGGTGATCGGTGTGGCTCAGGCAACCCCAGCTCCACAGGAAGAGGCAGGGGGGAGAAGCCGCCCGCTTGGCTAGGATCTGGAGGAGGCTGCGGAGGCGGTGCCAGGGGAGAAATAATCCAAGAGCTGTGCCGATTTAGGCTGAAAACGCTTCCAGCCCCGGGTGTGCACGTGGAGTGCCTGAGTTGCTGGGGGGTGGGGGAGGAAGATGCACGTGGATGCCCCGGGCATCTGTGGGGCTTCTTCCTGCCCCTCGCTGCATCTCTGGAAACTCACGTTTGCAGAAGCACACGATCCCCTCCCTACCTTCCAGACTTAGATCAAGTAGGTGAAATCAGGCTAGACTCAGAGTCTAATCCCTGCATCCAGACCCCCCTGCCCTTAGTGGAAGCTGGGTCCTCAGAGCAGCCTCTCCGCTTCATGCTAAGGGAGGCACTCACTTGCAGCATTAACCAAGCCCGAGAACCCCCTGCACTGTGATTCTAAATGCAAACAGTTACCCCTGGGCCCAAGGGCTGAGGCTTTCAGAGAAAGCTAAGCACACAGTGGAAGACTGGAATCTTCCTGCCAGGTAAGCAAGAGGTTACTGAGGAGCTCCAGCAAGCAGCATTCCACCTGGCCCTGCTGTCTAACCAGATGGTGACCTAGGGCCTTCTCCCAGGTATTGTAGAAACAGGACCTCATTTTGCAGCCGAGGCTGGCCTTGTATTTGCAGCAATCCTGCCACTATCTGACATCCTGGGGTTGCAGAGACGCACTACATGTCCAGCTAGAGCCCCTTAGTGATGCCATCACTCCCCGTCTCCACTCAGGATGACTGCTGTAGCCTGCTTGGAGTTGCTTCCTAGGAGAGGGATGGATCAGTGGCCAGGTCACACAGGCTGCCATCCCCTTTCACGGACGAGCACCTCAGGAGCTAAGAATCCTGGAGGAGAGGCCTTCTGGAATGATGGGTGAACTGGCAAACACTCAGTCCCTGGCCCAGTGTGTCCCATGCTCAGTTTAGAGTGGAATTCTGGGTCAGCTCTAGGCTGCAGAGGATCACAAGATCCCTGGGTCCATCCTAGGCTAGGAGGGGACAGTGACAACTTTCTCAGCTGCCATGCATTCGTCAGCCCGAGCCTCATCAAGGTATTCCTGGGAAGAGCTGACTGTAGTCTTTGCTCTCCCTACAGGACTCATTGTGGGCACAAGGGGGCTCCTGGGAAAGCACCAGTACTTGGTGGTTTTCAGGTTGACAGGCCACAGATCTTAATGCTGAGCCATGAGGACTTGCCTCTTCTGTATATCCAATCATCAGACCCAAAAAGAGATCCAAGTAGTCACACCATCCCATCTCCAGCTCCGACTCCTTTCCCAGGCAGACCCCCTCCATTTCTCCTCTCTTCTCCTTCACCTGGCCAAATGGTGGTCCCTTGCTTGTTCCGTAGGTTTCTCAGCTGCACGGGAGTGCTGCCTGACTCCATAGCCTGCCCCCCTTAGTATGCTGAAAACGCACCTCCAGGTGTCACCCATCACCGTTTGTCACCACTGACCATCTCTCCCCCTGGCCTTGTAACTCCCTGAAGACAAATAGCACCATGACTGTGCAGCTTCTGGGTACCAGTCAGGGGTGCAGCTGCCTGAGACGGAGAGATATGGCTGGCCAGTGGGGCAGGAGCAGCTTAAGAACTTAATTACAACTATGGATGTGGCCAGTATCTCCAGAGGAGAAGCTAGCTTTGCACCTGGCTCTCCAGACCCTGTCAGGTTGAGATGCAGATCCAGGGGTGGGGGAGGAGGAAGAAGAGAGAGATCTTTTGGCTAAGTCCCTCTTCTGGAGTTTGATGGCTAAGGAATCTGGCTGGCTGTCCCCCAAAAGACAGGAGCCACCAAGAAGACGCAAATAGGGAAGGCCTGTTCTCCAGCATCCCCCACCTCACTACCGTCTGCAGCACCACTGGGAAAACAAGGCTCAGAAAGGGATCTTCCTGACACAGCATAGAACTTGTCCCAAGACCCCAAACACTCAGACCAGGAACACATCTGTTTTACCTTGTGTCTCTTTCTTCTACGTCACTGGGTCCTGTGTTTTCCTGGGATCTGGCTAGTGGCTTCTGCACTCAGCTCTCAGCCAGCCAGGGTCTCTGCTATAACCCCTGGAGTCCTAAAGACTGCCAACTACATACCCATCAGTGTCCCACTCCTCACAGCCACCAGTCTAGTGGCCCTTGCCCTGTCTCTGATACAGTCATCTCTGAGCATCAGGTCAGGATGGAGGCCACCTTGGATACTGGCTCCTGGCATGCGTAGAACCTGCCCCTGACCAGCTCCTCATGCTTGAAAAAGACAACCAAATACTCATACCAAGCTCAGTCTGTGGTGGCAGCCCCAGGGACTGGGGTGACCAGGGTGGCTGGGATGGGGGCACAGTACAGGCAGCATGTTCTGTGACAGTCTGTGACTCAGGCACGTTCACATCCCTGCCACCTAGCACGTGTCAAGAGCAGCACTCTCCTTCCACCCCCTGATGGAGCTGCCTCTGGGGGTGTACCAGAGATTTGGGGATGGGAGACCCGTGGCCCAGGAGGTACAGAGGCCCAACTTGATGCTGCAGCAGACTGAGGTTCTGTGACATGGCCACAAGGCTCTGTGGAAATAAAAGATGAGCTTCAGCCTGTCACGTCTCCCCTGTTCTGCAGAATATAGGATCTCCAAGACCTAGGCCTGAGGCTCCTTTAGACATCTGCCAAATGAGGCCCACCAGCACTCTCTGTAGCCAGATTGGCCATTGGACCACTAGGGAGGAAGGGTCAGGGCCACTCACTGGACTCTCAGCCCTTGCTTTGCTGCCACCCCGACCCTTCCCTGTGCCAGTCCCAGAAGGTACATCAGTGACTTCCACAGATGAGGAGTTATGGTCAGGACAGTTGAGTGGCACCAGCCAGAAGCCCCTTCCTCGTCTCTGGGATGCACCTGCCTCATCTCTCAGGGATTCCTGGGTCTAGATCCCTTCTACCCAAAAGCACTTGCTGACACCTAAATGGGTCCTGTATCCCAGTGATAAGGTTAAAGCAAGTGCTTTTGGGAGAATGGGTGAGCCCATATGTATCCTGGACTCAGGGTAAGGGTGGCTGGGGAGTTAAATAGTGAGGGTGGCAGGGAGGGTGGATCCTGGGGTATCTCAGCATCACCCATGTTTTCAAAGTTGAATTTCCCCCTCCCTCCTACTAAAGGCTCCCAGCCAAGCCCCCAGGCCACTTATAGGGAGGACATCGACGCTCCAACAGGCTTCTGACCTGATCTAGGCAGCCCCCAATCATTCAGGCTCCCATCCCACCCTTCCCCTCACCCCCACTTCTGCCCAGCACCTCATCAAAGTGTGGCCTGGAATAAAAGGGTCCTGTGTCCAGGGGCACCAGGGATGCCAGAGCAAGCGCTGGTCAATTGGCCACGGGACAAGATGGCAATGGAAGTGAGGCCTCAAGGAGGGAGCAGGTGAAGTGGCATCTGCCATCTGCTCCTGGGAGGTCAGCTGCTGGCTCAGGCTGGGAGGGCCTAGCAGGAGGGCTGCTAGGCCAGATTCAGGCCTCAACAGTGCAGCCTTCTCTCCTGGGATGAAGGGTGGGGAGGATCACCACTGACCTAACATCCCAGAAGGACACGGAGGCTCTGCTCAGTAATCTCAGGGTGCCCATTCCCCATTTTGAAGTCTTCCAACCTTGGCCAAGGCCCATTTTCTTCTCTAGAATCAAAGACATGCCAGCCCACTCCCTCTGCCTCCCTGTGGGCGGCAGCTCAATACTAGCTCATGTCCAGAAGGTGTCCAGGGCCCCTAGGCCACATATCCACATGGCTCCTCCCGTTTAATTGTATCAACACCTGTCACGTCCTCCGGTCTGCCCGAGGCTCATAGGGCTGGAGTCGGGAGAGACCAGAGCCAAGCCAGAAAGAGTGGGGGCTGACGGCCAGCAATTCCGCGTCCTCTCAGCCATAGTGCTTCCTCTCAGCGGTTCGGGGGTACCAAGCCACAGCCTGACCACTTTCCTGGTAGCGAGCGGGGCGCGATCAAGCCGGTCACTGGGTCGAGGGGCTGCGGAGCGACCAGCTGGCCCAGCGGGCCGGAGGGCGAGGTGGGGAAGGGGCTGAGATTACGTAAGCCCTGCTCAGGCGGCGGCGGCCGCGGCGCAGTCCCAAGTCCCCACCCCGCCCCCTCCTCATTGTAGCCTCCACGGAGGCAGTGGCTCGACCTGGACCCTCCCCTCCCCGCAGCCTGGCCGCGCGCGCACACACACACCTTACCTCGGCCAGGGCTTCTGGCTCATGCCACGCTGTCCGCCGGGCGACCTCGCGTCATGGGGAGCCCAGCACCCGAGCTGCCCAGAGCGGAGGCGGCCGAGGTGCAGGACTGGCTAGCAGGGCCCCGATTGCACCCCGCGCCCGGCGCCCCGCGCCAGGGCCCTCTTTGGCAGGGTCCGGAGCGGAGCTCCCCGGTGGGAGAGGATCTGCCGCCCTGAGCCTCCCACCGGGGAGGCTGAGGCTGTGCCCAGATAAATAAGGCCGCTTTGCAGGGAGCCCGGCGGGCGCCTCCTCCCTCCCCTTGCCCTCCTCCCTGCGCTCCTCCTCCGCGCTCCTCCCCGCGCTCCTCCGGGGCCGCCGCCGGCGCCGCGCGTGCCCCCCGCCCGGCCCTAAGAGCCGCGCCCTCGCGCGCTCCCGGCATCCGGACCAATCCCGGCTCTCGAGCCAGGCTGAGGTGTCGAGAATCCCGAGCCCCGCCCCGCTCCGCTCCGCGCGCTCTTGGTGCGGTACCCACGGGCACGCGCCAGGCACCAGCACCCGCTCAGCGGCTGCTGCTCGCACAATAACAAACTCGACAGGCCGCGCGTTGGGAAGGACGTTCGAGGGGGAAGGCAGGGCAGCTTCGAGTGGCCCATCTGCACGAAGCGGTGGCGACCCAGAATCCTGCCAGCTGAGGAGAACTGGAATCCTTGGCGCAAGCTGTTGGCAATGGGGTTCCGGATCCTACGCAGATACAGCCGGCCCTGTGTGCTCTTGCTTGGATTGCCACCTGCGAGGGCGAGGAGAGGGAGGCCGGGTGGAGAGACATCAGCGTGGTTGCACTTCCATACACACCCCTTCCGCATGGCGTAGGGCAAGCCTCTAGGATCTCACATCCCTTCTGTTCCTGCTGCGAGTCCGGCTGAAGAATCCCCCTTCGAGGTGACATAGTCACACACTTGCTGAAACCTGCAAGCAAGTGACTAAAGCGAGTGTCAATGAAAACACAAGCCAGTGTAGTGATAGTGGGGAGGGGTTACTTCTGACAGTGTCACAAACGATGTGAGATGCTCCTCCCAACAGAGAGACTGGGTAGGAATGGTTCAGAGAAGGGACATGCCTTAAGGAGTTCCACAGGGTCACTCTGGACTGAGGTGGAGGCCAGGTGGTGGCAGCCTGTATGGCCCAAGTCAGGTGGTTGGCGTGAAGGATCTCGTAAAGGCTTTTGGAGAGCCAGGCCTCTCAGCAGCAGGTGGATGGCACCCCAATCTGGGGTCTCTCTTGAGAGCAGAAACAACAAATGTGGGGGCAGCGGAGGAGCAGCGTCTTGGAAGGGAGGATGGAGTACCCCCAGACGAGAGCAAGTGCTGTTGGGAAGCAGGGCCTCCTGGAACTGATTTAAGGCCCAGGAGCAATGAGACAGGACTGTAAGCTGGATCCTGGCTGGTGTGTGTGTGTGTGTGTGTGTGTATGTGTGTGTGTGTGTGTGTGTGTGTGTGTGTGTGTGTGTAGGTGTGTGTAGGTGTGTGTAGGTGAGAGGGCGATATTAAAAACCTCTTCTACCACTCTTTACCCTGCTTTTTGAGACAGGATCTCTCCTTGAACTTGGGCCTCACCATTTATATTAGACTGGCTGACTTGCAGGTCCTCGAGATCCTCCTGTCTCTGCGCCTCAATGCTGGGGTTACAGGCAGGCACTTTACCCACATAGTTATCCCCTAGCCTGTCCACTTTTTCTCCTATTTTCTTTTTTTTCCTATTTTTTTGGGGGGGGGCAGAGTGTGAGAGGGCAGGTTCTCTCACAGATTCGGAATTGACCAAGTGGGCTAGGCTGGCTGGTCACTGAGTCCCAAAGATATGCCCATGTTGACCTTTCCAGTACTGAGGTTACAGCCACGTGCCACAAAGTTCAACTTTAAATTAAAAAAAAAATTTTTTTTTCATGCACTTTGGGGATCAAACTCAGGACCTTGTGCTTGCAAGACAAAGACTGATCTCTCTCTCTCCAGGGCCCTGGCTGGTTTTAAAAAGTTGAAGCACTCGTCTTACCAGCCTTCCCTTAGCCAGGATCAGGGCAGGCATGTGTGGCTGGAACGGGAGTGTTACCATCTTCCCTGGATATGGATCAGAGACAGTGGATTGGTATGGGGCAGAGACTAGTGTAGACACGGGCAATCAGGCCGTGTTCTTCCCACTCACTGGGTTAACTGACGGGGAGGCAATGGGTAATAGGATGGGGCCTTGAGTGGAGGGTGCTGTGTGAGGATTGTAAAGTACAAAAAGGTTTTGTGCAGACCAATAACCCCTGGAGAATCCAGGCAAGTTAAGCACAGCTCACCTCTCCGACACAGTGAGGTGTGAAGCCGCTTTTCCTGGAGTGTCAGGGATGGTGTCATTTCAGTTTTTGGTTTCTTGAGACAGGGTTTCTCCCTGTAGCCCTGACTGTTCTTAACTCGATTTGTAGACCAGGCTGGCCTCGAACTCATGAGATCTGCCTGCCTCTACCTGTGCTGGGATTAAAGGCGTGAGCCACCACGTCCAGGGGAAATGATGCAATTTTACAGCCTGGTGACCCTTTGCTGTCTGGTGAGGCAGGCTCTGTATGTGTCTCCCAGAATTTACTTATTGCAGACTTTCCCCTTAAAACCTTGTATTGCTTTTTGTCCATAAAATCCTTTAAAAAAAAAAAAAAAGATTTATTTATTATTATATATACAGTGTTCTGTCTGCATGTACACTTGCAGGCCAGAAGAGGGCACCACATCTCGTTATAGATGGTTGTGAGCCACCATGTGGTTGCTGAGAATTGAACTCAGGACCTTTGGAAGAGCAGTCAGTGCCCTTAACCTCTGAGCCATCTCTCCAGCCCCAAAATCCTTTCTTATGAGTGATTCCCCTTGTGATTTACAACAGCCTAAGTGACTTCTGTGTTACCTTAGGGCCAGGACAATCCTGACAACCACAGGCCTTATATCTATCTCAGTCAAGCTCCCTAGACCCTTAAATCTTGGGCATCATCTCTTAGTCAACAGTACCCATTCTTGGGAAAGAAGCCAGATGTACTTTGTAAAGAATCACAATGTAGCTGGGTGGTGGTGGCGCACACCTTTAATCCCCGCACTGGGGAGGCAGAGGCAGGTGGATCTCTGTGAGTTCGAGGCCAGCCTGCTCTACAAAGTGAGTCCAGGACAGCCAAGGCTACACAGAGAAACCCTGTTTTCTGGGGGGGGGGGAGAATCACAATGCAAACACATTTTAAACTGTGGTATACTGTTATCTGTATAATTGTTATCTGAATACTTTCCTCCCCCCCCCAAAATTGTGCTGTACTTAAATGTGGCTAAAGTAAAATGGTTTGGGCCAGATGCTAGGAGTTTTGGTTACAATTGAATCAGGCTGAGCCAAGTTTTATTCTTGCCCTGATCAGTTTTTCCCTGCTTGCTGTATCAGGGGAATCACCACACTGGGATATGTGCCTTGGCTTAGGCATATATAATGAGAACCCCCCAAGAGGGAAGGGCAGGTATGAGGGAGCCTGAGGCACACAGTGGCCCCGTTTTGAGAAAACAACAATGAGGAAACTTAGGAGGTTCTTGAGCACTGTTCTGGGGCCTTTACTGTCTCCTCACACGGAGATCTATCTGCTTTCCTCTCCCCCTGCCATTCTCATGTCAGGAGCCTCTCTCTCTCTTCTCTCCCCCACCCCCATCCCCTTCGACTCTGAGACTTGGCAAATATCCTTCCTAGGAGCTGTCAGCCCCATGTCTGCCCACAACACTAAGAACCTCCTCTTCTCAGCTGGGACCTACTGGCTCTCTCATGGCACAGTTACAGGGGGCTGGTGGCTGACACAACCCCTAGAGGGCCAGGATGGACTTCCCAGGGCACCCAGCAGAACACAAAGGAGGTACAGACACACACACACAGACACACAGACACACACACACACACACAGACACACACACACACACACACACACACACACACACACACACGGTCCTGTGGATGGGGAAGCTGGCATTTGCAGCACCTTCCACTGAGGATTGCTGTTCCCCAGGTGATGCTTTTGGAACATCTTATGTCCTGAGAGAAGTATGTCAGACAAGGTCCAGTTGGCTGCACAGAGGACTTTTCATCCCCTCCACAGGATATGGGGCAGCATGTAGGGCTAGTTCAACCAGGATGCTCTCATCCTGGCTTAGTCTCCAGGGACTGATATGAGAGGATCTATGAATTTGGTTCCTAAGGTCATGTGGAGGGGCTCTCAATGGAGCACCCCTCAAAGTGAAGCACTCTTACCTGGAGCACCACCCTCACCTGGAGGACCCTCACCTGGAACACTCTCACCTGGAGGACCCCTCACTCGAAACACCCTCAGTTGGGTCACCTTTGAACTGAAACAAAATTCATCGGAGCAACCCTCACGTGGAGCACCCACACCTGGAGCACTCTCGAGTGAAGCAGGGTGCCTTCTTGGAAACACCCTCAACTGGAGCAGCTTTGAACTAGAACACACTTAGCTAGAGAACCGTTTGCCTGGAGCACCCTCACTGGGAGCACTCATTACCTGGAACACTTCTCACTAAGAGCACCTCTGTCTTGAGACACCCTCATCTGAAACGATCCCCACCTTTATCACCCTTACCATGGTGTCAGAGGACTATCTCCTGTCCCGGCTGCTGGGGTCCAACTCTGCACTGATGGGGGAGATGAGGACTAAGGCTGCTGGCATATTTGGCTCAGAGACAGAGGGCCGAGGGAGCACCCAGGGATCACTCCCTAGGCTTAGCGGTAATTCTACTCCTTCTTGGACTCTCGCCACAGGAGGGGCTCAGGCCCGGCCTTGTGAGGCTCTAGTGTGGAGAAGATGCTCAGGAGATATGTTGGCTGGGCCAAATCCTCCCCAGGTGGTTTCCCTCACTGAACCCCTTCAAGAGAAGTGTGGCTGGGCTCTAAGGAGGAATGCCCTGAATGTTCT
This sequence comes from Acomys percivali, assembly GCA_907169655.1. Classification (NCBI taxonomy): domain Eukaryota; kingdom Metazoa; phylum Chordata; class Mammalia; order Rodentia; family Muridae; genus Acomys; species Acomys percivali. Next base: position 62,537,791 of record OU015755.1, on the reverse strand, counting down.
AGCACAGTATTGGTGGTGACAGCAACCCCTTCCAGAACAACATGAGTCACCCTGAGGCCAGATACCGGATAGGTGCTTTGTGCCCCTGATCCTTGCTACCCTTTTCCTATCTCTCTCTCTCCCTTACTTGCCCTGTGCGCTTTCCCATTCCCCTTCCTTTCCCCGCCTATTCTGCTTCACCCTCTCCTCCCCCACCCCCACCCCATCCCTGACCAGAACACCAGAGAGAAGCAGGTAGGACATCTGTTGTCCCAGGGCCCTGATGACAGGGTGAGGGCACCAAGGTTCTCTGCTGGCCTCTGCTCTGGCCTGGCCCGCCCCATATCAAGGCTGAAGATGACTCAGGGCCCAGCTGTCACCTCAGCAGCACACGTAGTCGCCTAGTGATGGCGGTCTCCCAGCAACGGTCGTCTCCTAGCAATGGGATATTTTCCCCTGGCCCTGGCTGGAGCCAGGGGCTATTTTTAGCTCAGCTTCAAATCAATCAGCAGCTGCATTTTGGGTTCTTCAGGAGAAGCAAGGTGTTGGGGGGTGAGAGGGGGTGGGCTTCTCAGGAAAAATAAACGCACGCGCGCGCGCGCACACACACACACACACACACACACACACACACACACACACGATAAAAACCTCAATGCCTGACCCCCTGAAGTGCTAGGCTGATTTATCCAGATCAATGAGAATGAGTGGGAACCTGAGGCCGCTTGGGAGCTGGCAGCTATGATTGTTTCCTGGATGAGGTCTCTGTGTTCAAGGGGCTGATGGCTGAATCACCCTGAAGCCGCCCAGGTCCAGCTAGGAACAGTCACCAGATGCAGTGCTCACAGTGAGTGCCACTGATGTACTTTACTTGTCCCCTGATATCTTCTATCCATCAGTTACAGATGTGGCCCTACCCATCTGCATATACATTCAGTCCTACTGTAAGGGTCCTGGTGCCACAGGCTCCGCTAGGGACACAGGAAGGGTCTCTGGTCAGCTATATCTAGTCCCCACCTGGTTTCAAGTGAAATTTGAGGTCTATGAAGGGAGGAGTCTTGGGCAAGCAGAAGACTTGTCCCCATTTTCTCACAAGATCAGAGGGGAAACCCAAACTCACCCAGTGGCAATAGGTCTAGGGAGCTGCCATCCTTCCTATTTGTATTCTGTGGTTGTTTGTTCAAGGCTCCATGGTCCTGGGGCCATTGGCTCTCTAATCGCTGCCCACTCTCCTTACTTTTAGCTCTTCCCAGATTGTCTCCCTGGATGGCCTGCTCATTGTGAGGCCTCCTAACCTCCGCTCTGCTCTGCTCAGGGCCCAGCACACTGCATCAATGTCCTCAATCTACAAAGGCCTGTGTCGCAGGGGCCAGCATGGCTGGAGATGGGCAGCCTGAGCGGTGACCCTTGGGACAAGTGCCGAGGCCTCTGCTGCTCCCCGTTGCATCCCATGAGGTGCAGTGCAAGGCCCTGGGGAGACAGGACAGGAAACAGGTCTCAGCATGGTTTCCAGCCTGGTTATCCAAGTCCTGTGATAGATATAGTCTTGTTGTCAGCACACTTGGGAAGAGAGAACCTCAGTTGAGGAATTTCTTCCATCGGATTGGCCAGTGGGCATGTTCTTGGTTTTTTTTGTTTGTTTGTTTTTTGTTTGGTTTTGGTTTTTTGAGATAGGGTTTCTCTTTTAGTCCTGGCTGGCCTGGACTCGCTTTGTAAACCAGGCTGGCCTCGAACTCACTGTACCCGGCTCTGTGGGTATGTTTTTAAGGCATGTCCTTGACTCTAAACACGTCTATCTATCTATCTATCTATCTATCTATCTATCTATCTATCTATCTATCTATCATCTATCTACAACAATAAAAGAAGAGGCATTTTCTCTTTCTCTCTTTTTTCTTTCTTTTTTTCCTGTTTTTTTTTTTTTTTTTTTTTTTGATACCAGGTTTCACTGTGTAGTCCTGGCTGTCTGAAACTCACTTCTGTAAACCAGACTGGCTTTGAACTTGCAAAGATCCACTTGCCTTTGCCTCTTGGGTGCTGAGATTAAACTGCCCAGCAAGATGCATTTCCTTAATTACTAATAGATATTTTTATTATTTCCTTATTGCTAATTGATATAGGAGGACCCACCCACTGTGGGAAGTCCCATTCCTGGGTGAGTGGGCAAACCAGAGAGAACAAGCCGATAAGCCCCCTTCTCTGATGCTCTCCAGGGCCTGCCTCCAGCTTCCTGTGTTCAGTTCCTGCCCTGGTTTCTCTCTATGATGGACCGTGACATGGAAATATAAACCAAATAAGCCCTTTACTCTCCAAGTTTGCTTTGGTCAGTGTTTTACCATAGCAACAGAAAGTAGCTAGAAAACCCTCTTTGAAGAGTTTTGAGATGCTGTGTGGTTTTGGCTAGAGTCAGGCAAGCTAGAAGTTTGGGGCAATTCTGGTCTCTGTAGTCCCCTACTCAGAGACCACAAGCTTCCATGTGCCGTCTCCCAACTTCCTGAAGTACATCTTTGTTTGATTTGAGTTCCTTTTGTGTTTTTTATTTTTCTGACTTTTGGGAAAGAAAGACCCTTTCCTTCCTCCTTCCTTCCTTCCTTTTGTTTTTTGACACAGGGTCTCTCTGTGTAGCCTTGCCTGTCCTAGAACTCACTCTATAGACCAAGCTGGCCTTGAACTCACATTAATCCACCTGTCTCTGTGTCCTGAGAACCAAGATCAAAGGGTTAAAGATATAAGCTGGGCCAGGCATGGTGGGCAGGAAGGCAGAGGCTAGCTGATCAAGTCCAGGACAGCCAAGGCTACATAGAGAAACCATGTCTTGAACCACTCCCTCCCCCAAAAGATGTGAGCCACCACCACCTGCTGAGACCCATTTCTTTTTTCTTTTTCTTTAAGATAGAGTCTTTCTATGTTAGCCTTGGCTGTCCTGGACTCGATTTGTAGACCAGGCTGGCCTGGAACTCACAGTGATCCGCCTGCCTCTGCCTCCCGAGTGCTGGGATTAAAGGCCTGCGCCACCACGCCCAGCCGAGACCCCTTTCTTAAGGTAAAGGCACTACATCTTGAGACACTCAAGGAAACCTCCAAGCTGAGCATAAACAGCTAAGAGTTATCCAGTCTGGATGCCCTCATCCATTTGCTCATTTTCTCTCTGGGTATCTATAAGCACCTGTACCAGGTACGTTGGATCCTGAGGCTAGTCATGGCCTTCTAGAATCTATGGCCATGGCCAACAGAGTTCTGATGGCTAATGATGCCCAAGTGTCTCTTTCCCTGACAGTTGTGACAAATGGCATCTGTCTAGGTCTTCTCCCATGGTGATAGGATCACTGTTACATTGCTAAAAGATGAAGGTGTGGATACTCAGGTCAGGTGAGAGCTTCTTTCAGACCAGGTTAACCCTGGGAGTCCCTCTTACTGCTAGGACTCTAGCCATTGCTTCTGGAGAAGCTAGGGTGGGACGCCAACTTCCTGAGACTGGCCAGCTCATGCCCCATATCACCATTAGAGGGCGCCTGGAGACTACTGTCTGCCTCAGTGACCTGAGCCGGAAGAGCCTGCCAAAGAATTAGTGAAGTACCCTGCAAGCTCTTAGGCCTGGACAGCTGGGGTTATGGTTGACCCAAGGTGTCCTGTCCTTCTGTAAATGCCTTGGCATCTGCTATGCTGCCATCAGGCAGTGTCTTGCCTCTTTTTTTTTTTCCCCCCTTTTCTTTTCCAGGTTTATTTATTTATTTTTGGTCTTTTTCAAGACAGGGTTTCTATGTGTAGCCTTGGCTGTCCTAGAATAGCTTTGTAGAACTTGCTGGCCTTGAACTCATAGAGATCCATCTGCCTCTGCCTCCTCAAGTGCTAGGATTACAGGCATGTGCCACTTTGCCCCCTTACTTTCCTGGACTCACTTTGTAGACCAGGCTGGCTTCAAACTCACAGCGATCCACCTGCCTCTGCCTCCCGAGTGCTGGGATTGAAGGTGTGTGCCACCACACCTGGCCTAGTTTTCTATTTTTGTCTTGTCTTTTCATTGAGTTTTTTTTTTTTTTTCTTTTTAAATGATTTATTATTTTTATGTACATTGGTGTTTTGCCTGCATATATATCTGTGTGAGGATGTCAGACCCCCCTGGAATTGGAGTTACAGACAGTTGTGAGCTGCCATATGGAGTGTTGGGAATTGAACTTGGGTCTTTTGGAAGAGCAGCCAGTGCTCTTAACCACTGAGCCATTTCTCCAGCCTCCCTACCCCACATACACTTTGTTTTGTTTTTGTTTTTCAAGACAGGGTTTCTCTGTATAGCCCTGGCTGTCCTGGAACTCACTCTGTAAACCAGGCTGCCCTCAAACTCAGAGATCTGTCTACCTCTGCCTCCTGAGTGCTAGGATTAAAGGGGCATGCCATCATTGCCTGGTGAAAACATTTTATTTGTGATTTATTTACTTATTTTTATTTTTCGAGACAGGGTTTCTATGTTTAGCATTGGCCATCCTGGAACTCTCTTTGTAGACCAGGCTGGCCTTGAACTCACAGACCTGCCTCTGCCTCTCAGATTGCTGGGATTACAGGCGTGTACTATCATGCCTGCTTCCATTTACTTTTTACCTTTGTGTGTGTGTGTGTGTGTGTGTGTGTGCGCGCCCATGCATGCATGCACATGAGTACATTTGTTTGTTGTTGAATTCCCTGAAGCTGTAGTCTCATGCTGTGTGATCCTCTTAATGTAGGTTCTGGGAACACAGTTTAGATCCTCTGCAAACAGTAATGTGTTCTTAACAGCTAAGGCATCTCTCCAACTCTTTGTTTGCTTTTGTTTTTTTGAGACAAGGTTTCTCTGCATAGCCTTGGATGTCCAAGACTCGCTTTGTAGACTAGGCTGGCCTTGAACTCAGATCCATCTGCTTCTGCCTCCCTGAGTGCTGGGATAAAAGGCTTGTGCCATCATGCCCGGCTTTTCCAGCCCATTTTATTTTTATTATTATTTTGTTTTGTTTTGTAGACAAGATCTCTAGTCCCAGCTGTCTCAGAGCTCTCTAAGTAGACCAGGCTATGCCCAAACTCCTGCATCTGCCTCCTGAGTGCTGGAATTAAAGGTGCATCACCATGCTTCACTACTTATTTATTTTGTTTGTTTGAGACAGGGTCTCTCTAAATAGCTCTGGCTCTCCTGGAACTCAGGTGTAGTCCAGGCTGGCTTTGAACTCACAAAGATCTGCCTGTCTCTGCCTCCCAAGTGCTGGATTAAAGGTATGTGCCACCATGCCCAAATTATTACTTATTTTGATACAAGGTCTCACCGTGTAACTAAAAGGTCTGGAACTCTCTATGTAGACACCAACCTGGCCTGCATGTGTGTCTCCCATACATGTGTGGGTACCCATGAAGGCCTGAAGAAGGCACTGGATCTCCTGGTCTGAAGTGACAGGTGGCTATGAGCCACTTGATGTAGGTAGTGGAAACCAAACTCAAGTCCTTTGCAAGAGCCCACATTCTCTTAACAGCTGAGCCATCTCTCCACCTGTTTTGTTATTATCATTGTTGTTGTTGGGTGCTGGGAATGGAATCCAAGGCCTTGCACATCACTGCAACACCTCCTCCCCTACCATCCCGACCAGTTTCAGGAATATCATTAAGCAGCGTTCCGAGCGTTTGCCTTGTCATGCAGCCCATCTGTATTACTGCTCTGCTTGCTGTTGCGAAACACCAAGCAAAAGCAATGTCAGTTAAACAGGTTAGAGACACCCTCAAGGACATACCCAGAAGGCGGTTACAAATCTGGTAAGGTTGGTGACGATGATTAACCATCACAAAGGTACCCTTCTCTGTCACCTTGACACTAAACAAGTCATGCTACACTATAACATCCCACTTGTCTGGAGTGCCCAAAATCGTAACAGTGCTAACATTACTCAAAAGCCCAAAGTCTCAGCTGAGACTCAAGGCAAACTCTTTTTGAATTTTTAAGATTTATTTATTACGTATATAGTATTTTGCCTAAGTGTACTCCTGAGTTCCAGAAGAGGGCACCAGATCTCATTATAGATGGTTGTGAACCACCATGAGGTTGCTGGGAATTGAGATAAGGACCTTTGGAAGAACAGACAGTGCTCTTAACCTCTGAGCCATCTCTCCAGCCCTCAAGGCAAACTCTTAACTTTGAACTCTTATAAAGTTAAAAAAAAAGTTACATCCACTATACAGTGGCACAGAACGAACTTCCTGTTCCAAAAGAGAAGAATAGGACATGGCAAAGAGATACGAGACCACAGACGGAAACGAATCTGAACAAATACCAACCCTGCCATCAGGGGCTTCCGACGGAATCCACTGGGCTCTACTCAGTTAGAAGCAAGAGACCATGACTCTAAATGAAGTGTCACAATAAGGCAAACCTTCACTGTGGACCACGAGGTGAGGCAAGCTGCTCACTGCAGGGAGGAGCCAGCACAGAGAGCGTGGGTTTTAGTCTGACGCAGTGATAGCTGTGTCTTTTCCCCGTTGGCTGGGCTCTACCTCATAGTCCCTATAGATTGGCTAGTTCTAAGAGAATCTGTGTAAAGTAAATGAAGGGGGGGGGGGTTAAAAGAACAACCACTCTGGATGGGGCACTGTGGCGCACGCCTTTAATCCCAGCCCTTGGGAGGTGCAGGCAGGAAGATCTCTGTGAGTTCGAGGCCAGCCTGGTCTACAAAGTGAGTCCAGGACAGCCAAGGCTACACAGAGAAACCCTGTCTCGAAAACAAAACAAAACAAAGTCCTGCCACTTACTGTTTCTTACAAGCACAGACATACCATACTTTGTTTATCCACCCATCAGGAAGACTCTGGCCGCTTTTCACCTCGTGACTATGATAATACTTTGGTTTGACCCCTTGTCCGGGTCAAGGACTGAGCTGGGTCTTCCCGTTTGTCTGAGAGGGCCTCGGAGTAGTCAAGGTCCCTGAGTCCAGGTCCAGGCCACCTGGGGGGTTTCAAACGGAGCCTGGGGGGTTTCAAACGGAGCCTGG
>OU015755.1:62498941-62525232 GCA_907169655.1 Acomys percivali | reverse complement strand
TGTGTGTGTGTGTGTGTGTGTGTGTGTGTGTGTGTGTGTGTGTGTGTCTGGAAGGACGTCCTCCGCCCGCCGGTTGCTTCTGGGTTTTTAGTAGGCTTTCAGGAAAGGAAGTCTTGGTCAGCAGAATTTGTTCTTCTAGTCCTGGCTTTAACCCGGGGCTGCGGGCCAGGAGCAGTATGGCCTTAGGGGAGAGCCATCCAGAACTGAGATTCCATACAGTTGCCTGTAGAGTGGACTCCGAAGCTGGCCGATCTAAGTCTAGCCCATCGCAACCCGAAACCATCACCCGGAACCCACAGGAGCGGCCACGCCCAGCTGGGCGGAGACGAATGATTGACGGACTGGCCGCACAGACCTTTTTCACTTCCGGCGTTTGATCTTGGCCTCTACCTAGGCTTCTGCCGGCGCCGCTGGGGCCAGGGGAGGCTCCAGGCGGACGGAGCTCAGGCCGGCGGCAGCGGTGAGGGCAGCCGCCTGCAGCTGGGAGCCTTGGGCAGTACAACCCTGAACTGTGTGTCTTTCAACCATGGATCACGACGAGCCAGCCGAGGCGTTGACTGAGCTGCGCGGAAAGCGGGTGGGATTGCTGGAGTTACTGCAAACCGCGGCAGGTTCGGGGTTGGCCGCCTACACTGTGTGGGCGCTGTTTCTGCAGCCGGGCTTCCGCCGGGTGCCTCTGAAGCTGCAGGTGCGGCGTGGGGCCTTGAAAGGAGCGGGACCAAAACTGGTGCGAGACGTGGATCAGTGGGTGGAATCAAAGCTACTGTAGGAAACGTAAAGATGGGCGGGTTCAATTATGGTGCGGGACCTAACTTGGGGAACCGAGGTACGCAGAGTTGGGATCAATATGTTGCAGGGCTTGAGCCTGTTGTCATCATCAAGGCTATATGAATGAAACTGGAATTGAATTACTGAGGGGGGTATACGGGCGTATGACTGGAAAGTTGGCGGGGCTGTACTGTGTATGACAGGTATCAATTTAAGGAAGGAAAACTAGGCGTGCACCGGCCCCCAATCTGGTGCTTCGGTCTGGTGCGACTCTAGCCTCAGCCCCCCAAATTCCTTATTCAGGTGCCCTACGTTGGCGCGAGTGCCCGGCAGGTTGAGCACGTGCTGTCGCTGTTGCGTGGCCGCCCTGGAAAAATGGTGGATCTAGGCTCTGGTGATGGCAGGATCGTAAGGCCTGTGTCTGTATAGTCGTTGTCCCTCCCATGGTGGCCCCCTTCCCTACATCCAGGTCCCACACTCTTGGCTCCCATAGGTGCTGGCGGCCCACCAATGTGGTCTCCGTCCAGCTGTGGGTTATGAGCTGAACCCGTGGCTTGTGGGACTCGCACGGCTGCATGCCTGGAGGGCCGGTTGTTCTGGGAGTGTCTGCTACCATCGAAAAGATCTCTGGAAGGTACCCTACCTAACCCCATTTATTTTCTTTCCTTCTGTCTGTCTGTTTGTCTGTCTGTCTGTCTTTGGATGAGGTCTCTAGTCCAGGTTTATTTCAAACTTGCTATGTGGCCTGGGATTACAGGGATGCACCATAAGACCTAATTTATGCGGAACTGGAGACCAAACCCAGGGATTTCTGTATGCTAGGCAAGCACTCTACTGACTGAGTCACACTTACAGCTCCTGATACCTTTATCTCCCAAGTTTCATGCTCTGAGTGGCTACCGTGCTGATACCTGTGTGGGCTGGAGGCTAGAACTCAGTGACTCCATGCCCTCCAGCCTTTATCCTTGTTTCCCACAGGTGAGCCTCAGGGACTGTCACAACGTGTCCGTGTTCTTGGCCCCTAGTGTGGTAGGTCTTGGGTCTGCTGTCCTGCTGGGAAGTCAGGGCCACAGTCTTGGCTGTTCTCAGGCCTGGACTGGTTTCTGGGCCTCCCTGGGATGGGCCAGCTTTTTCTTACCTGCTCCCTGTGCCCTCCTCCCTCCTCTTCTTCCCTACAGCTCCCTCTGCTGGAAGACAAGCTGCAAGCCGAGCTACCTGCAGGGGCCCGTGTGGTATCTGGCCGATTCCCCCTTCCCACCTGGCAACCTGTAGCTGTAGTGGGCGAGGGCGTGGACAGAGTCTGGGCCTATGATGTCCATGGTACTGGACCAGTGGTGCCTTCTTGTGGGGTACCCATCAAAGCCATCCCAAAGTCCAGTTCTACCTCCATCCCTAGGGCCTCTGTTTGACAGCCTTGCTGACTAGGTACAATAAAGACTCTGTGGGTTCAGCCCCGGTTCTTCTTTGTTCCAGGCATCACTTCGTGGGGTGCGGTGGGGTGGGGTGGGGTGTGCAGAGGGTTCCATGCTGACTGTGAAGAGATTTGGCTTAAGGCTTTCCTCTGGGAGACTAGCTAGTTAGTGACTCCGGGTCCTTGGGCGCCGGGGCCTAGTGGAAGGCATTCCTTCTACTCCTCGGGGATCTCCTGGATTCACTAACTTTCTCAGTCTCAGGATTTCCTGCTTGTACCTAATTGGGATGATTAGACAAATCATTTGCCTGGCCATGGGTTCGTTTCCTTCCACCTAGATTACAGCCCTGGGGTCGCACCCAGCCTACCTGCCCAAGTGCTGGTCCACATACTCCTGTAGCTCAGAAAGCTGCTGCTCTGCCATGGTGGCCCGGACCATCAACTGTGCCCGTTCCCGTTCTAGCTCTGCCTGGTGGAGGCAGGAGCCATGAGCCAGGGCAGGGTATGGGGGGGGGGGTCCCCATTACACTTCACCTACTACCTGAGTATCCTGGGAGAAGTCCTGTAGCTTCTTCTGGATTTGGGCCCAAGATGCAGTGTCCAGGACCCTGTGAGGGGAGAGTGGGAGGGGTAGTCTCCAAGGCAGGCATAATACCTGCTGCTCAGCATGGCACTGCCTAGGGGCCCTGGAGCATCTGTGCATGGAGAATTCTCTGACAAGCTCAGTGACCTCTGGTCTACAAGGTGTCTTTATGCCCAGTCTCTGGGAGGTGTTGCCTCAAGAGCCTGCCTGGTATACAGCAGGTATAGAGGCCGCAAACTACCTCTGACCAGGCCACTGGGCTGTCAGGTCCCACCAAATCTAAATTTCACCTAGCAGATGATGCTAAACAAAGCAGCCGTCCATTTTTTTCTGTGACAACTAGTGTCCCTCATACAAACTGAGATAGCCCAGACAGGGATAGGCGAACCCTACCCAGCAGCAAGGGTTGCCAGGATGAAGGAAGGCTGCTGTGCAGCTTCTGGTTCTTTCTGCCTGACTCCTAGACCTCCCCTACACCAACAGGAAGGCACTCACAGTGGCTGTGGCCTGCCTTCCTTGGCAGCTTCACCTGGTCCCTTCTCTGGGTACAGGAGCAGTGTCCTGTGTCGGCCATACTGTGAAAGGACAAGGTGGGTTCCCTTGGGTGACTGAAGAAGCCAACTGCTCAAAGGGTCTGAGCTTGGGATGAGGCCAGGGGTGAGTCCTGGGGCTCTGGGCTTCAAGGCAGTTTTGGGCAGTAGGGAGGGGGCCCCTGGGCCTTAGTATTACCTCATCTTCCCTGGGGTGGCTGAGTTCAGTGGGCCGGCGCATGGGTGATGGCTCCAGGTTGATGGCTGTTGTAAAAGTAGCCCTGGGAGTACCATGTGCCCTGTTGGAGTCTGCTTGTGCCTGGTGCTGCTCCTGCAGCAAACTAAACCACAGTGCAGGGCACATGGGCCCATCCCACCCCCAGGTGCCTGGGTAAGAGTGGAGCCCACCTGCAGGTGGTTAGCAGCAACTCCTGCCTCCAGCTCAGCTCTGCCAGGCGCTTGCGGTAGGCCCGGGCAGCTTGGGCCAGTTGATGCTCTCGGCTTCGGTGTGCAGCCCGGATGTCCTGCAGGGTGGCCTCCAGGAACGTTCGAAGGTCCTCCTGACCGGTGTTACTGGCAGTCTCCTGGAGGGGGTTGGGTAGGACAGAGCTAGGGTTGGGGCTGGATTTGGACCAGGTCAGGCAGCCAAGCTGGAGGAACTGGACCTGAGTTGGGCAAGGTGGGACATGGTTAGGCCCAGCCTTACCTCCTACACCAGCTGGCTGTGCAGGAAGCGTAAAGTTTGCCCGAAACTATGGGTCCGGTATACCCCGGCCAGACTTAATGCTCCTCAAGTCGCAGAGGCTGCTTCCGACCCCTCCAGAACCTAAGTGCTCACCACTGTCTCTCTGGCACAGCGCTGCAGCCTGACAGCATACTCCTCAGTGAGCCTCTTCAGCTGCAGTTGCAGCTGAGCATTTTCGGCTTCAGCCTGCCGGAGCTGACCCTGACAGGTGGACAGCACCTGGGAGTGTGCACAAGGGACTCTTGCTCTGTTCGTAGGACTCCTACCTGGTGGATCTTGAGGCTCATGGGGTGGGTAAACCCTCACCATGGCTTGGGCTGCCAGTTGCTGACCAGCTGCCCTGGCTTCCTCTTGGGCCCCCTGCAACTGCCGGCCTAGGGCTGCCCTGTGAACACAGTCCAGGCTCAGCTAGGCCAGGGTGAGGTACTCCCTCGTCCCCTAAAGAGGGCGCTCTCTGCCCACTGGGCGCTGCTGGTTCTAGACGAGGTGAAAACGCACGCTTGAGTCTCCAGTGCCTGCTGCCTGACTCTGTGATGCTCCAGTACCCATTTCAATTCCTCCTGTCGCTTCGGCTGGCCTCCTGGTGGCTATAGAGTGAAAAAGACAGGTGCCGAGCTAAAATCCTCACCCCAGGAGGGCGGATCCCTGTGGTAGGTGACTGTGCGCACTCATTGCTCATGATGCCCAGGCTCAGGGAGCCTGCCTTGTTTGGGCGGCACCTTCATGGACAGAAGGGAAGAGGGGTGGGGAGGGCACAGCAGACACCTGTCTCGCTGCCCCTGTGCAGGTGCCCAGCCCAGCCGTTTTAAGTGCTCGCGGTAACCTGGAGTTAGTGGTAGGTGACAGTCAGGCCGGGGCTTCTCCACTGACCTCTTGTGGTGGCACCTGGTGATGCCCTGGACTGGCCCCTGGTTGGACCCTGTGTCCCTGGCAGGTACTGTCCCCGTGCAGCTCCAGCTCTAGCACCCGACTTTCCAATCGAAGAACCTGTGGACATCAGGGGTGAGCACAGCTGTCTGCTGGACCACCTGGAGCACGTGGCTGGTCACCTGGTACATTCAGGCGCACATACACAGGGGCCAAGTAGAGGCCCACAGACATCTGAACCCCTTAATGGTGCTTATCCTGGGTGTATACCCTGTTCCAGAATGTGCTCAGGCCTGCACACATGGCTGGCTTGGCTACTCACTTCCCTCTTCAGCTCAAAGACTTCAGCCTCCTGCTGTTCACGCAGGTGATGGGTTGCACGCTGAAGATCAACTAGCTCCTTAGAAATCTGTGGGTAACCAGGGTGAGAGATGCTGCCAGTGTCTTCACGGGCTCTCAGCTCCTACCAGAACCTCAGAGGCCCACAGCCACCTGCAACTGCTGTTCTTCACTCAGCTCCAGATCCGCCTGATGCTCTGTCTCCAGGCTGGTGGCTCCTGCTGGGTGCCCAGATGCTCTTGGCAGCCAGTCCTCCGCTCCTGGAACAACCTGGGAAGGCACCGCCACCCCACACCTAGTTGGGTCTCAGGCCCAGGCTGGGGGCCCCCACTCTCATGGAGGCATTCGAGTCCTCCTAAACCAGATCAGCTGTTCCCTGAGCAGGAGCAGACAGACACAGGATCCAGGACTTTATCCCTTCTGGTCTAGGAAGGAAAGGAAGGACCCCAAGGCAACATCAGTGTCTTGAGAGGACTCACGTTCTCCACAACTCGAAGTGGGGCCACTGGCCTGGGGCCTGGGGCTGCCACATATTCCATAGAGGAGAGGTATTGTGGGCTCTGATCTGTCTGATGGCGGCCTGCGTCCTGGCTGCTGTTGTGAGTGTTGCCAGTGTTGCCAAGGCCTCTGTTGATCTTAGAGACTACCTATCTTGCCTAGCAGGAAGGGCAAGGCAGTTCAGTGTGTTAGGAAGAGAGGGATCCACCATGGCATCGGTTCCCTCCTAAGCCTCATATCACCTGGGAGATAGGCAGGCACTCTGTTTATTGTAGGCCAGCTGGACCTGGGAGGGCAATGACCACAGCAACGGTCCTTGTGGCCATTGGCTGTCAGAGGTCCAGTTGTGGATCAGGGGCCCACTCTTTGCAGAAGAGGGATGACGAGGATGTACCTACTGTGCCTTCGACGCTGGGCGAGGAGCTCTTGTACAACCCTTTCCTTAGGGTGACGTAAGTATGGCTGCGGGTGCTGGCACTATGTGTCTTTATATGGGATGCCCTGCCCTCCTGTAGAGATTTGTAACTATTTCCTGTGATTCTCACCCTTCCTAATGCTGCGACCCTTTAATACAATTCTTCATGCTGTGGTGATCCCCAACCATAAAATTATTTCACTGCTATTTCACAACTGTAATGAGTCGTAATGTAAGTGTCTGTGTTTTCTGATGGTCTCAGGCAACCCCTCCTTTCTTCTCAAGGGTCCCGATCCAGAGGTTGAGAACCCCTGCGTTAGACTCTTGGATATCATCGTATGTCAACTGAACTCACACAAGCAGGTGAACAAGTTGGACACACCTCACCACCTTCTGAGAGAAGTAGGCATAATCTAAGGTAGTGGACCTTGGGAACTACTACCTCAGCCTGGACACCAGAACTGGTAACTTTAGGTGCCCGTGACATACGCTGAGTTGGAGCATGCGCACTGCGCCACACTGAGTCTAACCCGGTTGCGGGTGTTCCCTTCCGCGCACGCGCAATTTCTGCCATTATCCATCGGGTAGCACTCAGGATCTCAACGGAGGGGAGTGGGGGTGTGGCGGTGGGCAGCGTCCACGCTCTTTCCGGGACGCTAAACTGGCGGCGCATGTGCGAGTGAGGGGACCAGCAGGGAACGAGGTCAACACAGGTCTGGGGTCCCACTGTAGTTGAGAGGCGGGGCCTACGAAGATCAGGGGCGGAGCTAGAAGGAAGCCGCAAAGCCGTGTAGCTTTGGGGCGGGGTGGTGAAGTTGGGAAAGGGGCGGGGTCTGAGGGTCCTCAGGGAAGCTCTTGGACAGAGGAGCGCCTCTTCCTTTGCGCCCCCAGTGTGTGTGTGGGGGGGGGGCAGGGGGGCTGAACCGTCACAGCTCAGGAGAAGAGATTCACTAGCCTCGGGTGCCTCTTTTGGAGGAAGGGAGGATTGGCAGAGGTCTGCAACTATGAAAGTCAAAGTCATTCCGGTACTTGAAGACAACTACATGTATCTGATCATCGAGGAGCACACGCGGGAAGCCGTGGCGGTGGACGTGGCCGTGCCCAAGAGGGTGAGGGCCGACAAAAGATGTCATCAAGGGACTCCCGGAGCAGACCCGAACCCCTCATTTTTAAAAGTCATTTGCTGTATTATCTTTATGCTCCCCTGAAGTTGTGCCTACTTTTGATGTTCCTGGTGCCCCAGTAATTGTAATTGTCTGCCCGATGCCTCCCCTAACCCTTGCTGCCTGGGTCCTGGGCCTGTCTGTGGAACTAAGCGCCTGAATCTAGTACCCCAGTGTAGGATGAGCGGCCCACCTGGGCATCTGCGGCACTAACTCCATCCTTTGCAGCTGCTGGAGATTGCAAGCCGTGAGCAGGTGTCTCTGACCACGGTACTGACCACTCATCATCACTGGTAAGTAAAAGAGGGTGTGTGCTGACGCCTCTAGCAGACTCCTCCACTAGCACCCCGACTTGACCAGGCTCCCACACTTCCTCAGGGACCATACACGTGGAAATGCGGAGCTGGCACACCTACGGCCAGGACTGGCGGTCATGGGAGCAGATGAGCGCATCTGTGCACTAACCCGCAGGCTGCAACATGGGGAGGAGCTTCGGGTGAGCATGCACCCGGAAGGGGTGGGAAGGGTCCTGGTCTAGGCCCGCCCACTGGCCCTCACAGGTCCAATGCCTCACCACCATCGCAGTTTGGGGCCATCCACGTGCGATGCCTCTTGACGCCGGGCCACACCTCTGGCCACATGAGCTACTTCCTGTGGGAGGACGAATGCCCGGACCCACCAGCCCTCTTCTCTGGTACCTTGCAGCCTGGACCTATCCACCTACCCAATTCCACTGTGCCCTCCCTACCCCCTTTCTGACCCTCTTTCCTCCCTAGGGGATGCTCTGTCAGTGGCAGGGTGTGGCTGGCACCTGGAGGATACTCCCCAGCAGATGTACCAGAGCTTGGCTAAGATCCTGGGTACCCTTCCACCCCAGACGGTGAGAGAGCCTTGGCAGAAGTGTGGGGTCCACGTGCTTGGTGCTGTATTTCCTCCTGGCATAGCCTATGCTTTTTACCTGTCCTGCTTAGGTAAAGGTGGCATGGACGGGGGGCGGGGGTATGGGGGACACGGGGGGGGGGGGTCGGCGGAGGGTTGGTGTTAGGTTAAGGAGATGAGTGTCTGCCCCTTCTTTGGCCTGGGGCAATGTGTTCACTGAGCTCCCTTTCCTTGCAGAAAGTGTTCTGTGGCCATGAGCATACACTGAGCAATCTTGAGTTTGCACAGAAAGTGGAGCCCTCCAACAACCATGTGCAAGCTAAGCTGTCCTGGGCCCAGGTGCATCCACTTCTGGCTCCGTAAAAGGGGTGTGGGGGGGCAGGATTAGTCTTCCTGAAGTTTGGGGGAGGAGTCTAGAAAGGGAGTTAGGATGAGGCTTCTGCTGGCTGCAGCTGGCTGGGCCTGGGTTTCCGCCCCACTGCAGATCTTGTCAGCCACCTTAAAGTCCTTGTGGCCGTTGGCTGTCAGAGGTCCAGTTGTGATCAGGGGCCCACTCTTTGCAGAAGAGGGATGACGAGGATGTACCTACTGTGCCTTCGACGCTGGGCGAGGAGCTCTTGTACAACCCTTTCCTTAGGGTGACGTAAGTATGGCTGTGTCCTGGGCCTTCCTGTGGTGGGGCCTGTGCCATACCAGTGGGTCTGGCGACCTCAAGAGGCCATGTGTTCTGCCAGCTGGAGCCTCCCCATGGAGCAGTCTCTGGCCTAGCCTGGCATCCTTGGGGCCTCCTTGGCAGTCATTTGGGTAGTTAGGAGGGTATCTAGGGACTGTTTATTGAGCTGAATGTCCCTGGCACCAGGGAAGGGCATTCTTTAAGGGCTCTCCTTCCATACACTGCCCTGCTGGGCCCCACCCCCATGGGCAGCTGGCCAGCCCCACAATTCCCCAGCTTGCTCTTCTCTGCAGAGAGGATTCGGTTCGTGAGTTCACAGGCCAGTTGGCCCCAGCTCAGGTCCTGGAGGTGCTGTGCAGGGAGCGAGCACGCTTCCAGCTTGCTCTGGAGCCCCCACAGCCCCAGGTTCGGGCACTCCTGGCCTTGCAATGGGGCCTTCTGAGTACACCGCAGGAAAAGTGAACTGTGGGGGGAGCCCGCCTGTCTCCACACCCAATCTCCTGACATCAGGCTGACTGGAACCCAGAATCTTCCTCTGAGGCCCTGCCACCCTGCTTTGAAGAACCAGGAAGTGGTGCCTTCCCAGTGTCTACGCTCATGGGGTCATACAAGTGTGAATAAAACTTTGAAAGGCCCAGTGTGGTACCACAGACACACAGCAGATACTTCTGGAGGTGCAGACCTGTTTATTAGCGGTGAGACCCAGCTATGGGGTTCTCACAGCCATATAGGCATAGCTCTGACCGCCCAGGCCCTAAGAAATAGCCAGTTTTGGGAGGATCAGATGCCCTACTAGGTTCAGGCTCGATACCTGCCCTATACATTGTAGCTTGAGGGCTTAGCCACATATATGAAACTCTTCATACTTAGGCTACTACAGTCAGAGGCCAGGGCAGGGAGGATGTGCATGGCTCTGGGCCAGTGGAAGAGATTCTGGGACCTCACTGATCCTCCTTGGCTACGTCTGATCCTGCCTGCACTCTTGCCTTCCAGATCTCAGTGTGCAGTCTGGAGGTGTACAGGTTGCTGTCAACATTACTGACCAATGGCACGCAGGCCGTGCACTGCCAAGGCCCCGTGTGCAGCTAGTACTCCACTTTAGCACAGGATCCAACACACCCTTGCAGCTCTCCTTGAATTATGAGGGTCTCTGGTGTGCTCTCTGTGGGCTTTGCTGCTGATAATCATATGGTCTTCCTGGGTGTCTTGGTGTTGGCCCCCAGGGCTCTCACAGACTCTGCAGCCTCCTACCACCTGATGCTGAGGCCTGAGTTGGTCTTCTCCACAGCATGGTATTGTGTGTGCAACAGGCGGCTAGCCTTCTCTGAGTCCTCGCCGTGCAGCCAGTGCTGGTACAGCTCCTGGACCCCAGGCGCATCCTCGGGCACCTCATTCCTCACCATGCTGTACAGTCTTTCCACTTGCTGAAGGAGCTCCCTGCCTTCCGTATCTGGAGCCTTGAGCTGGCCCCCTCCATTCAAGCAGCCTGGGCGGGAAATCAGGGTCAGCCCTCCGACTCCCTGGGTCTGGAGAGGGACATGCCCCCCCTCCTGTGCAACCCCTTCCACCACCCACTGGTGACAGGCTGCTGGACTGTCCCAGCAAGCAGAACCCGCCGTGCTACGTCAGGAGGGACTACCTGAAGGGCAGGCCATGACTTCCACGTAATGGTAGGGACAGCGGCCTCGCTTCAACTTCTGCACAAGGTTCTGGATGTTGCGGAAGCCATAGGCCACAGCAAATCGCAACAGCACCTGGCCTTCCCTCTCCAGCGTCACTTCCTGGAAGTCCTTGTTCCTGAAGGTATAGGAGTAAGCTTGTGAAAATGCACATTGCCATGAAAACCTGTCCCTGCCCAGATATAGAAGCCTGGGGTCCAGTGCACTACCAGCTGGCTCTGTCCTTTCCTGCCTGCAGGCAGGGGAGGGATGACGGAGGAGCGCGTACAGCTTGTATCCATGGGCCCAGCCCAACCTTGAGCACCTTAATAGGATTGTTTTCCCGAAGGGAAACAGTGAAGGCCAGCAAGGTGTAAAGCCGCAGTGCTGGCCCCTGCCTCAGGGCAAGGAGACTGAGGCGAGTGCTCCTCGCCTGTCTGTTCACACTTCATGGTCATAAGAGGGGACCCATGTGTGCCAAGGGCTCCAGGGATCCTCCCCCAAATTCACTCCAGTGCCTGCCCTGCTCACCTCATAGGTTGGTAGGTGACGTCAGCCACATGGATTCCAAAGAGCTCTCGGGCCGCGTGCCGGAACACATGCTCCAGGTAGCCTCCTGAGCCGCCACCCCGATGGCTGGTGGGCTCCTCAGCAGACACACTACTGGTTCTGGGAGAGGGGTGGGTCAGTGCCGGAGGCTGGGGCTCACAATACAGCTGAGGTCTCTCTTGTAGTCTGACATTAAGGACTTTTCTTATAGAGGCTCTGGGAAGCTCAGGTGGCTTCTAGAGCAGGCTCTGCTCTGACACTGTAAACTCAGCCACTCTTGGGCCCCGAGCCAGGCTGTGGGGAGGTCTGGAGTCGGCCAGAAGGCAGCCTGGGTAGAAAGGGAGGGGACAGGACACTGCCCCACCCCACAGGCGGCATCTGATCCCAAAGAAAGGTTCTCAGCCCCCACCATCGCCAACTCACAAGCCATCCAGGGGCACCGGCTCCAGCTCCGGGAGCGAGACGCCTTCTTCCTCCAGCAGCCTCAAGACTTCGCCTGCGGAGGAACCACAGCGCAGGCCCTAGTTGGTCTTCAAGTCCTGAGCTGTCTGTGTCCCCAGAGGGACACTTACTCCAGCGTGTGGTGGGACAGTGACTCCAGCCAGCTCCTGCAGACCCGTGGGAAGGCATTCCTGCCTGGAGCATTGTAAAGGAGCCAGGGCCACTCTGCCAGTGCAGGGGCAGGCTGTTCAGCCTCCCTGACAGTTTCTTTTCCTAACTCTTGAGTGGGAGACAGGCTACTCCACTTAGAAGTGGGGTGAAGATATGAGCCACAGGGACTAGACTTGAGAGCTTGCCTGCCCTCAAGACTCAGTTTTGAAAGCCAGGCATGGTGGCACGTACCTTTAATTCCAGCACTCGGGAGGCAGAAGGAGGCGGATCACTATGAGTTCGAGGCCAGCCTGGTCTACAGAGTGAGTCCAAGGCTACAAAGAGAAACCCTGTCTTGAAAAAAACAGAAACAAAAACAAAGGGAAAGAAAAAACAAAAGGACTCATTTTTTATATAATACTGGGGCTTCATTGGCCACAGGACTCTAGGAGGCACTGAGGGAAACCCCCTGCTGTCTCCCAGGCTGCAGTACTCGGCTTCTAGGGAGCTTTGTAGATAGCAGAGGGTAGAGTTACGCATGGTAACTGCACCTGTTGTAAGGACACAGTCCACATCACGGGTCTGGTATTCCTGGTTGAAGAAGTCGGGTCTGGATGCTTCTAGCTTTTTGTCATAGCAGGGCATCACTGTTACATGGTAGATCCTGTCAGGAGTCAGAAGCTACAGAGAGAGTATAGAAAGCTTTAGTCCCACCTGAGACAAGCTCAGAAGTGGCCTCACTGTGAAATGTGAGGCAGAGGCAGCAGAGGGACTGGAGGCAGGCATGCCTTGAGCAGTTGCTCATGTCCACTGGCCACATATCACCATCTGCAGCAGAGAAGAGAGGCTCTCACTGCCTTGGAAAGAAAGGACAGGTCATCATGGAGACAACGCAGACTTGAGGGAAGTGCAGCTGTGCACGTGCAGAGGGAATGCACAGGGTTGATGCCAGTGCCAGTGGTTTCAGTACTACAGAGGCTAGCTCCCTCCATAATGGGGTGACTTCGGGCTGGGACCAGTGGATCACTGGAAATGACCTCAACTGATATCTGATTTGTTTACCCAGAAGCCTGTGAGGTGTGCTTCTAGCCCTTGGTCTCCTGCTCCCTGAAACTCTAGGGCCCTTTGTGTTGACAAAAGACAGCCCAGGCTGGGCAGTGGTGGCGCAGGCCTTTAATCCCAGCACTCGGGAGGCAGAGGCAGGCGGATCTCTGTGAGTTCGCGGCCAGCCTGGTCTACAAAGCGAGTCCAGGACAGCCAAGGGTACACAGAGAAACCCTGTCTTGGGTGTGGAAAAAAAAAGACTGTTGGGGCTGGTCTGATGTATTTTGATGCTAATTACTGTTTGTTGTGTGTGACTGACCTTTTGCTTAATAAAAAGCCATCCCACCTGGGCAGGGCAAAGGAGACAGGTGGGGCTAAGAGAGAGAGGAATTTTGGGAAGAAGAAAGATCTCCACCAGGAGAAAGGAGAGACCTAAAGCGAAGAGAGGAAGGCCGCCATGGGTTAGCTGGAGGAGAAGCACATGGCCCATGGCGTGGATGGAGAATCCAGATGAAGAACACCAGCCAAGTATTTGGGATTATGGATGGGAGATAGCTTGATAGAAGTTATTGGAAGCAGATGGCATGGGATTGAGACAGGGATCCCATGCCTGCCCCACTATGGGAGATAGTTTAGAGGATTGATATCTGCCCTGCCCCAGGTTAATAACTAAGGCTATTTTAAAATATAACAAATGTCTGTGTCTTAATTGATCACTAGCCAGGCCTACAGATAATACTGATAATACAGATAATTTTTAAAAACAATAAAAGGCAGCCCAGGTAGTAGCAGGCTAGCTGGGCAAGACTGATACTGAGGCCAGGTTTCTTACGCCGGCAGCTACCACTAGGTTTCAGCACCCCAATGCCCCCTGAGGGTACCACAATCACAGGCAAGGGATCGGTGGCCAGCCATCTCTCACTCCTGTGTCACAGCTGACCACTCCTCACTATGTTGCCTGGGGATGCCCAGTCCCATTACCTGCTGCTGTGCAAAGAAGTCCTTGACCAGGGAGCCCATAACCTGCTGTGGGGACCGGGCTGTGCTGATGTAGGGGAGGATGAAGTTGCCATGTGTCTTCTCAGCATAGCAGATCCAGCCTGAGCCAAAGGGAACACATAGGTTTGGGGTGTGCCTAGGGCAGGCCTGGGGGTGGCTCACAAACAGCTGTTCTCCTCTTGGCAGGGACATGACATTCTGGGGGTGGACTGATTCATACAAAAAAATTACTGTGCCATTAAAACACTCATCCTGCCATCGCTGACTGTCACAGGAAGGCTGGTTGGTATCTAGGTGATCACCAATGGCAACTGGTGACGACAGGTGATGGCTTGGGCCCTACGCACCTCCTAGGTCCTGACACTTCTACCCTTCTCTGAAGGGCACCCCCTACCTGTCATACCCCCCCCCCCCCCCCCGCCCTTTTCCACGTCGAGCTGTCAGGATATCATGAAGTCCTAACTTCTATTAAACAGCCATGCAGCCACGGACACACCTGGGCAGGCAGAAGCCAACATGGGCAAGGCCTCTTTGGAGTTGGCTTGCCCTCGGAATCGCTGCACAAACTCCTTCTGGCTCTCCAAAAGGCTGAAGTTCCTTGCGAAGGCAGTATCGAAGACAAAGTGCACCCCTGGAAGGCAACGGAAGGGGAGTGTGTGCCTTAGCCATAACCACGGCAGCACTGTGGGCCTCAGGCCACGAGCTGGGCTCCACCCCAATGGGACCTTAGCATGTCATCTCCATGGGGTCTCTAAGAAGCACTGTTTCACCAGGTACAACAGCTGCTGTGTAGATGACCTGAGAGCTGCTCAGTGGTCCCGCCATTATCCCAATTCCTAAAGCTGTATTTTCCTTGGCACCTTTCTGAATGTGTTTAAGCCTTCATACCAGTAGGGTGTGGCTCTGGATGCTTTGGCCTCCTCCAGTCTAACCTGTGATACACAGAGACCTCTGCCTCACTTACCTGCCTTTCTGATGACCACATGCCTAAGGGCTGGGGCTACCTGTATGGCCACACTGCCACATCTCTACATGGACTGTATGGACATGTTTCAGTGGGCCTTTCAGCCACAGTGAGATGTTGTAGACTTACGTCTTGCCTGGCGTAGGCCACAGACTAAAGCTCCTTCAGGATCCCCATGGAGGACTGTGCTTCTGACTCTTCAGTTCTCCTTAGGCCCTGGGTTAAGGCAGGTTACCCAAGCCAAACCCCAACAGTGTGACAATATGCCTGAAAAACTAGCTGGATCCAGTAAGATGGTCCTTGCTGTCAATCCTGATGACCTGAGTTTGCTGCCTAAAGGAGAGAACTAAGTCCTGAAGATGGTCCTGTGACCTACGCGCCTGCACAAGCCCAAAATAAATTCATGTGCAAAGCAAATAGTAACCTATGTTGGATGCAGCAGCACACATCTGTAATCCAATAACTAGGGAGGCTAGAGCGGGAGGATCGCATGCTTGAGGCCAGCCCAGACTACATAGGGAAGTCAAGGAAAGCCAGGGTTACAAAGTGAGACCCTGTCTCAAAACAACAAAAGCCCAAAGGTGGTGTGTGCATGCAATTCCAGCACTTGCTAGGTGAAGGCAGGAGGATCAGTTCAAAGACAATCTGATCTAAGACCTACTTTCAAAAAAACCAAAACACAAATAAGAAACCCCAAAAGAGGGCTAGAGAGATGGCTCGGCGGTTAAGAGGACTGTCTGTTCTTCCAGAAGTCTTGAGTTCAATTCCCAGCAACCACATGGTGGTTCATAACCATCTATAATGAGATCTGATTACTTCTTGTGGTGTGCATAAAAACAGAGCACTCATATACATAAAATAAATAAATAAATCTAAAAGAAAGAAAGAAAGAAAGAAACCTCAAAAGAACCTAGTAACTAGCCAGGCGTGGTGGCACACGCCTTTAATCCACTCAGGAGGCAGAGGTAGGCAGATCACTGTGAGTCCAGGTCTGCAAAGCGAGTCCAGGACAGCCAAGGCTACACAGAGAAACCCTGTCTCAAAAAACAAAGACAAAAACAACAACCAAAAACAAAGAATCTAGTAACAGTAACACACCCAGGGGACAGGTGACCAGTCAACTACAGTACAAAGTCAGAGTTCAGGTGGCTTCTCTCCTCAGGTCCTGAGCTCAGCCATCACTGTCAAGCTGCAAGCTGAAGTCACGCCAGGGAGAGTGTCGCTACTGCTCAGCTCAGGGTGAGTGACATGTACCTTGGGGGCGGGAGGAGTCCCCGCCCAAGTTCACCCAAGGTTCTGCGCCTACCTATTTTTTTGAAGAATGAAGTTAATTTCCTGGCAGTGGCTGAGGAATCCAGCTGAAACCTGGCAGCCAGCGATGCTCTGGACTGCGGTGAGATGGAAACAGCCACCAGCCGCTGCTGACCGGGCGCTGCCACCTGTAAAGCAAGGGAGAAAAGTCTGGCTCTGCAGGCTTTGTACGGATTCCCAGAGGCCATTAGCTCCACCACAGTCGGCTACATGATATTCAGAGGCCAACCCAAAGCTCTAGGTGTGACACTTAGTGTTAGAGAACACTGACAGGACAGCCACAAAACCTAAAGATGCACAAGTCACTGGAAGTCAGACAGGTGGACCAGCTGAGTTTCCCCTGATGAAATATGCTATAAGCTGCTAAGGCTGATCCCCTCTGCTTACTTTATTAGCATCTAGAACCTTCTGCAGCTCCTCGTGACTCTGCTGCGTGATGAGTACCGTCTCTGCTGAAGTGACACAGCCACTGCACGCCAGGCAGTCATTCAGGGAGACTTTGGCTTTCTCCAGCTTCTGGGTTCTTCCATCCTGTAAGTGAGAAAAATCCGGGCAGGGCAATCACTCCAGGTAGACTTTTGACTTCCATTCATACCACCACCAACCAGCATGAGAGCCGATGGAGGGTTATATGCCATGTTCTTTTTTACTTGTTTACTTTTCATTTCATGATAGTAGATATTGAATTAAGGGCCTTGCAAATGCCAAGCAAAAACTCTGGGGCCGAGCAGTACCTTTAACCCTGACACCCAGTTTTTAGAAATTAAGTCTGTGTTCAAATCAGGGCCTCCAGGACACCCCCATGGCATGCAAACATGACATCAGCTTGAGTCCCTCAACCTTGCTACAGATGCAGGAGTGGTCTGACCCAGGGCCAAGTGAGCTACAGGGGTCCATGCTGACCAGGGAAGAAAGGCTAGAGGGTTTGAAGTCCTTTCAGCTGCTCTCTGAGCCTGTTCTTTGTACCAGTGCCCCACCTGAATTTAATCTACACCAAGAGACCACAGGCCCGGGCTGCAGCAGCACCACCATGCAGACAAGGCCACTGTCCTTAAAGCATAGCCCCATGGTGATGGGCACCTCCCTGTATCCCTTCATCCATAAGACCCCTTGTTGAGAATCATGGGCCTCCAGGTATAGTGGGGTATAGCCGGTGCCATGGAGTGTCACGGGGTCAGTGTGGTGGACAAACAGCTGGCCTTTCCTGTCACGGCTTGATGCTGTTCTTCACAGGGAGGGATCTGCACACTCATTCCCTGAACCTACCCAAGGTTCCTCCCCTACTCAGTGTTCCGTGGCTGCGCATCGCTTCTCAGGGCAGTGGTGCATGGGGTTTTGAAGGGATTCCGTAAGAGTGCAAAGGGCAGCCAGTCAGGGTTAATTTTAACAGGCACCAGGATCTCATCTTCAGGTTTAGAAAAAAGGAGAAACCTGAGGGGCCAAACCCAGGAAACCTTAGGCTCCTACAAGTAGGGGATAAGGGGAAGCGGGAAGGGCCCACCATTTCCTCCACGCAGAACAGGACTGCTCAGCAGGAGCAGCCTTATGCACCCTCCCAGCTGCTCGTGGCCAGTGGATGTGACCACTGAGAGAGAACTAGTGAGATGCAGGGAGTTCCAGTGTGGCCACGTCTGTGAGCGGATGTAGCAGAAGAGGTGTGTTTCAGATCTGCGCCCCAGGACCCCCTCCTCCGGCCACCGCTGGCCCCCAGCAGGGATGTGGTGAAGCCTCTGGGTCCTTACTGGGTTCACTTGGAAGTAACTCCCATCATCTTCAATGTGGATCTTGGCTATGCCACTTCCGGACTTCTTATCCACCTTCACGGGCTTGATGCAGTTCTACACCAGGAAGAGACCCCCCCCCCCCCACAAACCAGGCTCTATTAGGAGAAAGCATCTGTGGAGTATGCTGGGCCCAGGGATGGCTGGCTACTGCCCACAGAAGAGACAGGGTTTCTCTGTGTGGCCTTGGCTATCCTGGACTCACTTTGTAGACCAGGCTGGCCTCAAACTCACACTGACCTGCCTGCCTCCCAAGTACTGGGGCTAAAGGCGTGCCCCACCATGCCCAGCGGCCCACCCTTTTCTGTACAAGGTGAAGATATCATCAAAGCCACTCACTCTCTAGGTCCAGACGACCAGGAAGACCAGTGCTAACTCTATATGCAACGTAATGTCTGCAGAAACCCTGACCACCCTGTCCTTCCTAAGTGCAGACAGCAGCACTCCACCAGAGGATAGCTGGGCGTGGTGGCGCACGCCTCTAATCTCAGGACTTGGGAGACAGAGGCAGGCAGATCGCTGTGAGTTCGAGGCCAGCCTGGTCTACAAAGAGAGTCCAGGGCAGTCAAGGCTACACAGAGAAACCCTGTCTTGAAAAAACAAAAAACAGGGCTGGAGACATGGCTCAGTGGTTAAGAGCGCCGCCTGCTCTTCCAGAGGTCCTAAGTTCGATTCCCAGCAACCACATGGTGGCTCAAAACCATCTATAATGTGATCTGATGCCCTCTTCGCAAATAAAGCACTCTCATACAATAAATAAATAAATAAATATTAAAAAAAAAAAGAAAAGAAAAAACAAAAAACAAGCAAAAAACAAAAACAAAGGCCGGGCGTGGTGGCGCACGCCTATAATCCCAGCACTCGGGAGGCAGGGGCAGGTGGATCACTGTGAGTTCGAGGCCAGCCTGGTCTACAAAGCGGGTCCAGGACAGCCAAGGCTACACAGAGAGACCCTGTCTCGAAAAAAAAACATAAACAAAAACAACCACCAGAGGCTAGTGTGTCAAGAGCCCAGGCCAGACAGGAATGCTCTCTTTGGAATCATCTGGCAGTCACCTCCAACCTGTCTACACAGATGAAACTTCCTGTGTCCTCCCTCACCCCCTTCTTGACATCTCCTGTCATTGCTTCCAGAACCTTGGTGGCCTTTTAGGTGATGGCCTTCCAGAAAATGGCCAGTCCCAGGCAAGATACCCCAGTTCATCCTGCCTGTGTAGCAGCTCAGCTCCTCTTCTATGGGTCATGGGGCCTGGCTACAGGACTACTAGCTCTGGGGACAGAGGAATACCCTGTCAAGGACACCAGTTCCTGTTTGCAAGTATGGCTGTCTGTGGTCCCTTCTGTCTTCCTCAAAAGCAAGGTCAAGCACATTAGCTATGGTTGTGGCCCAAGTGGACTTCTCCCCTGTCCTTTCGACATGGTCCCTGTTTATTAGAGACGAACAAACTGGCTCTGAGAGTGGGAAGGGATGTCCCACAGGCGTGTGGAGGCTGCCCTGCCCCAACTCTGTCTCAGCATCACCGGCTGGGTGACTCTATTAAGAACAGTAGCTGTTCATATAACAGATAACAGCAGGTCCCCACTTAACACTACGACTGGATGTCACCCCTAAACATTCCCACGGCTCCTGGAAATCGCTTCTGGACATCCTGGGACCCAGTATCCGGGTTGCCCAGCCCTCCCTGGCCTCAGTTGTCTGTGTTAGCAAGTAGGGAACCAGACTGAGGCCCTGGGCCCTTGATTGGGTTCTCTTTCTCAGGAAAAGACACTGGTGGGAGAGGTTCCCCGCGGCGTACGGCCAGGCACGGATCCGCCTCCTGCAAGACTTGCCCTTGGCCGGCCCACCTGAGACGGACCGATGAAGTCATCCAGGTCGGTCAGCTGTAGTACCCCACTGAAGGGCGACGCCATGACAGCCTCACTGCCGCTGAGCGTCGCACGGGGGTGTCGCAAAATGACATCAAATGCTAAAGCTTTTCCGCCACTCTGCCGGAAAAAAAAAAAATGCAAATTACAGCGCATGCTCATTTCTTCTCGTGGGCACGCTTTGGAGAGAGTGCGCGCCCTCTGCTGGCGGCCTTGAGAGCTCAAGCCAGCGGACTCAAAAAGAACTAAGTTCCATAACACCTTCCCGGTTTCCATGCCTTCCTCGGGTGTGGTGTTCAAGGGTAGTGTAGACAAAGAATGAAATTCCAGAGTGTCTCCCGCTTCACATCTGGGTGAGAATGCGGGTTTCACTCATCATCTTGACTTGGCAGGACTCAAGCGAGGTCCCAGATGTAGTGCCTGCACCAGGAGATCCTGCCGACTACTGGCAACAGAACACCAACTTTGACTCACTGGAATGCCTTGGAATGGGCTTAGCAAAAATTAGATGTAGACAAGTGCTGATGAGATGTTAAGACAGAAGAGTGTGGGAGAACATTTACAGAAGTGAGTTCTTGGGCAGGACCAGGGCCAAAGGACAGTTTCTGTTTGTCAGGAGGATTCTATTTTTTTGTTGGCTTTTTTTGTTTTGTTTTTCGAGACAGGGTTTCTCTATGTAGCCTTGGCTGTCCTGGACTCACATTGTAGACCAGGCTGGCCTCGAACTCACAGGGATCCACCAGCCTCTGCCTCCCGAGTGCTGGGGTTAAAGGCGTGCGCCGCCACGCCCGGCTTGTCAGAAGGATTCTAATGCTAGAAGGAGAGTGATGCAGAAATCCTGGGACAGCCGGCTCCCGCCCCTCCCCCACTAAACACAAGCCTGTAGAACAAACACAGAAGCCGGGCGTGCTGGCACACGCCTTTAATCCCAGCATTCCGGAGGCAGAGGCAGGTGGATTTCTGTGAGTTCGAGCCTAGCCTGGTCTACAAAATGAGTGCAGGACAGCCAGGGCTACACAGAGAAACCCTGTCTCAAACAAAAACAAAATGTGAGGATTATTCAAAGCCCACTAGCAGATATACAGCAGGAGAGCCAGGGACGGTAGAAAGGACACAGTCCCGGCATTCATCTCATTTATATCAGTGACTCCGGAAGACGTTAGTCAGTAGATGTGGATGAAGCCAGTCACAAAGACCACATGTATGACAGCATTTCAACAAAATGTCCAGGACAGGCAAATCCACAGATGAAAAGCTGACCTCAGGTGTGGGGGAGAAGGTTTCTGACCAGGTTGGGGAAAAAAAGTTTTAGAAATTGATGTTGCACGTTGTGACGTCTTTTTTTCTTTCTTTCTCTTTGTTTTTGTTTGGTTTTGGTTTTCTGAGACAGGGTTTCTCTGTGTAGCCTTCACTGTCCTGGACTCACTTTGTAAGTCAAGCTGGCCTGGAACTCATAGCGATGCGCCTGCCTCTGCTTCCCGAGTGCTGAGATTAAAGGTATGTGCCAGTCGGGCATGGTGGCACATGCCTGTAACCCAGCACTTGGGAGGCTGAGGCAGGTGGATCGCTGTGAGTTTGAGGCCAGCCTGGTCTACAAAGTGGGTCCAGGACAGCCAAGGCTAGACAGAGAAACCCTGTCTCAAAAAAACCAAAATAAATAAATAAATAAAGGTGTGTGCCACCAAGCCCAACTTGTGATGTCATTTTTTTAAATAAATAAATTAGGGTTTCTCTGTGTAACCCTTGCTGTCCTGGAACTCAATTATGTAGACTAGGCTGGCTTCGAACTCACCAAGATCCCCCTGCCTCTGCCTCCAAAATGCTAGAATTAAAGGTGTGTGCCACCAAGAGTGGCCTTGTGATGTCATTAATGTCACCAAATTGTCTACTAGAGATGGTTACAATCAAGCTGGGGAGACGACAGTTGATAAAGTGCTTGCTGTGCGAACATGAGGGACTGAGTTGACCTCTAGCACCAATGTAAAAGCTGGACACAGTGGCATGTGTCTGTAATCCAGCACTAAGACAGTAGAGACTAGGAGACTCCTGTGTCTGCCGGCCAGCCAGTAGGGAAAGGCACTGGTTACCAAGCTGGCTAACCCAAGTCCAACCCCCAGGATGCATATGGTGCAAACAGAGAACCAACTCCTGCAAACTACTCTCTGACCCCCACAGACACAACACAGCATGAATGCATTCATACACATGTATGTGCATACACAAATAAATGGAATTTTGCAAAAGAAAAAATATACTAAACCCACTAAAGCCTACACTTTTGTTTTCCTCATTGAGTAGTCCAGCCTGGCCTCAATTTTATTTATTTATTTATTTATTTATTTATTTATTTATTTTGGTTTTTCGAGACAGGGTCTCTCTGTGTAGCCTTGACTGTCCTGGACTCTCTTTGTAGACCAGCCTGGCCTCAAACTCACAGCAATCCACCTGCCTCTGCCTCCTGAGTGCTGGGATTAAAGGCATGCATCACTACTGCCTGGCCCTGGCCTCAAATTCTTGATCCTTCTATTTAGCTTTTTGGATACTGAGATTACAGAAGAATGCTACCACACATAGTGACTCGTACACTTTATCTATCTATCCATTTATTTATTTTGTTTTTTTGAGACAGGGTTTCTCTGTGTAGCCCTGGCTGGCCTGGAACTCTCTTTGTAGCCCAGGCTGGCCTCGAACTCACAGAGATCCCCTTGCCCCTGATTTCCAAGGGCAGGGATTTAAAGGCCTGCATTATTATACCCAGCTATGAGGTTGTATCTTGGTAAAAGTGTTAAAGACCAGTTATAGTGATTTTTGCCTGTAATCCTGCCACTCAGGAGACTGAGACAGGAGGATAGCTTCAACTTTTAAAAAACAATTTCTGGGGCAGGAGAGATGGCTTAGCTGTTAGGAGTGCATGCTGCTCTTCCACAGGACCTGGGCTGGGTTCCTATCTCCCACATGGCAGCTCACAACTGTCTGTCTGTAACTCCAGTTCTTGGGGAGCCAATGCCTCCTCCTGACTTCTGTGGACACTAGGTATGCTCGTGCACATATACACATAAAGGCAAAATACTCCTAGACATAAAATAAAAATAAATGATTCTTAGAAAATGTATTACGGCTGTGTGCATGCAAACTCAGGTGTGTGTCAAGGCCGGAGTGCACCTTTGTGAGGGGTGTGAGCACGTGGAGCTCAGAAAACAACTTTGTAGCATTGATTCTCTTCTTCTCACTTCATATAGATGCCGGGAATTGAAGTCTGATTGTCAAGCTGCCAACCTGCTGAGCCACTTTGCCAGCCCAGCTGCTCCCAGTTTGAGGGTAGTGTTATGTGTTATGTAGTGAACACAGGCTAACCAGGACTATACTGTGAGACTCTTTTTGTTTGTTTGCTTGCTTGTTTGTTTGAG
Source organism: Acomys percivali (assembly GCA_907169655.1). NCBI lineage: Eukaryota > Metazoa > Chordata > Mammalia > Rodentia > Muridae > Acomys > Acomys percivali. The sequence goes on along the minus strand of OU015755.1, from coordinate 62,502,191 downwards.
ACAGAGTTTCTCTGTGTAGCCCTAGTTGTCCTGGACTCGCTTTGTAGACCAGGCTGGCCTCACACAGCGATCTGCCTGCCTCTGCCTCCCGAGTGCTGGGATTAGAGGCGTGCGCCACCACACCTGGCATCAGTAAGACTCTTAAACAAACAATTGACAACAAAAAGGTTGGCCATTGAAGGCTCAGTGACCCCAGCTTCTGGAGTGGCATTGAATCTAGGACATTCAGTTTCAACTCATATGTCTGTCGCCCACAAAAGACCAACAGAGTAAGTTGAAGAGTTTTGTTTTATTTCAATATCTGCGGCTGAACTTGGCTTCCTGCATACCAGGGAACTGATCTCAGCAGCTTTGGGGCTAGTTTCTGGTTCATAAAATAGGACCTAAGGTAGTTCTGGTCACCACTCCCCCCCCCATACACACACACACACACACACACACACACACACACACACACACACTATCCTTCTACTGTGGGTTCACTACTCCATCAGACGCCTTTCATTAACTCATTTCCCTGTGGGCTCCGGCTCTGTGCAGATGTCAGGCCTCTGGGTCCCCAAGCTCCTATTTTGCAAATTGTTTCATCATCATCATTAGCTAGTATTTACCATGTGCTTCCCCTGTGCAGGTCCCCAAGCTAGGCTCTGAGAACTGTAGGGTTTACAGACGTCAGGGAGGGGAAGGGAGGACACAGGGGCCAGCCAGGGACACTGGGAGAAACTGGCTGGCTTCAGCAGCTGTGACACCGTCCGTGCCCCAGTGTGACATTCCATTCCTTGAACTTTCCTGGCTGTCTTGGGTACTCACAGATCTCTTTCGCCCACAGGTACCAATTTGCCACCCAGTTAGGGAAGCAGCCATTTTCTACTGCCCATGTGGCGCTCACTGAGGCTTGCCCATAGCCCTGTCTCCTCCCTTGACTATGCCAGTTTCACCATCTGTAAGGACTTGCTGTGTGCTGGCACACCAAGGCTGCTGTGACAAATGGCCACAGTTGGGTGCTGAGAATAATGGAAATTTATTTTTCATGGCTCTGGAGACCATGTCATCCATGTCCTTGTGTTGCTTCTCACCCTCCTCAGACTGCAGGGTAGAGTTTTCCCGCCTCTTCCTACTTGTAGGGGGTTCCCAGGTCTATGAATACATACTTTCATGAGACCACCTTACCTCTATGTGTCTCTGAACCCTTCTTATCAAACTCCTGTTGCTAGACTTAGTCAAAGATCACCTTGAGGTTGGGCGTGGTGGCACACCTGTAATCCCAGCCCTTGGGAGGCAGAGGCAGGTGGATCTCTATGAGTTGAGGCCAGCCTGGTCTACAAAGTGAGTCCAGGACAGCTAAGTCTATACAGAGAAACTCTGTCTTCAAAACAAAACAAAACCTCTTTGAGGCCTTTGATGTCATTATATCTTGTGGGAACAGATGTTGGGGCTGATTAGTTTCCCTCAACTCGGCACAAATCAATGGCACCTTTGGAAGTAGGATCCTCAGTTGGAGAATTAGCTCCATCAGATTGGCCTGTGGGCATATCTGTGGGGTTGTTGTTGTTATTGTTGTTGTTGTTGTTATTATTTTGTTTTGTTTTGTTTTGTTTTGTTTTGTTTTGTTTTTTGGGGCAGGTGGATCTCTGAATTCGAGGCCAGCCTGGTCTACAGAGTAAGTTCCAGGAAAGCTAGGGCTCCATTATACAGAGAAACCCTGCCTCTGATTCCTGAGTGCTGGGATTAAAGGTGTGTGCCCCCACCGCCTGGAGGTATTCCTTTATTAATGATTGGTGTAGAAGAGCCCAGCCCATTGTGGACAGGTCCCACCTCTGGGCAGATAGATGGTCCTGGGATGTGCAAGAAAGCTGGCTGAGCAAGCCTTGGAAAGAGCCAGTAAGCAGCATTTTCCTGCCATCTCTGTTTCAGTTTCTGCCTCCAGGCTTCTGCCTTGAGCTCTGGCTCTGGCTCCTTAGGCGCTGGGCTCTAACCTGTAAGATGCAATAAACTTTGTTTCTGCTCATGGCGTTTTAATCACAGCTACAGAAAAGCATGCTAGAACCAATGCGAAGTGGGCAGAAGCCTCTGAGAGCCGAGAGCTGGCCAGAATCAGTGTGATTTCCCCCCTTGTGTCGGGGCAGGGCTGGGTGATATACCCACAGGTAATCTTAGCACTCAGGCAGTTGAGAAAGGGGGATTGTGAAGTCGGCTTGATCTGCGTAGCAAGACTTCATCTCAAAATATAAAAATAAAATTTTTGGGGGGTTAGATATTAGCTCAGTTGACAGTGTTTGCTGCCCAGGTACAAAACCTTGGGTTTGATCCCTGGGTCTGCATAAAGCAGAGGTGGTGGCGCAGCCTTGTCATCCTAGCACTTGGGAAGTGGAGATAGCAAGGTCCGAATTTCAAGGTCATGCCCAGGTCCATAGCAAGACTGAAGTCACACTGGGCTCGGAATAGATAGACGGATGGGTAGATAGATAGGTGATAGAGTGATTGTGGGAGGAATTTTGCCAGGTGGGAAGAAACAATGGGTGGAGAAAATTGTGTGTCTGATTTCACCTGTGTTCCCCAACATTCCCGTCCATGCTGGGTTTGAAGCTACTCTGCTACAAAATTCAGAGAGAAGGGCTGGAGAGGTGGCTCAGCAGTTAAGAGCACTGTCTGCTCCTCCAGAAGTCCTGAGTTCAATTCCCAGCAACCACATGGTGGCTCACAACCATCTATACTGGGATCTGGTGCCCACTTCTGGCGTGCAGGCACACACGCAGGCAGAATATTGTATACATAATAAATAAATAAATCTTTTTTAAAAATTCAGAAAGAAGAAGTGGAGTTTGCACCTTCAAGAGGCACTTTCCTGTGGTCTCCAAGTCCCAAAGGATACAGAGGTGCCTGTTGCCACCCTGAAGGCTTGCACCTGATAGTGGGGAGCCTGCACCCATGGGCAGTCCTCACCCACAGTCTCACTTGCACCTGTCAGGAGCATTATCCGGCTATTGAGTTTGGTTCCCAAGAACTGTCAGGCAAATTGGTGGGTGGGGCGGAGGACAACACATCCCACCTGGGTCAAATGCAGGGCTGAAGGATTCCTGCACCTGGGTCAGGCCAGTCCAAGTTCAGGGCGGGTGACATGGTCAACCTCCTGTCCTACAGAAGTCAAAGTTACTCCCACCTGACTGCCCTCTATATTATCTGTAAGCTGGCACTATTTTGGTGTGTGTGTGTGTGTGTGTGTGTGTGTGTGTGTGTGTGTGTGTGTGTG
>OU015755.1:62478613-62490851 GCA_907169655.1 Acomys percivali | reverse complement strand
TGTAGCCCAGGCTGGCCCAGACCTCCAGTCCTCCTGCCTCTGCTTCCTGAGTCTAGAGATTACAGAAGTGGGCTGCTGCACACAGCCTTCTTTTAAACCGGTGTCTTTATATTTAAAATGTCCCTAATTAACAGTGCATAGTTAAGCCTCACCACCCCCTGATATTCCTGCCAGTTAATGTGTGGGTTAGGGAAAAAAAAAATGACCCTGTCCCTGCTTCTACATTTTTAAAAACTTAAAAAAAAAATCAAGGAGGATGATATTGGTGATGCATGAAAACTGTCCCTGAATATGGTTTAATTGGTACACAGTTGTGTCACTGGCAAGGCTCCATGACTGTGCTCCTGTAAACGTGGGATGGAGCTGAAGGGACAGCCTCACTGTTTTCTTGGCTGCCTGCTGCCTGCTGCAGATCATAGCAGCATGCTGAGGGCACAGGTTCCCACTGCGGCATCTGTGCTGTCTTATTACCAGGGCTCAGCCTATGTGCAGGGGAGGCTGGCTTTTTGGTGGACTGGGGCTGGTGGAGTCAGCCAGGAGTGAAGGCTTGGCCAGCATTCAGCAGGCCCAGGATCTATCCGCAGCACACAGAACAAACAAAAATCAGATGGCAAAGCACTGTGTTTAGAGTGTAATGACACGACAGCTGCTGTCATCACAGGAAATGTTCCCACTCCGCCGGAAGCTAGTCAGAAAAATTAGAAAGTTCTAAAATAGCACATATTATCATAGCAGAATCTCTCCACAGAAATTAAAATTAGAAAAAGAAAATGAGGCTACAACCCAATGACATTCATTTGTAAGTCAAGCAAGAAAAGTTAGATTGCAACATTTGAGGAGGTAAATTAGGAGAAAGAGTTTTGTTTACGAATATTTCTATAGGAACAGCTGTTCTGAGGGAGAAGGAGGTTGGGACCAGCTTCAACGGTTGATTATAGGGAGCTGGAAAGCTGATCTGGGAAGTTTCTTGCAAGCACATGCACCTTGGTCTGATTCCCAGAACCCACGTAATCCTAGCACTGGGGAGGCAGAGACAGCCAGTGAACCAGTGAGCTCCAGGCCTATGAGAACACCTGTCTCAAAAAAGGAGATGGCTGGGGCCAGAGGCCAGGAGGCAGGGGGCAGGGGCGGGTTAGAGAGATGGCTCAGCAGTTAAGAGCACTAGTTGCTTTTCTAGAGGACCCTGGTTCAATTCCCAGCACCCATCTGACAACTCACAACTGTCTGTAACTGCTGCTCCAAGGGATCCGACATCCTCGAATAAACATATATGCAAGCAAAAATACCAATGCTCATGAAATAAAAGTTGAGAGAGAGAGACAGAGAGACAGAGAGACAGAGAGACAGAGAGACAGGGCTGGCAAGATGGCTCAGCAGGTAAAGGAGTGTGTCATAAAGTCTGATGACTTGAATTCAATCCCTGGGATCTCATGGTCAAAGGTGAAAGATCACTCAAGTTATCCTCTCTCACACATGTGTTACAGGCGCGCGCGCGCGCACACACACACACACACACACACAAAGGAAGTGTAATTTTAAAAAACCGTTTGTCAGCCTGCTCTACATAGCAAGTTCCAGCCTCACCAGGGCTACTACTGATATCCTGTCTCAAAACAAACAAGACAAAAACAAAGATGGCATGGTAGCGAAAGCCTTCTTCACTCTCAGGCAGAGGCCGGCAAATCTCTGTGAGGTCGAGGCCAGCCTGGTCTAAAAGTGAGTTCCAGGACAGCAAGGGCTACACAGAGAAACATGTCTCAAAAACAAACAAACAAAACCAACCAACTGTGTAGACACACAGAACTCAGGGAGGCTGAGTTCAAAGCCAGGTTGAGCTGCACAATCAGACACTGTTTCCAGAAACACCAACAAAACAAACAAACAAACACAAAAGAAACTAAAGCAAGATATTCAGAGTGATTTTTTTAACTTGGCTCATAGGAATCCACAGATGCCCTGGACTGTGCAGCCCATTTCCTGCAGAAGTCATTGTCTCTAGGCTAAGTTGGGGCTTTTTGTAGTCTGAAGAGTGACACTGTAGGAAAGAGCACTCGCAGGGATGTGAGAACCGACTCAGTGGAACCAGAGAGGAGTCTGCTGATGTTGGAAAAAGTGTGTGGGGAGAGAAAAGACTGTGGGGGCCTAGTCTACCAAAAAGGGAATTGGGAAGTGTTTGCAGGAGGCCCTTCTGTTTCTCACTGTGTTATTTTTCATCAAGTTCTCTGTGAGAAGTGTTCGAGTGCCTCTGAAGTGTTGAAGTCAACTGTGCATTTCATCTTCACCAGTTCTGAGACCGTCTGTCAAAAGCAGATACTGAGTAATAGCCTGACTTGCCCTCCCGGGGAGCGGCCAGCTGCTTCACAATGGGCCAGGTGTGCTATGGTTCCGCCACCAAGAGAGGGGGGATCTCCCAACAGGAAGGAGCTGTGTCACCCAACACTGAGTGGCCTTGGGTATCAGCCACTTCAACAACAATGTTTTCTTTTCTTTCTCAACTGACTGTGTAGTTCAGGCTGGTGTTAAACTCACGGCAATTCTCCTGCCTCCTACTTCCTGGTGCTAGGATTACAAGTGTGAGCCGCCACACCCAGATTACGATGTTTCTTAAAGAATTGAACATAAAATCACAAAGGAAAGCTGTACTTCTATGAGAAGCATGTACTGTGTTGTGAGAATTCCTTCTCTAGGGAGATGTAAGCGATGTTCACTCCCTTCCTGATAAGGTCCCAACCACGAACCAAAGTGGCACCCAGTTTATACTACAGGAGCCATGAACGCTGAGTTTATTAGGGTTTCTCTTTCTTTATTTCCCTCCCTCCCTTCCTTCTTTCTTCTTTCCCCTCCACCTTTCTTCCCCAGACAGGGTTTCTTTGTGTAGCCTCTTGTAGACCAGGCTGGTCTCAAACGCAGAGTGAGTGTTGATATCTGCTTCAACCTTTGTTTTTTGTTTTTCTGGTTTTTTTGGTTTTTTGGTTTTTTTGGCGGGTGGTGGTGGTGGTGGTGGTGGTGGTGGAGGTTGGAGACAGGGTCTCTCTGTGTAGCCTTGACTATCCCAGACTCAACTGTAGACCAGGCTGGTCTCCAACTCACAGTGATCTGCTTGCCTCTGCCTCTTGAGCGCTAGGATTAAAGGCGTGCACCACCACGCCGGGGTGCTTCAGCCTTTAATATAGCATAATTGTAGACATTTTGTTTTTTAGTCTCCATCTTGATTATAAAGTGAAATGAAGTTTAAGTTCTCAAGCTCTGCCTTCCAGTGATTCCGTCTCTATGGTTTCATTTCCCAAACTTTGTGTACTTTGTTACCTCGGCACTCTGCAGAACCAGTCAAATGAAGGTCAGTTAGAAATAAGCTGCTGGGGCTGGAGAGATGATGGCTCAGTGGTTAAGAGCACTGTATGTTCTTCCAAAGGACCTGGGTTCCATTCCCAGCACCCACATGGAGCTCACAAATGTCTGTAATTCCAGTTCCAAGAGATCTGACACCTTCACACCAATGCACATAAAATAGAAATTAAATAAGTTCTTTAAAAAAAAGAAAGAAAGAACGTGTTGTCTAGCTAGTTAAAATGATGTAATGTTGCTTCCTACACCTGGATACCTGGTTGTTACCTAGTTGTGATTTTGTTAGCTGGTTATTACCTGGTTACAGTTTTGCTAGTTGTTACCTGGTTATGGTTTTGTTACCTGGTTGTTACTTTGTTTCAGTTTTTCTTATAAAAAGCTTGCCTTGGAAGCAGACTGATGTCACAGTTTGGCTCTGGAGTCCCAGTGTCCCTGGCCACGGTCAGCCTTGGGGTGTGGCATGAAACCATCAATATCTCACCGAGATTGGTGCTTGAGTGGTTTGTGTGGCAATTCTTGTATTATACCAAGAGGTCTGTCTCCTTGGCCTCCTGAGTGCTGAGATGGGAGAGTCAGGGCAGGAGTGTGGGTGGTCTAGAGTAGCCGATCTGGAGGGTCTACACTCAGCATGGCTGACAGCTCCTTCATGACTACAGAGATGGAAACACTCCCACCTCCACAACCTTCCACAACCCATAATACTCTGAGGCCACATTAGTTAGGGCAGCTAGACTCAGGTGAGCGCCCAAGGACATGTCTCACACTCTCCTTCTATGAGAGGCAATGTCATTGTCCATAAGCCCAATTGTGATTGCTGCTTGCAAGCAGACACAGCTAGTTTGATGAAGACAGCAGGTGTTTTATCACTTGGAGGTGTTCTACAACATCATGGAAGCACATACCATGCAGGTGTGTACCAGGAAGTCTGTACTGGGGGGGGGCATGTGCCTTGGAAACATGTACTGTGGAAGCATATGCTATGGTTGCCATAATTTCAGCAACTAACCTTGTTGGAATTACAAAGAACATGTTTTATGTCCATCCTATGTGGTCAAGGTTAAAACAAGTGGTGATGTCCATTCCAATGCAGGCTTGTGGCAGGCGCTTCATTGAGGCTAAAACTGGGTCCTTGAAGCAAACGCAAAAGGGTGTTTTGACATTTCAAAGCCCATTCGCCAGCATGAACCTGGGAGAGAGGCGCCCAAGTGATGATGCTTGTCTCACACACACACACACACACACACACACACACACACACACACACACACCCGTCACAGATCAAAATGAACAAGTGGGACATTTGTAAGACACTCTGATGACAAGAAGCAATGACTGCTCTTATTGTTACCTTTATTTATCTACTGTGCATGTGTGTGCCAGTGTGTGCATGTAACCTGGAGTCAGGTCTCTTTTCTCACCCTCGGGATTAAACGCTGGTCATCAGGTTTAGTGACAGATGCTCTTACCAAAGGAACCATCTCTTTGGCCTAAGCAACAGTAACTTTTCCTCAGGGGACCTCCCCTAAGGAACCCAAGCTCCCCAAAGGCCCCAGTTTACTTGACTAGACCAACTCCATGGCAGGCTTCAGGTTTTCACTCTGCCTAACTAGGCCAAGGCCCTAACAATTCCTGGGAAACCACAAGTTATGGACAGCTCGTGGGCAGCTAATCAGCTTATAGAACAAAATGACTAGATAGCATGTTTTTATTACTTCCTGGCCTTGATAAAGAACACAGCTGGCCCCATCCAATCAAGTTAAAGACCAACTCCTGAGTAAGAGCCAAAATTTCAGTAACTCAGAAGTCTCCACTATCTAAACAAACAGCCAGTCCTGAATCCCTTCGTACACTCTGACTCAATTCTGTAGTCACAGATCCTTCAACTGTCTATAAATTGGGCCTGCGTGCTCATTTCGGGGTTGCCCTCTACAGGAGAGGGGCGATCCTAGCATGCTAGAATAAAAACACTGTTTTTGCACACTGCCTCTTGGGGGGGGTCTTTCTTCAGCAGATCACCAGAACCCTAACATTTCTTTCCTTTCCTTTTTCTTTTCTCTATTTCTTTCTCTTTTTTTCTTCTTTTTCTTTTTTCCAAGATAGGGTTTCTCTGTGTAGTAGTCCTGGCTGTCCTGGAACTCTCTTTGTAGACCAGGCTGGCCTCAAACTCACAGAGATCCACAGGCCAACAGTAACTTTTTCTTTTCTTCTCCTCCCCCGCCGAGACAGGATTTCTCTGTTTAGACTGGCTGTCCTGGAACTTAGCCTGTAGACCAGGCTGACCTTGAACTCAGAGAGCCACCTGCTTCTGCCTCCCAGGTGCTGGGATTAAAAACACGAGCCACCATGCCCTGCAACATCAGGGACCCTTGTAATCCTAGCACTTAAGAGGTGGAGCCTGGAGAAATGAAGTTCAAGGTCATGTCTGGCTGTCCTTCAAATTTGAGGCCAGTCTGGGTTACATGTCTCAAAAAAAGAAAAAAAAAAAAAAAAAAAAAAAAGAAGAAGAAGAAGAAGGAGTCAGATGTGATCAAGCCTGCCTTTAACCCCAGCCCTGGGGAGGCAGTGACAGAGGTAGGAGGAGCTCTGAGTGGGAGGCCAGCCTGGTCTACAGAGCGGGGTCCAGGTCAGCCAGGACTATGTCACACTCGGTCTTGAAAAACTAGTGTTAGCAAGATGGCTCAGCAGGGGAAGGTTTGATGACTGGCAACCCGGATTTGATCCCCAGGTCTCACGTGGTAGAAGGAGAGGATGAACTCCCAAGTGTGACTGTAATTTTAGAAAATCAAGACAAAATAAGACAACCAGTATTATAATGATTATGCTTTGGATTTTATCAATACAAAGCGTGAAAAAAATACAAAGCGTGGACACGTTTCCCACTTTCTTTCACATGTTTGGTCTAGCATTTTTCAGTTGTTACGTCTCTGTTGATTTTGTAAACTGACTCTTCTACCCGGCTGCCTTGTTGAATTCTGGGCAGATAGGGTTGGGTCCAAGTGCATAGAAGAGAAAGAAACCCACTCATGGAAAAAGGTCAGAGGTGGGAGCTGTGTAAACTTAGTTCTGCAAACAGGAGATTTGTGTAGGTATGTGTGTATGTGTCTGTGTGTGCGTGCTGGGAGCCCAGGACCTCCTGTAGCATGCTGTACCATTGGGCCATGGTCTACTTCTTTGTGTAGGTATTAAAATCAGGGGCAGACTCCATGCTGGCGATTGGCAGTTACTAATCATTGCAAGGGTTAGAGGGGAAATGAGGTCTTTTAGTTTCAAGGTCACTCCACTAAGTGGTGACAGAAGGCCGAGACCAACACTACATTCATGGTGGCTCTGTTTCTAAGTACCAACCAGGCCTAGGTGGGTTGAGTCCACTTTTCTTAGCATCATGGATCCAGTGGCTCGGACCTGGCCTTGGGCCTGTGTTTTGAAATCCCTCACAGGCCCACTTCTTGGCCACTGTGGTGTCCAATAGCATGGCTTGAGTCTGGAAGCATCTAAGTGGAGCTATGGTCTAACTGTATTTAGCACCCTGTTCCTAGAGATGAGTGGGGTGTCCCGCTGGGAGGTGATACTCTGACTTGCCCTGTAGCCCCCGTGGGAAATAGGTCAGTAAAAAGGAAACCCAGTGTGGTTCTCCCCACAAGGTGAAGGCTGAGAGCAGTCCTTTTTCCTTATGTGATTCAGGCCTGGCCCAAGGCCGTGAGCAATTCTGTACAAGCTCCCCACCCACACATTCCCAGAGCATGAGAAACTTCACTCCCAGATGCCTGGGCCAGGACTCATTTGTTCCCAGGACAGCTAGAGAGGCTACACCATCAGCCCACACCTATTTCCTAGATGAGGAAACTGAGTCAGAGGAGACCAGCTCAATAGTGTTTCCATAGGTAGGGTCAGCCACTGGGGACTTGGGGACCTGGGTGACGGCTGTGATGGGTGCCACACTCAGGTAAACTGAGCTCTAGGCAGAGATAAGGACTCTGCCATCTCCCACATGGTCAGACCATCGGTGTTTGCCAGGAATGCAGTCCACGCCCTGTTGCCCCAGCACATCACACCAGGCTCGGCCTGGCTCCATTACAGCCTTTGCAGACCTGGACAAGGGGCCACTCTCTCTACTTCCGTTCCCCACCCAGGATCTGTAAGGCTTGAGCCAACAATGGTGCTGTATCAACTGCACACTCGTGCCGGGGTGAGGCCGTCAAGGAGGTCCAGAATGAGGTGGTACATGGGTCATATGAGGGTCACGGGGATGCCTACCAGTATAACCAAATCTCCTGGGAGCAACTCTTGGACCACTTCCTGTTAGGGAGGCTTCTGTTGGTTACTTGGCATGCAAACTCCAGTTTAGCTGGGACCTCTCACAACAGGGTGCTAGGGACTTTTCTGGGTGTCATATTTCCTAGAACCAGCCTCAGGGTTCAAATCTGTTAAGAGGCTCACAATGGCCTCAAGGTGGTGGTGGTGGTGGGAACACAGTGACAGGGGAGCCTATGCTAACTTAGAGGTCAGGAGTTCCACATATCCAAAGTGCATTATGGGTAGGGTGAACATTCCTCTCCAGCAGTGCTTCTTGGTGTCTGGCCCAGCTAGCTAAGGGTCGGGACAGGAACAGCCCAGATTCCGAGAACTGTGAGAAGAGGGGCCAGACACTCTACCCACCACGAGTGTCCCATCCTGCTGCACTCGGGGGAGTGGCAAAGGCTCCTCTCCTGGCTTCAGGGCGTATCTCTGCCTCCTGCTCCTGTGTATGTATCCCCAGCTGGCCTCAAGATATCTCTGTGCTTAAGGCAGGGCCAGGTGGTCCTTGTTGAAGATCCATCCCTGGGTTTCGATCCCACCCCCCCTGGGTTTTGAGCCTACCCACCCTCACCCAAGCCTGATCTTTTTGAGGAATGTGGTCTGACTTCATTTCCTATGACTCAGGGCCAGCCCTAGACTAGGCTGGAGGGAGGCTGTGCAGAGAGCAAGGGCTGGCGGTGGTTTTTGTCCTGTCACCCCCTCACCTGTCCAGCAGGAGGGAGTTGGAGGGAGGACTGGCCATCGCCTTGCCACAGACTCAGCCACTTCTCCTCGTACTCCATTCTGAGGTGCTTGTGGTCTGCTCAGAGCCACCTGGGGAATATGGGACAATGTTGCCTGGCAACAAGGGAAAGCCAGAGTCAGCTCTCCCGTGCCTAGGTCCCATCTTAGAGTCCTAGACAGGACCTGAGCAAAGTCTGGCATACAGTTGGTACTCAGCAGGTGTGCAGGTGACAAATGAGCACTGGATGCTGACTGATGCTGATCATGGGCTATAAGGGGTGATATGCATCTGGATGACTCTCCCGAATTCCCCCATCCCCGGGACCCCATGACATAATGCCAATGGAGCCACAGTGGGTATTTTCTGCTTCACACTGAGATGCATCTTTGGCCCGAGCTAAATGGGCAGCATCTCATCTTGGCTTCTATGTGACTGTAAGACAGTGGCCCCCACATCTCTTAGGATGTAGATTGTGAAAGATGCTGACTCCAGGGCCCACAGCTACCTGTGGAAGCTAGGCTCTTAAGGAGGTTCCACTGGGGATGTCAGGCAGATCCTGAGTCACACAAGGCTGGCCTGCAGGCTGAAGTCTCCTGGGTTGAGGAGAGGGAGACACTGAGACACTTTTTTTTAAAAAAAGATTTATTTATTTATTATGTATACATTATTCTGCCTACATGCATGCCTGCACACTAAAAGAGGACATTAGATCTCATTATACATGGTTGTGAGCCACCATGTGGTTGCTGGGAATTGAATTCAGGACCTTTGGAAGATCAGGCAGTGCTCTTAACCTCTGAGCCATCTCTCCAGCCCTGAGACATGTTTCTTGCCTGGGTTCACCCACCCTATACATCATCTTTTGGTCCACAGCCTGTTCTACCTGCTCTGGGACTTCTTAGTATAGGAGCCTCCTGGCCTGTGTGGTCCAGGGCTCCCCAGACATTCCAGACTGCTGGGCTGGCCAAGGAAGCATGAGAAACCTACATTCTGAGCAGTGGGGACCCCAGAGAGGCCTGAGGCAAAGGCAGGTAGGCTACAGCCTCACACATGTTCAGGAAGACAGTTCTCCAAGGAATAGCTCCCACCCACCCTGTCCACAGAGCCCCTGAACCCCACCCAAGAGGAGACCCTCTGGTGTCCATTTATCCATTGGCTGTCCTGACCAGGTCAGCACTTGAGAAGCCCTCAGAGAGGCCATGTCACCCCAAGAGACCGACATGGAAGAGACATTGCTCCCCTGCCCCCCAGCACTGTCAGCCTGATGACAGTGTACAAATCACAGATACCTTCAGCCCTGTGCCCAGGGAAAAGGGTGGCCCAGGATGACCCCCCAGCCTGAACCACTCAGTGCCCATGGTCCAAATGGGACTCAGTGACAACCTGAGCAGGAGCCAGCCCTGCCTCCTTGCACTGTTCTTACAGTTAGTTCTTCCCTGCCTTGTGGGGACAAAGGATGGCCTCAGCTGTCCACTGGGCCTCATAGCGGAGCTGCCTAGCTGACTCAGACCCAGTGCCCCTCCCTAGAGGAGGGCTGGTTTTCCCAGGGGCGGGCCTGGCAAGCGGTCAGTGTGGAGAGTCTGCCTGGTACACACGACTGCAGGTGCCCACAGAGTCGTAAGGGTGCTTTCCCCGGTCCCTCATTGTCCCCAAACAGTGGTGTGGGGTGAGGGCTGAGAGCTGGCACAGGTGGGGACCTTAGAGCCATTGTTATCCACAGACCATGGCCTTGCGGGCAGCTCGACCTCAGGAGTTCTGTGGAAGCCGCATGTGTGGCCGAAGTTTTCTACTGCTCCTCCTTAGTCTTGGTGAGTATGGGGTGGGTTGATTACCGGGAGAGGTAAAGAAGCCCAGGCCCTTCATGGTTTGGGACCTTGGAGGAGACTCTGCCTTCCCTCTGCTATCTCCTTGGACCACTGCTAGGTGGCCTGGGTTCCAGGAGGGTCAGGGGCTGAGAACAATGAAAAACCTGATACTCCCAGTGGGGAAGCCCTGGGCCCTGCCAAGTGCAGGCTGTTAGATGCAGTGGGGTGCAAGGGCCTTAACTCTCTCTACACCCAGTGGGGTATGCAGAGGGCTGGGGTCAGAGAACGGCCTAGTCCCCACCCCCCACCCCCACGGCCTCCCTTCTAGCTTTGTACCCCTTTGTACCCTACAGCATGGATGCCATGTCTACAGACCTGGGCCACAAAGCCGGACCAGGTGAGGACCTGGCGGGGGGGGGGAGTAGAGTGCTTTTCTATTCTAGTCTTGGGCCCGTGGGCTGTGTGTCCTCTCTACACATCAATACATCCCATCTTAGTGCCCGCTTCCAAAGATGGCCATTGAGCAAAGCGTTGCTGAGCCCAGAGAGCGGCAGAATCCTGGCTGCAGCCGGGCCCTGAAAGAAGCTGAGCTGGGAAGCAGTGGCTCCCTTGGGTGTTAAGTCACAGGCCCTAGAAGTAGCTAGACTCAGGCAGTTCCTGGCCCCTGAAACAGCTGAGACCAAGCTCTTAGGGGAAGAAGCGCCTATCTGCTTGGGGAAATGTCAGCTAGGCCTTCTTTCCTAGGAGGCTGCGCTCCTCCATGCTGTAGTGACCGGCACCCCTGACTTTGCCAGGTAGGTTCAGTAGTAGCTTTTGGGGTGCTCAGGAGCCCTTATGGGCTGAGTAGGCAGGTACCAGACATCCAGGTCCCCAAAATCAGTGTCTTGCCTGATCTCTCTGCCCGCCTCCCTCCCGGACCTGGCTGGCTCAGGGTTAAGGGAAGGGTTGTCTTCCAGGTTGCCACTTGTCCCAGGGAGGGCTACCAGAGCTCCGGGGTCATGAAGGGAGGGTATTCTGAGCAGGGAAGCACTTCTACGGGGACAGTGTTGGGTTCAGACTCCAAGCCATGTCCCCAGTCTCCCCACAGGCCTCTTTGGTGGCCTCACGTGTGATGAAGTATCTGGCCTGAGCTCAGAGCATGCCCGGGGGCTGGCTATGGCGGTGAGAGAGAAGAGCATAACACTCAACGTGCATCAGGTCAGTCCCCCGCTGTGGTCCTTGGGAAGATGAGGGAGACACACTATGGTGGTGGGGAAGTTGATACCACCGCTCGCCTTCATGCCCAGTCAGGACCTGGTCCTGGCTGGTGGCTCCCCTCAGAGTTCCTCTTGTTGCCTAAGGTGACTGCTAGGTGTGCGTATCTACTGGGGCGTGCTGACACTCTCTGGGCATCTGAGTGTCTTCCTCCTGGGCCTGCTACCCTTCCTTAAGTCTGAGATGGTCTTGCCATCTCTCTCCTGGAGACCTGGCATAATTTTCAAGGCTCTGTCCTCAGAACCCGGTCAACGGTGGCATGACTCAGGATGGAGGGGGAGAGGGAGGCCAGCCTGTCTAGTCTATACGGATTCCAGAACAAGGCAGACCTGTCCCTGGCTTTCAAGGCAGTGGGATGGTCATGCCGCAGGCTATGTGGACAGAGCCAGGGTACAGTGTGTGGCATGTAGGGTGCCCCAGGCCGTCCTTGAGGGCTGTGGCCCAGAACAGTCTGAGCTGCATGTCCTGGTGTCTTCTGGCAGCTGCGATGTCTGGCACATCGCCTTCCTAGGCACCTCACCAATGAGGAACTGGATGCCCTCCCGCTGGACCTGCTGCTCTTCCTCAAGTAGGTCTCAAGCTGGGGACTTGGTCTCACCTACCCTCTCCACCCCCCCTCCTACCCACTCCGCTGGCTGTGACTAGCCCTGAACTACAATGTGCCGTGACTGGGTGACTTTGCCAGGGAGGCACTCAGTGGAGTGGAGTGTGTGTGTGTGTGTGTGTGTGTGTGTGTGTGTGTGTGTGTGTATACGCTGTTGTGGAGAGTGTGTGTGTGTGTGTGTGTGTGTGTGTGTGTGTGTGTGTGTGTGTG
>OU015755.1:62440818-62478603 GCA_907169655.1 Acomys percivali | reverse complement strand
GTGTGTGTGTGTGTGTGTGTGTGTGTGTGTGTGTGTGTGTGTGTGTGTGTACATATACACAGTAATCAGCATGCCCCCTTCTCCACAGCCCAACCATGTTTCTGGGGCAACAGGCCTGTGTCCACTTCTTCTCCCTCATCTCTAAAGCCAATGTCGATGTCCTCCCAAGAAGATCTCTGCAGCGCCAGAGGCTGCTACGCGAGGCTCTGAAATGCCAGGTCTGGAATGGCACCATCTCCTAGAGGTGGGGACAAAGCACAGAGGGGGCTTGGTTGTTTCCCTAAGGTGCTGAAGCTGGCTGTGTGTGCAGGGTGTGCATGGATTTCATGTGAGTGAGGCAGATGTGCAGGTTCTCGGAGGCCTGGCCTGTGACCTGCCTGGGAAATATGTGGCCGAATCTTCAGAAGCCCTCCTGCCCTGGCTGGCAGGATGCCGAGGACCCCTGACCCAGGACCAGGAAGAGGCGGTCAGGGAGGCTCTGAGGAGTGGAGGAGCCCCGTATGGGTGAGTCAGAATGGCTCAACTTATAGGCATATATGTGAGGATGTCCACAGCCAGACTGGGTTTCTCATGGCCAGGTCTCTCCTGCTGTATCCTGTCAGGCCTGGCTCCCCAGGAGGCCGCACTCCTTGACCTCTCAGCTGAGGGATTGTCTGACCCAGTTCCTATCTCCTCTTCTTGGTCTGGGGCCACATTCTGGGTTCCTGAGCTGAGCCCCCTGTTTCTGGACAGCCCCGCATCGAAGTGGTCCATCTCTACCCTGGATGCTCTGCAGGGCCTGCTGGTGGTGTTGGATGAATCCATCGTCCACAGTATCCCCAAGGTAAGGCCCTGCCATTCAGCCTCGCTTTGAAGCTGCTGACCTTGAGACTCAACCTGCCATGCTCCATCCTCAGGACGTCAAAGCTAAATGGCTGCAGGGCATCACCAGGGGCCCTTCCTGGCTGGATCCTAAGCTGACCGGCATGCTCCCAAGGTTCCGGCGGGACACAGAGGGTGAGCCCAGAGCAACATGCGTTGGGTAGTAGCCTGATGTAGCTCAATAGGGATACGGGGTCTAGCACTGTAGCGTTTCATTTGCTCCCACCGGTGGCCATTCCTGGCTCCTCAGCTTGGTCATTCATAACTTCAGAGGGTGAATAGGATTGCCCCATTTTGTGAGTGGGTAAACTGAGGTCAATGTGTCGTGGTAGATGTGGGAGGAGGGAGAGTTTAGAGGAACATACTGCCTGTGCCTCTTGCCTACCCCTGCAGGGAAAGCCTGCCCCCCAGGGCGGGAGCCCACCCAGGTGGATGAAGACCTCATCTTCTACCAGAACTGGGAGCTGGAGGCCTGCGTAAATGGCGCCATGTTGGCCAGCCAGATGGACCTTGTGAATGAGATACCCTTCACCTACGAGCAGCTCAGTATCTTCAAGCACATACTAGACAAGGTAATTCCTAATGGGCTCCCATCTGCCCGCTGTACCCAGGGCTACGGCCCCAGGAGTTGCTCTGGCCCTCATGGCCCATTCTTCTATAGACCTATCCACAAGGCTACCCTGAGTCCCTGATCCAGCAGCTGGGTCACTTCTTCCGATACGTTAGCCCTGAGGACATCCACCGGTGGAATGTGACCTCACCAGACACAGTGAAAACTCTGCTCAAAGTCAGCAGAGGACAAAAGATGGACGCTCAGGTAACATCTACCCCAGGGGATGTGTGGCCTGGTATGGAAGATGCATCTTTCACTGCCCCAAGGCACCTTAGTGGGTTCCTCCCACAGGTGATTGCCCTAGTTGCCAGCTATCTTCGGGAAGGAGGCCAACTGGACCTGGACATAGTAAAAGCCCTGGATGGCATCCCTTTCACCTACCTATGTGACGTCAGGCCCCAGGATCTGCACTCTATACCCTCCAGTGCTATGTGGTGAGTTCTGGTGTGCTCCGCAGGGCTGAATGGATGTGCAGAGCTTCCTAACTGTTCCCATGTCCCATGATGTCCCCCAGGCTGGTTGGACCTCAAGACCTGGACAAATGCAGCCAGTGGCACCTGGATGTCCTCTATCCGAAGGCCTGCTTAGCCTTCCAGAATGTGAGCAGGCCGGAATACTTTGAGAAAATCAGGGCATTCCTGGGTGAGTCAAAGCACACATGAGGGGTGGACACAACAGAGGCACTACAGGCCCCACAGACAGACATAAGCCACCAAGTCTACCCCCTCCCTACCCCACCCAGGGCATCCTGGGCATATGTGAGATCTGACACTGATGACTTTGGCTCTCCCACCCCTTCTGACCCCAGTGGTCAGGACAGTTGCTAAGCACAGAAGGGTGTGGCCATTCTCCAGGAAGAAGACAATCTCTGAGAAACTGAGTGTACTATAGTCAAAGGTGGGACTGCCCTATGCTAGGAGTTTTCAAACTGGGGCCTCGACATCTGCAGGTGGGGCCTCCATGGAGGACCTGCGGGACCTCAGCCAGCAGAACATGACCATGGACATAGCCACTTTTAAGAAGCTGCGCATGGATGCCCTGGTGGTAAGCAGAGGTGGGAACCCCTGAGGGAGGGGCTCAAGACGGGCACTACAGAAAGTGGCCAGGCTTCCTAAGGAGAAGGGCTTGGGGCTAAGTGGGGGTCCTTCCATGGGATGGAGGTCCTTTTGTCAGGTAGAGCCTCATGAGGGGGACCTTGTGTGAAGCAGGAGTGTAGGAGAGACAAGCGATGGGACTTCATGAGGAGGGGTCGGAGCTTACAAGGGGCTGTCTGGACAGGCTCTGCCGGAAGATGTGTGGCCTCATGAAGGGCCCCTTGTATAGAGGGGTTGACATATTTGGGCTGTAGTTTACTCACAGTGGACCCTCCAACCTTCTGGGAGCCTAGAGACCCTGATGGCTACCCTATACTCTGGTAGGGGCTGACTGTGGCTGAGGTACAGAAACTTCTAGGGCCACATGTTGTGGACCTGAAGACCGAGGAGGATAAAAGCCCTGTCCGGGACTGGCTCTCCCGGCAGCAGCAGAAAGACCTGGACAGGCTGGGTTTGGGACTTCAGGGCGGCATCCCCAATGGCTACCTGGTCCTGGACTTCAATGTCCGAGGTGAGTTGGGGCTGCCTGTGGGCCGAGCTGGGGCATGGAGTAAAAGTCTGAGCTGTCTCCTCTCTTTGCAGAGGCCTTCTCCAGTGGAGCCCCACTCCTTGGACCAGGATTTGCAATTGCATGGATTCCAGCTCTGCTCCCAGCTTTAAGACTAAGCTGAGACCACCACCCCTAAGGCTTCTGGCCTCAGCCCTACTGTGGAGCCCCATCTTGATCAGGAGCAAGTACGGGGTGGGGGGAGGGGGTCATTGCCAAAGTTTGAGGACTCTTGAGCTTAATAAAGTGACATGTGCCCCCCCTTGAGATGTCCTGTAGTGTTTCTAAGACCAGCCAGAGAGTGACTTTGGGCTTTCTCATGATCACATAGATACAGCTCCCTGTGGTCACCACTTTCACTGTCTAAGACGAAGGGATGGAAAATGGACCCCCAGGCAGGTTGCAGCTTTTCAAGGCTTTCCTGATGCAATTGCTGACATCTCCAAGGCAGTGGAGATCTTGAGACCCCAGCTGAGGGGGATGGAAAGCCCCACAGTCTAGGCCCTGCCAAGAGAATTCTGCTCCCAAACAAGGCCCTAACAGAGACACAGGCTGTACCATAGCCTTGTGCTTTATTCAGATCCACCAGTGAGGGCAGTTGACACGAAAGTGACACCAATTCCACTTGTCTTGGAATAGGCCAGAAGATCCGGACCCTGTCTCCTCCTACCAATTGGTCCTTGTGGCTGGACAGGCCCTATCTCCTTATTGGCTCAGGCTCTGGGAGCTGAAGTGTGTATCAGAGCCAGCCTCCTAGGATGAGGGACAGACACATCAGGTCCCCTGGGGCCTGGGACGTGTACTTCAGCCTAGGCAGGAGTCTTGTTCATTCTAGCAGCTCCATTTGTCCTGAATCTGATGCTCAGGGGCTGACTGCCACGAATCAGTGCCATTGGCAACGGCCAGGGTCCTAGTGTCCTGTGAGCAGTGCCCATTGGTCCTGAAGGTGCCTGACACAGTAGCAGCCACAGGAGACTGGAAGGCAGAGCCACAGCAAGGGACAGGTACCCCAGATGAACTGGAGGGCTTCCTGCAGGTAGAACAAGGAAGAGACCCATCATCAGTCCTGATTGGAAGATACCGCCCCCCACACCCGCCCCCCATGCCAGAGTCCCTTCTGTACTTCATCCTTCCCTTTGTGGTCATGACAGCCAGGAGGTCAGTGAGGACTCCATCCATGGCTACTCTTCCGGTCTCAGCCTGGCCCCTTTTTGTGGTTTGGAGGGGCCATTTGTTTTGTTTTTGTGGTGCTGAGAATTAAACCTGGGTCCTTGCACTTGGCTAGGCAGGTTCTTTCCACTGAGCTACATGCTCAGCTCCCCCCTCTCTCTATATATCATATATATATATATATATATATATACATATGTGTATATATATCACACACACATATATACATATATTTTTTTTTGAAGCAGGTTATCTCCAAGTTTCTCAGGCTAGCCTTAAACTTGCTCTCCAGCTTAGGCAGGTCTTGAACTTGCAATCTTCCCTCATCAGCCTCCTGAGTAGCTGGGATGACACCCCTGAGCCACCAGGCTTGGTCCCGGTTTGATCGGTTTTAGACAAGGTAACTGTGTCACTATAGATGGCCTATCAAGCAATGATCTGTGTCACCTGTGACACATGATAGACCCAAGGAGGCACATGAAAGACAGGGACAGGCAGCGGTTTGCAAAGGATAGGAACAGGGGTGTGGACCATACCTGAGGCAGGGGCGACACCATCATTGCCTGCCAGATCCAAGGTATGGTCCAAATTGGATGGTGGGTTGGAAGTGTTGGGGGGCCTGTTATAGGCCAGTGTGGGGCTGGCATCCAGGCCCATCTCCGACAGGTCTGACATGTTGTGGCTGTGCATCCACAGGATGACACTTGGATGGTTGCGGGCCTTCTGCAGGTCCCCCACATTCTCGCCCAGCAGACTTCTCACATTGTCCACACCCATGTTCTGCAAATGAAGCCACGGAGTTGGGGAGAGGTGGTGTGAGGACCCACACACGGGGCTGCCTTCCCTCTCAAGGACCCAGTAAGGCCAGTGCTGCTCCCAGGACTGACCAGGATGGGGATCGTGGCGCACAGAGGTCACCTGCCATCTGCACTTGTCTGGCTTTGGGACGTATGGGTCTGAGACCTGGGATTCCCAGCTTGGCCAACCCTGCCCTATCTGCCTACCATAGAGACAAGCTCCCAACCTGCCGGTAATCCTAGCACTCAAGACACTGAGGCAGGAGGATTGTGAGTTCCAGGCCAGCCTGGCTACAGAATAAGACCACATCTCAACAAAACAAAATAAGGGTAGCCCCTGGGCCCACCTTCAACATGAGGGGGTTAAGGTTGGTGAACGTATCAATGTCCATGGATATGTTGGCCTGGGCCAGGTATTGAAGTTCTTCCAAGGGGGCACCACCTAGAGAGAGCAGTATTGAGAGACAAAGAGGCAGAGGTCGTGTGTGTGTGTGTGTGTGTGTGTGTGTGTGTGGCGTGACACACAGGGCAAAGGCAGGGGTATATTCAGAAGAGGCAGAGGGCAGAGGTGGCGTAGTGCAGGGCTCACCAAGGTAGGGTCGTATTAAGTAGTAGTATTCTCCCACGCTGCTGGTGTTCCCAAAGACCTCATGAGCCTTGGTGAAGAGCACATCCTTCCGACTCTGAGGGCAAAGAGAGATGTCTGGAGCCCCGGCCAGCCTAGGAGTGGGATGAGGCACATGAGTAGGCTAAGAGCCCCTGGACTGGACCAGTGAGTATAGCCTCCACCCCTTGAAACAGAGATTTCTTTTTGCCCTCTGTACTGGGTGAAAGTATACCCCTCCCCAAATTTAAATCCACCTGGTACCCCAGAAAGTGGCTTTATTTGGAAATAAGACATTCTTGGCAGATGAAATCAGGTTATCCACGATTAGGTTATTCCTAAATCCATGTCCTGGTGTCTTATGACAAGTGGGGTGTTAGGTATAGACACACAGGTAAGAGCAAGACAGACAGAACTTCCTGTGAGGTTCAGGGGGGCCTGGCTTTGTGGAAGTCTTGGCTTTGCACTTCTGGCCTCCAGAAGTCCTAGAGAATATATTTCTTATTTTAAGTCACTCAGTTTGTGACATTGTCTTTTCTCTACTTTATATTTTTCTCCATTATTATTATTATTATTATTAATTGTTGCTGTTGATTTTTGAGACAGAGTTTCTCTGTGTAGCCTTGGCTGTTCTGGACTTGTTTTTAGACCAGGCTGGCCTCAAATTCACAGAGATCCTCCTGCCTCTGCCTCCAAAGTGCTGGGATCATGGGCATGCACCACCGCCGCCCTGCACTTTTCTTATTTTTTATATTATTTGTGTGTGTACATGTGTGCGCGCACATGTGTGCGTGCACCACGGTACATGCATGGAGGTCAGAGGCTAGCCTGAAGAATTCAGTGCTTGTCTTCACTGTGCAGAACCTAGGGAGTGAACTCAGGTTCTGAGATGTGGCGCCAAGCACCTTTATGCTTTGAACCATCTTGCTCTCTTTGGTGTGTGTCCCATTGCTGTGCATGTGTGCATGCATGCGCATTTGCATGTGTGTGCATGTGCATGTCTGCAGCCCCGAGCGTGACTTCAGGGTCCATCATTTCAGCTAGACTGGCTGGCCAGCAAGCCCCAGGGATCTAGCTTCCTGTCCATTTCCCCAGGGCTGGCACTACAGGTGTGGCTCTTATCGCCAGCTTTTTGTTGGGTGCTGGAGATCTGAATTCAGGTTCGTTGCTTGTGTTACAAGCACTTTACGGGCTGAGCTGTCTCCCTTGCCGTTTGTGATATTTTCTTACGGTGGTCCAATAAACCTCTGATGGCGTGTCTTGGACCGTTCTACCCCAACTCTCCAACCTCAGCTTCCCCCATGCCTCACGCCCAGAAAGTGGTTGGCTGGGAGGCTCACCGGAACTCTGAGGGCTGGATGATCTGGATCTGCTTGAGGCTCATCCAGCAGAGACGGGAACCCCCGATGGCCACCAGAAGAGCACCAGTGACCTTGCCATTATGGTCCAAGAACCTCTGGAGAACTGCCTGGAAAAGCAGGGCCAGGCTCAGTGGGTCAATTGGACCAGCCAGCTTCAGCCCCGTTGCCGCCCCTGCCACCTTCACCTCTGTCTGGTTGTCCAGAGCTGCATCTGAGGCCAGCAGGACCATCACTGTGTCTCCGGATGTGATGTTCCACTGGCTTATTTCAGCGAGGGAGTAGAGGTAGACCAGCGAGGAGATGAGATGCAGCTGGTCCTCGGGGATGCCGCGTGGGTAGATCTGAGGCAGGTGGGCAGTTTTGAAGTTGTAGCCTAGCCCTCTAGCCTCCACCCCATATAGACCATCCACACACCTGAGTGAGCTTGGCTTTGACGACACGCTGGCACTCCTCGGGCAGGGGGTGTTGGAGCAAGGGGTCCAGGTTGGCCCTGAGCACACGTGTGCCCAGGCAGGACTCCAGCTGGGTGCAGTCATAATGCACTAGGAAGAGGTCATCGTGCAGGGTGGCGGCTGTGATGTTGCCACGGACACAGGATCTCCCTGCAAGGTGTGCTGATGAACAGAGGCTGGCAGACAAAGGCCGGAGCTGACAACTTGCTGGCTTTGGGACCCAATCTTTAACCCTGGCCTCCTGCTTTGATCTTGTTTGCTTTTGCTGGGCGGAGTCTTGCTATGTATTGCAAGCTGGCCTCAAATTTATGATCCTTAAGATTCCCTTAAGCGCCACCCAGCCCAGCCCATCCTACTTCTAATCATGGCAAGATGTTTACTTGCTCCTTGTTCATGGTCTTTAGCCAAGAGCTTGGCCCAGACTAGGCCAAGATTAGGAGTCCAGACTGGGGAAGGCATAGTGTCCCTAGTACACGGTGATCACACTGACCTGTGCGACGCTTGGGCCTTGCGGACGCCGAACTGGGCTTGGACTCTAGGAAGTTGGTGATGAAGCGTCTGGCATCACGCCTGTTCAGCTGGCCTGCCCGGCAAGCAGCCACCACACTGCGGAAGAAGTCCAAGCCCACAGCCTGGCAGAGGCAAGTGTGTCCACTCCCAGTCATAGGACGGGGTCAGCCTAGCCCCTCCCTCTGCCCCCACCTGCCCTGTGTGCTGTGATAGGAGCACCCAGGGCCACCACTCAAGGCTCAGAGTGGCTGTGTAGCCCTCATGGTCCTGGAGGGATTGGTGGTACCCACAGCCAGTCCCACTCCAGGTACCTTCCTACCTCCTGCACCTTCTCCCACAGGTGGGGGCTGATGTAGGTGGCCAGAGGTCCAAGGGCCTGTAGCCCCTCCAGGTTCCAGGAGCCAGGAGGCCTGGTGCGTGGGAAAGGGTGCTGTGTTGGTGTGTAATGTGCCGCCCCATCCCCCAAACTGGCTGGAAGGATATTCATTGGCTCTTAACTCCGAGCCAGTGCCCACACAGTTTTAGGGGTCTGTCTTGCTATGAGCCCTAGGTGGTAGGAAGCAACCTTAAGGTGGCACCTCACTGCCTCAGCCTGCAATGTCAGAGTGAGGCTGAGGCTGGGCTTAGAATTCAAATAATAGCAAGACTGTAGGAAGGCATCACTGCCACCCTGGGTTCAAACCTCAAGCTACCTCCCATCATATCCCAAGGAAGGAAGCCCTCTAGCCCCCCTGTTCCACAACCTCCCCTCGCCCTTGCCCCTCCCCGCCCCCCAGCCCCCCTGCCAACCCTCATCCTTGAACACCCACTCACCCAATTTGTGTCTTCCCACTGGCCAGCAGGGTGTTGAGGGCAGCCGTCTGCATGACAGTTAACCTTGGGCAGCGAAGCAGGTTCTTCAGCACACAGGGGTCTGCAGTCACGATTTGTGGTGCCTCCATGTCACATACCAGGACCCCAAGAAGCCCCAGGTTTGACGCACTGAGCTGTAGGTTGGGTGTCCCCTGCAGGGACAGTAGGTCAGTGCTCAACAGGTGACTGACTGGACCTCCCTGTTCAATCCTATCCCCACCTGAGGCACCTACCAGACAGGCCAAGGCTGTGCGCTGTAGGGCAACTCTCTGGTTGGGCAGGTTGGCCAACAGTTCTGTGTCCCCTTGGGCAGCGTGGTGAATGAAGGCCCGGCAGTTGGTTTCCCTCACCTGGCTCAGACTGAGGACAAGTGGAGGGTTGTCAGGGAGGTAGGACTCGGTCTCCCACCAGCCTTCCCAGGGTCTCCAGGGTGGCCCAACCACAACTGGCAGGCACCTAAATGACAAGGCCGTAGCAGAGTCACTCACTTGTAGAAAAGCAGGAGGTTGGGTGGGTGGAACTCAAAGTCATCCTGGAGACCTAGCCGTGCAGCGAGGTTGGCTAAGCAGCTGAGCTGAATAGGGGCAGAGGTTGAGCAGCAGGTCACTATCTGTCCAGAGTGGACTGGCCCTGGTGGGACACTGCTCATCCCCCTATGCCCCTCAGCAGAAGGCACATTTTAAGAAGGAATTGGAGAAATATGTGAGGTGGGGGTGAGGGGTGGGGTGTGTGTGGGGGAACAAGCCCTGCAGCAGCACAGCGATGAGAAGGCAGGTGGGAAATACAAGGCCCGAGACAGACAGTCCTGAGAGAAGGAAACGGTCAAACTGCAGGTAAAAGCCAGAGATGAAGCAGGTGTGGAGGTGCACACCTTTAATCCCAACATTCTAGATGCGGAAGAAGGCAGATCTCCCTGAGCTGGAGGCCAGCCTGGTCTACATAGCGAGTTCCAGGGCAACCAGGACTATGAGACCCTGCCTCAAAAAAAAAAAAAATCTACCCTGGCATGGTGGCACATGCCTTCAGCACTCGGGAGGCAGAGGCGGGTAGATTTCTGTGAGTTTGAGGCCAGCCAAGGCTACACAGAGAAACCCTGTCTGGAAACAAACAAACAAACAAACAAAATCTAGAGATGTTCACATTAGAACTGCAGTTGTTCAACTATGTATAAGTTATAACTCTCACCTCAGGCGACTGGCGCCACAAATGTTAAAAGTGGGTTAGCTTTGCCTAGGAAGTGTTGGTTCTTTGTTCGCTTCGTTCATTTGTTCATTCGTTCCTTCCTTCCTACCTTCCTTCCTTTACATGGTTTCACTATGTAGCCTGTCTGACCTTGAACTCAAGATTCTCCGGCGTACTGAGATGACAGACACACAACATCATGCCTCTTGTGGGGAGTTGTCTCCGGGCTCCTGTGTGGGTAACTGACAGATTCTGCTTTTCAGGGAATGGGCTCATTTCATCCAAGTTGTCACACCTCTGTGCACATAGAGGCATTTCTTTACAATCCCTTTACTGGCAGGAACAGCAAAGGCCCTCGCTTGTTTCCGCCATCAGCAATCTGGATCTTTCCCCTCTCCAGTAGTCAAGTGAGCAGCTCTTCACCATCTCCCAGGAGCAGCGTCTAGCGCTGATGATTTCCTTCCAGCTTCGTTCATTTTTACCTCTGGCTTCATCTTTCTTTCTGTTTGTTTCTCATTTCCCCCTGGTAGAAAAACTGAACCGTTGAGTTCACATATTTTTCTTTTTAACATTTACATTTTTGATTTATTATGGCGGTGGCAGGGCTGCATATATGCTGTGGCCTGCATGTGGAGGTCAGAGAACAGCTTGTGGGAGACGATTCTCTCTTCCCATCATGGTTAGGAGGACTTGCTGCTCCTGCACAGAGCTTGCGTTTGGTTCGCAGCACTCACATGATGGCCAACAACCATCTGTAACTCCAGTTCCAGGGGGTCCAACGCCCTCTCCTGGCCTCTTCCAGCAGTGCACACATACATGATACATCCAGCAGTGCACACATACATGATACACGGACATAAATGCAGAAAAACACTCAGACATACTATATATTAAAATTCTTAAAGAAAAAAAAAAAGGAGTTAAGGCCAAACTTGGCTCCACAGTGAGTTCAAGACCAGGCTGGGGATACATGACTCCTCACTCCCGAGGAAAAAATGTTGAGAGTTTTGTTCATGGGCTGGAGAGATGGCTCAGCAGAGTATTGGCTGCTTTTCCATAGGACCTGGGCTCAATTCCCAGCACCAACGTGCTGGCTCCCAACCATCCATAACTTCAGTTCTGAGGCATCTCATGCCACCTACTGATATCTGCAGGTACCAGGCATACATGTCACACACACACACACACACACACACACACACACACACACACACACGATGGCAAAACAACCACGCACATAAGATAGGTCTTTTTAAAACAATGTGTTGTTTAGCCAGGTGGCGATGACACGCACCTTTAATCCCAACACTCGAGGAGGCAGAGGCAGGCGGATCTCTGAGTTCGAGGCCAGCCTGGTGTACAGAGCAAGTTCTAGGACAGCTAGGGTTACACAGAGAAACCCTGTCTCAGAAATCAAGAGTGTGTTGTTCAGTTTCCAAGTATTTGAGAGTTTTCCCTCTAGCTTTCTGCAGCTGATCTCTTGTTCCTGTTCACTGTGCTCCGGGAGCAGGTACCGCATGACCCTTGCATTGCAAGGTTTGCAGAGGTGGGTCTGAGAGCCAGTGACACGTCTGTCTCGTCAGAAGCATGCGTTGTCCTGGGGTAAAGCTGTCCGCACGTATCAGCTCCAGGCAACTGGCTGAGCTGCTGAGTGAACGCCTCTGTGTTCTTGATCCCTCTGCTGCCCCTGACCTGTCCTGATAGGCAGCCAACACCGCCGCCTACCACAGTGGATTTACTCACTTCTCCTTCCATCCCATCAGTGTGTGCAACGTGCATCTGGACACTTTAAGGGGAGGTGCACACATGTTAAGGGTTATCTTAAAAAAAATAAAATCTTTCTACTCAGTCTCCCTGCCCAGCCCCTCAAACGCTGAGGTTGAAGGCCCGTGCCACTGGATCTGGCTGTTTCCTCCTACTAACTTGGTCAGATACAGGGCTAACAGGACTCTTCTGGCCTCTCACAGTCTAGGATCCTCAGCCCCAGTTGAGAGAGAGGCCAGTCGGCTGAAATATCCCCCACCCATGAGCCCTGGGGCTGGACCACCCCAAAGAGGCATCACATCCTAGGTGAGCCTAGGGAGGGTCCATAGGCACTGGGCAAGCCCTCGACCGCTTCAAGTGAAGGCAGAAGCGCTCTGTAGGTAGATTTGCTGGAACATGCTGGAACCACCCAATGTGCGTGTTCTTCACACACAGTGGGAGAGTCCCCTCAGAAGGGCTGGACTACTTGTCTCATTGGGACCCCCAAAAATCACATTCTAGATGGCTTAGAGGTAAACGGGAAGTCTCGGAGACAGCCTCTCCGTCTGCTTCAGGGAAGCTGGGTGCCGCCCCCCAAGTCCTTGTAGAACTGCCCCTCCCCCTGTCTCCTCTAGTGTCCTGGTCAGCCTGCAACGCCTGTGCTCTTTCCCTGCCCTGGAAGCACTCACCTGCCAGGCTTTGAGTGGGACCCTCTGGGAAGCCAGGCTTCTGATTAAAGTGGAGAGCTGTTCCCGGGGCAGCTGGCTGGCTGGCAAGCACCAAAAGTTCTGCAGGAGGGAGGTGTTGTCCCTACATAGAAAGGGGAGGTCACTCTGGGTCTAAAGGGGAGGACCCTGAAGAAAGGCATGGAAGGCTTTGCCTACTACAAGGGGACTGAGGTCACTCAGCTGTCCCCACCATGGAGGGAGTAAGAGGCAGGGAGTGTCGGTTACAGATAAGATCCCCCCCCACCTCTCTCTTTTTCCCCCTTCCTTCTTTCCTTCCATCCTTCCTTCCTTCCTTCCTTCTTTTCTTTTTTTTTTTTTTTTTTGGTTTTTCGAGACAGGGTTTCTCTGTGTAGCCTTGGCTGTCCTGGACTTGCTTTGTAGACCAGGCTGGCCTCGAACTCACAGCGATCCACCTGCCTCTGCCTCCCGAGTGCTGGGATTATAGGCGTGTGCCACCTTGCCCAGCTACCTACCTTCCTTCCTTCCTTCCTTCTTTCCTTCCATCCTTTTATCTATCCACCCTAGAAGACCTTGCTAGGGCCAGGCTCTCAGCTGGATGAGACTTTAACGTGGCTCCTGCCATCACTTCTGGTGCTCGGGCTCAGCTGTCTTTGAGCTCAGGCTGGACCAGTCCTGATAGCTGCTGTATGGGGGTCACATGCTAGCTGACCATGGGTTATTGGCTCATTGATGAGTATCACTCCCAAGAAATGGGGGGAAAGCCAAGCCCAGGCCCTGGCCCTTCCTGGTCAGAAGGAAATGACTGAGCTAAAATGACTTGAGGACTAGCGGTGGCTTTGAAGGCCCTAGACCTTGCACAAGCAGTAAGGGGTGATGGCCTAGAGCCATGGGGGAGCCTGGGGGACAGTGGCTGAGGTTGCAAGTCTCTGATGATTGAGGCTTCTTGTGATCATGCCCACACTGTTGACAATGGTCAGGGACTTGCCGGTGTATAACTGACACTGGACCCTGGAAGCAGGCCGGCCAGCAAGTGACGCTGAAGTCAGGCTAAGCTCTCTAGGTCAGAGATGGCAAACAGTGGCCATGTCCGAGCCTTATGTGCAAACCCTGGACATAGTCCCTCCCCAGGACCACCAACGGAGGGCTCAGGACCATGGTTTGCCCGGCTTGGGTTTTGCTCACCTGACCCATGTGGTAGCTTCGCTAGCATTCAACCGTCCCTTGGGGAAGCCCTTAGTCTGAGCATCAGAGCAGTGAGCAGTGAGGGACAGCAGGAGGGTGAGACCCGAGCTCGCCAGGGCACCTACAATAGAGTGGCCATGAGGGCATGAGTAGGAGCTCCCTGTGACAGAAACCCCAAAACTCAAGAGACAGAGAATTGTCTCCACTTGGTTCTGTAGTGGGACACGAAAGGGTCTCCCAGCCCAGGAGGAGGGGGCTTGTTTCCAGTGATGCCTCTCTTGTTACTCAGACAGAGCAGGCTCTTAGCAAAATCTCTTATGCCGCAGCAACAGGGCCTATGGAAGACGGCCATGCTCCGGTGTCCTTTGCGGACCACTCTCCTCCCAGCCCCCTGGCCTGGTTTATGCTGGGACTGCCAAAGAGGGCTTGGTCTATGTCTAGTCACAGGCCTGCTTTGTCCACACTAGGACCACAAAGACTGTGTTGGTGGGACTGTGGCTCCTGTGCTCTTTTGTACTACACTAGCTGGCCTGTGTACGGGGGACCTCACTCTCCTCCCTTCTGTTCCTTACAGCAGATCCCCAAGTTTCGGTTCATGTGGATGGAGTGTCCAGAGCAAGAAGAACCCCCCACTTCTGCAGGAACATGACCCAAAGCCCCCCAAGGTCCCAGGCATCCCCTTCTGTGTAGAAATGTTTTCTCTCACCCACTCTGGAGCCTGTAGCTGACTGTCGGAGGGTTCTCATCATCCTGGCTGAAGTGTCTCAGGGCAGGGAAGGCCGAAGGCTGTGGGTTGTAGGTCCAGGCCTAGCTGCAGATGAGGCAGGGAGCGACTCAGGTTAGCTTCACGGGAGATGAAAAGGGAGAAAGAAAGAGAGCCAGAGTCAATATCCTGCAGGGTGCCTGACCCTGCCTGGGGAGGAAAACAGCCCCACAAACAAGCGTCACAACCACAGGGAGTGGCAGGGGAGGGGAGCTAGTGAACCTGGCCTTTCTTATCACAGGTCGGCCCGGGGGACCCACGGGTGCATTGTATCCAATTAGCAGATCTCACAAACAGCAGATCTCCCAGGCAGTGGGGAGAAGGGCCCCCCACACCCCGTGGCCCAAACCTCAAACATCAGCTGTTTCTGAGATGCCAGTTCTAGAAGACAAGAGGAGGCCCAGCCAGAGCTGTGGGACTGCCCTGGGCTGCTGACTTTCCCTACCACAGGGCATACAATCTGATGATTTTTGGGCACCTATGGCCTTCTGATTTGATGTGTGGCCCAAGAGACACACTGGACGGTTACTGCCCTGTATAGGGGGACAAAACAGGCTCAGATGCCTAGCAGCCTGCAACCCTGTGACTGGCCGGTGTCCCTGTCCTCACAGGTCTTACCTGAGCAGGAATATAGTCTCTGGTAGTGAAGGTGCTGTCCAGGGCCCAGAGAAGAGGCTACTCCTGACCAGACAGCCACAGGCTATGATAGATCAAGTGTTCTAGACGCCAGGGATCCAGGCTCAGATTCTCAGTCCTTGCAGCTGAGCCCCAGGATGCAGGGCTGATGTGGGGAGGGCTGTCACGGTTCCTTCTCATCTGCAAGTCTGGCCCAGGAGGCACCATGGGACTGCCCTGCCTAGTCGGTCCACTCTGGCCGTGACACCTGCCGGGCAGGCCTGTGGAGAGGAGACTAGACTGTGCCAGGTGATGTTAGTATCAACCCCTCAGGGCCCCAGGCATTGTATGCTCCTGATCTTCAGCCCCAAGAGAGACTCGGGCTGAGCTCAGGGTTGGCAGACACCCAGCACACACCCTCCCCTTGAGGCCCAAGCGTCATTCAGGGTGTGATGGGGGGGGGGCAGCCTGGATTCACGTGTGCCGAGTCTCTGTGCACATAGGTGTATCTCGTTCTGTATGGACTGCATCCCAGAGCTTATACCCGCAAGCTGTCCCCACACAGGACATTAGGCGCACACAGACAAGTATGGCGGCTGGGCCTGGTTATTCCATGCCTGTTAAAGCATGTCATGCAGTGTCATGCAGACATGTGGGCTGTGGCGCAGAGTGAGGATGCAGAGAGGCATACAGTGGACAGCTATTCTAAGCTAAGGCTTGGCTCAGTGCCTGAAAGCTGCCGCCAAAACCTCAGGGGCACAATCATTATAAGAAAGGCCAAGATGGTGGCTCCACCAGGCAAGCCTCTGAGAGGGCTAGGTAAGAATAGGAGAGTCTGCAGGGGGGAACTTCCCAGCCTAACCTGCTGGACTGTGTCTTGGGAAACTGCCTCTGGGCTGAGGTGGATGGGTTCTGAGTGTCCCAGACCGAACCCTGGCTCCTGGCTCCTGGCTCCTGGCTCTGAGTATGGTCTACTTGAAGCTCTTACTTTGGAATGGTCTGTGGGGGGCAAGAAGACTCCAGAGCCTTGAGGCCTGTCATTTTGGTCTGAAGCTACATAGTCGCTGTCTGCGCCCAAAGTATCAGGTGACCAGCAGGCATGCATGCGTTGCAGCCCCACGAGGCTGGCAGCTGTGGTAGCTGCAGACCATGGCCCCTCAGGAGTATCCCAGGAGTCCTGCCTGGTGGGTGCCTCATTAGATTGAGCTCAGGTGGTCTGGCTGGGTCAGAGTCTTGCTCAGGGTGGATTTCACAGGGCTCCTGGGCTTCTCTCTGAACCAGTGTAGCTGACATAGCAGTTCCCAGCTATGGTGGTAGTGAGGGGCACTGAGGCATAGGGACTCCCATTCTGGAGGGGCAAGGTCCTGGGGACAGGTTTGGGAAAGGGTCCCCAGTATAGAGCGCAGGCTGACCCTGAGCCCCAGCACCAACCTGGGGTCAAGGTCAGACTGCTAGTGGCGTTGTGACTCCAGCACTGACCTGGGCACCGATTTTGGCTAAGGAGTCAGGGTTTTTGTGTGTGTGTGTGTGTGTGTGTGTGTGTGTGTGTGTGTGTTTGTATTTGTTGATCTGGTATTTAATTTAGGGCCTTGAGCATGCTAGGCAAGCACTCTACCACTAAATCAGAGTCCCCCCTTCTCCTTCTCCCCCAACTCCCACCCCCACTCCCGCTTTGGCTTCAAGGGCTGCTCTGAATACTAAGATGCCTGCCTGGAGGAGGTGTCATGTGATGGGGTCTTGCTCTACTTCTAGGGCCCAGGTAGGCTGGAAGAGACTTTCCATATTCTGGCTTGGGCAGAGGCCAGACACCGGGCTTTCAAATATGGGTTTGGCCTCCAGGGCAGTCCTAGGCCCAGGGTCAAGAAATGGCCATGGCAACAGAGTCATTTGTTGATGGGGCCACATCCTATGCCTGTCTTCTGTTTATGCCTAACTGAACCCCCCCCTACAGTCTTGGACTAGTTCAAATCCTGGTTTTCCAGATGAGAAAAACGGGAGCCCAGAGAGGCTGAGTGAGTGGCCCTGGGCACACGGTAAGTGCCATCGCCTGAGAGGCTTGCTCAAGGCCTTCAGCACCCCGCCTGGGGTGCTGGCCAGGCTGGCTTTGTCTTAGACGGGGCATCCTCCAGGAAGCCCTGTGTAATTGTTCTCTATCCTTTGACGCTTGTCCACCTCACAGCCACAGGATGAGGGTATATGTACAGCGGCGGCTCCCCCATGGGGACTCTGGAGGTGCAGCTGAGGGGTATCCCACCTGGGAGAGAGCAGGTGCTAGACCACGTGGGTAGGTACAGAGGGTCCTGGGAGACCATGAAGACTGGGTTGGGATTTTCTAGGCAGACACAGTTGTTGGGAGAGTGTTTTCTGGCGCAGGGCCTTGCTCAGGGCCTCTGTCCTGCCTTCCCTCCAACTCCAACTCCTGTCTGCCTGTCTGTCCGCCTTCTCATCTATCTCACTCCTGGCTCCATGGCCTCAACTTTCCACCCTGTTCCAGGCCTTTGTGAGAGTGCAGAGACCTCTTTTGCTCTGCACACTGGCCACGGGGGGTCCTGATGTCAAGCCATGGCTGGCACCTGGCACCTGGCACCTGGCACCTGGTACCTGGCACAGCTGACGTCTGGCAGAGCCTGTGACATGAGCATGGAAGTTCAGAGGAGCATTGTCCCCTTGTCCTGTGCCCTGGAGGGTGCTGCCCATGGGCGGGGGTGGGGGCAGGGTCTGCCACTGCTACTTTTTTATAAGTGTGTGTGTGTGTGTGTGTGTGTGATGCCTGCATGGCGGGGGTGGGGCAGGATCTGCTGCTTCTTTATAATCGTGTGTGTGTGTGTGTGTGTGTGTGTGTGTGTGTGTGTGTGTGTCAGAAGACAGCCTTGTCAGGTGTTAGTCCTTGCTTCCCACCTTCTTTGAGACAGTCTCTCATAGGTCACTGTTGTATATACCAGGCTAGATGGCCCATAAGCTTCTGAGGAATCTCCTGTCTCCACCTTCCAGGTCACTGTAGAAACTTGTGCGTGTGGGTGACCATGTCTGTCTTTATGTGGGTTCTGGGGGTCGAAACCTGGGTCTTCACACATATCCAGCAAGCACGCTACCCACACCGACTCATTTCCCAGCCCCTCCAAGAAGTTGCTTTTTAAAACAGGGTCTCTTCTATCAGGCTGGCCTCCAGCTTGTTACGTAGATGAGGATGGCCTTGAACTTGGATCTTCTTGCTTCCAACTCCCGAGTGCTGGGGTTACAGGTATGCACCACCACATAACGGATTGTTTGTTTTCTTGAATGTACTGCTAGGGTTGGAAGCCAGGGTTTCATGAATGCTAAGCTGAGCTACATCCCCAGCCTTGTTTCCTCTTCAAAATGGGACAATTTGCCTTTGGTGGAAAGAAGCTGCTGGCCTGGCCTCAGAGGCAATGGCTCTTCTATGCTTGCCTCCTTATGCAGGCACTGGCCCCAAAGCCCTGGCATGTGCATGTTGGTGCTTTTGGGAAGTCTTCCTATATCCCTCTCTGAGGTCTGGGAGGGACGGACCCTGAGAACCACAAATGTGTGAGGTTGACCCAGTCCCACCCCCTACAGGTCACAACCTGCGGAGCAGCACCTTGGGGTCTAGGTGCAGAGATGCTGGTAACAGGACCCAGCAGTGCCCCCATGTGGAGACAAGAGGCATGACACCTGCTGAACCGAGGGCGGGAGCTTTGGAGTGCCTGGGTCTGCAGAGACATTCCTCCAAATCACCACAATCACTAGGCCTGTGCTAAGTAAGGGATACCCTGAGGCTGAGGAAATGGAAAAGACCTGAATCTCCTCAGCACGTGAATGACCACCGAGGGCTTAACGGGCACCAGCATGGCCAAGCTCTCCTTTTGCAGACTGGGAAACCGAAGCACAGGAAGTAGAAGCAACTGCCTCAGGGCCTCATGGCCCTGGACTTCGTTGGAGTCTCTACCAAGATCTAGTGGGTAGTGGCTTCTGGTCTGGTCCACCATGGCAGCTGTAATCCAACTCAGAGTGTGGGAGCAGTCCAGGGGACACTGCAGTGGGGAAGGACTGAGCAGGAGCCAGGTGACCTCAGAGGGAATGTTGGCTTTGTGATGGCCCTCCCACGAACACTGGGACTCTGGGCACCTAGGCCAACATGAATAGTGGCTCTCCTAGGGACCCTGGTTGAAAGTCCTATATAGAACAGTACTGCTTCTAACTGGGAGGGGCCTTCTGGGAATTGGGTATATGACCCAACTTCTGGTCCCTCTAAACTTTCCATGCCCTTACGGCAAGTTTCTCATTGCCTATGGGGTGAGGAAAAGGCAGCAGGCATGGGCTAGAGACCTGCCGGGTTCAGCAAGGGTCAAGCGTCCCCCACATCAGACATACTCGTGGTCACTCTCAGGATTGATCACGGAACATTTATTCTTAATCCTAGACCCCAGCTGCAGCCAGGGTGCTGTGGCTGCGTTGTGGTGGGTAGGTGAGGCCCAGAAGGCTCCCAGGAAAGGATCCAAAGGCTGATGCTGACACTCTATGTGGAAGCCAGGCAGGTGATGGCATGGCAGAGGCTCCAGCCAGGAGCCCATAGAGCAGAAGCGGCATCCACGGCAGGTTTAGAGGGATGGGCATGCATGGAGGATGCCTCTGTAGATGCCCCAACACACCCTCATGCATTGGGGCCAAGCGCTGGATGCAGGCAGGAGGTGAGGGCCTGGCAGAGATCAGGGAAGGCAAAGGCACACGGCAGTGGCGGCGGGCAGCAAGAGGCAGGTTGCGGGGCTGCTGCAGGTGACCGAGTCCAGGTAGGCTATGCCAGGACGGCCTTTCTCAGGCACTGTGGGGCCTGGGAGGATCAGCTCCTGGCTTCGTTGCCCCTCCTGGCTAAGGGCTTGGGCAAGCTTGGGGTGAAGCTGAGGAGGCAGAAAGCTGTTCCAGGAGGAAAAGCCTTAGCTTCCCCTGGAGGGATGCTGAGAGGACCATCTGCCTACGGGACATCTCTCCTATGGCTCACGTGCCCTGTCCTCTAGCAACCATCGCTGCCTAACTGCTGAGTCCAGCAGCTCTCAACCCCCAAAGCCGAGAGGTCCTCAGTTGTCTGACTCAAGTGTCCACTCTGATAGCCACTGCAGGCACGATACTCTCTGTGCCTCAGTCTCAGGAGGGGGCCGACCTGGCCTCGGCAGAGGGGTGGAGGGGCTGCAGGGCCTTGGCCCTCCACCCATAGGGTTGGGGTCAGGGTCAGTCCTTAGGGCCTGGATGAGCTGTTCAAGGGGTTGAACGCAGGTGTGGGGACTCCAGCAGGCATCAAGGGCAGGCAGGAAGGGGTCAGGTGTACAGGCCTCCACGCACTCAGCCTGTGTGGGGATGCGCAGGTAGAAGGCGTGCAGCATCATGCGGAAAGGCTGGTCCTCCTGGTCCTCAGCCTGTCCATAAGTCAGGTCCCCCACGATAGGGTGGCCAAGGGCGCTGCAGTGTACACGAAGCTGGTGTGTCCGGCCTGTGGGGTCAGGGATGGGAGGTCAGGCTGGGACGAACCATTCTTTGTCACATCCCTACCTTGCTCTTACACTTTCCAGCAAGTTCTCTGGGGGTAGCTTGAGAGCCTTCCGGAAGCTCCTTGGGTTTCTGTTGTGTTCTGCAGTTCTGAGGATTGAACCCAAGGCCTTGTGCATGCTAGGTGAGCATTCTACAGCTAACTCTCTTCTTTCTCCCTTTAAAAAATTTTTTTAGCTGGGCATGGTGGCACATGCCTTTAATCCCAGCATTCGGGAGGCAGAGGCAGGAGAATTGCTGTTGAGTTCGAGGCCAGCCTCGTCTACAAAGCGAGTCCAGGACAGCCAAGGCCACACAGAGAAACACTGTCTCAGAAAAACAAAACAAAAACAATTTTTTTAAACGTACATTTTAATTTTGTGTGCCTTGTGTTCCTACATGTGCTTGTGTGATGCTATGCTGTACAAAATAAGTCAGGGTTTTTTTTTGTTGTTGTTGCTTCTTGTTGTTGTTTTCAAGACAGGGTCTCTCTGTGTAGCCCTGGCTGTCGTGAAACTCACTTTGTAGACCAGGCTGGCCTCGAACTTACAGAGATCCACCTGCCTCTGCCTCCTGAGTGCTGGGATTAGATGTGTGAGCCCAGAAGATACCTTCTAAGAGTCTCTTCTTTCCTTCCACCATGTTATTCTGGGACTTGAACTCTTGGTAGAAGGCACCTTCCCCTGCGGAGCCATCACACTGGCCTCTTCTCCTTTTCTTTCCTTGAGACAAAGTCTCACGCAGTCAAAGATGGGCATGAGCCTCTGATCTTCCTGCCCATACCTCCAGAGTGCTGGAGCTACGTGCTAGTCCAGCCTAGTGCTGGAACTAGGTAGCTATGAAGCTACCACACCTTGTTCACCCAGGCTTCTTTTTTAAAGAACCTCCTGCCAAGCGGTGGTGGTGCACGCCTGTAATCCCAGCACTTGGAAGGCAGGGGCAGGTGAATCTCTGTGAGTTCGAGGCCAGCCTGGTCTACAGGGGGAGCTCTAGGACAGCCAAGGCTGTTTCAAAAAAAAGAAAGAAAGAAAAAGAAAGTAAAGAAAAGGATCTGAGTAGCTATTTTTGCAGATCTGTGCCACCAGGAAGGGCAGGGCAGGCCCTTGGTACAGCATTCATTATATCCCTTGCTACAAATCAGATGTTGGGAATCAGGACAAGCGATTGGTCCAGATAGCCATTGTTGAGTGCATGGGTAGGGAGACACTTGGGCCCGCTAGAGAGCTGTTAAACCTCCTACAAGTGCCAGCAAAGATCTTGCTATTGGCTCTGCCCACACACCTGGTATAGGCCCAAGCAGGCCACAATGCCCATATCTTAAGATCCTTTCTTACATGACCAGACCCCCGCCCTCCCCTGCCCTGGACATACCTGTGAGTGGCTTCAGCAGCACTTTGGACACAGGGTCACCAGCATACAGCCCATATTCCAGGACCAGTAGCTCTGTGAGACTTGGCTTGGGGTTCTCGCAACCTGAATGTAAAGGCAAGTGTGAGGAGGAAGTCCCAGAAATGGGCCCATCCATGCCTGTCTCGCTGTCCCCATCCACAAGGGGTTCAGAGACACGCCCACGGCCCCACCACAAACCACTATACCGTGTGAGCCCTCGATGCACATGGTATGGGTCCGCCCCTCTGTACTGTTCCTGCCAATGGCATAGTTGATTATCACCTGGCTTTCCTGGACATGGCCCCGGACCTGCCAAGCAAAGAGGACATCACAAATAGCTCACAGGGTCATACTGCCACCTCTGAGAAGGATGTGGCCGAGCTCCAGGTGGCCACATAAGAGCATGTGTAAGGAGCCTATCTAAGAACAGACATGGAGCTTGGGTTAGAAGGGCCTGCTGGAGTGAGCTAGGAGCCTTAGGTCTCCACACAGGACCCCAGGAACTGGCCAGGACTTACCAGGGCCAGGTAGGCTTTGGTAACACGCCGTTCCTTGAAGCACTTATAAGCGCTGCCCGCAGCTGCTTTATTCAGGGCCACACACAGTGCCCCACTGGTGGAGAAGTCCAACTGGTGGCAGAACCTGGGGGAGGGGCAGAGGAGCAGCAGTGGCCGGACCCTGTTGTATTCTGGTTAGCACCTCTGTAGCAGAGTCCAGTGTCCCAGCATCCTTTGGGAGGACGCTGCAGTGGGGCTCTCTCTGTGTTGGCTGTGTACCTGAACCCATAGCAGGTGTCAGGGTCAGCCAGCTCTGGGAAGTGGTGTCGTAGCTGCTTCTGTAGGGTCAGGGTCTCCCGCCAGGTCTTGCTATCAATGCGCAGGTCCCAGTGCTTGTTCACCACGAGGAAGTCGCTGCTCTGGTACACGATGGACAGATTTTCCATGCTGCCAGGCTCCATGGTTGGGCTGCACGCAGGTGGGAGTGAGCCTCGGGTGGGAGGGTGCCTGACCTGGACCTCAAGCACTGCACACTGACAGGGGGCCAGTACCTGTTGGAACCCTTTATGCCTTCCGCTAGGGGGCCAGGCCAGAGATGGGGTCCGCACTGGAATGGGAGTT
Source organism: Acomys percivali (assembly GCA_907169655.1). NCBI lineage: Eukaryota > Metazoa > Chordata > Mammalia > Rodentia > Muridae > Acomys > Acomys percivali. The sequence goes on along the minus strand of OU015755.1, from coordinate 62,455,544 downwards.
TGGCCAAGGTCAGGAGATTCTGACTTGCCCTGGACTCAGGGTGAGGGAGTTCTTCCTGACCCGACTTGGAATACACAGGCTGGGTGTCCTGCTCAGCCCTGTACATTTCAGGCTAGGTTACGGACTTACCGCTGAGTAGACAAAAGAAGACGAGGGCTTGCTATGCCCTGATTGGCCTTAGACTACCCAGGACCGCAGACACACCCTAACTTGCCTCCTCCAGCCGGTGATCACGGGCGGACCCTGTAGGACTTACCTGCAACAGGGCCAAGGGATCAGGATGTCACTCTTCCGCTCAGCAGCCAACCTTGCTTCCCTACACTAGAAGCCAGGTCTTGGCCTGGCTGGCGCGCAGCCCCGCCTTCACCCTGCACACTCCATTTCGCCGATGGATGGCCGTATTGGCCAATGTCATCCCTGGCCCGGAGCCCCGCCCATTGAAGAATGGTGAGGTTCCGCCCAAATGGTCTGCGCATGCACCTTCTTAGCCCCACCTATTTCCCCCCCCCCCGCCTCCCGCACGGATGGATGACTGTATAGGCCAATAGAAAGCGGTCTTGGGCCTCTACTTCAATCACTGACTTATTAGTCCTTAAGACCCGCCCTTTCTCATTGGCCAATGGCGGGCGCCTCTGCGAACTCCGGCTGCTGATTGGCCGTTCCGGAGGCTCACGGGGAGGGGAGGTGCGTAGTGGTATCGGCGCGGGAAGTTCTGAGGGCGACTTAGCTGTGGGAGCTGTTGTCTATCTGCATTGGGGGCCATGGAAGACTACGAGGAACATCTGCACGGTGTGGAGGATGACTTCCACAACCAGTTCGCGGCAGAGCTCGAAGTGCTGGCGGAGCTGGAAGGTAGGCGCGGATCCTGGGTCGCGGCCAGGGCTTGCTGCATCCTGTTTCAGTCGTGGAGAGCTGTGCGGATGGGAGAGGCAGAGGCAGGAGGTTCGCGTCTTATGATGTACGGCTGCTGTGAACCTCTGTCTCAGCAGGGACGCAGGACCTGGCGCCCTCTGGGTCCCTACAGACTCCAGCGAACCGCCCCACGCTGACTTTCGAAGAGGCCATCGCTGGTGGGAACACCGTCCCGCGCCCCTGTCCTACAGGGTCGCCAGGAAATGACAGCCGCAGTACCAGAAAGAATGTTCGTAGGGACCAGCCCGCGTCCTCCAGTATGTCAGATTGGGTACAGGGCACTTAAGGTCGGGGCATGCTAAGGACCGGCTTTCTAGTCTCTGCCATCTTTGCCTCTGCCTCCGCAGGCCCCGTGGTTAAACGGCCTAGGCTGGAGGTGGTGAAGAGGCTGAACTTTGAGCCAGATGCGGAGGAGCTCCTGTACCCTGATTCCCCTCCAGGGGACATCACGCCTCCACCCAGTCCTGAGGTTTTCCCTGATGAGATGTGGGTTGCTGGGTGGTTTTTTGTTTGTTTATTTTTTGTTTTGTTTTGTTTTGTTTTGAGGGCATGTAATTCTACCTCGGAAAGCTGCCTGTCTCTGGATGAGGCTCTGGAAGTGCAGGCTTGCGGGAGGGTAGGGTGTGGGTCCAGGCACCCCATTGTGAGTGACTGGAGATGCCTGTCCCTCCTAGGCCCTCAGATGTTAGTACTGACAAAGGCATCATGCAGGCTTTGCCAAGTCCTCGCAATCCTGTCCTGAGACGGCCCCCTGCCTTAGAGGATTATATCAATGTGACATCCACGTATGGAGAGCGGGCATTTTTGGTACTCCGAGCTGACTTCACAGGCACTGGAGTGCAGGTGTGTGACCACAGCATGGGGCTAGCCATAGCATTGGTTCCTTTATGTCGCCAATAGTCTCTCAGGTTCCGAGGCCAGTTTCACCTGTCAGAATTGCTAGAAATAGGCACACCCAGGTAGTCCAATGTTGGGAATAGCAGTGCTCCTTTGTTGGGGGTATGTGGCCTTAGAGTGCCACCCTGTACCCCAGCTGCCAGCTTTCTGCTCTTTTCTTTTTCTGCCACCCTAAAGCTGACCACCCTGGCACCTAGCCCGTCTGAGTGAGGCATCGCCTCTCTGATGAGGCAAGGCTTCATCTCTCTCTCTCTCTGTCAGCTCTTTGGGGGTAGGGCATTGTGGGTGCCCCCATGACCTGGGAGGGTTTACAGAGCTAACCATCCATCATTGAGGTGGGGTGGGCAGGGTGAAGGCAGGGCTGCATGCCATCCAGACTGAGACCTGGCTCCTAGTGTCAGGAAGCAAGGTTGTATCTGTCTCTCCCAGAACCCTCTCCTGGATGTCCAGTGGCGAGGCCGTGGCCAGCTGGACCTGCTGGGTGTCCCCTTCACCTCCCTGAAGGAACAGGTTGACAGCAAGGTGAGTTAGGTGGAATGGGAGAGGTGTGTCTGTTGAGTTGGGTGCTGGCTGGGCTTGTCTTGACTTCAGCCTATCCTGTTTCTATAGCGACGGCAGCAATTGCTTGAGGAGGCCCAACAGCTCTCAGACACTCTGCATAGGTGACTTGCCCACTTCCCACCCCAGGAAGCCCTGTTGGTTTTTGGACTGAGCTTCTGGCATATATGGTGGGCATGGTCACTGTGACCCTGTGTGGTAAATCAGGACTTGATTCTCTTCAGCCTCAGGTCTGAAACGGAGGAGGTTCTGCTTGAGGGGACCGCTGAGGAGGAGCCAGCCCCTGGCCAGGACGCTGCTCAGCACCACCTCTGGGTGGATGAGTTTGCCCCCCAGCACTACACGGAACTGCTCAGCGATGACGTGAGCTCTTGTTCTCACTCAAGTGTGACTGGCTTGCCTTCTTAGCAAGAGGAAAGGGCCAGGATCCAGTTGATGTTTGTGTTGCTGGGCCATTGGGTGCTAAGGATGATGTGGGGACTCTTGAATGGAAAATGGGGAAACTGAGTCAGCACAGAACTGGTTTACTGCTGGTCGACTGTGACCTGCTGTGGGCTTTTGTTAACAGGTCTGGATGTCTTAGCACAGCGGTTCTCAACCTTCCTAATCCTGCGACCCATTAATACAGTTCCTCGTGCTGTGGTGACCCCCAACCATAAAATTACTTTTATTAATACTTCAGTATTGGAGTTTTGCTACTGAAATGAATTGTAATATAAAGTTTGTGTTTTCTGATGGTCTTAGGTGGCCCCTGTGAAAGGACCATTTGGTCTCCAAGGGGGTTGTGACCCACAGGTTGAGAACCATTGTCCTAGCCTGTCCTCTCACCCCCATCAATTGGAGCTAGGTTGTCCTGGGGTGAGCACAGGGTCTCAGAGGTTGGAGGCTTCAGCAAAACTGTTGATAGCCAGGGCCTGCCCCTTCCTTCTGAGCTGCTCAGTGTCCCTGTCTGTTGAAAATGTGGGCTTGGCCGAGGCCCTTCCCTTAGGCTTTCCTCTTAACAGTTCACCAACCGCTGCCTCCTCAAGTGGCTGAAGCTATGGGACCTGGTGGTATTTGGCCATGAGAGGCCTGCCCGGAAGGCCAGGCCCAACGTAGAGACAGCCCGGGCTGGGAAGGAGGCCACTGCTCCTGGCAAGTGGAAAAGCCATGAGCAGGTCCTGGAGGAGATGCTAGAAGCTGAGCTGGACCCGAGCCGGAGGCCTCGGCAGAAGGTAAACCCCACCTGGGCCTGGCGAACATATGTGTGAATATACCAGCGCTGGGGCTTTGCCCTCTGGGTAGCCAGTGCTATCATAATCGTCTTGGGGGGGGGGGATCCATAGGCTTAATTCTTCTAGAGCCTGTGGGTACAATGGCATCAGGGTTGGCATCAAATGCCAGTGTTGTGAATTTGAGGTTAAATCCATTCTACCAAGGGTTTAGGTAAAGCCGGTACTCCTTGAAGGCTCTGCAACCTCACCAAGGGGATGATGGGCAGTAGGGGAGGGGCTTGGGCCCATGGGGCGGGTCTCGTATTCCTGTCAAGTCCCCCCATAACGTGCTTCCTCTCACTCTCAGTAACTCTGGGTGTTCTCCTTTGATGGCTGCAGTGTAGGGAAGCAGGGACCAACCTTGTTTCTAGTCCCTGGCTGCTGGCCAGGGGCTCCCTGGAGGCTAAGGGATCAGTGGTCTATCCTTCACTTTGGCTGTAGGTGGCGCTGCTGTGTGGCCCTCCAGGACTAGGCAAGACCACGCTAGCACACGTGGTTGCACGGCATGCAGGGTATTGCGTGGTAGAGATGAATGCGAGGTGAGTGAAGAAGAAGACCCTTGTCCAGGGCTTCTGTGAGGTTGAACCTGTGGTGCAGGACCAAAACCCTGCCTGGTGGGTAGAGCTAGGGTCCTGGATGTGTCAGCTGGCGTTGGGACTTCAGGGCTTACTGAGGTTGGTGGTAGCAACATCCAGGGGGAGCCTCATAGCATCCTGCTGGGAAGTTGGCTGCTACCTAGTAACTCTTGCCTTGGCCTTGCTGTTTCAGTGATGACCGTAGTCCCGAGGCCTTCCGTACACGCATTGAAGCGGCTACGCAAATGGAGTCAGTGCTGGGTGCAGGTGGCAAGCCCAACTGCCTGGTTATTGATGAAATCGATGGAGCTCCCACGGTGGGTCTCCCTGCTGCCTAGGTGGGTGGGCGGGCAAGCAGGTTGGGTGCACTGGGGCTTTGGCTCACTGACCTCTTCTGTGCCTCCCTGAAGGCGGCCATCAGCGTTCTCTTGAGTATCTTGAATCGCAAGGGTCCACAGGAGGCTGAGCCAGGAGGCGCGGCCAACCCTGCAGGGGGTCGGCGACGCAGGGCTGAGGGAGGCCTCCTAACCAGGCCCATCATCTGCATCTGCAATGACCAGTGAGTGCGGTGGTGGTCAGGCGTTCCCCAGCAGCAGGGTCCCCTGGCCTGGCCCCCCGCGCCTGGCCCTGTGTGCCCACTGCAGTTCCCTTCTTGCAGGTTTACACCTTCCCTGAGGCAGCTGAAGCAGCAGGCTTTCCTGCTCCACGTTCCGCCAACTCTGCCCTCCAGGCTGGTGCAGCGGCTTCAGGAGGTCAGCAGGGCAGGGAGGAGGGTCAGCTTCCAGTGGGAGATGCATCCTCTACCCTGACCTGCCTTCCCGCGTTCCCTCCCTCTGAGCCCCCTGGGAAGTTGGTCACACATTGGCTGTGGGATCAACTCTTGTGTTGTGCTGTCAGGTTACAGTGCAGGCCTGTCGTAGGAACGGCACTGCGCTCTCTGGCTGCCCCCAGCACAGGGCTGTTTACCTGCATCCAAGGAACCAGGCTGTGGCCACAGGGCTGGCTCTGAGGATGTGTTAGATTGGGCATGGGTCCTCCCAGCAGTGGCAGACACTCTGGTGTTCACTCCGCCTCTAGATTTCCCTGCAACATGGCATGCGGTCTGACCCAGGTGCACTGGCTGCTCTCTGCGAGAAGACTGACAATGACATCCGGGCCTGCATCAACACCCTACAGGTGGGCGGGCGGCTTGAGTGGGGCAGGGTGGGGCAAGATGGCTGTTGCTTACTCTACCCTTTGTCCAGTTTCTGTATGGGAGGGGCCGGCAGGAGCTGAGCGTGAGGGATGTGCGGACCACTCATGTTGGCTTGAAGGACCAGCGCAAGGGGCTATTTTCTGTGTGGCAAGAGGTCTTCCAGTTGCCCAGGGCTCAAAGGTAAGTGGTCCAGGTGGCATGGGTGGTCCAGGTGGCATGGGTGGGCCAGCCTTGGTCTAGATGCTTTTGTTGTCTGGAGCTGTGAGACACCACCCGAGACTGCTAGGGCTCCAGGACAGCTGTTTGGTGTCACTTGTGTCCCGTGGGTAGGGATCAGGTTGGGTTGGGGGCCCAGTTAGTGCCCCAAGGGGAGTTGCCTAGAGCCTCCTCAATCTGTGACCCTCCCTGACCTTCCTCCGCTTGCAGGCGACTCGTGGGCCAGGACCTGAGCCTACCAACCCATGCCCTCCTGCTCAGTGATGGCGACACAGGCTCCCTGACCCTGGCCTCCCAGCGCTTCTACCACATCCTGCGTGTGACCACCTCTGCAGGCGAGCATGAAAAGATTGTCCAGGTGCCTGTGCCCCCTCAGCTCTCATGACCCTGGTAGTAAACCGAGTAGGTGGTGAGCAGAAGATGCCCTGGGTGGGTTCCAAAGTCATTTGTGTGGGTGGATGGGTGTCAGGCATCTGAGGAGATGGTAGGTTTAAGGATGGGCTACAGGAAGGACACTCCGCCCAGGACGGGAACTGAAGGAGTAAAGTTGGAGGGGACAGAAGGTAAGGAGCTCGGCATCTAAGGATGGTGACTGGGGACCTCTGTGAGGTACATGTTGGCGCTCAGACTAGGTTGAAGATGGAGGGTGCACATGGGGTGCAAAGCAGGCAGGGAGAGAGGTCTGGACTTAAGCAAATGACATGGCCTCCCCTACTTCCCAGAGGCCTGGCTTAAGCTGCCTCCAGCTCTAAGCAGCTTTGGATTAGTAGTGGGGATCCACTGACAATCTGAAAATATGCACCTCGGAGGGGCTGAGTGGTATGGCCATGGGAGCTGGGCTTGCGCACGGGCCAGCCTGGGTCTGCTATGGCCTGAGTTCTGAGAGAAGGGCTGAGGACTGGACCGTGGGGGCCCTGGGAGGCAAGTGGGGGGGCTGCGTCCTCCCTCCCTCCTTGTCTCGGGTCTTCATTAGACCAGTGGGTGCCTCCCTAGTATCAGCAGTTGATCCCCACACCTTGGACTTCCCAGAGCAGGAGCTAGAGAAAGGAGCCGGAGGCGGGTGCTCGTGCGGTGGGGAGATGAGGACATCAGGGGCTCAGGGCCTACCCACTCCTGCAGAGCTTCACGGCCTGCTCACCACTCTTAGGGCCTGTTTGACAACTTTCTACGCCTTCGGCTTCGGGACTCCAGCCTAGGCACCGTGTGCTGTGCCCTTGACTGGCTGGCCTTCGATGACCTGCTGGAGCAGGCTGCCCACCGTGGCCAGAGCTTCCAGCTGCTGCGCTACCTGCCCTTCCTGCCTGCGGCCTTCCACGTGCTCTTCGCCTCCAGCCACGTGCCACGCATCACTTTCCCCAGCAGCCAGCAAGAGGTGTGTCATCTGCCGCATTTGCGCTTAGGGTTTGGCCCCAGGGGTGGGGTCCTCCTCAGCTGTCGCTGCCTCACTTCCTGTCCTAGGCCCAGACCCGGCTGAGCCAGACAAGGAACCAGATCCAGACGCTGGTGTCAGGCATGGCGCCGGTTACCCGGAGCCGGGCCACACCTCAGGCTCTCGTCCTGGAGACCCTCTGCCTGCTCCTGGATGTCCTCGCTCCCAAGCTGCGCCCTGTGAGTGTCAGATATGGAGGAAAGGCTGGAGTCTGTGGCTGAGATGGCTCCTGCCATTCACTGCTCAGTTGCCTCACCTGTGCCCGCTTGACCCTAGGTGAGCACACAGCTGTACAGTGCCCGTGAGAAGCAGCAGCTGTCCAGCCTTGTGGGCACCATGCTTGCCTACAGTCTCACCTACCACCAGGAGCGCACGCCTGATGGGCAGTACCTCTACAGGCTGGAGCCGTGAGTTCCCCCTGTGCCTGGGACACCTACAGTGTGGGTGCCAAAGCCAGAGTGGTCCTGGTGAGGTGTACAAGGGGTTTTTTTGGTTGCAGTTTAGACCTGGCACAGATGCCCAAGGTCAGACACAGTTCTGAGATCCAAGTTTCAGTGTGGGGTTCGTGTAACCTCTGTCCATCCCAGAGTAGTCTGTGTGTCTGCAGCTCCCTGGGGTCCCAGAGGCCTTGAGGCACAGCAGCAGCAACCCTGGTACCCTGCAGTCCCAGCGAGGACCCCAGTGTCCCTGCCTGTCCTTATTTCCTCCTGCAGCCCTCTGCATGTTCCTTGTCATCTCCACTGACACAGTTGAGGGAACTACAGCTCAAAGAAGTCAGTCCCCAGCTGCCATGGTGTTAGGATGTAGCAGTGCCAGGACCTCAGCCTACACCCGAGGTCTTGAACTTGGTGTGTGGGTTGGTGTAACAGGCAGCCCCCCTGGTCCTGCTGACCCCACACCCTAGCTCTTGAACTTGGTATGTGGGGTTGGTGCAACAGGAAGACCCTGGCTCTGCTGACTGGTACCCTGCTAACTGGCCTCACCCAACCCGGGCAGGAATGTGGAAGAGGTCTGCCGCTTCCCTGAGCTGCCTGCCCGCAAGCCCCTCACCTACCAGGCTAAGCAGCTTATTGCCCGGGAGATTGAAATGGAGAAGATGCGGAGGGCAGAGGCTCTGGCCTGGCCGGGAGGTGGCCCCCAGGTAAGCCTGCTCCCTGCAGCTGAGACAGCATACACTATCAGAGGTTTGGCCTTGAGCAGCCAGCTCCTATCACACTTCCCTTCAGGTGGACCAGGGTCCCTCAGGGCCTGCAAGTCTGCAGACGGACAGTGGGGATAAAGGGCCGAGGCAACCTGCTCCACGTAACCACGAGCAGCGGCTGGAACACATCATGAAGAGAGCGGCTGTGCAGGAGCAGGTGTGGGGGTAGAGCTGGGGCACAGTGGTAATCGGAGGGTGGGGCTTGCTCCCAGTCCCAAGGAGCCACCTCTTGCTCCCAGAAAGCGGGCTGTGGGTTAGGAGAAGTGCCCCTAGTCGCAGGCCTTGCTCAGAGGCCCTGGAGTCTCCTCTCCCATGGGAAAGGCCTAGGTGTGACCACTTGTCCACCTACCAATCTGATAGCCCCTCTTCTCTGCCAGCCTGAGAGGGACTTCTTTGGACGTGCGGTCATCAGGAGAGTGGCAGTCCCAAGCAGAGGTGCGTATGGGTCGCAGAAGGGAGGGATGGGGTGGGGACATGGGCTGGGGTCTGCTGAGGTGCAACCGTTTGGTCCCTGCAGAGGCCGAGGCCCCGGACAAGTGCGCGGAGGAGTGGCGCATGGGTGTGGCAGTGGGCAGGAGTGAGGTGTGGTTCCGGTTCAACGAGGGTGTCTCCAATGCTGTGCGGCGCAGCCTGTACATCAGGGACCTGCTGTAGCCCCTGTGCCCCAGGACATCAGATCACACTGACTCCCACAGGGAATGTACAAAAGCAAGGACACCTGGAGAGGTCTATTTATAAAGTCACAGCTTACACAGAGTGTGGCTCAGGCTCATAGGATGGTACACTTGGCCTTCTCTACCCAAGGGTTGTTCTTCATCAGGTCGGGGTTCAGGAAAGGGTCCTTGGGGATCCCGTCCTCGATCCACTTAAGAAGCCTGTGAGTGGGGAGTTTCAGTGAATGTTGGTCATTCCTAGGGCACCTGCCCCCTGGGGTGTGAGGTTCTGGTTCACACAAGGGGAAGTGGCAGGGCAGGCACACGGCACATACCACAGGGCACTCACTCGGGGATGGTCTTGGATGACATCTCCCTCTTGAAGGCCAGTTGGTACTTGAGGCTCTCCACCTCCTTCTTCATCTGGGGCACATCCCACTCCTCCATGGCGTCGGGGGCGTCGGAGGTAGCCAGCCTGAGGCTGGTGGGCAGGAGAAGCAAAACAGCTGTGTCTGCAACCCCCACCCCTAACTCCCCAGCCCTGGGACAGAGACAGAGATCTGCCTGGAGACCACCGCCCATTGGCCAGTACCACCCACTGGCCCTTCCTGAGCTCTGCAGTGATGATGTTGGGGAACTGGGCCTGGACAGCGCCACAGGGACCCACTAACGAGGGCCCCTGAGCCTTCTCTGCCCAGTGGGGCTGATTAGCTATAGAGCAAACTTTTCCTTCTTGGCCAGGAAAATGAGCCTGGCAAGGCCCAGCCCTGGGTTTGGGGGACAGGCTCATTCCTGCCTCGGGAGACTGAAAGATGGACCCCTGGGCATCTGGAGCAGCCCCCTTCCTCCTTCCAGTCCTGTTCCTAACTCAGATCCTGGGTAGGGTGAGGGCCCTGAGATGCTGGGTGCTGCCTGGCCCTCCTGGGGCTTGTTTTGCATGGGTAAAGAGGGGATGGGAGGATTTGGCTGCAGTTTGCATATAGGTGGGGGTATGTGCAGAAGGCCTGGGGACACAAGCCTTTCAGCAAACCCAGGACTTGGGAGGTGGGTAGCCTCTGGAGGCCAGTGTTTTCCTCCACAGTCACAAGTCACTGATGTGACTAGGGAGAACTGTCTGTTGTGACACCATAATGGGCCTCCCTATTTCGGCGCACTCCAAAAGACCTAGTCTCTGGTTCTCCCGCCAATCACAGCTTCCTCGACCTTGAGAGGGGTCTGGCCCCATGAGCTGGGCGCTTCCGGGCAAATCCTCTATCCCGGGATACTGCAGTTGAGTCGGCCTTGGGGAGAGTCTAGGACCCAGCGTTGGTACTCCCTTTAGAGCGGCCCATTCTAAAGAGGTTCTAGGAGGGCTCGCAAGGAACGGGTGAGAGGTTGGGTAGGCTAGTATCTCTGGGTGTACCCGGCCGCCTGCCGAGTACCTTTCCCAGGGACCCCAAGTTACAGTGCCCCACCCTGCCAGGTTCTCCAGCGCCCCACACGCACGTGGGCGGAGGATCAGCTGCGGGTCCTCCACAAATGGGAGCACCTGGGCTGGGGGCTTGGCCCGTCATTGGCCCTACCTGTGCTGCTGCCGCCGCCGGAGCCCGGCCACCGGTGCACCCTGAGACGCCCCCGGCCAGGCGCACGGCGGCGCACACGGGCACTGCGGGCGGCGCGCACGGCGCAGGACAGACGCGCCCCCGCCGCGCAGCGATGGCTCCTGCGCCGCTGGACTCGATCTGTCGGCCGCCCCGCCCCCGAGGCCCGAGAGCAGTTGCCCTGGACCCAGGAGTTAGAATTAGCTCAGGGGCCCCACCTGATCAAGACCTAGAGCCCTGAGGTCTGATTTCCCCCCCAAGTCTGTTCATCGGACTTACTTTTGAAGGAGACAGCAAAGGCAGAGATGACAAGGGCTGAGGGATGTGTGGAGTGAGGCTGGGCAGTCCGAGCCAGGGGAGCCTAGGCAGGTGCCCCGCCCACTCTTGCCACCTGGGGCCTTGGCACCGCCTTAACAGGGCTGGGCTGACCCCAAGAGCTAGCTCCCTGGGTTGCTCCTACAGCCGCTGCAGGTCTCCCCTGGGGTGGGACATGCAGCAGTGAGGGCTAGTCCAGTCTTTCCTGGGTCAGCTAGAATTGCTGGCAGCCCTGTTGGCTGGGTTCTTCGACAATCTTGTGATACTGGGACCAGGCCCCGAAAGGGTAACGTATGCTCCAACCAATGAAGCTTCTCTGGTCAGGGCCCTCCTATGCTATCTGTCAGCCAGCCGAGAAGAGGGGGAGGGGGCAGAACACTTGTCCACTGTGGTATTTGCAGCCCACTGGGTGCAGGTGACTTTCAGTGTCATCGACTTAGGGTAGGCTAGGAAACGTCCTGCGGAGTCCTCTCCTGGCCGGGCTCAGACTTCCACATCACTGCTACCTTTCCTGTTCCCAGGCAAAGACCTCAAAACAACTACCGTTTAATCTGCCCAGAGCTGGACATGAGTGACCATCCATACCTGAGACCCCCGTGCCATATCCAACCATGGGTTCTGCAAAGCAGAATGCTTTGGGAGGTGGGTAGGCCAGTTTCTTAGCTGATGCTGATGCCTTCAGAGCCTCTGGGGAGGAAGAGCACTTCCTCAGCCACAGGACTTTGGGCTCTATTCCCATCTGCCAGCTCCCCCTTCCTCAGAGACTCTAATGGGCCTACAGTGGGCTAACCCTGCCTTCAACTTCCCGGGATAGCTCCTCCCTCTTCAGCCCACTTCCCAGTGCCACTCTTGTCATAGGTACACCGCACAAAGTCTCGGGGGAGCCGTGCTCTGGGGACCTTCATATGACGCAGGCTGTATGTAGGCTGCAACCTGGGCTGGGGGCCCCAGGCAGCAACAGTAGCCTCTGGGGGAGGGGCAGACCAGGTTGGAGCTCTGCAAAGGCAAGGCCGCCCTGGGAGGCAGGGCCAGGACCTTGCTGAGTGCTCTGGGGCTTCTGTGGGCTGGAGGTCTGTTGTTTGGCTGGCTAGTCTGCCCTTAACCTGGACAACATGATAGGTCAGAGTTAGAGGAACCAAAACAGTTAGGAGACCCCACTACCCAGCCTGCCCAGGACATGGCCTGGAACTCTGCAGGTAGTAGAATCAAAGGACAGACGATGAGGTCCCTTGGACTCTCAGGGCCAGCCATCTCTCACAGCAGGCTTTCCTGGGGTTTCATGTGATCAGGGAAATGGGGTCACCATGTGTCCCTGGCCTTTTATGTGCATCAACATGTGGCTGGATCAGTAGGCACCTCTGGAACTGGGGCATGCTAGGGAGCAGAGAGATTACTTATCATGGATTTTGGAGGTGGAGAGCTTAAGGCTAATGGTGCCAGGCCTCAGGGCAGATGGTCACTCTTTGTGATAGGGTGGAGTGCAGTCATATCTCCTGGAGCTGTGCTTACCCCGCCTCCCTCCTGTGCCTTTTGTGTGCCCCTGTACCTGGGTGCACACCCTAACACTTAGGCTACCATGGGGGTCTCTGTGGCAGGAGAAAAGCTGGGAGAGCTACGAGAGGACAAAGGTGACCTCCAGAAGACTCAGGGTGCCTACATTCACGGGATGGGATAGCGTTCATCACTGGGCTCCAGAGGGGCAATCTGAACCCTCATGTGGGTCCCAGGTCTTGGGGGGAGTTCCTGTTGCCCAGGACAGTAGGCAGTGGGCCCAACCTGCCTTAGTGCCTCCCAACCCAGCCCTAAAGCTCTGGATACTGGCTTTATGCACCTTAGTGGACTCAGATGTCGGCTAGGGGATGATCAAGGTGAGAAGGGAGTTCTGGAGCAAGTACAGGTCCTAGAGGTAGTCAGGTCTTCAACACCTATTGAGAGGCCACAAGGTACCATCTGTTAGCCAGATGTGGTGGGTCCTTTAATCCACTTGGGAGGCAGAGGCAGGAGGATCTCTGTGAGTTCTAGACCAGGCTAGTCTACATAGTGAGTTCTAGGTCAGCCAAAGTTACAGTGAGAGCCAGTCTCAAAAAAATAAAACAAAAGCCGGTCGATGGTGGTGCATGCCTTTAATTCCAGCCAGAGGCAGGTGGGTCACTGTGAGTTCAAGGCCAGCCTAGTCTACAAAACAAGTTCAGAACAGCCAAGGCTACACAGAGAAACCCTGTCTCGGGGAAGGAAAAAAAAAACTCCAACAATCAACAAAAACCAAGAACTCATCATAAAACCCAAAACAACACTATCTCTTCTGAACCAGTGAGTCCCTGTTCGGGCTGAAACAGTGACCCCGTCACTCCTTAGTTCCCACCCTCCTGCCCAAGCTGCACTTAAAACGTCCTAAATGTCCATCCCAGTTCTCTCAAGTGGGAAGGAGCCTGGAGGGGTCTTGACGATAGGCCACGGTAGTGCCAGAGTACAAACGTTTTGTGAAAGATGCTGGGTGTGGCAGCGTGCATCTTTACTTCCAGTACTTGGAAGGCAGGAGGATCTCTCTGAGTCTGAGGGCATCCTGGTTTGGCTAGTGAGTTCTAAGCCAGACTTTCTGTCTCAAAGGAAAAACAGAACAACCCCCCTGCAAAAAAAGTCCGGTGGAAGAATGACATTCAGGAAAGCATGCAGCATCCTGCCAATCAACAAGTGTGAGCAGCCATCCCTTGGGCTCTTTTATGAAATTAGGGCATTAACTGGGCCGCTGGGTGAGCACACACGGGGTTCCTTCCGCTGGCCTAGAAATGGCGTCTCCGGGCTAGAGAGCTCCTAATAGGAGCAGAGACTTGCTCTGACCCCCCGCCATGCCTGGAGCCCATTGTGGTGCTGCTGAGGTAGCCAGGGCTGAGCCAACCACTGTATGCGTCCTTAAGTGGTTGTGGCAGACCGGGGATGAAGCGAAGCATTTCAGAAGCCCCGTGTGGAGGACGCCCTGGAACCCCAGCTTGCTGATTCTCTCAGAAATAAAAGTATAAAGGTTAGGGCTGGGCCCAAGCCGAGGAGAAAGAACTTAAGTTGGCCTTTCTCCACACACCAGTAATTGAGACTGAGAGGGCCGAGCGTGTGACCTGCGACCCTGCAGACCATCAGGGTCAGTGAAGCCCCTTTTTTTGGTGGGAGGGGGACATGGTGACAGACGCTGATCCAGAGCCAGGCCTTTCAGCCTTGGGGGTGGGACAGGATGACTATATGTTGAATTTGTCCCTGTAGGCCAGAGAAGCCAACATAGGGATTGGGGAAATGTTGTTTCATCTTAAACAGCTCTTAACAGACTTAAAAAAACAAACAAACAAAAAAACCCCAAACAACAACAACAAAAAGCATTTTAGAAAGCTTGGAAGCTGGCTGGAGAGATGGCTCAGAGGAAGGTCCGAAGTTCAAGTCCCAGAAACCACCACACGGTGGCGCACAACCATCTATAATGAGATCTGGTGCCCTCTTCTGGCATGCAGGCGTACATGCAGGCAAAACATTATATACATAATTAAGTCTTCAAAAATAAAATATTAAAAAAAAAAAGCTTGGAGGTAGTTTTCAAAAATAATCTAGACAACTGTAGGAAGCAATGTCACGCTGGGTAGATGGCTCAGTGATTAAAACTCATACTGTGCAAGTGTGAGGGTGTAAGTACGGGTCCTCAGCACCTACCTAAATGGCAGATGGATATAGTAGCTGTTCAGTGAGAATGGCCCTCATAGACTCACATGTGCATGCTTAGTCTCCAGCTGATGGACTGTTTGGAATGGATTAGGAGGAATTGTTGGAGTAGGTGTGGCCTTGTTGGGAGAGATAGGTATGTCTTTGGGAGTGAGCTTTGAAGTTTTAAAAGCCCACTCCAGGCTCGCCCTCTCTCTCTCTCTCTCTCTCTCTCTCTCTCTCTCTCTCTCTCTCTCTCTCTCT
>OU015755.1:62424491-62440808 GCA_907169655.1 Acomys percivali | reverse complement strand
TCTCTCTCTCTCTCTCTCTCTCTCTCTCTCTCTCTCTCTCTCTCTCTGAGTTCTGGTCTACAAACAGCTCTTAACAGACTTTTTTAAAAAATCATCTTAGAAAGCTTGGCTGTTCTGGCCAGCCTGGTCTACAAAGCAAGTCCAGGACAGCCAGTGCTGTACAGAGAAATCCTGTCTCAAACACCCCCCCGCCTCAGCCCCAAACAGATGTAAAGCTCAAACTGGCATGGAAATGCACGCCTGCAATCCCAGCACTCGGGAGGCAGAGGCAAGTGGGTCTCTGAGTCCTGGGCACCAGGTTATTACGGTAAGCTGAGGATTCCACTTCAGAGAAAGGCCTGCTGTGGACATGGGTATCTCTCTGCTAACAATCCTGCAAGTTGGGCCAACAAGAACATCAATTCAAGCCGGGCGTGGTGGCACATGCCTTTAATCCCAGCACTTGGGAGACAGAGGCAGGTGGATGACTGTGAGTTTGAGGCCAGCCTGGTCTACAAAAGCGAGTTCAGGACAGCCAAGCCAAGGCTACACAGAGAAACCCTGTCTCCCAAAACAAAAACATCGACTCAGATAAACTTCCAAAACAGGCAGTGTTGCTCAGCTGAAGGCAGTGCAGTTTTGAGGAGAAGGTGTCTGTGTCTTGCATGTCCCCTGACACCCAGGGTAGAGTCTGTGGCCATGGTTTCTCCCTGAAGATAAGGATAGTGCTAGCAGCTGTGACGTGATCGGGTATACAGAGGCCAGGTCATGTGTAGAGCCATGAGTAGGAATGGTCCACCCAGTGTCCTGTGTTGAGGGTGGATAGGTGAGACCCACTGCTGACTGCTCTGTCATTTTTGTTTCCACCCGGACTGTTTATAGAGGTGCCCGTGGAATTTTCTCCAGGACAGTGACTGAGTAGCTGCAACAGTTGCCTGCATGAGAGCACTGTGCTGCAGCCATGGGCCTCACCTGCTGCTGCGCGATGCGTGGCCACACCTAACTCAGCAATCTGGAGCCCCTTGGAAGCATAGGGTCCCCTTCCTGCTGAAATGTTAAGATCCACTTCGTTTGTCACCAGGAGTGTTCTCAGGACAAAATCAGTGTACATTGTCTTCTATGGCTTCTGGATGTCTGTTCTGCTCCAGTGGGAGGGTGTCTTTTTTTTTTTTTTTTTTTTTGGTTCTTTGAGACAGGGTTTCTCTGTGTAGCCTTGGCTGTCCTGGACTCACTTTGTAGACCAGGCTGGCCTTGAACTCACAGAGATCCACCTGCCTCTGCCTCTTGAGTGCTGGGATTAAAGGTGTGCACCACCACGCCTGGCCCCGGAGGGTGTCTTTACAGACTCTCATGTGTTCCTCTGGCCCTGGTCTGTGCCTGAGCCAGGGATAAGGGTCAAGAGCTGCCTCTCCTGTTGAGGTGCTGGAGAGCACGTGAGGAGGGGTCAGACTGCAGATCCCTGCCTGGGTGGATAGAGTGTCCTCAGGAGTGGCAGTGGGTCTCCGTGCTTGTCACTTGGCTTGTTTATTTTTTAGCCTTGAGCTCTCTGATGCTTTTACACAGGGACTCTGTCTTGTACCTGGAGCCAGATCTGGACAGTAATTGCTCTGAAACAGTCAAATACTAACCCCAGAACCTAACATTGTCCATGGCCTCTGCTCATGCCCACCCTCTCTTGTAGACTTTTTGTGGCTTAGGTATCATGAGAGCTCACCTTTCTTTCCTACCTCATGCATAGACACAGCTTTGCTGCCTGAAAGCTGCGGTGTGGGAGCACAGCTGGGGGAGGGGAGCTGACTGACCCTGCCACGTGGCCATGACCAAGTCCAGGGGCAGTTGTGTAACCATTCCCTATTTTGCAAATGAAAGGTTTGTGGATCACAGCTAGTATCAAAAGATAAGACTCATGGGATGCAAGCACATTCCCCCACCTAGTGCGTCCGTGGTATACATGAACTCAGTGGCAGGATCTCCCATCTGTGTGAGTTTTGGGGTCTTCCTAGTACCACCAATGCAGTGCTGTGCCTGCAAACTGCCTGACCTGCTGTGCCACCTATTGGCTCATGCCAGCCACTTCCAAAACTCCTCAGAGCTGACAGGTGGGTAGTCAGCCCAGGAGAAGGGACCCCAGGGCATCATCTGTGCAAAGAAGTGACCACAAGTGACTCCACCCATATCCTGTCTGAGTAACCTTAGACTAAGTGGATTCAGGCATCTTAATTGGCTGAACCTCTAGGGTCTTGTCAGCTCAGGTGGCTCTCTGTGGGCTGTTGGCTCTTCCTGCAGAGGCTGGGTTTGGTATAGGCCCTGGTGAAGTACTGGGTCTTTATGGAGCCAGACATGTCACTCAAGGCCACAGCTGTAAGAGGCTGTCAGACGTCAGGACAGATGAAGGCCCTAAAGCATTGCCTTACTGGGAATCTGCCCTTTAGTGGTCTGTGCTTTCTGGTCTGTCAGCCCCAACTCTCACCACTAAGTCACTCGAGAAATATTCATTTTCTGTCCTGTCAGGCAACCAGCTGTGGACTCCTAAAAGCAGTCAGCAGTCTGTGGTCACTCAGGGCAGGGTCAGGCCCGAGGGTGGATGAACGCAATAAAGACTGGTGTACATCTTGTGTGTCTGTGACAAATGTGCCCTGGCCAGTCAGCCTTCAGCTCAGCACCCACCCACAGGGGCCTCAGACTTGAGAACACCCCAGACTTGCTGACCCTGGAGCAAGTGGAGCAGTCCCCTGGACTTCCTCATGCCCAGGATTTGGTGTCCTGGTACATACTGTGTGGGTGGCGCAGGCCCCGTTCAAGGATTGCTAGGTCTCATTTCAACAGCTGATAGGGGTTTGATTGTCCAATTCTGAAACTGGAGCGAGACAGAAAGTGAAGGTGATGCTTGAAAGAACTTCTGAGTGTCAGCGGAGAGGACTGAGGGGCTTCTCCATGGTTCCGGGGAGGATCTCTTTGGCCCACAATGTACTCAGGGCATCTCTGTGGCTCAGCCAGTGGCCTCAGGGCAGCCCCAAGTGACGACTCAACACTCAGCAAGCTAGACTGCGGAGGCTAGAAGGCCATCTTTGTGAGAACTTGCAAGGGATGTCTTTTTTTTTTTTTTTTTTTTTAAGATTTATTTATGCCGGGCGTGGTGGCACACGCCTATAATCCCAGCACTCGGGAGGCAGAGGCAGGTGGATCGCTGTGAGTTCGAGGCCAGCCTGGTCCACAAAGCGAGTCCAGGACAGCCAAGGCTACACAGAGAGACCCTGTCTCAAAAAAAAAAAAAAAAAAAAAAAGATGTATTTATTTATTATGTATACATTGCTCTGCCTGCATGTACACCTGCAGGCCAGAAGAGGGCATCAGATCACATTATAGATGGTTGTGAGCCACCATATGTGGTTGCTGGGGATTGAACTCACGACCTCTGGAAGAATAGTCAGTGTTCTTAACCTCTGAGCCATCTTTTTATGTTGCTCACCTGTGTACATTCCTCCTCATGACCTGATGCACGGCTCCTCCCTGCACAAGACCAAATGGGATGGTAAACGGTGTGATTCTAATAGAAGGCTGAGGTCATCAGATGTGGTAAACTAAGGGAGGAATGGTGCTCCTATACAAAGGCACCATACAAATACACCAGCACCCTTCTCAAAGTGAGCATAAAGTCTAGAAAAAGCTGCTCTACTCAGACATTCAAAGGTCCAGCCACCCACACCATAGCCAATATCTGAGCAGCCCAGAGCTGCCTCACTTCTTGTCCTGCCTGGGTGGCTACAGTCTATCCAGAAGGGCTCCCTGTCAAGGGCCACGGTGCTGGGCCCATGTTAGTGGGGTCTTCCACCCTAAGAGGTGCTGTGGCCTGTGGCTCATTTTGTTTGGGGTATTCTTCTATGCTGAGCCCTAGGACTTGGGGGCAGCCTTACTTATTGGCCCTGCAAACTCTTGCACAGCACAGCTAGCTAGGGCAGCGAATATGCTCTCCAGAGAAGACAAGAACATTCGTAAGAGTAAGAGCTACAGAGAAAAGCAGCAAATGAAGCATAGGCAGGGGGTGGGGGTGGGGCTTGGCAGGTGTTGGTGATGCCCTGCCAGACCAACTTAGAGCCCCTAGAGGCGGATGCCACGCCCACTGGCTGAACCTGGGCAGGGAAGCTTCCAACCACTCTCAGAGGATGCACCCTTGGGCCTCTGGCATCAACACAGGTTTGGTTCCCCAGTCCCCATTCTCCGAAAGGCCAGAAGGAAGCCAGCAGAAGGGCACTGTGGGACCACACAGCCTAAGCAGGCCAAACCATGTCCCGCAAAACAGAAGACAGGCAGCCTCCAGGGAAACCGCTGTTTGCTTCCTTCTTGGGAGTCAGTGTGTCTCTAGAACCAGAAAGGAAGTGACTGGCAAAGGCCCTCCATCTTGAAACTTGGCAATGGGGTGCCCTCGGCAGCCATGTTTGAGTTGGGTATCGGGTGGAGGTCTAAAGCTGGTTAGCAAAATTGACCAAATTTATGGTCATACTAATACATATGCTGTGTCTGAGGTGTTTGCATTGCTCTAGATTGTCTGTAGCCTCAGGAAACAAGGCAGGGCTGTGGAGGTGGGTGGCTGGGAGAAGTGCCCAGTGGCCTGTGGCCTGTCCATCCCTGTGGGCACAGAACAGCAATTCTCTCCCTGTCTTTGGGGGCCTGGAGCTTGAAATGGGAGAGACCGAGGGCAGGACCACATTTGGCCTTTTTTTTTCCCCTCTTGGTTTCCTTGAAAGGCAGATATGTATCAAGGAACTTCATCAGGAGAGATTTAGCTCTGCTGGACCTTGGTGCAAACAGTGGTCTCCAATAACTCTAGTTTAATGCAAAGAGAGACTTCAAAGTGACCAGCTGGATACTGGTTATTTGTTTCAGCTTTCCTCACGCCCCCTCCCCTCAACTCTATCTAAAAATAAAAACCACCCTCTTTTTCCTGGCTCACGGAAACACTAGTTTAGAGAATTAGGAGTCACCTGAGCTGGCAGTGAAAGCAAAAGTGAGAAAAGATTTTTGAACTAGTTGAGTGACAGTTTTGTTTTTGGCTCCCGGTTGTCCGTGTAGGGGTGGACATTCATGTCAGCACTGCTGTGGGTTCCCAGCTGGGCTCTGCTGCTCTCCAGCTGAGGGACATGCTCCACTTTCCGAGCTTCTGTCTGCTCATCCAAGAATGGGGACATAGGATGTCCAGAGGCGAAACTGAGATACTGTGCAGAGCTTTCGTGGTGCCCGAAAGGTGGGCATCATGAACTAGGACAACACTGTTATGGGTTGGGGAAATGGCTCCGTCTGTGAAGCGGTTCCTACAGGAGCCTGGGGACCTGAGCTTGATTCCCAGCAGCAGCAATGGCTACTCTTGTTTGTCAACTTGACTACATCTGGAATAACCAACTCAAACCCGAGCAGCTGGCTACTCCGATGAGGGATTTTTTTTTTCCAGGCAGGGTTTCTCTGTGTAGCCTTGGCGGTCCTGGACTCACTATGGAGACCAGGCTGGCCTCAAACTCACAGAGATCTGCCCGCCTCTGCCTCCCAGAGTGCTGGGATTACAGGCGTGTGCTGTCATGCCTGGCTGGATTTTTTTTTTAAATTAAATCATTTGAAGAGGAAAGACCCTCCATCTTACTGTTCTATTGCTATGAAGAGACACCATGACCATAGCAACTCTTCATTTTCTAAAAAAGACTTATTTATTTATTATTTATACAGTATTCTGCCTGCATGTGTGCCTGCACACCAGAAGAGGGCACCAGATCTCGTCATAGATGGTTATGAGCCAGCAAGTGGTTGCTGGGAATTGAACTCAGAACCTTTGGACGAATAGACAGTGCTCTTAAGCTCTGAGCCATCTCACCAGTCCCAACAACTCTTCATTTTAAAAGATAATGTATTTATTTTTATTTTATGTGCATTGGTGTTTTGCCTTTCTGTGTGTCTGTGTGAGAGTGTCAGATCTTGGAGTTACAGACAGTTGTGAGCTGCCATGTGGGTGCTGGGAATTGAACCCGGGTCCTCTGGAAGAGCAGTCAGTGCTCTTAACCACTGAGCTATCGCTCCATCCCCAGACCATGGCATCTCTTATGACAGAAATCATTTCACTGGGGGCGTGTTTACAGTTTCAGATGTTTAGTATATTATCAGCATGGTGGAGACCAGTGACACACTTCCTCCAACAAGGCCACACCTCCTAATTGTTCTAATCCTTCTCAAACAGTGCCACTCCTTATGACTAAACATTCAAACATATGAGCCTATGGGGATAATTCTTATTCAAATCAGCACACTCACTTTTACTCCAGATCTCTTGCAGTGGCAAGACCCACCTTTAATGTGGACCATACTTTCTGCTGGCAGCCTACGCAAAGGGCATGGAAGAAGGAGGCTTGCTCTCCGCCTGTTTGCTTTGCCTCTCGCTGGCAAGTCCATTCCTTCATGGGCATCACTGGCATGGAGCCTGCTTCTTTGGCATTTTCACATATACTGAAGACCAGCTGAGACATCCAGCCTTGTGGATGAACAACTACTGGATTCTTGATCCTTCCAAAGATGGACAGCCATTGTTAGGCTAGCTGGACCACAACAAACTATTCTAATAAATCTCATCTGTCTGTCTGTCTGTCTATCTATCTATCTATCTATCATTCATTCTGTAAGTTCTATTCCTCTAGAGAACACCCAGTTACACAGACTTTGGTACCGGAAGTGCTTCTAGAGCAACAGAGAAGTATAAGGAGGAATCTTCCAGGTGTCTGGAGTAGGATGACCAATTTGCCAACACCTGCAGTCACTCAGACCTTTCCAGCTCCCGAGACCTCTCTTAGAAGCTCAGAACAGAAAACCCACGGTATGAACTATTTTACAAATGTAAGCAGCCAAATGCATTTGGTTCATCTATGGTGAGGGGCAACGGATTTGGTGCCTCTGTGTTTCAAACTTGATAGTTTATGGAAAAACAAGGAAAATGATGCAGCTGGTTGGTTGCTCCTAGCACCTCTGGATAGAGTGACAAAGGGAAAGAATGATCTCTATGATAAGATCAACCAGTGTCCAGCATCCAGAGTGTGATGAAGGATAAAAACGAACCAAGTGAAGAACTGACTCGCTCCAGACACACACAAACAGCCAAAGGTTTCTAAGTTGCCCTGGAAGAGAATTTTCCTTCTCTCCAGAAGCCACAGAGTTCAAATTGCAAAAAATCATGTTGAAGCCCTTATTATAAGGTTGGCTGAATCACATTGAAAATTAAAGTCCCGGCTTTCAAGGGTATCCGGTTAAAGCGAGGGCATTAGTTGGTAAGGTATGGGACCCTGTAACTTGGGCTGGAAATGGTGGGAGGATCCTATTGAAGCTGAGAACTTTGCACCCTCCAATTCTCAAGGGTTTTCTCACCTGAGGAAGTAGTCTCCCCACCCTCAGCAGATATATTGCCCCCCCCCCCGAAATATTGCCTCTTGTGCCTTTGGCTGAGGACAGTAATCCTTCATTAACTGCTAAACCAGCAGGGAGTTTCTCTGGAGGAGACGCCAGGCAACACAATACTGATGTCCCTCAGGGCTGACCAGGAGTTGCCTCTAGACCTATAACCAGACTTAAGGCTAAGAGGCTCCTAGAGTGGAGACAGACCGTGTAGCTCATGAGGAGACACACTGCATTGCTAAAGAGCTTCATGCGTTTGCTGATTCATTCAAGCAGAAAGTCTGGAGACTATGAGTGGGGATGGATTTTTAAGGGTGTGGGATAATGGTGGGAGGAAAATTAAACTGTATCAGGCCGAGTGTATTGATAGGGGCCCACAGAGTGGAGAGTCTAGGTTTAATAGGGAAGTTCACACAGTTTAAAAAAAGGGGGGGGGTATCAAAAGCGTGTTTGAATGGTGGCTGAAGCGTTTGTCCAAAGGACTACTGGAAAGGAAGTGGAGATGCCTGAAATCCCTTGGCTTAGTTTTGATGAGAGGATTTTAAGGCTAAGGGCAATCGCAATGCTGGAGTGGGTACGCTGTATAACACCTAATCCTCCACCGCCGTGGGAAGGCCCAGGAGACAGGCCCTTCACTAATGCTGTAAGCCGCTAAGTGGTGATGGGGCAGCAGCACACGTGAAGAGCTTCATTGTCGCTTCTCTTTCACCCGTACTGACCTTAGGGTTGGAGATGCGCTGCTCAGTTGATGGATGAAATGCTGAGGTTTAACTGGGTCCAGAAGTATCTGGGGCAGGTGGCAGCACTGAATTGCCAAAGGTAAGGCGCTCTACTTACTGTAATGGGCAGCACAGGCAAAGTGAGTCTGATGGCGCCAGGACTCTATGGACCTTTGAACTGACTAATCAATCATGCTGTCTCCAGGCATGAACAGGCAAGAGGCCTGCTGCACTTCTGTTTGCTCCGTATGAGCACACAAACTCTAAAACAAGTGAAAGGCTACATAGGCTCATGGCAGAAGGGAAATCTTGGCCCATGAATCAGTTTCCAGATTTGAGCCAGTTTGCAGACCCAGAACCCCTTGAAAGAAGGGCCAACCTAAGAGGTTTCTTTTTCTTTCTTTTTTTTCTTTTTTTGGTTTTTTGTTTGTTTGTTTTTTGTTTTTGTTTGTTTTGTTTTGTTTGAGACAGGGTTTCTCTGTGTAGCCCTGGCTGTCCTAGACTCACTTTGTAGACCAGGCTGGCCTTGAACTCACAGCGATCCACCTGCCTCTGCCTCTCGAGTGCTGGGATTAAAAGCATGAACCCCCACGCCCGGCAATCACCTAAGAGTTTTACTGTTAGCCTTTCCCCAGTTCTTCCCCAGAGGGACCTGCAGTCTTTTACAGTGGTAGCTGTACAGTGTGGGAAAAGGAAACAGTTAGACTTTCTGGGGCCTATTGGAGACTGATTTTGAATTGATGCGGATTCCAGGAAACCCCAGAAACACTGTGGCCCTCCAGTTAGAGAAGGGGCTTATGGAGGGCAGGTGATTAATGAAGTTTTGGCTGGTGTCAGACTCATAGTAGGGCCAGTGGGTCCCTGAACTCATCCTGTGTTTATTTTCCCAGTCCCAGAATGTATAATTGGGATAGATATACTTAGAAGTTGGCAGAATTCTCCCACTGGTCACCTGACCTGTGCAATGAGGGCTATTATGGTTGGAAAGGCTAACCAGAAGCCTTTAGAATGGCCTCTGCCAGGGAAAATAGTGGATAGAAAACAGTATCATATCCCTGGAAGGAATTCTTGGACCCTCCACTGGTTGACAGCCATGGTTAGTCTAGCTGGCCCGCAGTCCTTAAGCCATCCTAATATGTCCATTCTGTAAGTTCTGTTCCTCTAGAAAACATGCTGTGAGCCGGGCGTGGTGGCGCACGCCTTTAGTTCCAGCACTCGGGAGGCAGAGGCAGGATCGCTGTGAGTTCGAGGCCAGCCTGGTCTACAAAGTGAGTCCAGGATGGCCAAGGCTCCACAGAGAAACCCTCTCTCGAAAAACCAAAAAAAAAAGAAAAGAAAAGATGGTGTGTGTGTGTGTGTGTGTGTGTGTATGTGTGTGTAAAAAGACATGGGAGTGTACATTCATAATCTTAGTGCTGGGGAGGCTGAGGCAGGTGGATGCCTGGAGCTTATTGGCCAATCAATTTAGCTTAATCAAGGAACCTCAGTTCCTAGCATCTGTCTCAAAACTAAAGCAGCTGGCTCCCTGATCCCTAGCCTCTACACACATGCACATATACATGCATGTACACCCGCACATGTGTACCTGTGTGTGCATACCTCACATACACATAAACAAACAATGATGTTAGTATACAGAACACTGATAGTTGGGCTAGGGGTTTCGTGGTTCTGAATGGGATTCGTCTGTTGTTCAGAAATTGTAGGCAATGCTCAAAGATGAGCCTAGAATGTACTGACTCCTCCTAAAACCTAAGGCAAGCCTTGGTGAGCCATGGGCGGTCAGGGTCTGGCACCTTTTGGTCCCATACAGAAGATGGTGATGTGTAGTTCTTAATCCTTCTGAGGGAGTTCCCACCATGGTGGTCAAAGTTTGTGTATTTGGGGCTTTCCAAGAAGCCTGTTTCTGAGGATGTCCACAGGTGCTACAGTCTGAGTCCCTCCTCAGGCGAACACTGTGATGGGGAGAGCCTCTGTGGTCATGAGGATGAATCAAGAAGAAATGAAGTGAGGCGGTAGGGTTACATGGGATGTTCAGTCTCAGGTACTGGCAATAAATCTATGCTGCCTAGTTTTATGTCAACTTGACACATTGAGAAAATGAGAAAATGCCTCTATGAGCTCAGGCTGTAAGCAAGCCTGTGGGAGTATTTTCTCTTTTCTTTCTTTTTTTTTTCAAGACAGGGTTTCTCTGTGTAGCCTTGGCTGTCCTGGACTCACTTTGTAGACCAGGTTAGCCTTGAACTCACCGAGATCCACCTACCTCTGCCTCCCAGATTGCTGGGATTATAGGCATGCACCTGTAGGCCTGGCTGTGTTTTTTTAGTTAGTGATTAATGTGGAAGTGTTCAGCCCATTGTGGGTGGTGCTATGCCTGGGATAGTGGGGTCTTGGGTTCTATAAGAAGGCAAGCCATGAGCCGGGGGCGGTGGCACACGCCTTTAATCCCAGCACTCAGGAGGCAGAGGCAGTTGGATCTCTGTGAGTTCGAGGCCAGCCTGGTCTACAAAGCGAGTCCAGGACAGCCGAGGCTACACAGAGAAACCCTGTCTCAAAAAACCAAAACCAAAACCAAAACGGCAAGCCAGGCAAGCCGAGCAAGCCACAAGGAGCAAGCCAGTGAGCAGCACTCCTTCATGGCCTCTGCAGCCACTCCTGCCTTCAGGTTCCTGCCCCGACTTCCTTCCAAGGTGAACCATGATATGGAAGTGTGAGAGGCACAAACTCTTTCTTCCTCAAGCTCCTTTTGGTTGTGGTGTTCAATCACAGCCGTAGAAACTCTAACTGAGACACTCTGCCAGTCCACACGCCCAGCCTCCGCACCTCCAGTCAGAGCCTTTGTGGGTGTGTTGTGGGTGTGTTGTCACTGACAAAACACAAACAGCAGTTTAAAGGGAGAACATATTTGTTTGGGCGCATGATTTCAGAGGTTGCAGTCTCGTCATTTGCACCATTGCTGTGGGCTTGTGTTGAGGCAGAGCCCCATGGTGGGGAGAATGCAATGGAGCAAGCTGTTAGGGCCAGGAAGCAGAGAGAGTTAGAATTCATGTCCTGGAATGAGACAAACCCTTCAAAGTCACACCTTTAGTGACTTGCTTCCTCTACTGAGGCCCCTTTCAAGAGTGCCACCAAAGTATGGATCCTTGAGTGCATTAAGGGTCAGAGCCCCCAGGAGTCATGTGCTTCCCCCAAACTGAACCTCTCGACATTGCATTGAGGACTATACTGTTAATAGCTGAGCCTTTGGATTGGGAGGGGGGCTACTACGTACCCAAACTGTACCAGTGCAGTACAAACATCTCAGACCACCTGTTACAACACCTTGAGGTTGGCCCAAGACAATCTTCAAGCCCCTCTACCCGAGACCCCTATCAATCATCTCAGAACAGGTACAGAAAAGAATGATCAGCTATATCCTGGCCCTGGAGGCAGCCACCGTTGAGGACAGCCCACACGCCAGCACATGGGGGATTTCCAGCTACGGAGAAAGAGGAAAGCAACCTTGAAACCTCATGCTGTGAAGTTCCCAAGGAGGTATAGGAGGCAAGAACACCTAAGAAACAAGAGCAAGCACATACCCACAAAGAAAGAGCATCTTTCTTTAATCCTAGCACTGGGGGAGGCAGAGGCAGCGGATCACTGTGAGTTCGAGGCCATCCTGGTCTACAAAGTGAGTTCAGGACAGTCAAGGCTACACAGAGAAACCCTGTTTTGAAAAACAAAAACAAACAAGCAAACAAACAAAAGAGCACCTTTGATTTCAATATCATCACGGGTCAGAGAATAGGAGATGAGTGAATTTGACCATAGGATGGGGGAGATGAAAGGGATGGACCATGTGGAAGAGATGCTCCATACCCAGAGTTGGTGCAGGTGCAAGGGTGGGAGAGGGGAGATGAGGCAGGAGGCGCTAATGCATGATGTGAAGAGATTTGGGAATAAGCTGGAAAAAGACTGTAGAGACCGAACAGGCCAACCCTTCACCTGCCAGCCCCAGCCCTCTCAAAGATGAAGAGCCAGTCCCAGAGAGGCATACAGTCCAGAAAGCCCCCCAAGCCAAGAAATATGCACACAGAATGGAGACACCCACAATTCCACCAGCAAGAGCGACAGTGGCTTTTACATGGGCTCTGTTCCTGAAGTGCACTGTGTAGTCTGAAGATCCTGCATCACAGGACTACTTTAAGCATGTGACTGGGGAGTAAAGGTGGCTGTTCAGCACCCCAAGGCACAAAAGGGAAACCAGGCTGGAAGGCCAGCTTCAGATGCTGGCGGTGCCCAGTGGACACCTTGCTGTGCAGCTGGCGGACCCAGTCTCTGACCAAGAAAGAGACTGCTTGCTGTTGGAATCTCTTTGATGACCCAGGCTCTGTACTGTGTTGCATTTACCATGGCCACTAGATGGCGCCTCAGACTCATTGGATTACCGCTTCCCATTTAGAAAGCTTTGGGAGCCCTATAGTGTGGGCCGATGCCTTCTTCTCAAAGTCTGGCCTCAGGAACCCCTTCATAAGCCTAGAGTTTGTGACTGTTTGACATGCAGGTAACTTTGATGAGTATTCAGTCTATTGGAAATTGAAAGGAGTGCTTTTGAATGTCTACTCTCTTGAAAACAGCAGCTTGGACTGGACCACAGCGTTGTATTTTTTTTTTTAAGTTAAAAAAATATTTTATTAATTTATTCATATTACATCTCAATTGTTATCCCATCCTTTGCATCTTCCCATTCCTCCCTCCCTCTCGCTTTCCCCTTACTCCCCTCCCTTATGTCTGTGACTGAGGGGGACCTCCTCCCCCTGTATATGCTCATAGGGTATCAAGTCTCTTCTTGGTAGGGTGCTGTGTTTCCTCTGAGTGCCACCAGGCCTCCCCATCCAGGGGACCTGGTCAAATATGGGGCACCAGAGTTTGTGTGAAAGTCAGTCCCCACTCTTCATTCAACGGTGGAGAATGTCCTATCCATTGGCTAGATCTGGGTAGGGGTTCGAAGTTTACTTCCCGTATTGTCCTTGGCTGGTGCCATAGTTTGAGCAGGACCCCTGGACCCAGATCCACCTGTCATAATGTTCTTCATAGCATTCTAACAAAAACAGTGACGGTTCCTTAAAAAGATTCCCAGGGAAGTGGGCCACACTTGGTTTGTACAGAACTTCTTTGCTTCTCCTCTGCAGTCCCATAGCTTCTGGAACATTCCACCACCACCCTCAGGAACAGAGGCTCCCCATTCTTTGTGGCCCGGAAAGGTCTCTGGGACTGTCAGCACCTATAGACACAACTGAAGATTGTAGTCCTAACCCTACAGTCAGAGGTCCCTCCTGCATGTCTGTCAACAAGCTTGTGGCCCCTAACAAGCCCCCACTTAAAAAAAAAGTATTTATTATTATTCATACAGTGCTCTGCCTGCATGTACACTTGCAGTCCAGAAGAGGGCATCAGATCTCTTTATAGATGGTTGTGAGCCACCATGTGGTTGCTGGGAATTGAACTCAGGACCTCTGGAAGAACAGACAGTGCTCTTAACTGCTGAGCCATCTCTCCAGTCCCCAAGCCCCTACTTTTTAAAAGGCTTTATTTTTGTTTGTATGCTTATATTTTAAATCTATGTGTGTGTGTGTGTGTGTGTGTGTGTGTGTGCCTGGATAAAGTTATATGTATGCAGGTGCCTAAGGAGGCCAGAAGAGGACGTCAGATTCCCTGGAGCTGAAGTTGTGAGCCAGTTGAGATGGGTACTGGGAACTGAACTTAGGTCCTCTGGAAGAGCGGTAAGAGCTTAACCACTAAGCCATGTCCCCGGCTTACCTTCACAATCCTTTTGGTTGAGGACAGAAGAGTTGGATGTAACTAAATACTCCTTGGGTAAGACAGTCTTCAAGAAACCTGTTTGTAACATGCATGGCTCTTGGTGCAAGCGTGCATACTCACCCTTCCTTCCTTCCTTCCTTTCTTTCTTTCTTTCTTTCTTTCTTTCTTTCTTTCTTTCCTTCTTTTTTGTTTATGCAGACAGGGTCTCTCTGTGTATCCTTGGTTGTCCTTGAACTTGCTCGGTAGACCAGACTGGTCTTGAACTCAGAGATTGCCTCTGCCTCTGCTTCCCGAGTGCTCAGATTAAAGGAGTGTTTACTCGCCCTTTTGCCCTTCTATCTTGCAGAGCCCCAGGGTCCTTGGACCCCCAGGACACAGAGCCAGAAATCTCCTAGAGGCACCCGTGGGCAGAGTCCACAAGTCTCTACATGCTGTGGTATGGAAAGTCTGTACCGGCATGATTATGGGGAGTCCTGCTCCCCAGGAAAGAAGTCATAGCTGGTAGTAGCAAGGCCTTAGATCTTACCCTTACACCAAAACATTGGTAGTTCCCCCCCCCCCACCCTGTGCTAGAGATGTGTTACAGAGGCATCTACCACTGAACTGCAGCTCCCGCCTTAGGGGGCTCCCTCTCCCCCTCCCACTCCTCCCCACTTCTTCCTTCTCCCAGTTTCTTCCTCTTGCTCCTTAACAGCATTTGGCTTACAGAAAAATTGGGCTAGCGATTCAGGCTCAGCGCTGCTCTCCTGTTTCTTGCTGGGGTGAGCGGCCCCTGACTCTGAGTATCTTGATGAGCTCCTCAGGGCTTATCCAGTGTCGTTCCTCCACCTCAGGGCCCTACCTGGGATACCACTCAACTGTCAGCTCTCAAATTCCACAGGGCTTCTCTTGAGGAGCTGCCTGGCCACTTAAACATTTTTTTTTAATTAAAAAGACAAAACAAGTCAGGCGTGGTGACTCACACCTTTAATCCCATCACTAAGGAGGAAGAGGCAGATGGGTCTCTGTGAGTTCAAGGCCAGCCTGATCTACAGAGTGAGTGCAGAACAGCCAGGGCTACACAGAGAAACCCTGTCTCAAAAAAACAAAACAAAACAAAATAAATAAAAAGTATGTGTTTGTGTGTGTATGTGTTTGTGTGTGTGTGTATGTGTGTGTGTGTGTGTGTGTGTCCATGTCCATTTGATTCCCTGAAGCTGAAGTTCGAGGCCGCTGATATGGTACAGGGATTGGAACTCAGATCTGCAAGAACCTTTAACCACTGAGTCATATCTCCAGCCCTATTTATTTATTTATTCTCAAATAAATTTTTACTGAACTCGTTAGGTTTATTTGACATTGTGAAAAAACAACACAAGAGAACCCATTTCTCACTACCCAGAGTGTTTTGTTTTTTTTGTTTTTGTTTTTTTTTTTGTGGCTGTGGGCCACCCTTCTGTGTTTGTGTGTAGGTGTCTGCAGTGTGGACACTTGGACATGTAACTCTCATTTGGACCACAGTCAGATCTTGGAGGTTCAGCTTGTATCTTCGTAATTCCTTTATTAGAAAACCAGGGAAGTTGCTGGGCACGTCTGTGAGTCCAGCACTTCAGGCTGAGGCAGGGGAATCCTACCCTGCGCTTTATACCAAGATCCTGTCTCAAAACAAAACAAAACAAAAAACCCACAAACAAACAAAACCCAGGACCACTGCCACATACAAACACACTCATGCATATACACACAATAAATAAATAAATGTGACCAAAACCAAACCAATCCAGGAGCTAGTGCGACAGCTCACGTACAAGCATTTGATGCCAAGACCAAGGACCTGAGTTTGTTCCTGGGACTCAGGGTAGAAAGGAGAACTGGCTGGGTTTTTTTGTTTGTTAGTTTGTTAGTCTGTTTGTTTGTTTATTAAATGAGCATGAGGGGGGAAGGAAAGGGAGGAGGGGTACCCCAGAAGAGGAGGGGGAGAGAGGAGAGAGGGAGAACTGGCTTTTAGAAGTTGTGCACACCACACCCTCCTCACACATGCACAATAAATGTAATTAAAACAAACAAATAAAAAACAACCCAAACTAACAAAAAAGCAGGATGAGTACATCTGCAACCCCAGCCCTTAGAAGGTGGAAGCAGAAGGATCAGGAGTTCAAGGACATCCTCGGATACATAGCAAGTTAGAGGGCAGCCTAGGCTACTTGAGAGCCCCTCTCTCAGAAAAACAAAACAAAACAACAAAAGCAAAAAGCAAAGAGCCAGGTGTGGTGGTGCACATTTTTAATCCCAGTACTCAGGAGATAGAGGCAGGTGGATCTCTGTGAGTTCGAGGCCAGCCTGGTCTATAGAGTGAGTCCAGGACAGCCAAGGCTACACAGAGAAACCCTGTCTTTTTTTTTTTTTTTTTTTTTTA
>OU015755.1:62399453-62424091 GCA_907169655.1 Acomys percivali | reverse complement strand
TTTTTTTTTTTTTTTTTTTAGTTTCTTGAGACAGGGTTTCTCTGTGTAGCCTTGGCTGTCCTGGACTCACTTTGGAGACCAGGCTGGCCTCGAACTCACAGAGATCTGCCTGCCTCTGCCTCCCAAGTGCTGGGATTAAAGGCATGCGTCACCACACTCAGTGAAATTTGGATTTTTCACACTGTCTGTTTTTCACTTTCATATACACGGATTTTGTGATTTAGGGATCATGTCTAACGCCCCCAGTGCCAATTTCCTGGGTTCCACCACAGTGATCCGTAACTCTGCAGAACACGGAAATCGAGTTTCCTTGTTTTCCACCATCTTTAGTGTCAGGAATGTCCAGCTCTCTGCTCTCACAGGCCCTTAATGTGTGTCTTCCTTGTTTCCTAGATTATGGTTTCCAAGTTTCATGTCCACCGTGATTCAGGAAAAAGCTAGCACTCTCCACCTTCTGCCCGTGTCTCCTCAGTCCTCCCTGCATTGTCTGCTTCCGTTTCCCCTGGTATGTGATCAGAGCGAGCAAGGCTTGTGATACCGGCCGTCTTAGATTCATTTTCAGTGTTGGCAGTGTCTGTGCTCTCAGCAGGGCCTACGTGCCTTTGGCTACTGAATTCTGTCCTGGCCTTGCCTGTTAGCTGTGTGGCTGCATCTTTGGGCTAGACACCCACTACTGGCCACAGTCTCTAGCAGTGGCAATAGGGACTGGGGTAAAAGTCAAAGATCAGAGGTCAGGAGTTAGGGCAAAATGCATATGGCCTTGGGTGCTTTGGTAGTGGCTGGGGCCTCAGCTCAGGGAGGCAGGTCCTCTGCTTTAGCAAAGAGTCCCCTGGACTTTGTTTCTGGGTTCTATTAAGGCTTTAAATGTCTTCCTGGCCTCAGGCCCTGACGGTCCCCTACCCCACCCAGGGGCACCCTCGCCTGGGCAGTCTGGCTGTCTTTATGGGATCTGCCTCTCCATCACCATCAGATTTCCCTGGGCCTTTCTGAAAAGCGTTACTCAGGAGAAGGGGAGGTCCCCCCACGGCCTTCCTTAGCCTCATGGGCTGCTTTTTTTTTTTTTTTTTTGCTTTGCCCGTCAGGGCCCCATCCAGGAAAGCCTTGGCGGGCCTCGATCCTGTGGTTAAAGTTCAAAGCCCTCTGAGAAGACAGAGCAGGGCATGGGTGGATAGAGTAGCTTGTAGGGCCAGCTCTTGTCTGGTGAGCAATGCAAGTGTGGGGGCACATTGAGATGTGTGGTAGGGCTCTGGATTGGCTCAGGAGACAAGGGCTGGAGGGCTGGAGTCCCCTGCCCCTTTCCCACTGGTCCCCACCGCCATTCGCTGTGAGAGAAATGTGGTGGAAGAGGGCTAGATCCTTCCTAGAAAATAGGCTTTTGGTTTCATACTCCACTGACATGTCCTTCGAGTGCTGATGGAGCCTGCTGGCTTTTAACAGACATTGTTAACGATCCCCGGTCCCCATGTCTCTTAGACACAGGATGATGGGCAGTTTTATGTTCCTCTAGTGAGGCCCTGTATAGCCTGGCAGGGTGTGGCCACGCACTTGTAGTTTATCTGGCAAGGGTCTCTCTCTCTCTCTCTCTCTCTCTCTCTCTCTCTCTCTCTCTCTCTCTCTCTCGCCCTTCTTTGCCGTGGCCTCCCAGCTTCCTGCAGACCCCCAGCCTGTCTGCACTGCACCCGGACTCCCAGCCGAGTTTTCCGCTAGCATCTAAAGCAGGAAAGAATGGGCTCTGCTCCCCAGGAATTGAGCTCTTGTGGTTCATCTTTTGAAAATTAAACCAAATGTTGTGCCGGCTGTCTGGATCCCGTCAGCTATGGATGAACAGGCAGACTTTCCTGTGTTGACACTCACCTTCCTACCTCCCAGCTGGGTAGACATAGGCCACCTCACTGCCTTGGAGTGGCAGGAGAGAAAAGCAAGGTGCCTGCTCACTCTGGGCGACAAGCTTCCTGTGTGCCAGGGCTGGTAAGGTCTATCTTGACAGAGCCAGGCCACCCCAGGTCATACACTTGTATCATTACTTTCCAGCTATCAGGCCTGCCATTCTTGGGCCACAGTGTCCGCAGTTGTGAACTGGGGTCCGTGGCTCCTGTTTCACAGGGTGTAAAGATTAAATAAGTCAATACAAGGGAAAGGCAGGTGTCAATCGCAGATGACTATATAGTGACAATGATAATGGGGACTATGGCAGTGGTAGTGGTGGTATAGGTGATGATGATGATGGTGGTGGTGGTGGTGACAATGGCGGTAGCAATGGTAAAGGCCATGTGGCAGAGATGATGATGGTGTCAGTAGAGATGGGTAACGGTGCTGATGATGGTGGTGACTGTGATGATGATGATGATAGTGGTGATGGTCATGGTGATGATGAGGTCAATTGTGATGATGGTAATAATAATGACAATGGTGACAGTCAATCTTCATTGCCAACTTGACTGGATGAGTCACCCAGGAGACACATCCCTGGGAGTGTCTATGAGCATGTTTTCCCCAGGGGATAGCTGAGTAGGCAAGACCTACCCTGGGTGTGGGTATCACAATCTCGTGGGATAGACCCTTGAGAAAAAGGAAGAAGCCAATTGAACACCCACATTTGTCTCTGCTTCCTTCCTGATGTGCCCAGATGTAAGGGAGTAGCCTCACTCCCCGGCTGCCACTCTTCCCTACCATGAGGGATTGTGTCCACTCAAACTATGAGCCAACATAAATCTCTCTTTACTTTAGTAATTTTATGCCGGTATAATAGGAGAAGTAGCTCATACAGTGATGGTGGTAATGTTGATGGTAAAGATGACAGTGGTGACAATAACTAAGGTAGGCTGAAGAGCCCTTCCATCTTGAGCATTCCAGTCCAGAGGCTAGCAGGACACCCCCTGAGGATGCCTGGCCTTGCCTCTGAGTGTGGAAGACAGGTGGGATTATAACATAGCAGCACATTATTTTTTAAGATTTATTTATGTATAGTGTTTTGTCTACATGTACACCTGTATACCAGAAGAGGGCACCAGATCACATTCTAGATGGGTGTGAGCCACCATGTGGTTGCTGGGAATTGAACTCAGGACTTTCAGAAGAATAGCCAGTGCTCTTAACTTCTGAGCCATCTCTCCAGCCCCAGCACATTATTTTTTAAAAGATTTATTTGCTTGTTTGTTTAATTATGTGTGTGTGTGTGTGTGTGTGCGCGCGCTTGCTACATGCACACGCTTATCTGTGAAGGCCGGAAGATGTCAGATCCCCTTGAACAGGAATTACAAGATGTGAGCTTTCTGATGTGGGTGTGGGGAACCAAACCCAGGTCCTCTGAAAGAGTGGTAACCACTCCTAACAGCTAAGCCATCTCTCCAGCTCGGAAGGTGATGACGTTTGTGTTCACTTCCTTAGAGTCATTTCCTTTAAAGAGTTTGAGGCCAGCCTGGAGGTCAGCCTGGTCTACAAAGCAAGTCCAGGATAGTCAAGGGGTTCTCAAATAAATTTTTACTGAACTCATTGTTAGGTTTATTTGACCTTGTGAAGAACCCTGCCTCGAAACTCACCCCCCCTACCCCCAAAACAAAGATGCTGGGATATAGATTAGCTGATAGTGTATATTCTAGGCCCTGGCTTCCATCCCCAGAACAGGGGAGAGGGGGGGGGGGAGGGGGAGGGAGAGAGAGGGAGGAGGGGAGGGGGAGGGAAAGGGGGAGAGAAAGGGGAGGGCAGAGAAACACAGAGAGGTAGACACGGAGATAGAGACACAAAGACATACAGAGACAGAGAGACAGAGGCAGAGATAGAGAGACACAGAGACAGGGATGTCCTTAAAAAGCTCGAGACAAAAGCTCTCTTGCCACCAAGCCTGGCAACCTGAATCCGATCCCAAGGATCCACTAGGTCAGTGAAGAAAACCGACCCCTGAAAATTGTCCTTTAGCCTCTACATGTTTTCTGTGGCATGTGCACCCTCTCACAAAATAAATAATTACATAGATTTTTTTATTTTTGTTTTAAGTTAGAGACTGGAGACATGGCTCAGTGGTTAAGAGCACTCGCTGCTCCTGCAGAGGACCTGGGCTGTGTTCCCAGCACCCACATGGCTGCTCACAACGGACTGATAACTCCAGTTCTAGGAGAGTCAATGTCCTCTTCTGACCTCCACAGGAACCAGGCACACAAGTGATACATATGCACATTCATATACATAGGACTAAAAAAAAAAAAAAAAAACCCTTGGTTTAAAAACCATTAAATAATCTTTAAAAGGATTTTTAAAAAGAAGAACCCACATACCCTCAGCACAGAGAGTATGCCTGAAGGATGAATGCCAGGGCTGTGGGTGTCACCCCAGTGACCTGCAGAGAAGGGAAATGCAGCAAGGACGGCCATTTCCAGCTGTGTGTTTGTGCAGCTTCATCTTGGCTCAGACCAAAAGCTACAATAGATAGGAGGCTGAGAGACTGTTGCCCAGGGCCCAAGACAGGTCCCGTGTTATTGGAGCAGTTGGGATTTTTTTTTTTTTTTTTTTTTTTTGGTTTCTTAGGTTCAGCTATAAGATAATTTAAGAACAAATGCAAGGAAACTCAAAGACCATTTTATTAGAATTCGAGAGAAAAAACAACATGGCAGGCAAGAAGTGACTCTTGCAGCTGCCAGGAGGAGGAACGAAACCCTGCCTTTTGTGTCAGGGGTCCAAGAAAGCAGGCAGGTTCAGCTGGCCTGTGGGAGCGGAAGGGGCGGGTCGGAGGGTGGGGCTTCAGAGGCATGACGGAAGCCCAGGGTGTTAGGGAAAGCATGCTTAGGCTCTTGGTTGGTATCTGAAAATAAAAGGAACCGAAGGAAAAGTTAACCATTTCTGAAATCTTACTCAGAAAAGCAGGAGGGCTGCATGGTTCAGACTTTGTGGATGGCTGCCATGAGGGCGGGGCTTTGGGGAAGGATAAATACATTATCCTTAACAGGCCAATTACTCTTTCCATCTTTTCCGACGTGTCTTTAGGTGATCAGCTTTCCTGAGGAGGAGTTGCTTGGCCAGGTGATTGGCAGGGCTATCAGGAGGAACTCTTCAGGTTGGGGCGGGGGGTGGGGGTGAGGGTGGGGGGGTGGCAGGCAATAGTCTGTAATATTCCTATTTTGGGCACAGATGATAGCGTCTTTCCACACAGGGTCAGAGGTTGGCTCCATTCCCCTGACCAGGAGGAAGCAGCTTTCCCCTTAATGAGTCTAAACAACACCAGGCAGGTTATCACCACCTTTTTCTTTCATAATTTAAGTCTTTGTTGTTGTTTTTTGAGACAGGGTCTCTCTGTGTTAGCCTTGGCTGTCCTGGACTCACTTTGTAGACCAGGCTGGCCTTGAACTCACAGCGATCCGCCTGCCTCTGCCTCCCAAGTGCTGGGCGTTTTACTCCCGGCCCTCATAATTTAAGTCTTAAGAAGAGAATTGTGTTGTTTTCTTTTCTCAGAGAAATGGGAAGTGGAGTTCAAAGCGGCCACTGAGGGAGGGGCCCATCCTCAGTAGACTGTAACACCCCCCCACACACACACACACAGGGTTTCTCTGTGTAGCCCTGGCTGCCCTGGAACTCACACTGTAGACCAGGCTGTCCTCAAACTCAGAGATCCACCTGCCTCTGCCTCCCAAGTGCTGGGATTAAAGGTGTGTGCCGCCGCCGCCACCACCACCACCACCACCACCACCGGCACCTCTAAACTTTGAATATTTGTCTAGCTACCTAAAACCCACACCCCGAGGTCCCCTGACAGGCCTCAGGCTCCACTTACCCAAAGCATGGCTTGTCTTTGGACATGGCTTGGCATCATCTGGGGGGCAGTCCCCTTGTTCTCAGCCAAGCTGGGTCCCTGGGTTTTGATTCCTGTTCACAACCCTTCTCACTAATCAGAGGTGTCTCTGTGTCACCAGCAGCCAGGAGGGTCCTTTTACCCCACCCTCATTCTCCAAGCTTCTTACCTTGTGCCCAACAAGGCACTTTCTCTTCTGTCTTGGTCTGCATCAGGCCAGTGAGCTCAGTCTCATGTGGAAGGTGCTGGCTCCCACTGCCTGAGGTCCTTGGGGGCTGAGCTCTGAGCCCTTCCTCTGGGCTCCAGGCACCACCTCCAGTTCTCCTGGGCCTCACTTTCTCTGGACTCTTTACTGAGCCAGTCAAATGGCTCTAGAGCAGGGTTAAAACCTGCCACCACGCCAGCCACTGAGCCCCTCCTTGGCAGGCAGAGCTCAAGTGGGTTTTGCGAGCAGTACGATGACGTCATTCAGGCAGAGTCTCCAGGGAATCCTAAATTTCAAGCACCTTCTACCTGGAGAAGGTGATGGATTAGATCAGATTTCTGGAAAGAGGCCAGATACAGTCAGATGCTTCTCTTGGTCCCCATCCCCCACCACACTCACTGTACCTGCTCCCCCCCACCCCCACCCCCACTCCACTCCCTACAGGAAGGTGTCTGAGGATAAAGGCAAGAGCATTCTGTTTCACTCTGTGCATTTGCTCTTGTCATAACTTTAAGTCCAGGAGGGCTTTTGGCCATGAGTGCATTTTCTGCAGGACTGAGTGGATGAGAAAAAAAAAACAAAAAAAAACTTGTTGCTAAACCTGGCAACCTGAATTTAATTCCAGGATTCACACAGTGGAAGGAGAGAACTGCCTCCCAAAAGTTGTCCTCTCTGACCTCCCAAGCAGGAAGTGGCATGTGCGCGCCACACACACACTCACACACAGAAGCTCAAGGGCAGCTTGATTTGAATTTAGAAGACCCCTCACCCCCCGCGCAGGCAGCTTTAGCTCTCAGCAGTGGCCCATCTGCTCCTCTTCTGGCCTCCCCACTGCCTGGTGCGTTTGAGCTGATGCCATGCCCAGAGAAACAGAATTAAAGCCAGGTGTGATGGCACACATCTGTAATCTCAGCATGCAGGGGTCTGAGACAGGCAGGGTCTCCATGAGTTTCAAGGCCAGCCTGGGCTACAGGATAACCATTTTGTCTCACCATAACAAGGGGAGGCTCACTTGGTAAAGCTCTTGCTGTGTAAACATGAGGACCAGAACTAGGTATCCAGAACCTACATAAAAAAAGATGGGTGTGAAGCTGGGTGGTGGTGGCGCATGCCTTTAATCCCAGCACTTGGGAGGCAGAGGCAGTCGGATTGATGTGAGTTCGAGGCCAGCCTGGTCTACAAAGTGACTCCAGGACAGCCAAGGCTACACAGTGAAACCCTGTCTTGAAAAAACAAAAAACACAAACAAAAAAGCTGGGTGTGTGCTCACCTTGGCAGCCCATATACTAAAACTGGAACGATACAGAGACGATTAACATGGCCCCTGTGCAAGGATGACATGCAAACACATGAAGCAGTCCATATTTAAAAAAAAAAAAAGCTGGGTGTGGTCATATGCACCACATATGTGGTCATATGATCTCTGGGGCTCACTGGCCAAGCAGTCTAACCTAACTGGTGAGCAAAAGGCTAATGAGAGACCCTGTCACAACGGCGGTACACGATATTCATGAGGGTGACATCTGAGGTTGTCCTCCAGCCTTCACCTACATGTCACACAGGTAGCCCACTCCCCGACACGATGCCCCCACCACCACCACTTAAACAACAGTAACAGCTAGACTTCCCCGTCTGCCCCAAGCCTGCCAGTCTTGAGCATGTTCTCCG
Organism: Acomys percivali; assembly: GCA_907169655.1. Lineage (NCBI taxonomy): Eukaryota > Metazoa > Chordata > Mammalia > Rodentia > Muridae > Acomys > Acomys percivali. The sequence continues at coordinate 62,416,439 of OU015755.1, read as the reverse complement.
ATACTGCTGTATGAGTGAGGACTTAGACCACAGCTCCCAACCATGTCTATGCGGAAAAGGACACACAGTGGAGCCAAACTGCATCCCAAGAGCTGTCGGCTCAGAGGCAAGGCATCCTGGGCACTAGAGCACAGAGGTGTGGCTGCTGGTGTTGGCCCTGTGTACACTGATAAGTACACCTTGCAGGGTCAGGTCAACACTTGGGGCTTCTTCCTCCTGACCCAGAGGCTGACAGCCTACAGAGTCCATGTCCATGTGCCCTCGGCGGCCCCTCTCGCCCCAGCATGTGGTGGAGGAACCTGGCTAAAGAGGATCTGGCTCCTACCCATCATTTCCCCTGGTTGTCCATCTGGTGCTGGTCTTGGTACTGCAGAGCTGCAGAGCAATGCCGAGTCTAATCCCAGGATCCAGGAAGCGGAAGAGAAAACTGGCTGCCAAATGTTGTCTTCTGACCTCCATGAGCATGATCTAGCATGTGCAAACACACACACACACACACACACACACACACACACACACACACACACAAACACACACACGCGCGCTCGCGCGCGCGCTTGCGTGCGCACATGCACGCATACACACACTTACACTCAACAAAAGCTCAAGGACACACACACAAGTATATGCACACTCAACCAAAGCTCAAGGACCCGCTCACCCCCTGAGCGGGCAGCTCTAGCTCTCAGCAGTGGCCATAGGAGGAGATGGAGACGAGAAGGGGAAAGCTGAGGCAGGAAGGAGCTCACGTGACAGGGAGGGCGCTTCCGAGAGAAAGATGCCCAAAGCACCAGGAAAAGCAGACTGGCCTGGCATCTGGAAGACACAGGTGAAAGAATCAAAAAAACAAAACAACAACAAAACCCCAAACTTGTATCTTTCTGATTCCATGACTCAGAAAGGTAGGCAGACCCAGCCAGATCTCAGGACCCAGGACCTGTTCAGCTGATACAGACGCACTGAGAGTAGGGGTGGGATGGGGACAGGAATTCTGGGAAAGAAAGGTACAGTATCTCATTAAAGAAAAAAAATTATTCCTCCTATCTCTTTATCAAGGCTTAAGGTGAGCCCACCTTCCTAGGAGTGGTCCCTCAGTCAGGTAACTGACCCAACTGGAATGTTAGGTCTCTACCCAAGTAAGAGACTATTCTTTTCACCAGAAGGAATTTTTTCTTAACAGGCCTTACTCTTTTTTTTTTTTTTTTTTCGAGACAGGGTCTCTCTGTGTAGCCTTGGCTGTCCTGGACCCGCTTTGTAGACCAGGCTGGCCTCGAACTCACAGTGATCCACCTGAACAGGCCTTACTCTTAACAGTGGTTTGCCACACATCAGGATGGGGTTGGATTCTATTGGCCAGGAATAATTTAGTGGACAGTTGTCCCCACAGGACTGATGGGATGGGTCCTCAGTGAAAGGGAGAATCCCAGGATGTCTGTGGGTTGTCCTCTGACTACTACAGGTGGAATCCAAAGGGCCTGACCTGTGGCCATTTCCCTGGGGGGAGGGCAGGAGAAAAGAGGAGATGAGAGGGAAAGGGAGAGTGGGGGAGGGGGGAGGGGAGGGGAGGGGAGGGGGGGGTAGTGGATGTAAACATGTTTTTGTTTTGATCCCAAGTGTGGGATGAGATACAGACTTGTGAGAGAACAGGTGAGGCCACTAGAAGAGGCACCGCCTCTTTCGGGGGCGTGGTCTTTGCCAGCTGAAAATCATCCTAGTAAGGACTCCGAGAGGAGATACATATACAAGCCCAAAACAAGAGGTTGGGCTTTTTGGTCTTGGTAACTTTTCCTATGGTTTGGCTATTCTTCGCTCCACTTTGAGAAGCTCCTAGAGAGAACTGCTCCAGAGAACGCTTTGGGGTTCCGGGTTCCGGGTTCCGGCTGCTGCTCCGGGTTCTGGTTACTGCAGTTGCAGTCACCTTTGCTGAATTGCCGGTTTGCTGTTTAATGAGTCTGCTGGAATCCTGCCAACTACCCGTGGACCTGCTCCCAGGAACTGAGTGGAACTGAGTCTAAGGTCTCTTTCTCCGCCCCCATTAACCTCTTTTCTCTCCTAGGTAGGATAGGTGGTTTGGAAGGGAGGTATAAGCATTCAAGAACCCCAAATAAAGTAGGTTTGAAAACTTCAAAGCCTACAAAGGGGAGGCATTGGGGGGAGGGGGGAACAGCTTCTTGAGGGCCAGTGACACACAGGGCCCAGTGTCAATAATCAGGATAGGCTGTGTCCATAGGTGCCTTTGGTTTTCAGGCTGTAGGTCTGCGTGTTGCCCCTTGAGAATGCACGAGGCCAGCTGAGAACGGTAGGGTTGACGTGGCTGGCACCTGATGCTTTGGCTCAGCACGTGATTTTGGATTTTGCCCCCAATATTGGGGATTGGACCTAGGACCTTATGCATGCTGCTCAGGTGCTCTGCCACCGAAATACATCCTCAGTTGTTCTAGCATTATGTCGTCCCTGGACTGTGACGCTGTGTGCCTATAGAGCAAGGGGCGCCTAGGTCACTTGGAACCGGGGGTGCGTGAGTCTTCGCCAAGTGGCAGTATCAAGATGCTAAATGGCAGTGAATGAACCAACTGGGACAGGGGCTGGGATGCACAGGATGCACACCGAAGCCATGATCTTCCTTGTCACTAAGGAGGCTAGCTGACATGTTGGTAGGGACTTTGTTCCTCTAACAGCCTGGAGACCACACTACTCTTCAAAGCGGCTCCCAGAGCAGCCCCCCAGGCATGCAGACAAGGATCAACAGGGAGGAGAGGGAGCTCAGGGTGAGAGTCCCTTGGCACAGCCCTGTTGGGTTGTATCTTTAGCTTCTTAAACAGTACTGTGTGTCCCGCTGCGGGAGTGATTCCCATCATATGGTGGGAACACGAGAAATCAAAGGCTGTGATCAGCACAGTTTGGGGTGAGAGGATGTGAGGGCCGAGTGAAATTGGATGAAAGAAAATGAGGCAAAGTGCAGGAGGCACAGGTTGGAGGGTGCTGCACAGGCAAGGCCTTCATCCTCTGCCTTTGATCTCAGTGGGCGGTTCTCTGAAGAGGCCTGGGAGACTTCCTGCTTTCTCTGCAGAGCAGCTACTGGCTGCTGCTGTGTTATAGGGGTCAACTTGAGTGTTCATTGGTGTGAGTGTGTGTGTGTGTGTGCATGTGTGTGTCCTCACGCTTGCACAGCGAGCACTCCATTGGGCCCTCTCCTCAGTCTGTGTACGTATTCACTGTATCAAAGTGAGCGATGTGTGGTGTTTGGTACATTGACCACTGCACAGCCCCTGCCTCTGCCTGGTGCCAGAACATCACCGTCAACCCAATAGGAACTCTCAGGTTCAGGGTTTCTCTGTGTTAGCCTTGGCTGTCCTGGACTCACTTTGTAGACCAGGCTGGCCTGGAACTCACAGTGATCTGCCTCCCTCTGCCTTCCTAGTGCTGGCATTAAAGGCGTGCGCCACCACGCCTGGCTTCAGGTTCAGGGTTTTATGTGGACTCATGAGTGTGTTTCTTGCTTGGTACATGCCTAGAGACACAGTTGCTAGGTCATATGACAATTTTGCACATGTTCAGTTTTTAGCATTTCTGGTAGCTGCTCTTCTCCGTGAGCCTGGTGACCTGCTGCTTTTCAGTGTTAAAAGCTTTTTGCAGGGCAGAGGATGTCGCTCAGCAGCAGAAGGGTGCCTGCCTGGCTTCCCTGTGCAAGGACCTGGCTTCCAACCCCAGGACTGCACAGCAAAGACAAAAACAAACCAAGTGTTCCTATGACACATGGCAGGGTCTGAGCCCATGGTGAAGACCTTGGGGACAGGTCCTTCTGTAAGACTTGCTGGCTATGCAAGATGGCAGGAGGTTGGCACTGATGCGTCTCAAGAAAATGACTTCAAGGTCAGTGCTTGTCACAAAAGCCCATGAGCACTATGGTTTCTTCCATACCTGTAGGCAGCCAGGGGCTTGCTTGTGAGCTGGAAAGGTGGTCTGTACCCACAGCCACCCCTACCTTCTCACTGGACTCATTCCAGGAGTATCCCCTTGGGAAGGCCTTTTTGATCAAGGATGAAAGGTTCTGTTCTTTTCTTAGTTCCATGGCTTCAGAACAACAGGGTGGCCCAGAGCCTTTGGTCCCACAGGCTGCATCTCCACCAAGGACAGCAGGGTGGACCAAGGCTCTCCCATAGTGGGAGCAGGCTTCGAAACAGAGTGTGGGCTAGGTAACAGAGGACAACTGTTTGGGGGGGCTGATGTAAAGTTAATAACCTGAGTGACCGGCTGCTGTCAGGAAAGAGTGCAGACAGAAGATTGGTTCCTCTGTTCTGGAGGCCAGGGTCGGGTTGCAGGCGGGGCCTGATCCCTCAGCCGATGACCCCTGCCATGCCTCTCCACACCATGCTGCTCCTTTGTTCTAGCTTCATTCCCATTGCTGTGATAAGATATCCCTGGCCAAAGCAGCTGTAAAGGGAGGCTTTATTCGGCTCACAGTACAACTATCATTGCATGGAAGTCGGGGCTGGAACTTAGGGTGTCACATCACGGCCAAGAGGAGAGAGAGACAGTGGATGTACCCGTGCTACTGTTTGCTGATTCCTCTCCAGGAGATAGTACTATCCCCGTTAGAGAGGGTCATCCCATTTCAATGACAGTCCCCCTACAGGCCAACTTGATCTAGACTGGTGGTTTCCAATCTGTGGTGGAGATCCCTTTAGGGGTCGCATGACAGATATCCTGCATATCAGATATTTGCATTATAATTCATCACAGTAGAAGAATACAGTTATGAAGTAGCAATGAAATAATTTTACAGTTGGGGGTCACCACAACATGAGGAGCTGTATTAAAGAGTGGCAGCGTTGGGAAGGTTGAGAACCAGTGCTCTAGATAATTCTACAATCGAAACCTTCTCCCCTTCCTTCCTTCCTTCCTTCCTTCTTTCCTTCCTTCTATTCCCCTTCTGAGACAGTGTTTCTCTGTGTAGTCCTGGCTGTCCTGGAACTTGTTCTGTAGACCAGGCTGGCCTCAAACTCACAGAGATCCACCTGCCTCTGCCTCCTGAGCAATGGGATTAAAGGCGTGCACCACCATTTCCTGGCTTGAAACTTACTTTATGATGATTCTAGGTTGTGCCAATATGACAGTTAAAGCTACCCAGAACGTCCCTCCAGGCCCGTCACTCTATCCCAGCGTGCCTTTTCCACGCTGCTCCACACTCCACGGGACATCACCCTACACCCTCCATCTGACAGCTGTTGGTGGCTCTCCCCTGCCTCTGCCTCCTGTGGCAGCTCCAGGTATCCTTTGTTTTGTGGCTGCATCACTCTGCCTCTGTCGTCACACATCCTCTACCTTGGCATCTGCCTCTCTCTCTCCTGTGTCTTCTATATGGACAGGATGCTCTAATTTTGGTTATTGTTTTTGAGATAAAGTCTCACTTTGGTTTTTGTTCATTTGTTTGTTTTGGATTTTTGGAGATAGGGTCTTACTATGTAGCCTTGGCCAGCCTTGAACCCCATAGAGATCCACCTGCCTTTGGCTTCCCAGTGCTGAGAGTAAAGTCGTATGCTATGATGCCTAGCTTTGTTTATTTGGTTTTAGACAGGCTCTCAAGTAGCCAAAGCTGGCCTCGAACTCTTGATCCTCGTCTTTACCCCCTCAGTATGAATTTTGGGGAGCCATTCAACCTGTTCCAGTGACTGCAGCCTCGGTGACAATCTGCACTAGGAGCAGGGCATTCGGGATTCTAGTTACTGTGGGCACAGAGTTCTCAGCGCTGTCCACTGTCCCCCTCCTACTGGGCTTCTGAAGCCTGGTGCCCCAGGACCCCCGGAGTCTCTGCCTGGTCATGGGGCTGCCAAGTCAGCACCTCTTTAGCGGAGCAGGAAGCCCTCCCTCCCTTAGGGAGACCGCAGGCTTTATTTTTATTCAATCCCAGCCGTTCTGTGGTTTTTGGAGATGGCCTTTAAGATTTGTTTTTTTTGATTTTTATCTCAAAGAGGATGCTGGAAAGCATGGATCTGGCTCCAGGAAAAACATGCATGGAGAAGAGAGGGATTGAGCTTGGATCATGCTCAGCAGTACATGGCCTGACTGGCTGGCCTGGGGGTGGTGGTGCTGGGGTCTCTGAGGAGGAGATGCCTCAGGGAGTAAGACCTTCGGCCTTTGCACTGAAAAGCCCAGGCCCAGCGTTTCTGATAGTAGATGTGGGCAGCTCTTGTTTTTCTACCATGTGTTGTGGCTACGAGGCTAAGCCTGTTTCCTAAGTCCTGGCCATTTTCTCTCTCACCTCAGATCTAAGCGTGAGTCCTGTCTGGAGATCAGGTCTGGCCCATGAGGGTCCTGTTTTTCTGGCGACCCTGGTTAATACTGTACAAGCTGCCTGGAAGAGAAGGGCAGGTCATTGCAATGTTTGTGGGCTCCATCCTGTGTCATGCACAGATCAGTCTGGGAAGAAGGGACCAATTCTCCCTGGAGAAGAGCTGCAGGTTAGGCTGTGACCTTGCAGATGGCCTTGGTGTACCCACCCCCACTATAGACACTGCCTTTGGTGACCCCAATTCAGTTTCTATTTTTTTTTTTTTTTTTTGGTTTTTCGAGACAGGGTCTCTCTGTGTAGCCTTGGCTGTCCTAGACTCACTTTGTAGACCAGGCTGGCCTCGAACTCACAGCGATCCGCCTGCCTCTGCTTCCCAAGTGCTGGGATTAAAGACGTGCGCCACCAGCGCCTGGCCCAATTCAGTTTCTTGTCCTCTCCCGACAGGAGACTAGTTTTGCACTTAAAGTAAAACAGCATTGACCATGGTCCAATCCTGAAGACACACCTCAGATGGTGAGGTGGGAGGGAGGGAAAGAGAGAGGGAGGGAGGAAGGGTGTGTGTGTATGTGTGTATTGTAAATTCTTAGAGGAGAGTAACATAACCAACCTTTGTTTTGCTGTTCCTGGTATCTAGGCTAAGTCCTTATGCTGAATGCTGAGTGCGAATGCTGATGTTGGATACTGGCTGCTGATGCTGGGAGCTGATGCTGATGCTAGATGCTGATGCTGATGCTGATGCTAGATGCTGATGCTGGATGCTGATGCTGGATGTTGCATGCTGAGTACTGCTCAAGCTCAAGGGCTCACAACTTTGGTCAGTGTACTTCGCTCTCCATCTACTGGGCTCTAAAATGGAATACTCCCAAAGGAGAAGGAAAGGGCAGGGCCGTGTTTTGTCCTGTACTCTGCTCTGTGAGCAATTGGAATATGGCCACACTGGAAACCTGGCTTCCCCCAATACAATTTCTCAGTCCATGGCCCAGTTTCCCTATCTGGGAATTGGGGCGTTAAAATTGCCAATCTCCTTGGAGCAAGGCTTTCTGTGTAAAGACAGAGGTGATGGCTGCTGTGTGGTGGGCATTGACCGCTGCAGGGTGTCTGGGTGTGTACAAACATGTAGATGGACTTGTACATCTGTGTGCATATATGCTGCAGACTGATCATTCTGGTATTCATGGTAGCAGGTGATGTCCTGTGGCTGTTTGGCACTTGCTTCTGCACCTGCCATTGGGAGGCAGGGTCCTGAGGCCATTCATTTGCCCCCTGCTGAAGCCTTTAAGTGGGCATAAGGTGCTTCCTGGCTAGACAGCTCTCCTGGGGTTTCTGTCAAGCAAGGCTGTTTGTACCAAGTGGATTGTTGGTAGTCAGTCCTCCCAGGAGCTAGCCAGCATGCAGATATCGCTCAAGGCACCACAGTCATTTGAGCTACTGGCTAAGTGGTGGTCTGCAGAGCCTGTGGCCAGTGAGGCTTCAACCCAGCCTTCAGCACACCCTGATTTACTTTGCACACAGATGTGCAGTGGCGACTCAGTCCTTTCCTTCGTAGTTTCCTGTCTGCCTGTCTCTTCCATATCCTCTGGGCTCTCTCTCCTGCAGCCCCTTTCTTTCCTTTCCTTTCTAGAGGCCTCCTGTGCATCCTCATTAGCATTTGAAAGAGTCTCATTTGCATTTAACAGGCAGAGGTGGCTTCAAGCCTGGGTAGATTTGAGAAAAGAGCACAGACCCGCTCCACATCCTGTGGACAGGAGGAGGTGGCAGTCAGTGCCTGGGCCTCCAGGAAGCAGGATTTTAGGACCTGGGAAGGCTTAATTTAGTGGCGTCGGTCTGTGCTAACTAACCCCCTTTTAGGACTTAGGCTCTGTGTTTGCGCTACTTTTTTAGGGTTCCCCTGCTACAATATTGTAAACTGGACGCTTAAGCAACGGTCCGGCAGCAAACGTCTGTCATCCCAGCTGTTGGAAGGCTGGGGCAGGCTATCCTGCTGCCCTGAGATGAACATGCTTGTGTCTATGATGGCAGAATTTATTGATTTCATTGAATAACAATAAATTTTCAGAGCTCAGCAGTTTCTATGACAGCAACTTGTCATATAACCTCCCCTACCTAGATAATCCAGGCCAGGGTGATCTAGGGTCTTTAATTCTAATCTTAAGTACTAGCATTAACATTCATATCACACAGCATGCATTAAATACATCTATGTACCTGTACACAGACGTGTGGCTTACAGGATGAATGCGAGTTAAAGAGGTTGCAGCAGAATTCTAAAGGTTGCGGAAGTGGGCTGAGAGGGGTCTGTATCAGTGAGATAATGAGCCAGACCAGTGTTGTGAGGGTTCAGCTGTGAGGCGAAAGGCTGTACCAGGTCCAGAAGCCCAAACAGGTAGATGGCAGCCAGGCAAGCGGCAACAGCAGGGGACTAGGTGAGCTGGAGCTCAGAGACAGTAGGAGACCAACATTCTAGGTATCAGATGATAGGCTGGTGTGGGGCCACACCATTGCAGAATTAGGTATTTATTACTTTTGGGGGTCCCAACATGGGACTTACAACCTTTGCGTGGTCTGGTGTGTCTGATGAGTTCTGGGGTTTTCTGTGATGTGATATTTTAATAAACCACACGGCCCCTACAGTCTCAGTTTATCTTGATGAACCTAGAGGGTGGCTTCTTTCTCTCTCCAAATGACTCACTTCTCAGTCTGTGCTGGATAGTGGTGCTTGAAAGTTTTGGGGTCCACCCAACAAGGGTTGCAATAACCTTTCTTTCTCAAGACGGAGTAAAGGGCTGGGCAGATAGGGCAGTGGGTAGAAACACTTGCCTCCAAACCTGATGACCGGAGTTCAATCACCAGGAGCTACATGGTGGAAGGAAAGAACCAACTCCTGCAAGTCCTCTGATCCCCGCGCCGCCCCACCCCCACCCAAATGCACGCTGTAGGACACCCAAACTCATTCACACACACATGAATAAACAGAATGCTTTTTCTCTGTTTTTTTTCAAGACAGAGTTTCTCTGTGTAGCCTTGGCTGTCCTGGACTTGATTTGTAGACCAGGCTGGCCTCAAACTCACAGCGATCCACCTGCCTCTGCCTCCCGAGTGCTGGGATTAAAGGTGTGCTCTACCACCGCCCGGCTCAGAATGCTTTTTTTAAAAATGAGTAAAAAACTGGGGCCGGGTGTGGTGGCGCATGCCTTTAATCCCAGCATTTGGGAGGCAGAGGCAGGTGGATCGATGTGAATTCAAGGCCAGCCTGGTCTACAAAGTGAGTCCAGGACAGCCAGGGCTACACAGAGAGACCCTGTCTCAAAAACAAAACAACAAAACAAAACAACAACAAAAAACTGCTTGTAAAATGGAGCCTCCAGGGAAAGGCACAGCCTGAAAAACTACTGCTTCATACAACATGGAGTAAGTTGGAGTAGGCCATAGCTAGATTGCAGTTCCTGGGCTACAGAGTGAGTTCCAGTTTAGCGTGGGCAGCTTAATGGGATTCTATATCAAAATAAAAAGTGAGCTGGGCGGTGGCGGTGCACGCCTTTAATCCCAGCACTCGGGAGGCAGAGGCAGTTGGATCACTGTGAGTTCAAGGCCAACCTGGTCTACAAAGCGAGTGCAGGACAGCCAGGGCTACACAGAGAATGCCTGTCTTGAAAAAGCAAAAATAAAAAATAAAAAAATAAAAAATAAAGAATAAAATAAAATAAATAAATAAAATAAAATAGTGAAAGGGGGGTGAGGGATGCCCCTTGGGGGCAGAATGCTTTTCTAATGTGCGGGAGGCCCTGGGTTCAATTACCAGTGCTACAACAAAACAAAACAACACAACCCAAAGCAGATGAATGTTCTCTTAGTTCTGGAGGCCTTGGTTTGCAGGCCAAGCTCAGCAGGGTCAGACTCCCTCAGAGTCTTACAGAGAGGACCCTGCCAGGCTCAGCGGCATCTGCAGCTGCCAGGGCGCCGGGGACGAGTTTCTGGAACAGTGTCTCTGGTCAACAGATGCCAGTTCATCTTTTTAGCTTTCAGCTTAAAAAAAAAAATTAAATCACATTTATTTACTTACTGTGTATGTTTACGTGTGAGCCGTAGCACATTTATGAGGTCAGAAGATGACTTGCAGAAGTTGCTTCTCTCATTGTACCTTGTGGGTCTCAGGATTTGAACTCAGGTCATCAAGCTTGGCAGCAAGTGCTTTTGCCCTCTGAGTTTTCTCTTCAGCCAAGTCTTTAATTTTTTATTTTGTTTTATGTTTTTACACAGGGTCTCTCTATTATGTAGCCCTGGCTGTACTGAAACTCCTTATGTAGACCAGGCTGGCCTTGAACTCATAGAGTACATTAAGGTATGTACCGCCATACCTAGCTTTTCCAGCCTAGTTTTTTTTTCTTTCTTTTTTTTGGTTTTTTGAGACAGAGTTCTCTGTGTAGCCTTGGCTGTCCCAGACTCGCTTTGTAGACCAGGATGGCCTCGAACTCACAGAGATCAGCCTGCCTCCACCTCCCAACTGCTGGGATTAAAGGCGTGTACCACCACGCCTGGCCAGCCCAGTTTTTAAACTTTTTTTTTTTTTATGTTGAAATAATCTCAAATTTAGACATTATAGAAAGTGTAATTATTTCCCATGTTGAGTCATGAACCAAATGTAGATGTAATCAGCAGGGTGTTGCATCTGCCCCTGAGACATGGCACCTTTGAGGATATGCCTTTCAGGATGGGCATCCTCTCAGAATCATGTGACCTGCACACTGTGTGGCTTTGCCTTGCTCCTCACACCTCCTCATGCAACAGCCTTTACGTTCTTCTTCCTCACTGAGTTGGGAGTGTCTAGGGGGGCTCTCCGGTGTAATCATAGCCCTGTATGTGTAAATTACAGTAAATTCAATCTCCCATTCTTAGTTGTATCTCAGAGGGACCCTGCACCGGATAGCGTGGACATGGAAGTGCACGATCTGCCTAGCTCTAGGGAGGTCCACGCATGACCTGCTACCTGCAGTCAGCCTGTACATACCAACTGCTTCATGTGTTTTTTTTTTGCATGCATGCATACAGGTATATATGTTGTGTGCATATTGTATATGTGTGCATGTGTGTGGGCACACGTGTGTGCAGGTGCATGTGCATATGTATACATATGGGTGTGGAAGCCCAAAGTTACCATTGGGTGTCTTCTTCAGTCACCCTCTTTATTTATTGAGGCAGCATCTGTTACCTGGAAGCTACTAATCCCAGCTAGTAAGCTTGCCCTGAGGAACCCCATCTCAGCCTCCATCTGTCAGATTTTTATGTGGGTTCTGGGGATCCAAATTCCAGTCCCAATCCCTCCAGCTCCTTTCAAGGTTTTTAGGTTCTCCCCGACGCCTCTGTGTAGCTCTCTGGGCTGATTCCTCAGGGCTCTGCTGAGCAGCCATAGGCATCTGCTTTGTTCCTGGTCAGAGGCAGGAAACAGGCCAAGGAGAGCTGCTCCCAAATGCTTGGAACCAGAAGTCTTTCAAAGTGGGACATTGTTTTTTATTTGGCCTTTTTGTGTAGATTCCATCCACTGAGTCTGAAACTCCCAAAAGTCTGAAAATACCCTGGGACATTTTTCATTCAAGAATTTTCAGATTGGAGATGCTCAGGCGACACTGGCTTTTCCTCAGCCAATGGGGCGATGGGACTAGGACACCCCCTCCCTCCTCATCGTGTGTGTGTGTGTGTGTGTGTGTGTGTGACTATAAATAGGGTTGGACACACACCTGTAATCTCAGCCCTTGGAGGTGGAGGCATTTTATGGATTCCCATAGCCATCCAGGGTGGGGGGTGGGAGGACAGGAGATTAAAACCTGCCTGGGACACATGGGATCCTGTCACAAAACACCAGCACAGAAAAAAAAAGAAAACCAGGACCAGGGAAATGGCTTAGGTAGAACACTTGTCTAACATATGTGGGGCCCAGGGTTTCACTCCCAGCACCACCCCTCCAAGTTCCTTATTTTTATTTATAGGTCTGTGTATATCTGTGTATGTACTATGTGCATGCAGTACCCTTGGAGGCCGGAAGAGGGCATCAGATCCCCTAGAGCTGGAGTTACAGGCTGTCATGAGTCACTTGATGTTGGTGTTGAGTGCTTTTCACATCTAGGCAGTTTCTCCAGCCCCTCAGTTTGTATTTTTATCAGGAATGGCTATTATACTCTGATTTTTCTACATCTAGGGAGGTAATGCTATGATTTTTCTCCTTGGGTATATTGGAAAAATATATATATTGAATGTTGTTGGTACATTTTATTAATGAACTAACCAACCAACCAACCAACTAACTATATATAATGTTGTTGGTATATTTTATTAGTGAACTAACTAGGATTTTTGGAATAAAATCCATGTACTCATGGGATATGTGTGAGGTATGAATTCTATTTGTCACCATCTTGTCTAATACTGTTCCTTCAGCATCCTTGTAATATGGGTTTTTGTTTGTTTATTTTGTTTGAAAAAGGGTCTCATATATCCCAGATTGATTCAAATTCACCTCCTTGTGCCTTACTGGCATTATAGGTGTGTTTCCCACACCTGGGCTCCTAAGCCTTGTAATTAAAATAAAAAAAAAAGATTTATTTATTTATTATGTTATACAATGTTCTGCCTGCACATACACCCACAGGCCAGAAGAGGGCACCACATCTCATTATAGATGGTTGTGAACCACCATGTGGTTGCTGGGAATTGAACTCAGGACTTTTGGAACAGCAGTCCGTGCTCTTAACCTCTGAGTCATCTCTCCAGCCTCTATTTTTTTTTGAGACAAGATTTCTCTTGTAGTCCTGGCTATCCTGGACTTGCTTTATAGACCAGGCTGACCTTGAATTTACAGTGATCCACCTGCCTCTGCCTCCCGAGTGCTAGGATTAAAGGCGTGTACTACTATACCCAGCCTAATAAATTTTTTTAAAATAAAAAATAAAGCTCAATACTATGAATTTTTCTGCATTTAGTGTTGAAGTCAATTTTATAGCTTCTGATAGTATTATTGTTATGGTTTTAGAAATTCAGTTTTAGCTGTATTTATACATCCATCCAAGTTTTGTTTTATTTATTTAATTAGTTCTAATCCTAATTATTTAAATTACCTTTTTTGTTTGTTTGTTTTGTTGTTGTTTTGGTGTTTTGAGACAGGGTTTTTCTGTGTTAGCTTTGGCTGTCCTGGACTCGTTTTGTAGACCATACTTGCCTCAAACTCACAGCAATCCTCCTGCCTCTGCCTCCCAAGTGCTAATTAATTATCTTTTTTACTGGTGTATGGTAACTATATAATTACAAAATGACAATTTGGGGGCCTGGGAATATGGCTCTGTTGATAGAATGCTCATCTAATGTCCTACTTTTCTGTTGCTCTGAGAAAACACCCTGATCAAAAACAATAGCAAGCAAGAAAGGATTTATTCATCTTACATTTCTAGGTTATAGTTCAGGAACTCAAGGCTGGCCTGCCTGCTATTCCACACCAAAAAATTCACGTCATAGTCAAAGAAGCAGTCCATGGTCATAAGGAATGCTTGCTGTTATGCAGGCTTATCATGCTCCGATAGATTTATGTTTGGTTCAGGACTACGTGCCTAGGGAATGGAGCTGCCCACAGCAGGCTGGGCCCTGTAAATCAATTAACAATCAAGACAAACCCATTTAAGCTGGACATGCTGGCACAAGCCTGAAATCCCAGCACTCAGGCAGAGGCAGGTGGATATCTGTGAGTTTGAGGCCAGCCTGGTCTACAGAGTGAGTGAGTCCAGGACAGTTATGGCTACACAGGAAAACCAACAAACAAGACAAACCCATTCCCTGCCTCCAGGTCAATCTGATCTAGGCAGTTTCTCAGATGAGATCAAAACTGAGATAGTTACAGGTTGCATCAAGCTGATCACACTTAGCACGAGTGAAGCCCTGCGCTGGGTCCCCAGTACTGTATTGATCCAGGTGTGGTCCTGCACACCTGCAATCCTGGCACTCAGTAGGTGGAGGCAGGAGAGTTAGGTGTTAAAGATCACCCAGGCTGGAAAGACAGTTCAAGGACAGTGTGGGTTACACAAGGCCCTCTCGCAGGAAACAAAAGCCTAGCACAGTAAAGTTGATGGGTTGCCTTATGAGGTATGTAATAGTTTGAGGCAAGTTTCCATATGGAGTGCTTATGTGCCTGTTGTTTGGCACTGCTGCTGGTGGGTCATGCTGTGTGCTGTGAGCCCAGGCTTAGGACATTAGGACATTAGGATGAAGTTGTAGGCTCAGCCTCCTGGCTGCTCTACAGCTTTCCACTCGGGTCATAGCTGTGTCCCTGGCTGGAGCTCTGGCCCTACGTGCCTCCCTTGGTGTCTGTGGTTGTTGGCTGTGGGCCAGTGCCTACTGAGTGCCCCTTAAAGATCTCAGGAAATCTGCCTTAGTTTTCTATTGCTCCGACGAAACACCATGACCAAGGCAACTTACAAAAGGAAGCACTTAATTGGGCTATGGTTTCAGAGGGTCAGAATTCATGATGGTGGAGCAAAGGCATGGTGGCAGGAACAGTTGAGATCTCACATCTTGGTCCACAAGTAAGAGACAGATGGATAGATAAATGAATAGATAGGTAACCCGAAATAGCATATGTCTTTTGAAACCCCAAAGCTCGACTCCAGCTTTGGAAGGGTCACATCAGAACTCCATACATTTGTATGTGACAGAAACCCTTAGGAGCCCTGGGTCTTCCCAGCTCCTTTACTGTCTGTCTGTCTGTCCGTCCATCCGTCTGTCCGTCCGTCCGTCCGTCCATCCAATCAACTATTGTCTGCAAGTGGTAAACTGATCACAGGCGGTACAGACCCAAGATACATGGCTGGCTTCTCCTGGTCTCTAGAGAGCAGAGGGGGATTGGCCACTGGTCTCCCAGGCTGGATGGCTGGGTTTTTTTTTTTTTTTTTTTTTTTTTTTTTGCCAACCCAGCTGAAAGGAGGAACAGTCAGTCCTACATTTGTTGTTGGAGGCTTCTTTCTTTCTTTCTTTTTCTTTCTTTCTATCTCTTTATTTTTATTTTTTGTTTTTGTTTCTCTTTTTTTCTCTTTCTCTTTTTTTCTTCTTCTTCTCTCTCTCTTTTTTAAAGATTTATTTATACATCTACATGTTGGAAGAGGGCATCAGATCCCAGAATAGATGGTTGTGAGCCACCATGTGGGTGCTGGGAATTGAACTCAGGACCTCTGGAAGAGCAGACAGTGCTCTTAACCTCTGAGCCATCTCTCCAGACTTGATGGCTTGCTCTTTACCCCATGCCTTTGCTTGTCTATCTTAGTCACCTAAACAAGGGCCGGGCAGCCTGGAGCACCAATGCTGAGCTGTCACAGGGACACCCTCACTGCTCCCATTCAGACCCAGAACATTCAAAACCTGAAAAGAAATGGTCATCTGGGCGCCATGCCTTTAATCCCAGAACTCAGGGAGGCAGAGGCAGGTGGATTTATGCCTGGACATTTTCCTTTGCTTGGTGCATCACATGAATGGAGTCTCACAGTCTGTGTGGCCTTCTGCATCTGGCTCCTGTCACCGAGTGTGTTGTCATATAGGTCCATTGAGCTGTGGCGATGGTGACGGCTTCATTCTTCTAGGCTGAGTAACATTCCAGTGTGGGAGCTGGGCTGGTGGTTCATCATGCTTGCCATCATAGATGAAGGCAGAACAGGAGGCTGCTGAGTTCCAGGCCAGCCTCAGCTACACAGTCCACTACAGGGTACATCACAGTTTGGGTATACATGTGCACCTAGGTGATTTTCATATTTGGGATGCTGTGCACCTGCTAGGATCACTCTGGAGCTTCAGGATGTATGCAGGGTATGAGACTGCTGAGTTTGAGGTGACTTCGGGTTTTGTTTGTTTGTTTTGGTTTTTTGAAACACAAAAGGGTTTCTCTGGGTAGCCTTGGCTATCCTGACTCGCTTTGTAGACCAGCCTGGCCTCAAACTCACACACTCCACCTGCTTCTCCCTCCCTAGTGCTGGGACTAAAGGCATGTGCCATAATGCCCAGTGATTTTCGTTTTTTATTGTAGGATGTCTGGTGCCATGAGGGGCACTTGGGGCTGTCAACAGATGGGATCAACTGAGCTGGCTCTTACTGTGGCTTCAGCCTCTGTCCACTCTGTGGCCACTGTCTCATCTGGGGACAGCGGATCCTGAGTGACTTCCCATCCATGTCCACCCTGTGGTGGAGGCTGTTCCTTGGGGCTGCAGGAGCTAAATTCCCTCCGGTGCTCGTCCATGAATTCGGTCCCTGTGGGAGACTCTGGCCCAGCTGTTAGAGGCTTGTAAAAAATTGATAGCAGTAGAGACGGAGCTTGGCGATGCCGATCACATCAGTGTCAGGTGCCGGCATAGCCACAAGCCATCCTTTGTGTGTGACTCCAGGACCTCGGCTCCAACTTGGCACTGCTGCCCCGAGTTGGCACTTCCTGCCACCTTCCCAGGAGCAGCCCCTGGTCTGTGCTGTCGCAGCAGTGGGCTCGTGTGCAGATGGCCTGGACCCTGCGCAGTACTCTTGCTAACAGAGCCTGTGGGGTTCAGAGTACCAAACAGGAAGATGAGTAGTGACCAAGGCTGAGGGGAAGGCCAGAGGTAGCTGGAGATGGACAGGACAGTATGTGTGTCTCCTGGGACAGCTGTCATCAATGGCCATGTCTTTGGTGACTCTGAACAGCA
>OU015755.1:62359897-62396943 GCA_907169655.1 Acomys percivali | reverse complement strand
CTGGCCAAGACTGGGGCTGAGAGTCTCATCCTGGCTAGCTGCTCTCATGCTGCCTGGGAGGGTGGCCCTGAAGCCACTCTGGGCCACAACCAGGTTCCCACTCTGGCTGGCCATTTTCAGCTCCTGGAACTGTAACAAAGAACCGCACACCTGCGCTTCAAACGATGGCTTAGTCTCCTACATTCTGGAGGCCAAAGGTCCAACCCAAAGTGTGGACCATCTCTTTCCAGGGACTCAGAGCAGCTCCTGGGGCTGCCAGCTGATCTGATCTCTCCTCTCCTCCCCTTTCCTCCCCCCTCCCATCTGGGGATGGTATCAAGGGCCCCACATCTGGAGGTGAATACATACTGCTGAACTACACAGAAACCCCATCACCACCACCACCACCACCTTTTTACTTTTTTGAGACAGTCTTGGTGAGTTTCTCAGATTTGCTTTGAACTCTCCATCCTCCTGCCTCTGCCCCTGGGCTGCTGGGATTATAAGCACACACCACGGGCAGTCAGGATTTCTCTCTTATAAATTGTTATGCTCAAAGCTGGTCTTGGTGACGAGTGCCAGTAACCCCAGCACTCAAGAGGCAGAGGCAGGAGGATTGCAGCAAGTTCGAAGCCATTAAGGCTGCATAATGAAAGCCTGTCTCAACTCTCATAAATGAACAAACAAATATGGGAACACTCTAATCTTGGGCGGCTACATTGTATGATCTTTAATTAATCTGCAGAAGCCCTATGTTCGAAGGCCACATTCTGAAGCCCTAGGTTGGGATGAATTTGGGGACACTATTCAAATCTCTACAGTGGCTTTGTATCTGTAGCGGGCAGACGTTAGTGAGCTGCTCAGGTGATGGTAGCTGATGACAAGCTGATGAGGTGAAGGAGCCTCTGTGAGGGAGGTGGTGACAAGGCTATGTATGGCCAGGGCCCATCCTCACCCTGACCTCTGACTTGAGCTGTGCACCTCTGCCCGGCAGGGTACAATAGGGAACTGTATGCGGCCAACAGGGATAGGGCCAGCCTGCAGCTGTGCAGCCACCGTGTGGGGAGGGACAGTGACAGGGATCCAGCTGGTCCCATCACTGTTTTGCATCTTCTCATCCTGAGCTGTGAGTGAGAGCTGTGTGGGGAGCTGTAGCCACTTGATAGAGCACCCCCACGCCCCTACCCACCCAGCCTGGCCCCCTGGGGAAAGAAATCATGCTTCCCCTCCCCCAGCCAGACAGCTGGCTCCTTAAAGATGAATCTCTGTCATTGAGATGCAAATGTTGCTCGCCACAGAAGGCCCAGCTGCAGGCAGGGCTGGCACCAGTGCCCCTGGCAGCCCAGGTGCTGGTGGCAGAGCCAGGAGGGATTCGCGACCTCCGCTAAGGACAGCCACCTCGATAAGCCTATGGCCCTGCTGAGTTGGTGGTAGATTTCCTGGCTTTCATAGGGGCCAGGTAGACACCTTGGCCCCTGCTCAAAGATGAGAGTTGGGACCAAGGACTTCAGCAAAGTTCAGCCCCAGAGGGACCCAGAAGGCTGTACCTCTCTCTAGGGAAGTGACCTGGGGAAGGGTCAGGCCAAGGGGCTTCCAGTTTAGGGCTAATGTATGGTGGATGCTGCTCTATAGCCAACTCCTCCCTGCCGCTAGGTTCCCAAGGAACCCAGAGCACAACATTTCCAAAGAGAGAGAGGGAAGGTTGGGAGGAAGCCACAACCAGCAAGGGCAACTGTAGCCAGGAAAATCATGTGGCCCTCCGACCACCACGAACACCGCAGGAAGGTTTTCCTCACAGTTCTTTTATGCTCTCATTGGAAACCAAACACCTTACCGTGATGTTCTTTATTTTATGATAAATGCAGATTTAACACAGCCTTCCATGCCTGGGATGAAAGGCACAGGCCATCATAAGCAGCTGATCAACAGTCTTAGAGTGAACGGAAACACATGAAAAACAGCTGGTAAACTTTGTGTGCTGTTTCTGCAGCGTGAACCTCCAAGTAGCCACAGGTAAGTAGCAAAGTGTGACCAGAGATCCAGCAGTCTCTGTCTTCTCTTGTGGCCCCATAAGAAGGCTGTGCCCAGCTGGGCGTGGTGGCGCACGCCTTTAATCCCAGCACTTGGGAGGCAGAGGTGGGCAGATCTCTGAGTTCAAGGCCAGCCTGGTCTACAAAGTGAGTCCAGGATGGTCAGGGCTAACACAGAGAGACCCTGTCTTGAAAAACCAAAAAAAGAAAGCTGTGCCCACTTAGGCTTAGCCTAAGGGATCCCAAGCAATGTTTTGTTCTCTCTCTTTTCTGGTGGTAGAGAGGTGAACTCAGGGCCTTGAGTGTGTAAGTACTTTACCACTGACCTTTAGCCTCAGACCTTTAAAAAAAAATTTTTTTTTTAAAATTTGAGACAAGGTCTTGCTAAAATTGTGCTTGCAGGCCCCTTGCTTTGGTGTCCCAGGTAGCTGGGGTTACAGCACTGCACCACCTGCCTGGTTCATATCTGTTCTTGATGTCAGGTTGTTTCTCTTTGCCATTGGACCATTGTTACCATGGCTACCATGTTAGCGAGCTTCAAAGAACCAGCCTGGGCTTGCTAGTCTGATCACTGACTTCAACCCCGAGACAGTACTGACTTATAAGTGTCCCTCTCTCCTACCCTCCCATCACCAGGGCAGGGTACCTCCTCCAGAGTCTGCATCATTCTAGCATCCACAGGATTCTTACCCTCTCTTGAGTGTGACTGTGGTACCTTGCCTGCTGCCATCAGTGCTTCTCCTGGGGCCATCAGTGCCTGTCCACAGCACTGGGCACTCTGTCCTGACATGCAGTACTGGGTCTCTGCTGCTAATAGCTCATAAATGCTGAGATCCAATGCCTGCTGGAGGCCTCTCCTGTTCTGTGCTTTATGGTCCCAGAAGTAGCTGGGCAGGCAGTGTGGCAAATGGACTACAGAACACTGGCCAGGTTCTAGAGGTGTGTGTGTGAGTGTGTGTGTGTGTGTGTGTGTGTGTGTGTATGGGTACATGTCTCCAATTACTGAGGCTGCAACTGCCTGCTTGTGCGTCCCCAGCAACCAGTAACATATACTGGCGACTTGCCTTTCTCAGTCTTTCTCGTGACCTGTCAAGAGGGGCCTCTTGTGTGGTCATGGCTGGCTCTGACTTCACACTCTCTGCCCTGCCATTCACCACTATGGAGATGCTGCCCTGGGCAGTGTTGCTGTGTGTCCCTAACCCATGTATTCAGCAAAGAAGGGACAAGGTGCTAATTACGAAGTTGCTGTTTACTATTTTAAGAGTTTTTTGTGTTAGCTCTTTGGTTTAGGAGCTCCATTTATTATTATTGTTGTTGTTGTTATTATTATTATCATAATATTTTTGAGATAGGGTCTCTCTGTGTTAGCCTTGGCTGTTCTGGACTCTCTTTGTAGACGAGGCTGGCCTTGAACTCACAGAGATCCACTTGCCTCTGCCTCCCAAGTGCTGGGATTAAAGGTGTGTGCCACCATGCCTGGCTCTTCATTTATTATTATTAAGTTCTGGGGATAGAACCCGAGGCCTCATGCACTTCAGGCAAGTACCCTACCAGAGCCACACCTCTGCTCTCAAGCTCACCTTTTTTATTTTATGTGTATGAGCGTTTTGCATGCATACATGTTAAGTGCACCACATGTGTACTTGGTGCCTGGAGAGGCCAGAAGAGGGCACTGGATCCCTTGGAACTGGAGTCACAGATGGTTCTGAGTTTCCATGTGGGTGCTGGGAACGGAATCAGAATCCCCTGCGAGAGCAGCCAGTGCTGTTAACCACTGAATCGTCTCTCCAGCCCCTGGAGTTTCTTAACTGTGGATGAGCGAGAGGAACATCTAGAGGTAGCCGGTGGATGAGATTAGAATAGAGAGAAAAAGAAGCAGAAAGGACTATGACCAGGGCTAGGGGTGGAGTTCATCTTCTAAAGTTATGCTTGAGAATTTGTGTGTGCCTGTGCGTGTGCATGTGCGTGTAACATAGCACGCGTGTGGAGGTCAGAGGGCAACTGTGGGAGCTGGTTGTTTTCCTTTGACCACATGAGTCCTTGGGTCATGGCACCTTCACCTGCTCTGCATCTCGCCAGCCCTAAGACTTGAGGCAAGGGAGCAGCTCCTGTCCTCTGCATGCAGATGGCTGCCTTGTCCCAGCAATGCCTGCTCCCAAAAGGTTTGGGGCAGAAAGATGGCTCAGCGGTTAAGAGTGCTTCCTGCTTTTGCAGGTTCCCAGTGCCTATGTCAGGTGGATCTTCTTGGTCTTTAGCTCCCGCTTCAGGGCCTCCAATGCACTCTCATAGCCTCTGCAGGCATCCCCTCCCCCCCCACAGCACACACCTGGCTCACACATAAATAAATAAAAAATTCCAGGAAAGTCATATTTCCTATTAGGTTAGATGAGTCCTTCTCAGGTCATAGACAATATCTTTTTTTTTTTTTTTTTTTAAATATTTTGTGCGTTGGTGTGAAGGTGTAAGATCTTGGAGTTACAGACAGTTGTGAGCTGACATATGGGTGCTGGGAATTGAACCTGCGTCCCTTCGAAGAGCAGGCAGTGCTCTTAACCACTGAGCCATCTCTCCAGCCCCTAGACAATATATCTTAATAGAAAAAGAAAGTGGGTGTGTTTCTTCCCTCGCATGCTTTTAGTCCTTGTCAAAAACATTCCGACATATATGCCAGCACTACCTGAGCATTTTGCTTTTTCCTTGAGACAGGCTGTCACTCTGTAGTCTAGGCTGGCTTCAAACTCACGGAGCTCCTCCAGCCTCAGTCTCTTGGGTTCTGATATTGTAAGTATGTGCTACCACGCCAGGCCACCACAGTTTTGATCACTGTAGCTTTGTAGGAAGTTGTGAAATCAGCAAGCATGAGGCCTTGCTTAATTCCTTAAAAAAAAATCTGTATGAACAACTGTGTGTGTGTGTGTGTGTGTGTGTGTGTGTGTGTGTGTAAACATATACACTTGGAAACCAGAGGCTGATGTTGCTGTCTTCTGTGGTTGCTCAGCACCTTGGTTTTTGAGGTAGAGTCTCTCGTGAGATCTGGAGCTCATCAGTTTGTCTAGGCTGGCCGGCCAGTGAGCTTCAGCAATCTGCCTGTCTCCTCTTCTCCAGTGCTGTGGTTATAGAGATGCAACCATGGAGCCTGAGTTTTATGGGGGTGCTGGAGTATGGAGTGCGGCAGGCACTCTACAGACAGCTGTCTTCCAGGATGACAGTGATTTTGTCATTTGCAGTTCTACTTGAGTCTGGAGCTAGGGTTCCTGCTTCCATAGAAGGGCCCCTGGGATTGTGTTAGGACTGCATCTCAGCTGCCACGGGAGCACTGTCATCCTGGCAGTGACTTGACACCTGCTCTGTTGTCCTTGGTTCCTTTTCAGCATTGTATGGTTTATTTGGGCTGAACCAGTAGCTGTTTGGGCTGGCTTCCTTCCAGCATCTTGCTACCCTGTGATGCTGTACATGGAGATGCTTCCCTGGTTCCATTTACCAACCCAAGTGAGTGAAAAGCCCTTGGCAGTGGGAGCAGCCACAGGGCCTCAGCTAGCTGGGGACCTACCTCTGGTGCCTGAGGAGGGCCGTCACCTCTGCTGGATGATGGAAAGGGAAGGAGTGGATCCCACTGAGCTGTTGTTGGCTGGTAGGGGACCAATAGTCAGTCAGGCCCGGCATGGCACCGCAGAGACAGTGCCTGGTGACTTGGGGTCCCGAGTTTGTAATCATGTGAGGGCAGAGTCCTATATGACTGTTCTCTGTCATCCCAGAGCCCCCATCCAGCTCCCGGCTGATGACTGAAGTGCGGCCAACACACTGCCAGGTCACCAGCAGCTAGGATACACTGGATTCTAACCTAGCTTTTGGGCATCCTATTGAGTGAAGCCACAGCAGCTATGGCCACTCCCCCGGTACAGGGGATTTGGGTAGAAAAGTGTAGAACCATAGCCTAATATTAGACTGCTCAGCGAACCTGAGGCATCCCTCCCCACCCCCACCCATGCTTCCTATGTCTGTCCCCATGATCCACACAGTAGTTCCTCCTTTGGGTTTGCTCATGGCGGGGGGTGAGCATGTGGCCAGGGGCAGATGGGTAAGTCCTTTAGCATGCCACAGTTGGCCCGACAGACGCATCTGGCATGCCTGCTGCACTAAGGGACAAGGATGAGACCCCTCTCCACCTGGAGCATAACCAGGGAACATAGTACAGCCACTGCAGAGGCCCTGCCTGTGGCCCTGGTGCAGCCAAGGCATATGGGTGGGAGTGGGGCCCATCAAGGATGGCCTTAGAGCTGACTCCCGGGCTGGAGTGATCCAGTGGGGTATAAAAATCATTTGCCAATGGAGCTGCTCCAGAAGGGGAGCTTTGGAGGTACATGCTTAAGGGGGGGGGCTGTTACGTCTATCAAAGTAGGAAACCTGTGAATGCCATCATGGTCAGGACTTCAGGTCCCTATGCTATCTGTCCTCAGTGACTAGGCATCTAGGGCGATGGACTCACCACTGTTAGGACCCATCTACCCTGGGGTGGGAGGTCTCCCTGAGTAGGGCTGGGCCGTCCATAGTCAGAGCAGCTAAGTCTCTGCAGTGGATCCCTAAGGCCACTGACTACCATGACGAGCAGGGTCTGTGGGACAGTCTTAAGCCTTGCTCTGTGTTTGCCACAGACATCCATATCAGCTTGTCCACTGTGACTCCTTTTGGGCCCTGCTGGCCTGAGGCCCTAATCCTACACTCTGTGCCAGTGTCATCAGATGGGCACTCCCTGTGTCCCCCACTCACAGTGGCACGACTGGTGCCTTCGTCCCCCTTCTGGAGTGGCTCCTGACAGGCAGGTACCATGGGGGGTTGTCCCACCTTGGCACACTGTTGATCTGTAAGAATCAAGATGCAGCTGGGCATGGTGGCGTGCTCGCCTTTAATCTCAGATGGGTTCAAGGTCAGCCTGGTCTACACAGAGAGACCCTAGATCACAAGAACAAGCAAACAAACATGTCAGTGAAACTCCCTGAGTCATATGGCGTGAGTGTTGTGTGAGCAAATCCAGACACAGGAAGTGGCACAGGACTGCAGCATGGTGGCATCTGGCTGAAGATGACATTCTAGAGCCAGCAGGGGCCCAGCTCGTACCTGTCCTCTTGACTGTCAGATCCCATATCTCTTACAAGAGGTATCCTGGTGGATTCTGGCTACCCCAGGGCCTGGCTCCCTCTCACAGCTCTTGTCCCCTGTGCAGGCCTCAGCACTGTTCTTAGTTCTGCTGGGCATGCAGCCCCTCCCCAGGATCCTTGGGAAGGAGGGGGCACATGGCTGGACCAATGCCCAGAAGCGTGTGTGTATCTGGGGGCTTGAGGCCTCTCCTGCTGAGCCCTGAGACTGTGGTCCTGGAGTGGCGGGCTCATGGTTAGGTCCAGTGTGGGCACCCAGGTGCCATTCTCTCAGGTCACCAGACTAGCCACGCAGCTGCTGTCCCTGCTGAGAGCCCCCACCCCCATGTCTATCGCCTGGAGCATGGACAGGACGCCCCTAGGAAAGGCTGCTCGGGCTGCAGGCTGTGGTGGTCATGGCAGACTTGCTGGCTCCAGTCTCATGGCTCTGAGGCTTGTCTGTCCCTGACACACACAGGGTGCCCTGTTTCCTTGGGAGCTGAAACACGGGCTCTCTGTTTGCACCTGGGTTGGCTGCCCCCCACCCCACCCCCAGACAGGCTGAGGGGGTGCTCTGTACAGACCACACTTGTACCTCCCTCGACCAGCCTCCTCAGCTGAACCTTTTGGTGGTCCCTTCTGGGATCCTCTGCAGTGTGGCCCAGGGGCGGGCAACATGGGCCCCAGACACTGTGCTTGGCAAGAGGCGGGGTGGAGACGTATTCCTAGAGTCCCTGCTGTCCTGTAGCTGGTGAGCCTGGGCAGTTCTGGCCACTCAGTGAAGGGAAGCCTTGTACATTCCTGGCCAAAGTCCCCACCAGCCAAAACTCTGCTGGGCGTCTCCACAGGTCACCCATGTGAGGCTGGAATATGGCCACAAGCTGCAGACAGGGCTTCTACCCACGCTTTCCACGTACCACTACACCTGAGTGTGCAAGGGACCCATGAGCTCATGTTTCTGTGGGTGTGTGCCCATGTGGTGTGTAAGGGGTCCTGTGGAGGGACCAGGCTGAAGACAGCAAGGCTCCTTTCCCTCAGGGAGCTGATGGTGATGATTTTGCGCTGTCACACTGGACTTGCGATGAAGATCCAGCCAGGGGTCTGATTATGAGTGCGTGGATGGGGTTAAGTGGGAACCAGCCCACTTAATCTGAGGACCCCTGTGGTTGCTACCATAGCTTAGACTGTCATCGAGATAATGACAGCGGACTCCTGTGACATGGATGTAGGAGGCAATGTGGTGGCAGAGAAAGGGTGGGTGGGTGGCTCCCGTGTGGGTAGAGGGGAGGCCTGGTGATGTGAGGCCCCACTGTGCGGTCACATGCAGGGCATGGGGGTCGTTGGGGCGTCTCTCTATAACAGGGAATCAATAGCAAGGTGATGGGGACAGAGGCAGGAGGCTGACAGTTATGGAAGCACCACCTTTTCAGTTCTCTTCTTGGCAGGAACCACGGGCTGCACCGTGTGGGACCCGTGGCCACCGCAGAAAGTACAGTAGAAAAGCAGTTAGTCTCTGGTCTTTATTTCAGGGCGTGTCTGGATGGGGTTTTGGCAGTGGCCACTCCCGAGTCCTAAAGTACTCCTTCAAATCCTCAAGGCGGAGTGGGGGGAAGTAAGGACCAATTCGCTTGCGTATCCACCACTTGCCCTGGGCAGCGTGCTGGCCACTGGGGAGGCTGAACCGGTACCGGTAGTGTTCTCCTCGAATCCACCTGCAGGGGACAGTGTGTCAGCCTGCTGTCTCTTGGCTATCCCCAGGTTCCTCAGAATGTCAGAAGGCAGGCCTGGGGCCCCTGCCGTCTGCGGGTGGAGCCCCATCAGTGTCCTGGTCACAACCCTCCTAAGTCCATTACATCCAGGATGTGAAACAGGTACATTTGGGCTCCGGCGATGGCGTAAACTGTATCTTGGGACTAGAGGGAGACCTTAGGTGATGCCGTCTCCATAATCCTTCCTCTTCAACCTGTCCTACCAGGGTGGGCGTGGACACAGCAAGCCTTGGGATGGGACCAGGGAGGGGCTTGCTATGTCTTTTTGGGTCCTGGGCGGGGCTGCCACCCTCCCTTCTTTTGGTGCACAAACCCCAGTGGGTAAGGGTCCCTGAGGTGGGCACTAGTGGCCAGTATGGGGGTGAGGCTGGATAGTTCTGAGCAGAGCTGTGCTGGACTCCGTAGGTGGGCATGGAGAGGGTAAGGCTGTGCCTTGGAGATTGCCACAAGGTCCCTCTTCTGAATCTGGGGCCCTGACCCTACATTTCACAAGGGGGGGGGGGGGGGGCAGGGAGGCAGGGGCTCTGGGGAGGCCCCTGTTGTGTGGTCACTGTCTTCTCTGAATTGGCCTTCTTGATTTCATTTACTTCTCAAGATACGCTTGAAGGTCTAGGGTTGCAGGGCCTGGACACTACTTACGGGGGTGGGGTGGGGGCAGTGTTAGGCCAGGGCCTTGCTGCTTTCCTGGTAGGTCTGTGAGGGTACAGAGGAGGGCTGGCATCACCCCTGGAACCTTCTAGAGCCTGGCTGCGCTGGTTAGTTTTTAATCTAGTGACACAAACTAGAGTCACCTGGTGAGAGGGGACTCTGCCTTCTGAATAGCCTCCATCAGGTGTGCCTGTGGGGCGTTCTCTTGACTAAGAATGGATCTGGGAGCTCGGCTGCTGTGTGAGGTGCCACGCCCAAGCTCCTGGTCCTGGGTCGCAGAGGAAAGCAAGCTGAGCAGCCATGGGAGGAAGCCCATGAGCAGTGTTCCTCTGTGGTCTCTGCTTCGGTTTCTGCCTCCAGTTCTGCATCTGATGCCCCTCCCTGCCTTGGCCTTCGCTTGCTGACGACCTATGACCTGTAAGCTAAAATACACCCCATCCTTCCCCAAGTTGTTCTGGGTCAGGGTATTTGTAGCAATAGAAAGCAAGCTAGGCCACTGACTGTAGTAGGGTGTTTTAAGGCCAGACTCAAAGGGCATATCCCAGCCAGGACCTGACACTGCCTTACAGGTGGACATCCTGTCTTACCGACCCTCCCCCACCATCTGTGCTCTTTTGGTCACTTCCAGGATGTTTTCTGTTTGTTTGTTTTTTCGAGACAGGGTTTTTCTCTGTAGCCTTGGCTGTCCTGGACTCACTTTGTAGACCAGGCTGGCCTCGAACTCACAGCGATCCGACTGCCTCTACCTCCTGAGTGCTGGGATTAAAGGCGTGCGCCACCACGCCCAGCCACTTCCAGGATGTTAAATAAGTAGAACATAGCGTCTTGCACTCAGCATGGCCTTCTAGAAGCTTAAAGGTACCATAGCGCTTGTGCTGATGGGAAAGGCAAGGAACACAAGGAAGGCAGAACACCTTGATGCAGACACGTCGCGTGGTCTGCCTGGGCCGCCTGTGGAAAGGCAGCTGTGCCATTTTTAGCTCCCATGACTAAGTGTTACAGGGATTGGTCTTGGTGTACCGGGTTAAATGGCTGTCCGTGAGCTCTGTGTCTGGGCTCAGCTCAGCTCTCATTTTTTTTTTTTTAGGGACCACTGAGTCGTACTCCA
This sequence comes from Acomys percivali, assembly GCA_907169655.1. Lineage (NCBI taxonomy): Eukaryota > Metazoa > Chordata > Mammalia > Rodentia > Muridae > Acomys > Acomys percivali. The sequence goes on along the minus strand of OU015755.1, from coordinate 62,386,277 downwards.
GGAAGGCGGTGATGCTTACCTCCCTAGCAGTCCTGGCAGTGCCTGGATGGCTCTATGGTATGCAGGCTGTACCTGATCTTTGCTTCACCTGCACTGAGAAGCGTGGTGGTGCCCCTCTGACGGAGGCTCCTGCTTCTCCCTGCTCAGCTCCTTCCCCGCTGGTCCCCTATGGGCGACACATTCTAGGTGACAAGTAGCCCTGCTGTTTGGTGGTGCTGCTTCAGGTGCCTGATGCTTCACACTGTGAGGGGGTGAAGGGCTCCCACTGCAGCTGTGGGCTCGCTGCTCCTCTTCCGACACCACTTTCTTCACATATCGTGCACCTTTGTCATGGCCCGTACACTTTAGGGAGGGTGCCACAGCCCTTGCCTCTGAGGATCTACCTGCACTGACGTCATCTGTTGGTGTGTCTTTTCCCATCATTTTACTTCCGGCTTTTCCATATCGGTTTGAGGTGAGCCTGCATGTATGTATATGTACCACATGTGTGCCCGATGCCAGGAGGTCAGAAGAGGGTGTTGGACCGTTTGGACCTCGAGTTACAATACAGATGATTGAGAGGTACATGTGTGTGCTCGGACTCAAACCTGGGTCCCCTGCAAGAGCAGCAAGCGCTCTGAACAGCTGAGCCATCTTTCCTTTTAATTTTTATAGTGATTCTTTTTTGAAGGCCGGGGACATAGATCGTAGATACAGTGTTTAAGTTTGATCCCTGGAACCCACATTTAAAAAAAAAAAAGCTGATATAGTGGTGTACACTTGTAATCCCAGTGTTGGGGGTGGGTGGAAGAGGGCCCTAGGGCTCTACGGTCAGCCAGCCTCGCTGAATGGGTGAGCCTTGGTCTCAGTGTCCTTTGACCCCAGTGGTAAGGTGGTGGCTCTGACTCTGGCTTCTTAGCCCCTTCACTGTCTGCGGTTTCTAGATGTCCACTGTGCTTTAGTCTGCATCTTCCCAAGATTTACCATCTGGGGTCCCTTTTTTTTTTTTTTTTTTGCCAACTTAGGAACCTCTTCACTGCTGGCCGCCTTCCCGGCCCCAGGCGGGACTCTGCCTCAGGGACTGCTGATACCCATTCTGTTGTTATCCTAGGTCCCGTGCTCTACCTGGGTGCTCGGTCGGCTGCCCACACCGGTCACTGCCGACCCCTCCTTCCCAGCACAGCTCTCCCTCCCTCCTCCAGGGACTACGCTTCTTGGTTCTGCGTCTCCTTTGGTTTTCTCTGTCTTCTGTTTCTCTGCTGACTCTTTCATGAGTGTTGTGTTCGTAATCGCCTCACAATTGCTGTGGGGAGAATCTGCTGTTGTCATCTATCCACTGTCTGTTCCTGATCAGTTCTTGGCGTGCTTTTCTTAATAGTTTGGGTATTAGGGGTCCCAAATGATGTTCGACTCTTCTGTTGTGTGGCTTCTTCTAATTCCATGCTAGAAGCCCAGACTTCACACTCTGCACCCTGGCACTGACTGGTTAAGGTGGCAATCTAAGGCCCCCACTGAGAACACGAAACCAGACTGGCATGGCTTGCTGTGGTGAGTGTCTGGGTCACCACAGGGCCTTCCAGCAGCTCAGTGAGCGGCCTCTCCTTTTTCCGAGGGGAGCCCATGTGCATCCTGGCTCTTCCTGTTAAGTGGGGCCATTTGCTTTGTGGCTTTGGCTAGAGTGGAGTGGACTTGCTGTAGCTTCCGCAGCTCCTGCGGCTGGCTACTTTCTGGGCATTTGCCGCTGCTTTGTCTCCACAGACAGGAAGCAAGGCAGCAAGAAAAGCCGGTGCTATTGAGGGTTGAGGCTGGGGTTCTGGGGTCCCTTGCTAGGCCCCTCCGTGTTTATTTCATGGGTGACACTCAGGCTCAGTGCCGGACAGGACAGGGAGGCACTGGATCCATCCTCCCATGGCCACTCGAGAGTCACAGCTGGCAGTGGGGTCAGGCGAAGGTCACATTCAGCTCTGTGTCCAGGCACAGTGTGATGACGGCCCCTCCGCTGGGCCGTGCTTTCTGTCATTTACTGTATTTCAACTGCCTTGCACATGTATTAATAGCAAATATCAATTCACAACTGATTCACACAAGAGGCAGCCGGGTCCGTGTCTTCACATTCGAAGTGAACTATCTGGCTGAAGGTTGTTTCCACAAGGTACACCTGACCATGTCTTCAGAGCCTCTGGGCTACATCAAGTGACCTCGTCCTAAGCCCAGGCCTCCCACCTATCCCTGGCGGTGGGACACAAACCTAAGACAGCAGCCAGGAGGTTGGTCAGTGAAAAGCTTTCCTGAGTCTGGAAGGACACAGCTCTGGGTCAGAGATGTCTGGCTACCAGCAAGCCTGGGACTGTGCCTGGTTCAGATCTCCTGATGGCTGCAGGGGTGCTGGGCAGAGGGGAGTAGGGAGAGAGGGGAGTGGGCTGTCCCTACATCCCCAGTGCCACAGCAGGCAGTGTGGGGAGGCACTCGCTGGATCCCTTGCTTGGGCTGCTGCTCTTGCAGCTGCTCACTGCCCCTCAGCGTCCCCCCTGACAGCCTCGACAGCTGTGGGCAGCGCCAGGTGCAGCTGTCCTGAGGCTTCTCCAGGGAGAGCCAGGACCGTGTTTTCTGTCAATGGTGGGCAGGACACAGGGGAGGGGTGGGGGCCAGTTCAGGACTGCTCAGATTCCTAGCCGCTGCTCAGATTCCTAGCCTCAGGGTGCCTGTCCCAGGCCCTAGCGGTTGCTGACTCTTGATCATGGGCTGAGAGGATAAAGAGATTCTTACCTGGGGGGAGCCCTGCCCTCAAAGGGATTGAGGGCGACTAGCGACAGGGCCTCAGCGTCACCAGCGAGGAGCTTACCCGCCAGGTGGATGATCCATTCATTGTGTTCGTAGGTCTGGAAGGACAGTGTGTGTGAGCTTGGGTATGGGGATGGCCACTCCCCAGCAAGCTGGCACCTGCCCTGGTGCAGCCTCTGCCCGATCACTCCACACACCAGCTCCTCCCCTGTGCTCCTCAGCCTGACTAGAGTATGGCATGGTCAGCTGTGCTGGCATCGGATTTCCTCTGAGGGCCAGCCAGCTCTTTAGCCTTCCAGGAACTGCCTGCTTCCTGCTCTTTCTCGTGTGTGTGTGTGTGTGTGTGTGTGTGTGTGTGTGTGTGTGTGTGCGCGCACGCGCGTGTGCGTGCGTGCGCGCTCTCACCTGAGGGTCACTCACGCAGGAGCCAACCCTTAGACATGTTTTCTACCTGGCTACTTGCCCTAGCCTTAGGTATGACTTGTGAGGGGGATGTAGACAGAAGGTGTTAGACCCCACATGGCAACGGCACTGGCCTGGGCCTTGGGAGAGCTGAGCTATCTGCAGGAACCTTCTCCAGGCAGGTCAAGGCAGGGCCTGTCTAGTGCTTTGCAGGGGGTGAGGGTAGGGGTGAGGGAGTGAGGGATGCACCTCTAAGGAGAGGTCTCCCTCCTCTGCGACTCTCTTGGTGGGAGTCTGAGCACCTTTTGCAAGGAGCATGGACAAAGGCCTTGTCTGGGGGAAAAGGAAATTTTGCTTCAGGTCAGAGCATCATGGTGGGGCACCATTACCTGGAAAGCTGCGAACCACATTAGCCAGTCCAAGCGGTAGTGGTACGGAGAGATAAGACATGGCCGCCTCCAGAGGTCGCCTGGTTTGCACTTGAACTCGTAGTCTTCCCACACGGCATCAGGCGCACTGGCATTGAGGCTAGCTGTGCCCTGCAGGATCACCTCAGTGCGTTCCTTGGTGATACTGGGAGAGATGAAGAAGGCCAGTGTGTCCACAGTACCCACCTTCCCCAGCTGGAGAGGGTGATGCCGTGAGCCCATGCTTCGCAAAAAGGGAGACGGGATGGACAGAAGGCAGAGCCCGGTGCCCCAGAAAGGATGCCTGGCCCGTACCTTCCAAAGGCCCCGTAGGTGTTGACGATCCTGAGTGGGTTGAAGGAGGTGTTCATGACCTGCTTGGAGCTTAGCAGGTTGATAACCACAGGCACGCTGAGCCAGGCCACCAGGATGCCCAGGGAGACGTTGACCACTCGCCGCACCAAGCAGCCTAGCCCGAGGGTGGGGTTGGGGTGGTTGGTTCTCACCCTGATCCCAGGGCAAAGTTGTGCTATCCTTTTAGAAAACCTTGGCTGCTATTCTGCCACTCCAGGCTCGAGAAGGCCGACAGACATACCCAGCCGGCCACGTAAGCTGCTGCTTCCCAACCCATGGGCTGGGAAAGGTGCCTTGAGCCACAGTCCCTAATGCTGGAGCTAAGAGCACCTCCTGAAACCAACGTGAAGGATGAAGTGTGACTGTCCAGCAGGGGGCCCTGGAAGTGGCCAAAGGGCCAGCTGTCCTTGGCCCTGGCCTGGTAAAGTACCCTAGACAGTAGATGCTCCCTCCCAGGGCCTATCCACCCTTCTCCTCTGAGTACTGTGGAGCTGGTGGCTACCCAACCTTCATATATATTCACGAGACCTAGGCACAAGGGTCATGGGGCTGGCGTGCAGGGTCCCTGGTTACCTACCATATCTTGGCTTGGGCTGGACTCCTTGGGTATCTTCCCTCTGCATCTCCAGGACTTGGTGTTTTAGGCCTCGAGGTCCTGAGGGAAACAGGAATCCCAAAGCTGCATCGTCGAAGCAGGCAAGGCTGGGCACGATGGTGAGCCAGTTCAGGAAGCTCAGGTTCCCACTGATGATGAGGATTACCTGTGGGTGCAGACTCGCACTGTGGGGGAGGCCTTCCCTCTATGTATCTGGGCTGGGTGCCCCTGCCTCAGTAGCGCAGCAAATGCTTCGGATGCGCTTCTGAGGCTCCCCCGCCCCCCCGCCCCCATCATTCTCCCAGCTTGGGGCTGTGATTCTAAGTCCTCTGTAAGTTTGCAGGTGCCCCCGAGACCCCAGGTGCAGAGGCTGCTACAGGTGGATGCAGAAGCCACATAGGAATTGGCAAGCCCAGGAAAGGCTGGGGAGGGTTTGGTTTGATAGCTGTGTGGTGGCCTGAACATCGTGGGCTCCCTGGGGCACACCATGGTGGCAGCTCTGGTTAAGGCAGGCCTAGTGGCAGAGGGTTGGGGACAACGAGAACCGAGAGGGAAGTGGAGTTTACAAAAAGCAAGACAGGAGCAGGAGACAACCTACGGCTGGAGATAGTGAAGGGACCACCACAAATGCCCGTGAGACCTGGAGGACAGTGGCAGCTGGCCAAGGAAGGCCAGAGGCCAGAGTCAGTGTGGCCGGTTAGGAACAAATGGCCTAGCTCCCATCAAAATGTGTCTATTGGGTCCCAGCACACTTGGCAAGAACAGTTTTGAGGGCTGGCCTCACCCTTTCCCACTTGCTCATACCTGTAAGGAGGTACCACAGTCTTAATGTGAATTCCCATGGACCCCTTGCCCCTGCAGGGGCTACAGCAATTGAGACCTGCAGACAGTCGTACTGTGACAAGATAGATCTATCCTGATGGCAGGAGTGGTCTCAGAGGTGGTCAGGACTCACCCTGAGCTGGTTTCCACTCAGACTCAGCCGTACAAAGCAGATCTGTGGCTCCCTCACTTCTCCGTTGCCTCCCATAAACATCCACACACGAGGAAAAGGCTGGGAAGGGGACCCGCAAGTCTCCACATACCCTTCCCTCAGTCTCTGTGTGGCCTGCTTCATCGGAACACCATCATACAGAATCTAGCACCCAGACGTGCGCTGTTCCCTCGCCTCAGCAGAAGCTTGAGAACCTCACTACTCCCAGCACCTCCCACACAGAAGGGCCACCACAGGCCAACTTCCTACCTTGCCAGCGCTGCAGAGCCCCCAGGTCTTGGTGTCCCCCACAGCACCCAGGAGCTCAGCCCAAGTCTAACCTGCACCTGTGGTTTTTAACGTTTCTGTCACCTGTGCGTTTATGGTCCCTAACTAGGGGGACTTGAGGCAGTGACTTGTTCACGGGACTACTCCAGGGCTCGTTCTCTGTGGACTGGGTGCTGCATGTTGCTACACAGCTTCAGCTCTGTGCCTGAGTTGGGGTGCCTGCCATGCCCGCTCTCACATGGTCATTAAATGTGTCCTATTTAAAATGTCTTCCAGTGCACATGAAGCAGCGCCTGGAGGACAGAACATGAACAAGCCAGTGCTTTGAGTTCCCTGAGTTGGTGACAACAGTAGGTGCACAGATCACAGAAGCTCAGGAAAGCACGACCAGAACAGGCGTCAAGAAGCAACCCAGGCCCTGATCTGATACCCAAAACCTGCAAGGAGGACACACCACATAGAAGAGCAGGGACGAGAGTGACCGTCAACTACACATAACAGACAGGAGTAGGGACAAATGTGACAAAGGTCAACTGCACAGCTGGCGCCATGTGTGATAGGGAACGAGAAAGGACACCCTTCAGGGGTAACAGAAGAAGCTGTTAAGCAGCTAGGTATGGTGGTGCATGTCCCAGAACCCAGGAAGTGGAGGCAGGAGGGCTGCAAGTTCAAGGCTAGCCTCAGCTATATGATGACGTCTATCTTAAAACAAAAAAAAAAGTGAGCTGGGTGTGGTGGCACATGGCTTTAAACCCAGCACTGAAGAGGCTGATGCAGAACACTGAGTTTGAGGCCAGCTGGCTTATATAGTAAGACCCCGTCTTTAAAGAAGGAGAGATGTCCATCAGAGAATGCTAGTAAATGTAAAAAATCAAAACTAAACACTTCAGACAGAACTGGATTTTTCTGTAAGCTTGGAGCTCTCCAGGGAAGAGTGCTAAAATGGAGAAAAGCATATTAAATTTTAGGTTTTTTGGGCTTGGAGCAGTGGCTCAGTAGTACTCACTGCTCTGCAAAGGACTCAACTTTCTCCCAGCACCCACACTGAATGCTTTAAAAAAAACTGCCTATAACTCCAGCTCCAGGGGCTCCCACACCCTGTCATGGACCCTGCAGCATCTGCACTCACATATGCACAACCTACCTCCACCTTTTACACAAATTTTAAGTCTTTAAAATTCTTTACAATAAGAATGTAATGACTGTGATCATTGAAAACAATGGGTATACAAATTAGCCTATGACACAGAGCTTTTTGTTTTTGAGACAGGGTCTCTAGGCCCAGGCTGTCCCCAAACTCTCAAACCTCCTGTGTCAGCCTCCTGAGTGTGAGGGTTACAGGTGTGTGCTACATGCTTGCTTACTATTTTTGTTTTAAATTTATCATTTTGTATACAGTGCTCTATCTAGACGGTTGTGAGCCACCACGTGGGTGCTGGGAGTTGAACTCAGGACCCCTGGAAGAGCAGTCAGTGCTCTTAACCTCTGAGCCATCTCTCCAGACCTGTTTGCTTACTTTTGATAGACTAGACCAATCACCATAGGTGGAGCCTGACTGGGCTGAGGTGCATCCAGCCAGCCGATGAAGCGTTGTTTCCGGATTGTCTGTGCAGATCCAGAAGAGAAGCGCATGGAACACCAGCCAGCATGGTGACTGTCCTGCCCAACGCCCTGGCCATCACCACCCACCCACCAAGGGCCTGGAAAGAACACAAGGGTCCAGAGAGGGCCTATCTCCTCTCCCTGGGCTGGCCGTCCATCTCCTCCTGCTCTGGCTTGTGGGTGTGCCTGGTCCCTGGAGAGAGCCAGAATGAAGATGGTGGCTCCCATGGTTTTTGGTTCTTGAGTTTGGACTGGAACCAGACTACCAGCTTTCTTGGGTTCCCAGCTTGCAGGTGGCAGATCCCAAGGCTTCCCATGGTGCAGTGGGCTGGGTGGCTGTTGGTTTCTCCTCTATGGACCAAATTAGATGGCGGGAGTGCGTGAACCGTGTTTACTCCTGTGCTGCACACTTCTGTTCCAGGAACCTCCCCGCTTAGCTTTCAGGGGCATGTGGCAGGCCTTTATTCCTTCTTTTCCCAAATCATGGTTGTTTTCATGGAAAGCAAGGCATAGGGAAGGGTTGTCGGGGCTCTCGGTGTGTCTGGAGATACTACTCAAAGCTGCTGGGGGAAGGGCCTTAGGTGGCATCCAGCTACTATGGAGTTCTTGGGGCATCCCTTTTGGGCTGTAGTTTTAGAACCTCTTGCCTTGGAGGCAGTAGTCAGCACTTCTTGGAGGGACAGATGGTGACTGAGCCATCACTACTCACTGGTCTTCCACCTGTAGACACCTCAGGGGATTCCAACTGTCTCTGTTCTCAAGCAGGGAGGCTGTGGCTGGCCACTCTGCTGAGATGCCAGGTCCACCCGTTGTGGGTGTCTGTCTGTCCCTGCTCTGGTGAGGCTAGGGTGATGTCCAGTGGCCACGGCCAGGGGTCAGTATTCCCCATGGGCAGACTCAGTGAGCTGAACTGCTGATGGCCTAGAAGCCTGCATCGCACGAGGCTTCCTTAGCTGCCCTGACAGCCATGGTTACACACCCAGGGAGCTCTGGATGACGTAGCCCCAACCTGGAGCACTTGGCCTTATTGGTGGGAGCTGCTGGCGTGAGCCTATTGTCAAAACTTGCCCCACTCAGGTGGGAAATCCAAGAGAACCAAGCCCCACGGAGCCCACTTTGTATTTACTTGTTACAGAAAAGCCTACAAAAGCAACTTAAGGAAGGATTTGCCTCAATTTGAGGGCACGCGCTCCATCACGAAAGGGAGAGCACGGCAATGGGAACTTGAGGTGGCTGGACACGTTATGGCTGCAGTCAGGAAGCAGAGGGGGAGGGAATGCTGGTGCGCAGCTCTCTTTTCTCCCTCTTCTATTTCAGTCTGGGGCCCCAGTCTATGGGATGGGAGGGCTCATATTCAGGGTGGTGGGTCTTCTCTCCTCAGTTAGTGCTCTCTGAAACACCCTCACAGACATGCCCAGGGGCACGTGCCCTAGAGAGGATTCCAAATCCAGCAAGGTGATGATACGGGCTAACTGTCACCAGGTGGCATCCTGTTCTGATAAAGCACCGAGGGGGGAGAGCCTGTGACACTTCGCCCAGGTGGATGGATGGTGGCTGTGCTCCGGGGTCAGGCCTGCTCAGCCCTCCCCGCACAGCCTATTTGTTCAGTAGGACTGGAATTCATCATGCAGCACACGGTCCAAGTGCTCCAAAGGGACTTTATCTTTCTTGTTTTCCTTCTAGCGTCACTGCAGCCATCTCCTCTGAGGGAAATGAATCTCGTCATAGCCCATCTGTGTTTACCCCTGGCCTGGCAGAGTTCTCAACGAACTCTCAGTGTGCTCTGAGGATGACCAGCTTGGAGCATGGCCCTCCCTGTGCTGTGGAGTGAGCGGGTGAGGCTCGGGGACGGCAGAAGATGAACGTGTGTTGGTGGAATTTAGCCCCAGAGAGGCTATAGCAGATGTTCCGGGCAGATGCAACATGACCCCAAAAGGAAGAGGGGGGATTTCTGGATGTCCCTGCTGGGCTTGCAGTTACCACAGAGGACACATGCTTGCAGGCAGGCTTCCACATGGGAGACAGGAGTTTGAGAGGACCTTCCACAGAGGACAAGCGTGTAGTCACAGGGACCTTCCAGAGAGGACAAGCGTGTAGTCACAGGGACCTTCCACAGAGGACATGCGTGTAGTCACAGGGAGCTTCACAGAGGACAAGCGTGTAGTCACAGGGACCTTCCACAGAAGACACGCGTGTAGTCACAGGGACCTTCCACAGAGGACATGTATTCCCAAGGTATCTGGGTAGCCCCACGTGGCCTTAACAGAGGACTCAACCTCAAGAGCTGCCTCTCCCAAGACCTCCTCCTGCCTTCCCACTGCTGAGTCTCAGGCCCAACCCCACCTCCTCCTTGCTCCTTGGTGAGGACTGATACCATGGTGGGCCTCGGATGGCCTGACCCAGCTCAGCAGCGGAGGCTGACCATACCGCCCCTTCCGGGGTCATCCCCTCAGAGCTCTACGGCCCTTCCCACGTGGCTCCTGCGGCCTTGCAGGGATCCTCAGAGCAGCTGTGTAAACTGAGTGTGGGAGGAAGTGAGTGAGCTCAAACTCTGGCTGGCCCACAGGAAGGAAGGAACACAGGAACCAATGGGTCAGGCTGCAGTGCAGCTCCGCACCAGGCTGTACTCAGCTGCCACAGCGTGGCGGGCGCAGTGTGGTGGCCACAGCACCGTATGGTGAAGTGCACCCAGTCTCTTCCACAGAGGGCTCTTGGGATGGTAAAGACCATGCCCTACTCACCCCAATCCTATACTCAACTGTTTGCTGGGCAGGATGAGTCTCAGCTGGACCCAGGGGACATCAGACCAGGCCACAGCGTGACCAGTTCATGTTCTCCACCACGAGAAACAGGTGGAAATGGCTAGCCAGGGATTGGTCCCCTACTGACAGGACAAATGTTAGGGATGCCTTGCTGCCTCTGCAAGGACTACAAGGAGTTAATGGTAGCTCCTGGAGGGTGTGGTGTAGGCTTCATTTTCTAGGGTGTCTCACATAGAAGCTTGCTGCACAGCCCCTCGTACACAAGGAAGAGGAGAGTTGGGAACCCCAGGAGACCCCCAACACCCAAGGCATCTGCTGTGCCCAGATGTGGACTCTTGCTACCTGTCTCCGGCACCTGTGCAGCTGCCGGTCTCCAGGCACCTGTGCAGCTGCCGGTCTCCAGGCAGTGATTCCCAGCATCATAGCAGCCCTGGTGTCTGCAAAGATCCCCTGGGGCTTAGCGTGGAACTGATGTGTCTGTTTTGGTCCTCACCCCCTGAGGCTCTGGGTGATGTTCTAGAAGGCCCAGGCTAGACACCAGCTTCCTTTCTAGGCCGTACAGGACCAGGATAGCCACACCACCCTATCCAACCTTATACACGGGCCAGAACAAGGTGGAGACACACCCAAGGCGATGGCTCTCCATCATGTCTGGTCTACCCAGCTGGATAGTCCTGCCTCCCAGGCAGGGTGTGGTCTGGGTCCCGGGGCCAGTAGGGCACATCTTTTTGTCATCTCCAAATTGGCACTGTCTGTGGCCTCCAGATGATGTGTGGGAAGTAGGCACCCTGTGGGGATGTCGGCTCTGAGATATGAGTAGTTATGCTATAGGGAGGTGTGAGGAGCCTCAAGCACATGACTGAGAGAAGTTGGCTAGAAGGGTAACACATCGTGGTCCTGCCTCCAAGATGCTTGCGAAAGACTGAGGGTCAGCGGTCAGTGTGGAGGAAGACGGACCAGTGTTCACCAAGGACTCTCAGGGGAGGAAGGCATGACAGCGATGGTGCATAAATATTCTCCACTGTCTGAACCCAGAGAACGTTTGGGACTTGTGTCATCAGTGCACCATCATCTTGTTCCCCATCAGTGTGAAGAGCTCACAGCAGGGGCTTGGGGCACAAGGAATTCCTGTGATCTCTGCAGAGCTGCTAGACGTATCCTTGTTAAAATACAAAACAGAAAGGAGCTAACCTGTTGGAACATCGAGAGGGCCAGAGACAGTTTAGCAGCCAAAGGTCTCTGTGGCAAAGGTGCCAGTGAGACCCAGACATCTGCTCACAGTCAGTCCTGACTTTAACATAGGGCATGGGGAGGAAAGAGACTCATAGATCCAAACATTGTACTGAGGAGAACGTGACGCCTCCTCTCCCCTTTTCGCTAATGCATTTGAAAACAGCTGAAACAGACATGCTTATTCCCAGGAAAATACTGACTGCCAAGGCTGCCTTGAGAAGGATGCCCCACAGCTATAGGCCCAGCCACTGCAAAGCTCTCAAAGCTTTGCTCAGAAGCACACCCAGCATTGCCCAGGCTCCTGAGAACAGGCTGCCTGGGTCTCTAGGGATCCTTCGGAGACGGGGGGGTTTAGCTTATGAGTGTGGGGCAATGAGCCCAGATGGGGAATCCACACTAGGCTCACATTAGGCTGGAAAACTACAGACAGGCCTCTCTCACTGACAACCATGCAAAATCTAAAACAAAACACTGGCAAATTAGCCCCAGCAATATAGTAAAATATCCACAGCATGACCAAGCTGGGTTTACTCTAGAATATGAAACTAGTTCGGCCCAGAGCAGCAGTAATGTAATTCACCTCATTAACATATTGAAGGGGAAGAGCCAGCGACCCTCTCCTGACTGATGGGGAAAGTGTCAGCTACGGTCAACATCCATTCATGGCTGAAAACGGAAAGCCAAGACCGCAAGATGACCCTGGCCTGTGGTGCCAGGGCCTGTCCTCCCTGCTGCCGGGGAGTCTGAGGAAGGAGCAGCCTGGATGACGTAGCAAGACCCTGGCTCAAAAAGCAAAATGAGGGGAAGACAGACAGGCCCATGTCTGTGATACCAGCCCTCAGGAAGTAAAGGCAGAAGAATCGCAAGACCCTGTCACCCCAATTCACTAATGTCTACATGTAGAAAGAAACTTCAAATTTTAGAATTGGATTCAAGAACACAGTGTTCTTGGGAACACAGTGTGCGCGTGAGCAAAGTCTATGTTGCTCCCTGAGGGCAACCAGACACCAGCTGGGAAGGGGACCCTGGAATCCAGCCTGGACTGGATGCAAAGGGGTCATACAGGGGGTGAGGCAGAGCCGGGGAGGCCTCTCCCTATGGCCCTGGTGCTGACAGAAACGGTAAGGCAGGCTGTTGTCTTCTGTAGACACATGAAGAGCCTGACTGGTGGCACCTTGGCCCAGCTTACCTGGAAAAGGATCTGTAGCACCCCATGCAGAATGCACATCCGGCGCCCCAGGAACAGGAAGAAGGGCACAAGGAGTTCCACGAAGTGGTTGCTGAGCGTCTCAAAGCGGTGGAACCACCAGGGTGACCTGTGCAGGTAGTAGGCCATCGGGTTGGGCACTGGCTGAGTCTGTGGGGACACAAAAGGACTTTTGAATTACCAACCGTGGCTGACAAGGGTGCTGCTGCCCTGGCTAAGATGAACGCATCTGCTCTCTGGCCCTGTGTATATGCAAATTGCCCGGCCCATCGGGGCTGGAGGACTTCTGTGAGCAGGCTATTTCTGAAACAAAAGCAAGTTTTTAGCTCTGTTTTAAACCCCCACTCTCTGTAGGCAAAAGTGTAAACTATAGTGGAAGGAGACATCTTTAAACACTTGTGAACAGATGAAGAGGCTAAAGATGAAGGAACCAGCCTGTTATCTCTAAGCAGCAGAGGAACTGTGGGTGGCAGCTGCCTTGGGCTCATGGCTCCCTGAGTTGCCAGTGGCCTGCCACTTAGTACTCACAGCCCACTTCAGGTCTTCTACCCACTGCTGGGCTCCATGGGTCTGGGGGTACTTTTGCCCTCTTGGGGTGGGGGCTCCCGCATACAGGCTTGTTGCACAGGAAATGAGCTTGAACATAGGGAATTGGAGAGGGTCAGCATATGAGGGTCACGGTAGCAGTGGCTCTGAACAAACAGGAGCAGGAAGTAAAGGAGCCAGAGAAGGGGCTGGAACAATGCTTGGATGGTAGCTTTGTGCTTCGCTGCTTCTTAGGCACAGTCCCCTTGGGAGTCCACCTTGGCTATAGGGGACTTAAGGAGCCCACAGGTCGAGTCACTGCATCTTCATAGGTAAGGAGCCCTCCCTCCCTCAAGGCCTGGCTTCCTACATATGCCCCGCTCCTCTCCACATGGGGGTCCGGCTACTTGAACCATCCATGTGATCACAAGAAAAATAAACAGCTTAGCAGGACAGGCCAGAAGCCAGGCCAATGCTTCAGGCCACCCTCTACCTAGCACTGGGTGTGTGTGTGTGAGAGAGAGAGAAGAGAGCTCCCCCTTTTTTAACTGTTTGCCAGCAGAATAAGCAAGTGGTATAAGCAAAGTGACCCAGTAGCCCTGTGACAGGAGACAGAGGCCATTGCAAGATTTCTGTCTGCCAGACCCAACCTTCTCCTCAAAACACACTTGGCTTGCTGCCACCACCCTGGGCTGCATATGCAGTTCTTGTCACTGTCCCCTGTTGGGCAGATTCTGGGAATCAGTGTTGAACTCTACATCCCTTGGACTTGAAGACTGTGTCGCAACTGGAAATGCTATTTGCAGAGGCGTTGTCTAAGGACGGAGCAGTTCAACACTTCATCTACCATTGGGCTGTGTCACACCCTCTGGACCCCTCAAACTCCCGTATGTCCCAGCAGGGTAGAAAGGCAGAAGAGGCGGGGAGGGGGGGGGGGGTGGAGGAAGTACAGGACCGGGAAGGACATCACCTCAGTTCGGTGAGGGACAGCACATGCAAAGTCCCTGTGTTTCAGAGTCAGTGTCCATCAGCTTGCAGGACAATGTACTACAAAGGGAAACACCAAGACTCAGGCGTTGACCTGAGCTCAGCAAGAGGTTCTACACAAGCTCAGTGAGGCAGTTGCCAGGGGGCTAGAAACTGGGTTCTCCAAGAAGCCCTCCCCCCCTGAGTCCTCTCGGGACTTTCCTATACCAGAGAAAAGTGAGAGTGATGATGCAGAAGGCAGTGGTAGTAAGTGTGACTACTGGCCTTCCTGGCAAGGTGAGTCATTTGATGTCCCGAATGCCGCACCTCTGCTGAAAGTATCCTGGGAGAGTACAGCCTTCCTTGATCTGTGGGCCAGGGCCTGACTGTCCAGCAGGGTCTGTGAACTGAGGCCTCAAGGCACAGCATCCTATAGGACAAGGGAGGGCCACAGCCTCTGGACTCACCATGCCAGGGACAAGGCTCATTTCTGTTTTCATGAAAGCTGTGGAGTGGGTGAGTGTGACTGTGGCGGGGGTGGCAACATCACACCCCATAAAGCACAAGAGAGCGCCAGGAGCTGCTGACATGGCAGCCCCAATGGAAGCCCAGAATGATGGCTCAGTAGACAGCAGTGACGAAGTGTCTCGACAGGCACAGTGTAGTCCAGACCTTGGGCCAGAGTTTACAAATATGCTCTACAAAGAGACTTTTTTTTTTTTTTTTTTGCTTTTTTTTTTGAGACAAGGTTTCTCTGTGTAGCCTTGGCTGTCCTGGACTCGCTTTGTAGACCAGGCTGGCCTCAAACTCACAGCGATCTGCCTGCCTCTGCCTCCCGAGTGCTGGGATTAAAGGCCACCATGCCCTTAACTAAGAGAAACACAAGGGAAGACAGAGGGTGAAGACACCTAGCTGAGGATCTGGAGGCTGGCACATCTTGGGGAGATACAGGTCTATGTTGAGAATGGCCCAAGAACAGAACAGTCTGCCCCTCCCTCCAGAGACAGAAGACCACATGCTTGGTTGGCTGTGAAGGGAACACCTTATTGCCATTGTGAGAACAAATTTCTTAACTCTCAGGTGTCACATGTCGACTTGATCACTGAAGACACTGTCCTGCTACACTCCCCACCATGGGACAGTCCCTGGCCATCTGTGGACTGGCCCCACCTGGAGCACAAAGGAAGGTGGTGCATATATGCCCAAGACAGGCCTAAACCTCAGTCTCTAGGCTGTTATGGCATGAGTAGCCTCTCTTATACCTGAATACTGCGCATCACTGGGGCATGTGGAGGTGATGGTGCCAAGCTCCATCTGGAACAACTCATATTGACAGTGAGACTTAGGACAGACAAGGCCACCGTGTTCCAGGAGCAGAGCAGACCAGCAGCCTATGGAGCATAGTAATTGGCTCTTGGAGACAGAGACCCAACATGGTGGTCACTTCTGGGCAGGAGTGAAAGGAAGTTGTGCCATGGGGCCCTTTCAGTGCTGAGCACTGGCTGCTGTCTGCTTCCCACATCCCAGGGTGACTGGAGGCGAAGAGAAGAAAATGCAAAAAGGAAAGGTGCTCACATAAGGACGGTGACTGGGATGACCAAAGCCCTGTGGACCAGGCGAGGTAATGCACTTTCCTCTGTGATACAGATTGCCATGGGTGGCTACCAGCAGGTCCCCACCAGATGAGCACCCAATGGGTCATCTGAGAAAAGAGTCCATGTCCCCTCTCCTCAAGTCCCAGCTGGCTACAGGACTGGTCCTCATCAAAAGAGCACAGGCAAGAGATATTGTGTGGCTTTATAAAGCTAGGTTCACAAGAACGGTCTCTCCACGAGGAAGGACGTTGCACTGTGAGAAAAGATACCTCCATGTGCGGAAGAGGACAACACTGGGCAGAAGTCCTGTGAGACACGGTATCCACTTTGAGAAATGCTGTATCAATGTGGCAAGGGGCTCTCTGCTGTGAGGAAGGCCATGTCCATCTGAGAGAGGTCACTCTGCTATGTGGATGGCCACGTGCTGTGACCCTGGTGCTCTGAGGGGAAGAGGAGACCCTGGCACACTGCACTTGCCTTCCCCTGATGTGTGGGGTGGCCCTGCCCTCCAAAGTGCAAAGCAGAACCTGAAACATCACGTTACAAGACCCCCAAAGGCTGACATAGGGAAGAAAGAACCCCTTCAAATTCAAAAGTCTATGTGACTGTAGAAGATTAACGATCCCACCGTTTGTTTTTACACAAGAAATACATGCCTTTTAAAAGCCATTATTATTCTAAAGGCTAGCATTATTAGAACTTTGGCTTGTGATCCCATGTTTTGTTTTCATATAAACTCAAACTAACACATTTAAAATATTGTTAGCTCAGGCTTTGGATCCAAACATATAAAGATATCATTGTGAGGCATCAGCAACTGAGGGGAGTGGGTACAGGGCACATGAGAGCAGACCGTTCACTTTACGCTATGGCGTGAGGCAAAGCTGGCATAAACCACTTCAGGATGTTCTATATAATTCCCATGGAAACCACAGAGCGATGCAGAAATCACACAAAAGGTAACAGGGAAGGAATTTACACTCACACCATTAAGAGCACATGACAGTTTTATCAGCAGAAGAGTCTGAAGAGGAAAAGGGTGCGTGTAGGAAGACATCAGTGGAGGCCGAGATGAAGCCAAACACAAAATTGCCAGTGACCAGAGGGACAGCTTGAGGCAGTATAACACATGTGTAATCTGTGCCCCAGAAAAGAGCGCATAGGAAAGGTTTTTCAAATGCGATGCAACCCACAAACCCATAGTTAAAATAAACTCAGCAGATTTCAAGCATAAGAAACAGGAAGAAGATGACTCCACCCTAATCAAACTGTTCAAGAGTCGTGATAAAGAGAAAAGAAACAGAGCGAAGATGTGTTAGAGACTAGACAAGGACTCCGCCCGGGGGAATGACGCAAGTGAGGAGACACAGAACACCCTTAGGGCACTAGCCTGTCAGCCTAGAGTTCTAAACGCAAGGGGAAATAAAGACATCATTTCCTACAAGCCACTCGATGAGACGGTGAAGGAAGCTGTGAGGTGGAGGAAAAGCCGAGCGTGGGAGTCTGCAAGGCTACTGATGAGCACAGGCTGCTCTCTACTTTATTTTAAAAAATTATTATGTGTGTGTGTGTGTGTGTGTGTGTGTGTGTGTGTGTGTGTATAGCACCGTGCATATGTGAAGGTTGAGGACAACTTTCTGGAGGAGTCATTTCTCTCCTACCACCGTGGGTTTTGGGGATCAAACTCAGGTCATTAGCTTGCTCGGCAGGTGCTTTTTACCTGCTGAGCTACCTCACTGCACTTAATTATCTTTAAAAGATGTTAACTTCAAACAACATATAGTTGACAATGTATAAAGGCAAACACTGGCCGGGTGTGGTGGCGCACGCCTTTAATCCCAGCACTCGGGAGGCAATAGGCAGGCCGATCATTGTGAGTTCAAGGCCAGCCTGGTCTACAAAGGGAGTCAAGGACAGGCAAGGCTACACAGAGAAACTCTGTCTTGAAAAAAAAAAAACAACAACAACAACAACAAAAAAGCAAACAGTGTGACAACAGCAGCAGGTAGTGGGGCACCGGTGTTGTAAAGCTCATTCTGAAGCTTTAAAATAGCATCACTTAAAGGTGACGATGTCTTACATAGACAATGCATATGTATGTGTGTGTCTCTGTGTATACATATGCTTGTGTACAGCCTGCATGCACACACACAGTACATAGTATAAAGCCTAAAATGATCACGGAAATAAAATAACAAAGAGTGACACAAAGTACCACTAACAAGCCAATGACTATGTAACCAAATGAACAGAGTTACACAGTTATAGCTAGTGAAAAAGGAAGGAAAATAAGAGCCTAAGAGGTATGGATGAAGAGGCACCACAGAGGCGCCTGTCACAAGCACACTGGAGCACAGCGTGGGACGAAGCAGAGCAAGAGAAAGAGCAGGAATGAAGCGGCAGTTTTATGGCGGCCACAAGGGCACCAGCACAAACAGTTGTGCACTGAACACAGCTGCAAACACACAAGGCAAAGGGGGATGGAACTACACGTGAGTGTATTCATCCAGTGTGAACTGGAGCTCGCTCGCTCTCTGTGCATGTGCGTGTGTACTTGATAAAATCAGCAGAGAATAGAGACGTGTGCAGAGGAGTTGGGAAATGCTACCAACCATGATGCCACCTGGCTGACCTCTGTCTTACACGCAGCAGACTCTTCAGTGCTCAAGTGCAATGGCCCATAAGATAAACCAAGTACAGGGCCACAAAGAGAATTAAAAAACAAACCCTCCAAGATTTAAAAGACTCAAGGCATCTAAAGTATGCTCTCTGACAGTAAAGGAATTAAATAAGAAACCAGTATGAGAATGGTATCTGGGCAATTCTCACATGTTTTGAAATGCGATTCCACGCTTGTAGCTCGGCTTTGCATTCCAGTGCGTGTTACGTCACTTAATTCTCACAGCCACCTGGGATAGCGTGTCACCAAACTAAGTCCGGGATCACAGTTTGGGTGTTTCTGTCCTCCCCTCTACCATGACAGCAGTGCTTGTCTTACCTCTGATAAAAAGGGTGGAAGTCACCATAGAAGGTGACCTGGAGATGCGAGGCCACCACTGCTGGGCCCTGGTCTGGTGGCTTGTCCTTCTTAGTGACATGGGGCACAGGCCTCACTCTGCAGCCAGGCTGTGCCTGGGGCCCCGATATATACAATCCCAGAACACATATAAAATAATTTCTTCCTACAAATCAAGGAAACTGCCAGTGGACAAGCACATAAGCTGCAGCAACCAGGCTGCTGGATGCAACAGTCACAGCTTCTGTAAAGTGAACATTTACAGCTTTCATGGGGACCGTTCAACCTTGGTACAAATTATTCCCAGATCAGTGGGCCCCTAAATTGCAGGGCACTCAGTGACCCTCGCCCAATTACAGCCCAAGACAGCTGGTAGTGTGTGTCTCCCAGTTGCAATTAGGAGCAGGATCTGCTGTCTAGAGGCCTACACTGAGTGGGTTCTGGGTGCAGGAGGGGGAAAGGTGGGGCTGGAATTCATGGTGTTGACTCAGTGGGAGCAGCTCCAGCCTGCGCATGTGTGTCTGTATGAGTGCCAAGGGGTGTATGAAGGCTACTGGTCTGCTGTCTTGGATCATGAGACCCTGCTGGGCCAGGCCAGCCATGTATCTAAGAACTAGTGAGTTCTTGCCAGGCATGGTGGTGCACACTTTTACCGGCAGGCAGATTGCTGACTTTGAGGCCCGCCTGATCTACATAGGGACAGCCAGGACTACACAGAGAGACCCAGTCTCAAAATAAAACAACAAAGAATGAGTTCCTGCAGTGTTGGGACACAAGAAACGTCAGAGTCCAGAAAGGAGCCTGGCACATGATGTGGGATGTCACAAGCCGGAGGCTTTGGCCTGTTAGGCTCTATCCCCGGAGAATAATCAGCTCGAAGCCCCCAAAGCTACTTAAGAAATCCAGGCAGCAGCCAGGCCAGTGGGTGCTGGCTTGCAGTCACCAACCTCAACTACAGGGCCTTGGGTGAGAATGAGGAGAAGCAGGAGTGGCAGATGCCTCTGCCATGCTTGGTGCCTGAGGCTGTGCCCAGATGGTGTGACAGGGCACTCATGCCATTTGTCTTCAGCTCCTCTCACACGTGGTAGCTACAGGAACAACCACAGGCACATTGCACCAGCAAAAGTTATAGGCATGGGCTCTTGGACCAAGGATGTCAGGTGGCATGGACCAAGTGCAAAAAGACGTTCCTTATTACAGAGGGCGGCTCCCTGCGAGTTTGTAGTATATAGCCCGGCCCATGAGGTAAGTGGTCTCTCTTGGTCAAGTGTCCACCCAGTCATGGACACCACTGCTTGGAGTTTGGCAAGGGAAAGAGTCTAGTGCTGACCGGCAGGAGAAAACAGACGCTGTACTGGTACTGAGACGATGTGCCAAGCAGAACCAAAAGTCCAGAGCCCCAACCTCCCGGCGGAGCAGGAACCTCTCTGTCCAGTGGACACACTCTACACACAGACTCCACAAACTCATGGGGGCCTAGGCCTGTGGCCAAGAGGCTGAGCCCTTTGGATGAGAACTCTTTGGGAGTTCCTGTGGGTCTTGGGGACTGGGGCATACAGTCTCACCGAGGTTGAGCTGTTATAGGGGTGCTGTGGATGACCGGAGATGAAAGGATGAGATAGAGAGACAGCATGAAACCCCTTCAAATCTCCAGCAACAGAACTAAATGTGGCTTCTCAAACCTGTGTGTGACCTGATGGGTCTTCAGACGACAGCCACTCCCACCGTCTGTCATGGCAGAGGCAGTGGTTCCTAAAGGCTGACGGCACCATTCGAAACACTTTACATTTATTTATTTCTTGCATGTGCATGGGTAAATGCCATAGTGCACATGGAAATCAGAGGACAAGCTGCGGGAATATCTGTTCTATCATGTGGGTTCTGGGGATTGTACCCAAGGTATCAGACTTAGTGGCAAGCTCCTTTACCCACTGGGCTCTAAGCCTATAATTCAGGCATTTGAAATGCTCTGTGGTATATGCATCTCAGGATGTTGCCTTCTGAGCTCTTGGAAGCAGCAGTTTGTTTAAGAGAATGGAAGTGAAGGTTTGGGCCTTCATGTGTCCGGTACAGGCCATTCTATGGGGCCAGGGCCCTGAAAATCATCCTGGCAACAGCCTTCCCTAAGTCCTTGAGAGCACTTACCTTGAACTGAGAGACCAAGAGAGATGACAAGAAGACAGTGGGCCCTGCAGGGAGGTAGCGGCTGGTGCAGAGACGCCCCCACCCTAGCCCACTCCTCTAACTTGCTCAGATGAAGAGGGAACAGACTTAACACGGGAAGAGACAGCCTAGCTGACCAGGTGTTCCTAGATCCCACGGGCCAGCCCTATCTGACTGGACCGCTCCCCATTCCTCAGTCCCATCTGACAAGTCGGCTGCCTGGAAGCCAGCGCCGTGGAGGCAGGTGTGTGGGCAGTACAGGTATTCTGTGTGAGAGGTAGCACCCTCGGGTCCCTCCTCCCAGCTCCTGCTGAGGGACTGACAGATGGTATCTCTTCAGGCTGGCCTGCCCCAGCTCCCAGTGTGTGTGGGAGCATCTGAGACACATGCCCACCCCCAAGTGCTTGGCACCTCAGTGCTATCCTTGCTGCAACCTGGGGACATCGTTCCCATCTTTAGACATAGGAAACCTACACAGGAAATGAAGCCTCCTACTCTCAAGAGAGAGGAGAAACTATAGCAATGCTAAAACAAAGCTGCCTGTGGGCACAGACCACATTCCTCGTTAGAGGATGCTAGAGCAGGGAAGAGACATGCAGAGCCCAGGGTCTCGAGCCCAGGGTCTCAGGCCCATGCAGCAGGCCGCCTACCCCCTGCATCAGGTGTACTGCCCTGTTGTACATTTGCAGAGGTGGACAGACACATGCATGTCACAGAAAAGATAGGCAGACAGGCAGGGATGTGCAGCGACAGCTCCCAGGCTGTAATCATGGCACCCATGCTGACCACGGCGGAGGAGGCATCAGCTGCTCCTACCACGGGCTTGACACTTTAACTTAAAGACAAGTAACACCACACAAAGGCTTCTTTTGTGCATGCCGAGGCTGCGGGCCTTCACCAATAATAGGAGCTGAAAGTGATTTATTTCCCTGGATTAAAGGTCAGCTCGGCAAAGCAACAGTGCAAACTTCTATTACCTCACTCATGTTGCCCTGAGCAAGGCAGGGAAAGGAGGGGGACAGGGAGAAATCCAGAGAAACGGCGGGGGGGGGGGGGGGGGGGGAGCCAGAGACAGGCAGACAGAGAGCGGGAGAGACGGATAAAGGGGAAGAAGGAGAACAAGAAGGAAGGAGAGGAAAGGGGGGCGAGAAGGAGAGAGAAAGGGGAGAGGGTACGAGAGGAGGAGGGAGGGAGGGAGGGAGGCAGGTACAGTCCTCTGTGGGTGACTGGTTGTCAGGCCACAGAACATCTTCCAACAGCTCAGTGAACCAAATGGCATCTATCCTTGCTAAGATTTAGCTGTAGGATGGAGCTTTTTATACAAGTGACGTGTCCAACACCAGGAAATGTCAAGGTCTGAATGTGAGAAATGAAAACACTCTGTTGTTGAAAGGTTTGGACCCGTTCACGCTGGTACACAAATGTGACTGCACTCCCTGCCGCTCTAATGGACACGGTGCCTTGCAGACACCTGAGTGTGGCACACGGTTGCTATGGGTGATCTATATTTGTCTCCGTCAGCAAGTGCTGCAGGCCATGGCACCTCACAGCACTCTCTGGATGCTGCACACGGTGGACCATGACTGCCATGCTGTGGGCAGGGCCCCAAGCTTCTTGGCAGAGCTTCCAGATGGTGCTCCAGCAGAGGACGTGCTGGGGGAGGGGAAAGGCTGCTCATATGGCTACATGACATCAACCCAGAGCTGAGCACCAGGGCCTGCACAATGGCACCTCCACATGAGCCACATTTGGGGACAGCGCTGTAGTCAGCAGCAGGGCCCAGGGACCCACCAGCCTCTTCCAGGCGACAGAACACAGGACCTGTGAAGTTATGTGGTATGTGCTCCTGCCTCCCAGGGACATGTGTCTTACAGCAAGAACAAGACCGTGTGGGGAAGACCATGCGGTGTGGCTGCTGGTGGGCTGGGCCTGGAGCTAGGACATCATATGAAAAGAATGTGGAGATCAAGAGCTTAGGGGCCTTCCAACCGTACGATGGTGTGCGAGTGGCAGGTGCTCAGTAGAAACCATCCCTTGGGAGTTTCCTGGGCTGGTCATGTGTGATAGGATCCTCTCTCATATTGTGAAGGTGAACCACAGCACGTGGTCAGCTGTGACACCCAGGGACCACTGGCACTCTTGTGTGGATAGTTGATGACAAGGATGCAGCCTTGTCATAGTCAAGAAGCAGCTACGCTTGGTCTTTGTTCAGACTCTAGGCACACAGCACCTGAAACCCCTGGAAGCTTGGTATGGTGGTAGTAGTGGTATTGGGGGAAGGGGTATTCTGTTATCCACAACAAATCCACACTGACAATGGCACTTGTGGGGTGAGGCTGTTCACAGAGGTGCCTAGCAAGAGCTTTCTGCTTACCAGACCCCAGAAGCAGTGTTGGGAGCTGGCCACCATCACCAATCCCAGTAGTGAGGTCTTTAGTCATGCCCACATAGTGAGTCACCACAACTTAGACCAGGACACTCGAGCTTCAGGGTCAATGACTTGGGGGACCAGAGAGACTACATCTCTTTCTTGGCCTTTGGCCTATTGTGAAATGTTGCTTCCCAACAAAATGTCCCTGAGCTCTGTGATGTGACCTGCATGTCACTGGACTGAACATGGCCGTGGGAAGCCCTGCTCATAGCCAAACTGGAAAGAGGGTAGGGAACACCCGGGACTTGCTGCTTGTAATGACAGGTATCTGGTGTGGGGCTGTATCTCTGGACGCTGTTGAGGCTATGGTCTCTGAGAACTCAAGGGCCACAGTTTAGCCCATCTGTAAGCATTGATCCCACAAGGCCTGGCCTGGCTCACAGGCACAGCTGCACCCTCTCTGTCTGCCCATATCCCTGCAGGGCTAAGGTGCAGAACCTGCCCTTGATAGGTTTTGCCTGAAGCCAACCAGGCCTCCCCCCACCCCCCCCATCCTGCTTTGCTGCCTGTGAACTGCATCACCCAAAACACTGGTAGAGACACCCACATGGAAAGTCAGCACATATGATGTCAGTTCTAACCAGAAAGGTGGCCTCCTGCTCAGCTGGATGCTAACTGTGGGAGGCTGGAGAGACAGCTCTGAGACTGTGTAGCACCCCACTGAGGAGAGACCATCCTGTCCTGTCCTGAGGGCCTTCTCCTCATTACCTTCTCACACCTCAGCCCATCAGTTGGGTCTGGCTCTGTCCCAAGGCCAGTCATGCCCAGCTCTGGTCTAGGCGCTAGTAGCTCCTTCACTGATGCTGGGGCCTGGACAGGCTCTCTCTTCAAGGCCACTGTGCCATGCCTAGGCTAATCCCTAACAAGGAAGAACATCTCTAGGCTGGCTAGTGGTCCACTAGCCACATCTGAACAGAACATCAGCACAGTGTCAACCTGACCCATAAGGCGAAGGGACTACCTTCTCCCACACAGCCTCTCATAGTCCAAAGAAGCCAATAAGTGCAGGAACCTTCACAACCCACCCTCACCGCTGGGTCAGAGTGAAGCCATGGGCATGGGGCTTCTGTGGATGTGATGTGATCCCTGCCTCACCTGTTTGGCCAAGCCCTGGGGAAGGAGACAGGGATCCTGTGATGCTTCAGAGCTCCTGAGTAAGTGGGCCCAGGCTTGCAGTGAGATGCATGATGCTGGAGGTGTGCATGAAAGCACAAGCTCCAGTGTGTGGCTGTTCTGCAGGGCAGGCCTCACGTGGCTTTGTGTCCGGGAGACATCAGTTCTGTGAACTCTGTGTCCAGGTGGTTCCTGGACTTGTCAGCGCTCACCTGCAGGTGACCTGTATCCTGTGTGGGTGTGGGGCCATCTTAGTGAGATGCTGCTGCCTGATGGACAGGGGCAGCCTAGGCTTCATGGACCGGGTATCTGAGCCCTGTCCTCTGTGCATGGCCTGTACGTGTAAATAGTTGCATGAAGCCAGCTACTCATTCTATGGCTGATGATCTGTTACTGCAAGGCTGAACGTGCATTCTCTCTGGCTCTTACAGAAGTTGGAGACCCCCAGCCCCTATAGGAATGAGAAAAGTGTGGGGCCCCCAGCCAAGTAAAGACAGGATTTCTGGGATAGATGAGGATGATGGCATGGGCACTACCCTTGAGACCTTAAAAAGTAAAGGCTAGACATCCTGGTTAAGCAGAAGCGTACGGTGTATCCCTCCAGCTGACTGACAGGGAAAAGCATGCCAGAGGTGCAGTAGCCAGAGGGCCTACGTGTCTAGACTCAGCACTGCAGTATATGACAAAGGGTGAGACTGGTCCCCACAGCTGTCACTGGAGAGAATCAGTGACTAACTTCTGCTTTCCAGCACTGGGCAGTGCGGGCTAAGGAGGGAGAAGGAGGGGGCATGAGACACAAGCAGGACTTGCAGCTCTCCTGGCATGGGGTGATGGGAAGATGGGACATCACCATGATGTCGCATGCCCTTGGATTAACTGCAGGGTGAAGCTGTCCCCACCCTCATCCCCAACACAAGTGCATGAGCCTGTTTTGAGGAATGGAGGCTTGGGCCAAGGTTTCGGGCTGCCTAAAGACGTGTCTTCTTTTATGCCCTGCCTCCATAGGAGAGACACAGCCAGAGCTGCAGGTCCCAGGATGGGTCTAGCCTGGCCTGGAGTAAGGGGCCTGGGCAGGGAACCAGGTAACTAGAAGAACCAGCCCAGCAGAAGGGAGATACTCTCTAAGCCACCTGGTGACCTACCCCTGCCCCAGAGAAAAGGAGGAATGAAGGGACCTCTGGGAGCAGCAAGATAGACACGTCAGCCACAGCCAGATCTGTGCTCACCTCATAGTGGAAGTCCATGCAGGTCAGGTCCAGCCAGCACTTGTCCCCACGGATCTTGATTAGGCCCTGCAGAGGCAAGACAGAGGAAGCATCAGGCATGGGCTGGCCACTGAGATGCAAGGACCTCAAACAGGATTTACTTCTCATCACAAGAAGTGACCCCTCCTCAAAGGCCGGTTGCTGTGCTTCAAGGAATAAGGGAGGGGCCTATTCCACGAGGTAAAATCCAAACAGCTGTGTGGTGAGCACATACAGGCTCCTTCAGAGGATTAAAAGCCAACATGCTCGCAGTAGGAATGGTGTCCTCTATACATCAGGGCCTCTGTGTTCTTTTGACGGTATGTTGGGGATACAACCCAGGGCCTCGCCCATTTTAGGCAATCACTAGGCTGCACCCATGTACTTTCTTTAAAACCATTTTTTAGGGAGTTAGGGAGATAGCTCGCTTAGTAAACTGTTTGCTGGACAAACACGAGGACTTGAGTTCAGTGCTCAAAATCCATATAAAAAACTGGCCAATGATGGTACACATTTATAACCCCAGTGCCGGGGAAGTGGAGACGTATGGATGCTGGCCACCCAGGCTGGCCTACTTGGTGAGCTTCAAGCCAGTGAGAGATCCTGTCGCAAAGGAGGTAGATGGCATTCCTGAGGCTGACGACACTCATGGCTGCCCTATGGTGTGTGTAACCTCACACAAATATGAACCTACATGCACACACACACACACACACACACACACACACACACACACACACACAC
>OU015755.1:62328308-62358482 GCA_907169655.1 Acomys percivali | reverse complement strand
CATCCATCCATCCACCCACCCATCCACCCACCCACTCATCTATCCATCCACCCACCTACCCATCTACTCATCCATCCACCCATGTACCCATCTACTCATCCATCCATCCACCCTTCCATCTACTCACACAGCATACACCCACATAGCTACCCAATATGCATCACTCACTGGTCCATCCCACCATCAATCTACCACAAGCTTGCAGACCTGGGCTGAGTGCCCATGAGTTCTGGGTGGGCATAAAAGAAGACACAATTTAGTACAGGAGAAGAGGTAGGTCCATTAGAGATGCAGAGAAGAAAAGAGCAAAAAAAGGGGTCTTAAGTTGCTATGACAAAGTGGCACAGAGAGGGGAACAAAAGCAACAGAAATGCATTTCTCAGTCTGGGGACTGGACATCCAAAGCGGAGGGGCTGGTGTGGCTGGTTTTGTCAAGAGTCCACTTCTGAGCTGTAGACAACTAGCCTCTTATCACAGGGCGGACAGCTGGTGAAGGGCTTCTTTCTCTAGGGACCCTTTTCTCAGGGCATTGTCTATAGCATTCACAATGGTGCCCTCCACAGAGAGATGCAAGAAGCCCCTCTCACATCATCTCACTAAGGATTGGGATTTGAGCTGGCAAGTATATGGGGTGACAGAGGCGGCCTGAGGAGAGGGTGTGCTGGCTAGCTTTATGCTAATGTGATACAATTAGCATCATTTTGAAAGAGGCTACCTCACCTGAGAAAATTCCTTCACCAGGTTGGCCTGAGGGCAAGCTGGTGGTGCATTTCCTTGGCTGATGATTGATATGGCAGTGTCCAGATCATAATGGGTGGTGCCCTCTCTGGGCTGGTGGCCCTGGGTACTATGAGAAAGCAGACTAAGCAAGCCAGTAAGCAACACGCCTCCATAGTACCCGCATCAATTCCTGTCACCTTGGTTCCTTCCCTGCTTGGACCACTACCTCCAAGCGTAAGACGAAATAAACCCTTTCTTTAAGTTGTTTTTGGTCATGGTGATTTATCCTAGAAATTGAAATCCTAACTGTGACAGAGTGGTGTCCCTGGAGAGGCTAGAGACTGCCCCAGAAGGAATGAGAGAGTGGCCTGCAGATGCTGGGGCAGTGGGAGGGAGGTTTGCCTGGAGCAGAGAGAAAAGTGAGAAGCCAACACAGGGTGCCAGGAGGTCATTGGTGGGAGTGGGAGGTTCACTGGAGACAGAAGGTAGTATTTGTTACTGTGTACGAGGCTGCTCAGTAAGCCCACAGGAATGGGCCACCAGATCTCTCGGCGAGGCTGGGACTGCTGTCCACTAGCCGAATGGGTTAGTCTAGGCCTCCTGACAGGTGTTCTAATGAAAGCTGGCACACTGAAGTCAAGCCAAACAGCACTGTCTCAGACACACTGAGGTCAACACAAATGACCTTCTCACACTGGGAGCATGTAAGGCAGCTGAGGATCTCAATAGGGCCTGGTGGCATATATGTTGCATGTTTGGTCCTCTGGCTGCTGTGGAGTCAACAATGGCTTCTGCAGCCACCCAAGCAAGGTAGCCTAGGCAGTGTGGGGTTGTTAAGCAGAAGATCTGACTATGAAAGCCAAAAGGGGCCGTGGCCACATAGAGATGCCGGCCCCAAGTGTAGCCACTGACACCTAGGAGACAGGGCCAAGTGATCACGAGGGTGTGGGGACTACATAGCCAGCACCTATGGGAACATGTGAGTACTCACACCAGGGCTACAAGTGACGCATGTGACACCACCTAATGGATGCTGGCTCGTGAAGGCTGGTTTTAGAGGGAGCACTCTGTTCAGAAGCAACGTCTCCAGGGTGTCATAGGCCCCACAGGGCTCCCAGCGATCCTGAACGCCACGGGGGAGCTATGCACACTGCCGGGAGTTGAACTGTGCTCTGCCTCCTGGGAACACTCTATTTAAAGCCTCGCTTGGAGGAGTTACTCAGACAACCAAGTTGCCTCTTGGGAGACAAAAACACTCAGACTGTAAGCCCCAGGGGAACGGCGTCCAGTGGAATTCCCCTCCTATAGAGCCATGATCACACGAACACAGCACAACTAGACAGGTCTGTTGGCCCAGCACCTGAACACTCCCAGCTCTGCAGAGCTCTATTCTGTGTGTCCACCAAGTGGAACCATGAGCTGCTGACACAACATACCTAAATGAGCAGGGTGGTGAGCGCCACCGTCAGGGATAACCCTGATGTCGGCGAGCTGCACGATGCTCTGTATCCCTCAGAACCTGAGTGGGGTGGGGGGGGGCAGCTCTTTGGAGATTCACACCAGGAAGGGAAGAAAAAAACAAAATAATTAAAATGTCACTCAAACTCGAAGCTGAGATGAGACACTTAGAAACCTGAGGCATTCCTCAGGAGCGGAGGGCGTTTGAGCTCCTCCCATCCACTCGCTCCTGCTGCAGATGTCAGACTTCCCACGGGTCTTTCTTTCAGAGTGTCAGAGGAACAAAGCCTTCTTTGAGCCTTTTTCAGCCCAAAATTAATTTAGGAAAAAAAAAAAAGGCACAGACGGGTCTTAGCATGCCAGACCTAAAGGGAGCCGAGTGACCTTCAGTCTCCGGCGACCCTCTTGCTCTCAGCCTGGGAAAGAACATCATGGCGCTGGGATGTCCCGGGCTGATGGAAGATGCTTTGGTCACACAGTGAGTGGGGATGAGTGTGTTCCTGTCCAGAAGCAATTCTGCTTCTTAAAAACTCCCACTAGAACATTATGATGGGTGGATCTGGGTCCAGGGGTCCTGCTCAAACTATGGCACCAGCCAAGGACAATATGGGAAGTAAACTTCGAACCCCTACCCAGATCTAGCCAATGGACAGGACATTCTCCACAGTTGAGTGGAGAGTGGGGACTGACTTTCATACGAACTCTGGTGCCCCATATTTGACCATGTCCCCTGGATGGGGAGGCCTGGTGGCACTCAGAGGAAAGGTAGCAGGCTACCAAGAAGAGACTTGATACCCTATGAGCAGATACAGGGGGAGGAGGTCCCCCTCAGTCACAGTCATAGGGGAGGGGAGTAAGGGGAAAATGGGAGGGAGGGAGGAATGGAGGATACAAGGGATGGGCTAACAATTGAGATGTAATATGAATAAATTAATAAAATATACTTAAAACAAACAAACAACTCCCACTGGGCCATGGAAGCCACTGTACTGGAAAGGCCATGCCATGAATCTGCTTTGGATGCCTATCTGTCTGGCTTGGTATAAGAGGCCTGTGGCATGAAGGAGGCTGAGGTCCCTTTGTACCCCTTCAAGGGCTTGATGGGGGTCTAGAGCTATGTTGGCATCTCAGAGGCAACTAGGAATGGGGCTCTGGGCATCTTTCCAGAGCTGAACTCCTGATGGGCATACCTGCAAGTTCTGCAAGCTGTGTTGAGGGTAGATATCTGCACTGGAGTGACTGCTGCCCATCCGATCCCAAGCCCCATCTTATGTGATGTCAGCACGGGCTCTGCAGCTTCCTCAAGGCCCACTTGTTTCCACAGCCCCCTATCCTTGTAGAGCGGCACCCAGCTTTCCTAACTTGCGCCAGAGGCACTCCTGGAAACAGCAGGTTATTGAATAGGCTCCAGGCTGCAGGCCTCTCCTGGCTCGGCTCTGACTAACACACGAAGAGCTGCAACGGAGAGACGGCACCGCCCTGGAAGACAAGCCCAGTGTGTGAAACCCTTTGGTGAACCGAGAGCAAGGCCAGTGTGGGACACTCTAATGACGGTGCCCTGGGCTCTGCACTGTGAGGACAAAGCTTTCCCCTTGCAGACACTGCTCAGGGCGTACACTGGGATGATTTGGGATAGGAGGGACCTGGGGCACAGTGATCACCTGGCACTTCCAGGCTGGAAAGGAACTCCCACAAGCGTCAAGGAGGGGACCATCTGTTCGCCTAAGAACCAAGAAAATGCAGCCTCCAAGCAAACGGCTGCATGCCACCAGGTTGCCTGTGTGTGTATGTGTGTGTGTGCGCGTGTGTGTGTATGTGTGTGCCTGTGTATGTGTGTGCCTGTGTGTGTGTGTGCCTGTGTGTGTGTGCCTGTGGGGGGGGAGTGGGGGGAATGCGTATGACAGATGGGCCCAGCATACAGTCCCTAGGCGATGGAGACAGGTGCGCTAAAAGCTTCGGTTTTAAAGCTCAGGGCAGCACAGAGCTGAGCAGAGCCTGGAGTTTTATATTTTGAGAACCTTCAGCAAAGACCTGGTTCAAAATGATAGAGACAGCGCCTGCGCGTATGACCTGAGCTACCCTGGCATGGCCAGCTCAGGCCGGAGCCAGAGTACACTGAGCCCTGGATACCCGAGGACTCATGGTATGGTTTCACCAAAACACCACTGTCACACACCTCAGACCGACTCCTGAGCTAAGCGATTAACTAGGAGATGTGTGTGAAAAGGGTTAACAATTTCCAGTACAGCTTGTTACCTTCAAAGTGTAGACCCTGCATAAACACCTAGGACAATCTGCCTCTCGGTAAAAACATCATTTTCCCTTCTGGAAGCTGCAGGACTCTCTTAGCTACTAATCCCCACAGAGCCACTAGTTTCCCTGATGACTCTCAAGCAACGTGTGAGTCAACAGCATCCCGCCACCTGCATTCACATGGTTTGTACACGTGTGCGTGAAGGACACAGGCAGGTGTAAAAAAAAAAAAAAAAAAAAGCACTTGAGAAAAGAAATCTGAAGAGCTGTGAGGTTTCTGCACCTTTGATGGTACCAAGAGTGGATGAGAGGGTTCTGAAAGGCCCTCAGCTGTGCTTGGCTGTGATGCTTTTTTTTTAAGCCTCTGAGGGTAAGGGGCTGTGTGAGACAAATAGCTGGTGAATGGGGACCCGAAGAGGCTGCCAGGGGCCAGCCTGGGACAGCTACATGAGAGGCCTGCAATTGGGGATCAAAGGTCATGACACAGCAGACATGGGGTCCAAAGATTCCTGCGATGTCTCTGAGCAGAGTCAGAGGTCAGTCCTTCTGCGTGTCCTGGGGGCTGATGGGGCAGGCAGGAAGAAAGCCCCCTTTCTCTAGCTCTGCCCACGCTAATGCAATAAAGCCAATTAGAATGATTGCTCTCATTTCAGAGTTAGGATGCCCAGGACGAGGGAAATGGCAGGGACATCCGTTGCATTCTGTCTTCACAGGCGCACTCTGCATTCCAGCATTTATTTCATTATATTTAATATGATTTTACCAGCGGCACTCCAACTCTGAGAAAGACCCGGCAACTTCAAAGCCTGTTTTTGTCTTGGCTCCTTAGCACCCGCTCTTCTCTGCTACCGATGTCTCCACGCAGCGCACTAGCTGTTCAGAGCCGCCCACGGGCCCACACTTCCGTGGCCTGAGCATCATCTCCTGAAGCATCCTGGGGGCGGTGCACGCTAACATGGAAACTGCTTTTAAAATTATCCTGGTTCATCCCGTTCGGAACAGTCACCGGGCCTGTTGACATAAGCACAGGCAGCCTCCCGGCTAGTGGGGACTTGGCTCTGCAGCAGTCTCGGAGTCCCTACTTTCTGACAACCAGGGGCTGCAGTCCGAGTGGCTCTGCTCTGAAGCAGCCATGAGCAGAAACAAACTTCCTTCCACTTGAAAAATGACCTGCAAGAAAATGTCTCGGGGTTCCTCTGTCTGCTGTGCATCTAGCCCACAAGCATGGTCTGCAGGCATTCCACTTAGCCCAGCTAAGGCCCCACACTACAGCCTGTCTAGGGAGAACCCAGGGATGACCAGGTGCTTCTGGGTGTCTCCATGGCTGCTGTCCACTCCTGGGATCTGTTGGCTTTTTTGTGGCAGCCGCTGAGTAAGCTCTTGGATCAGGCTGGGCAACGTTTAGGACATTCTTGACACACTGCAGGCAGCCCTGGGGGCCATCTCTTGCCTCCCCACCAGGAACTGCTCTATGGGCAACCTTATCGGCTGGTTCTTTCCTCCCAGCATGTATTTCCCAGTCACTTCTCAGAGGCACCTGACTACAACCCCTCCCACTCAGTGCCCAGGTCTTCTCTGGCCTCTCTGCTCTTTGCTGAGTAGTCTTGGCCCTGAGAGGTCCTCTATGGCCCCAGGTCCCACGTGGCATGAGACTCCTTAGGTGCTGCTACCGGACAAGAACCATGGCCATCCTCAAGGCAGTATCTGCCCAGCCATTTCATGCAGGCACAGCTGCCCTTCTGAATGCTGCTCAAGTCCTCTGCCTGGCAGCCAGCATATCTCCATTCCTGTTCTCTGGACACACAGTGTTACAGACTTACTCATCACCACAAGGCATGCGGTTGCTGTGGCTGCATCTCACAGCATCCTGTGTATGAGCACGTGTGGGTACCTGCTCTGGTGACAGACGGCTGTGCTATCATATACATGAAACACATGTACATGTGTCTGACTTCTGACACAGGCAGTCTGACGGGACGCGGGCATTTCCCTCCTCACAAAGGTGTCTCTCCGATTCCTTCTTGTCCGTTTCATATCCTACACATGACAAGGCATCACAGTCTAGCTCAATGATCCTACCTGGGCAGGAAGTCGCCTGAAGGGACACTTGCTCCAGGAGCTCTCTGTCTGCTGGCCGCTGTATACTGTAGATGTGAGTGGTACCCATGCAGCTACCTTCCTTGGTATGTTGCTCTGCTCTGTTGTAATATCTGCTTTGGTTCCTAGAGAGTGACACATGGGCTGGAGAGATGGCTCAGAGGTTAAGAGCACCGACTGCTCTTTCAAAGGTCATGAGTTCAATTCCCAGCAACTACATGGTGGCTCACAACCATCTATAATGAGATCTGGTATCCTCTTCTGGCTTGCAGGCAGGATATTGTGTACATAATAAATAAAGAAATCTTAAAAAAAAAAAGTGACACATAGAGGTCTCTAGCATTTAGCCATTCTGGGTAAAACTTCAGGATACCTGCAGCTCTGGGCCCAGAAGACACATTCCTAGGGGTACAATGGCTGTCCAAGGGTAGCTACACATCTCGTGAGTCAGGAACTTCTGTCACAGGTCCCCAGCAATAGATACTGCCATGCTGTTCTTATCCTTTCTGAAAGGCGTGGTCTCCCTTGGCTTCCCACAAGGTGAATCTTATACCTTCCTTGTACCTACCCTCATTTCTATGGTTGCAATGTGTGCTCTACATGTTGCATGTCAAAACTGTGCCAGAAAGAGTTTCCCAGCCTGTGGTTTGCCTACTTGCGTTTCCGGAAGTCTTTTAGGACAATGAAGTATAGCTTCTCAACATTTTTCTTTAATGGCTATCTGCAACCACTTGGCACTGTGTGTAAGCCACAGCTTTGTCTGCCCTCATGGCACAGTGATTTGGAATGTGCTCATGAAGAGCAGAGGACAAGGCCTGCGCCTGGACTCTGCTCATCCACCGATGGTTTTTTTTTCCAGCACATTTTTTCCACACTTCAGCTCTGAGCTGAGCTCTAAAATCAGCACGACCCTCTAACTCTGTTCTTTTTAGAGGAACCTCTGTATTCTCGTCCGCAATTCAGAATCAGTCAGTTTCTTGAATCTGTCTTGTCAGGCCTTGAATCTGTAGATAAAACTGGGCAAGCCAGATGCAAGGCTGAATCCTTCTGATCCATGCACACGGTCTGTCTTTCCATTTATCTTGGAAATTTCTTTCAGCCACATTTTACAGCTTTTGGGACACACACTTACGTATCCTTGAACAGATTAATGAGTCCTTTGAGGGGCTTTGATGCAACAGATAAAACTCTCACATTTTTCTTGTGTAATGGCTGTGAAACATTTGGCTGGAGAGATGGCTCAGTGGTGCTTTTCCAGGGGACAGGGGTTCAATTCCTAGCACCCACCTGTAACTCCATTCTGGAATCTGATATCCCTCTTCTGGCCTTCTCCAACATTGCACACGCACAGCACACAGGCACATATGCAGGTAAAACACCCATATATAAAATAAAATTATCTTTTTTTCCCCTGAGACAGGGTCTCTCTGTGTTAGCCCTGGCTGTCCTGGACTCACTTTG
The DNA here is from genome assembly GCA_907169655.1 of Acomys percivali. NCBI lineage: Eukaryota > Metazoa > Chordata > Mammalia > Rodentia > Muridae > Acomys > Acomys percivali. The sequence continues at coordinate 62,350,493 of OU015755.1, read as the reverse complement.
TAGACCAGGCGGGCCTCAAACTCACAGCAATCCACCTGCCTCTGCCTCCTGAGTGTTGGGATTAAAGGCATGCGCCACCAAGCCTGGCTATAAAAATATCTTAAAAAACCAAACTATATCATGTTAATCTTGCATCCCAGAACCTCACATGTATGTTAACAGTTGCTTTTTGGATTCCTTTTCTTCCTTCTCTTCCCTCCCCTCCCCTCCTTCCTCCCAGGTGGTTGAGGGGCAGGGGAGTATGGGAGCAGGGTCTCACGTAGCCCCTCCTGGGCTTGAACTACACACGTAGTTGAAGATGCTCTTGAACTCCTGACTCACACATCTCCACCCTCTGAGTGCCGGGAATACAGGTGTGCACCACCACACTCAGTTTTTACAACGCACAATCATGCCTGTGGATTACAATTTAATTTCTTTTTATCCAAACTAGATGGCCAATATAGTCTGGAGGACACGATTCTGACCTCATACACGATCGTACGCTTTCTCATTTGTTTGTGCTTTAAGACAGGGTTTCTCCGTGTAGCCCTGGCTCTCGTGAAACTCGTTCTGTAGACCAGGCTGGCCTCAAACTCACAGAGATCCACCTGCCTCTGCCTCCGAAGTGCTGGGTCAAAGGAATGTGCCACGGCTTTATTTCTGCTTAAGATAGGGTCTCTGTATATAGCCTAGGCTCAGCCTCCTGGGTGCCGGGGTTACAGGCAAGCTGCGGTTGTGTACTGATCGAAGAACCTTTATCTGTTGTGGTGATAAATGGTCTCTTATCTCTATTTTGTTACTGTTCCAAATGACATGAACTGGTTTTCCAACGCTGGCCGGCCTTGCACCCCCCAAAGATGAACCTGTGCCTTTTTATTTAAGATCTCACTGATCAACCTTTGAAGGGTTCCTGTGTCTTTGTGAGGGCCCTGGGCTCCCGTCTTCATTTCTGCACGTCTTCATTAGGTCTGGGGTCACTGTTGTGCTGTTTGCACAAGGCACTTGGGGGCCATTCCTTCTCCAGTGTTCTCAGAAGCTTCAGTGGAGGACTGTTGCTATTTCCTCCTGAAATGTCTGACGGAGTTGGAAGCCAGCTGGGGTGAGGATTCTTTCTGGAATAGTTTTTTCTCCCCCCTCTTTCGATTTCTAATTCAATTTCTTTAACAGACACAAAACTATCCAGGTTTCCTGCTTCCTTCGTCTTGGTTTTGGTGGCTGCATTTGTCAAATAATCTGTCTGTCTCAGTTGAGCTGTCAGAGCTGCAGGCCTGAAGTTTCCGTGATATCCCAGATGACTCCGCAACAGCATTTCAGATGCACGTGTCGCCCCTGGGGGACGCTCTCTCAGGAAGTCTTCGGTCACGTGCTGGCTGCAGCTCAATTCTGACCTGGAAGGTATTGACCCTGCAGGTTTCTGTCTTTGCTTCAGAGGCTGCAGTTTCCTGTGCGGGGGGTGGTGGTGGTGGTGGTGAGGCGGATCAGAGGGCCCTACCTGCAGGTGCGGGAGCTAGGGGCAGGCACACCCAGCTGGAGGGCGAGGCGGACACACTTGGGCAGTGGTCGAGACTGTGTCTACTAATAAGTAGAAGCCGAATCTGACTGGGTAGAGTAGGGCCTCATCGCTGTTTTCTATAGCCCGTGGGTTGGGATCGCCTCAGCATGAGACGCAAAAGGCCAATCCTTACACCATTGCTGATTCTGAGCCTTGGTCTCTCATCCCTCCTTCCAGAATAAACGATGCAAAACACCCCGTTCATCCATAGCAGCTATTCTCATTGCACAGAGAACTGAATCCTTAGCTTATTTTTTGTTCATGGATATCTAGAGACCTAAATTCTTTGTTGTTGTTTTGAGACAGGGTCTCACTGTGTAGCTCTGGCTGTCCTGGAACTGTCTATAGACCAGGCAGGCCTCAAACGCAGAGATCCGCCTGCTTCTGCCTCCCAAGTGCGGGGGTTAACAGTGGATACCGTCAGACCTGGCTGAGCAATACATTCTTAACTTCCCAAATAGGAAGCAAACATAAAGAAAACAGTATCAGAGTTAGCACATTATTTATGTGCCATCTATGGAAATGTCACAGTGAGACCGTTATATTGTACAATAAATATATGCTAATTTTAAAGTTAAATATCAAGAAAACTGGCAGAACAAGCTGTTAAAGAACAGCACAGAGACAGGAACTGTGTGGAGACTGGTGCCAACTCGGGACACACTGCAGAGATGCGGCCCAGACGCAAGGCCAGGGGGAAGGACAACTTCTCTGTCTCTGTCTCTGACAAGTCCTTTGGCTTGCTATTTACCAGAGTTGCATGGTCTCTGTCTCGCCTCTACCCTCAGGCCTAGAGGATCTCTGCAGGTGAAGCTCAAAGCAGGGCAGGCTATCCAGGAGGGGAGGCATGTGTGGCGCGCTGAGGAGGGACTGCCACCCACACATGCTCCTTCAGATGGAGGCGGAGGAGGGAGGTGTACAAAGAGACAGGTTCTCGGCTTTTCTATACTCCCGGGGTCAATGTGAAAAGCAAGTGGTTTTCCCTCGGGTAATGTGCAGGCCTGAGAATTCCTAGCAACAAAAATGCTGGCTTGATTCCCAGAATCTCAGTGACGAACACTGCTGGCCTGTCGCTCAGCACAGTTCACTGGGATGGGATAATGAAGGACAGAGCTGGTTCCGGAGTTCACGTGGAAAATCCACCTCTGCCTGATGCCAGGGCTCCACTCTGTAGCCCTCAACAAAGACCTGGGGTTGCATTGACAGGCACTCAAAACACTGCTGGACAAGGAGCATACAAACCTCACTGTAGACACATACACTATCCACCAGACCAAGATCAAGAGGAACAAAAGAATTAAAGAAAACCAAAACCCAAGCATCCCTGGAGGTAAATCTACTGCCTTAAACGCTGGCTTGCCACCCAAGCGGCTACTGTTTCCTGAAGCAAGAGAGCCTCCGCCTCAGTGTGTCTGAAACTGATGCACCAAGAAAACCATCACAGTCTGCTGGGATGGAGCCATGTGAGACCGCATGACTCCTGTAGTTGAGAGAAAAGGAGGGCAGTGGCTCCACCTTTGCCCACCAGAGGCACGGATGCACACCCACCCATGGGCCATAGCCCCGCCCTGCAAGGCCGCCCGGTGTGTAGTAGAGAGGGGCGCGCAGCACTGTAACTCTCCACTGGCTCCTGATCCTCACAGAATCCCTCTTGCTAAGAGCTTATCTTGCCCCCTAAGGCTGCCCCTGTCCTGTGTGCGGAAGGGGTCAGGAGTTCATAACAGCTGCCATGACTCCCACAGCAGAATGGTTCGCTTGGCTCGGGACAAGCATCTGGGACCTGGGTTCATGGCTGAGGTGAAGAAAAGGCTGTGGCCCTCCAGCAGGTGTAGGTGTGCTCTCCCGCAGTAGGTCACCCTGACTGGCCCATTAGTGGTAGACTGCCCCCTAACACATCTTGATTTCAATGGCACCAAGAACTGAAGAGGAAACAGATTCCTCCCCGTTGTGCTGTAGGGAACCAGGTGATGGGAAAAGGCCATGATGGTTGGCAGAACTTGGCTGAGCTGAAGCTTCTCAGGCACGAGGGACATGGTTTCTTAGGGAATGCATGGACGAATAGGTTTGAGGGGGATTCCCACTCCCCTGAGCCATCCTTCCTCAGCCATAGGCTGACCTCACATGACTCTAGAGCTGCCGCACAGTTAATGGCTTGAGGAGGCGAGGACACACATCCTCACAGCACCTCCTCCCACTGAGACAGCAGACGTCTTCATCACCCAAGAAGGACTCCTGTGTTTCTTCCCATGGACTACCCAAAGAGGCTAGTCAGACTACCTGCTCTGGAGCCTTTCATGAAAGGACTGTGTGTGTGTGTGTGTGTGCGCGCGCGCGCGCAACTGTGTGTATATGCGTATGTCTGTGTGTGTGTGACTGTGTGTACATGCATCTGTGTGTGTGTGTACGTGTGCGACTGTGTGTGTATGTGCATGTCTGTGTGAGTGTGAGTGACAGTGTGTGTTCGCTTGCACGCATGTGTGTGTGACTGTGTGTGTATGTGAGTGACAGCGTGTGTGTGTGTGTACACGTGTGCGTGTGTGTGTTTTCCTTCATGTCAGGCTTCTTTCGCTGAGCATGGTCCTAAGGCCACTCACAGATCCTCACATTTGGATCTGTGTATCACAGCAGTTTGACTGTCATGGAATCAAGCAGACTGCTTCCTAAAGTTTGTTTTCATACAAAACCGCTGTTGCTATTCAGTGCCTTGGCATATTCGGCCTGGTGTGGTGACTCGCATCTTTAATCCACGCACGCAGGAGGTAGAAGCAGGAGGATCTCTTTGAGTCTGAGGCCAGCCTAATATACATAGCAAGTTCTAGGCCAAACAGGACTACATAGAAAGATCTTGTTTCAAAAACAAAACAAAACAAAGAAACCCTCAAAACCAAAACAGAGCTTTGCTATCTCTGTACTAATTTAAGAATCATTTTATCAATTCCTGATAAAAATCTCTCTAGGTTTATGTCTGAGGTTTTGGGACATCTTCAAGACAGTTAGAAACCCTTTGGAACTCAGGTCCACAAACATGGTAGCTCCCCACGGACCCCAGTCTCGTTTAACTCTCCCCAGCAAAGTTTTGTAGCAGAGTGTGGCTGTTTTTTTGCAAAAATGTCCTACTTTTTGGCTTTAGATGCTATTATATTTTTACTTTTAAATTACTGTGCATGTGTGTGTCTGTGTGTGTGTGTGCATGCATGGATGCATGTGTGTTTGTGGTAGTTTGAATAAGAATGACCCCTTATAGACTCATATATCTGAATCCTCAGGCACTAGGGAATGGCACTATTTGAAAGGATGTAGACTGCTCAGCTCCTTCTCCAACACCATGTCAGCTTGTGTTCCATTGGGCTTCCCGCCATGATGATGATGGACTAACCTCTGAAACTGGAAGTCAGCCCCTACTTAAATGCTTTCTCTTGTAAGAGTTGCCTTGGTCATGGTGTCTCTTCACAGCAATAGAACACCGACTGAAATAGAGGCCCTGGGCATTGATCCAGAGTTGTGCACATATTAGACAAGAGCTCTACCACTAACATTTGCCCTATATGTCCTCTGTAGCCCAGGCTGGCCTGTGCTATAATCCTCTTGCCTCAGTCTCCCACAGAGCTGGGATTACATGCCAGTATTATCGGACTAGCTTAGATTTTTATTATAAATTCCCTTTTCTGACAGTTTCTACAGCACGTAGATTACAGTGACTTGTAGGTCTATTGAGATGGCTCAGTGGGTAAAGGTACTTGTCACCAAGCCTGAGGACCTAAAGTTGGCTGGTCTCTACTGTCTCTCATGACTTTGACATTTGAGAGGAAGCTGGCAGGTCATTTTGAAGACTGCCCCCGACAGAGGGCTTGTTGCTGTCCCTCATCATTAGATCAGCCTCTCTGCAGAGTGAGGCCAGGCCTCTCAGAGCTCCATCCCGGACAGACCCACCTGTACGGTGCAGAGGGCAGGCCAAGCCACACCCTTTGTCAGCTTCCTTCCCTGATGTTTGACACGGTCTCAGCTCTGCTTATACTTCCCCTGTGCACAGTCAAGTATGCCACTCAGAAGCCAAAGCCATGAGACTGGCTGTGGATCTCTGCAGATCATGATGCCACACCTCCCTGTATGACCAGACAGCAGCTGTATCTTACAGGCAGGTGGATGGCCTGTGTCAGCCATACAACCCTGGGCATGTGACAGTTCAAGCCTGGCCCAACCTCCCACAGGCCACAGATGCTATAGATTTTCCTCTCCCACCAGGCACCATCACATCATGACTTAGGGCTCTGAGACTCAGCTCCAAGGGACTAACTAATTTGGGGGGCACAGGAAATGCCACCAGATCATGAACTCTTGTGAGTTGGCTTTTGAGCAAGGCTCTGTGTGATCCTGTGGTCTCAGGTCTGAGCCAGGCTGCAGTGGACTCGAGGCTACCATCGCTCTATTACCACAGCACCTCTCTCTCTATGCTTCCAACTAAAGCAAGATTAATAATATCCAACCTAAGACTGTATCAAGTAATTACACCTTTTAGTGCACCTGGTAATTTTAATCCAGCTGGTACTAGCAGTCAATCAAACTGCCATAAAAGAGCTTCAGAATGTGCTAATGACTTGCTCACTCTGTCAGGCATCATAGGGGTACATTCAACTCTTGGCACAAGAATGGTACGTGGAACAGCCTTACAGCTTATCCATGTCACTCAGCTTCTCTAAGGGCTGTGCTTCTCCTTACAGGCCAGCTTCTCTACACAGCTCAACTTTTCTCCAGAGCTTGGTTTCTCATGCAGTTATCTTTTCCACAGGGTTGGGTTTCTCTACAAGGCTGAGCTTTACCACAGAGCTGGGCTTTCTTCTCCACACAGCTTTTCTGTAGAGCTAGGCTGCTCCCCAGAGATGGGCTTCCCTGCAGACCTGGGCTTCACACAGTTTCACCTCATACTGACTCCTGTAACACGGATGAGCCTTTTGAAACCTTTGAAGTTTCCGGTTCACTAACACCATCCGGGAGAGGAGACCAAGCCATAGCACCGCCAGCCTGCCAGGAATAAGTTCACTGTCTCTGAAGACAGTAAAGAACTTCAGTGCCTGTTTCCAAATGCACACTGGCCTTGAGACAGCAGCATATTCACTGTAGGATCCAGACACAGGGTCATCACTGTGGCCCAGTAGGCGCTGGATCCTATCTGTGTCATTGCTGGCGACACTGGCTCCATATGGCTTTCTTAGGGTCTCACATACCTGTTGGGCTGCTGTGGCCTTTCTATACGCACAACATGGGGGAGCTCACGGCCACTGGAGACAGTTGGGGGGCATGGGTAGATGTGGTGGGTCACAGCTGAGGCCCTCCTAGGAATTTCTGGCCACAGGAGCAGAGGTACAGTCACAGAGGATTATGTACTGGATGACCGGCTTCTGATAATAAGCATGTGAAGTGTCCTGGGAAACCAGATGACTTTCAATGTTCACACATAAAACCATGAAGCTATTGGGTTTTAGTCCCGGAAATACCTTGTTGGGTGCCCTGTTCACCACCATCCTCGTGTGCGCCATCTGAGCTTCTCTGTAGGACCGGAATCCTTGGGGCAAAAGCACCTGGGCCAAGGCCAGTACTGCAACTAGTGGGGAGGGAGGGTCTCAGCATGTCATGGCCACATGTATACAGGTGCCCATGGCGACAACAGGGACCTTCCTATGGTGTTCTCCACTGAGGCCTACACCCTATGCAGGGAACTCAGCAAAAGACGGTGAATAAGGTAGGGATGCCCGTAGCTCGGCACTTCCCTCATCTGAGAAGAGGCTGCCTTCACCCACAGTGCAGATGGTGCCCTAGCTAGCTTTAACCATCAGCTTGGCATAGCCTAGAGTCACTTAAGAAGAACAACCCAACTGAGGGGTTTCCCAGATTAGATCTGACTACAGACATGTTTGTGGGGGATTGTCTTAATTGAAGATGACACAGGGGAGCCAAGCCACGGTGGGCAGCACCATTCCTAGGCAGTTGTTCCTGGACTATGTAGGAAAGCTAGCTAAGATGAGCTTAAGGGCAGACCAGCAGACAGAACTCCTCCATGGTTCCTGTTTTTCAGTTCTTGCTTGCATTCCTGCCCGGACTTTACCTCAATGAGGGACTATGAGGTGTATCCCACTGGTCAGAGTGTTTTTATCACAGCAACAGGAATCGAACGAGGCCAGAAGATATACAGTGCCTCTTGAGCACTGGTCCTGCCGAGATGTGGAGTCACAGAGAGATAGTGCAGGCCCAGGGGTTTATCACAGTATTCTGCAGTGGGAAGGCAGTGACCCCTCTTGAGTCAGCGGCTGACAGCTGGTCAGGAAGGGGCGGACATAGCTGCCCCTTTGAGCACAGGAAGAGTCTCCTGCTGCTAGGCCATGCCCAGAGAGTCATGAGGTCACCAGACTAGCCCAAAAGTCAAGATCTGACTAGTCAGAAAAAGACACAGAATGTTCTAGATTGAAGGAGGCCCTGCTTTGAAGAATCTTGCTCTCATATGTGAGCACCGTTCTTGCATGATTTGGGGATCCATTTATTGTGATGTACCTCAACTTGTCTGCATGTTTGGGTTGGTCCCCTCAGGAAAGGTAAAAGCAAGCAAAGAGATCCATGTTGAGAGGATCTGTCCAGTGAGGCTGCACTATGGAAAAGCTAGCATTGTACCGTCGTCCTAGAGGAATAAAGAGCTCACCAAAGAGCAAGCATGGAAAACAAGGAAGTGAATATAGTCACCTTCTCTGTACAACCCACCAGAATCAAAGGCAGACGCCTCACTCTCACATCAAAGTTTTCAAATACCGTGTCTGAGATTTTCAGCAGTGTGCCCTAGTGGAAGTAAGAGCAGCAGGGGTGCAGGGGTGGGGTGGGTGGGGTGGGGTGGGGTGGGGAGACAGGCCACACAGACTTGAGTGGAGTAGCTCTGGAGCAGGCAAGGGCCGTTGACCACACAGGCTGCTAAATGATATTCACACTGGACTATAAACATTGTGTTCACATCTGGCTTATGTGACAGACACTCCTAGAAGCAAGCAAGCTGGGACCCAAAGAAAAGGTAGACGCAGAGGAGGCAGCTGGAAGCTGCTCTGTGAGAGTCTGGCCTCTCACTGGAGCGTATTCGCCAAAACGCCTCAGTGGCACGTGACTTGCACTCATTTTGAAATGACCTTGGAGACATCCAAGACATTGTGGGGGAAGACACTGGCTCTTCCCTGAGTCTCTTCCAGAAAAGGACTCAAAGCTGTGGTTGCTCCCCACAGAAAATGATTGTGAATGTGGCCTGTGCAACTGATTAGCGGACTGTTCGCTGCGGGCCACTCTGTGAGGTGGAAGGTGCAGTGGGCAGGGCCAGGCCAACAACAGGAGAGCAGTTACAGGTCAACAAGGAGGCATGGGGTTCTAGTAGCCCGGCCCGGCCCGGCCCGGCCCAGCCCAGCCCAGCCCAGCTGAGTTACCAGGTAAGTCCTGAGGATACTGTCCCCAGTTGCATTTAGACAAAAGATCCACCTACCGCTCCAAGCATGATCCTGAAGATCAGCCAGCGGAAGCCCCAGAGGACAATTCGGGATGTGGGGGTGTGCTTGGGGAGGCGGGACAGCGTCCAGAGAGGGCACAGAAAGATTCCCAGGAATCCTGTCTCCAGCAGCTGTGACTCCCATCCTGCAGGCACAAGGGGACACACAAAGAGGAAGGTCAACAGAGTCAAACGATTACAAAGCAATCACCCCAAGCCCAGCCTGACCAAGAAGACCTTAAAATGAGACACGAGACAGGCAAGCGTCACCATGTCATCACAGGAAACAAGATGCAGGGCTCTGAGTAGGGCGACCCAGAGCCTGGGACCAGGGAATTCTGCGGCGCCAGGTGCCCTACTTGCACAAGAGGGACTTGTGCATCCCAGTTCAGATGATGCTTACTATCTTGTGTGGGATGTAGCGTAACCTGAGCTGCACACGTGGGTGTGCACTGCCAACGGATCTTTGTGGGAAGCTTGTTTGTTTGTTTGCTTTTTTGTTTTTTTGTTTTTGTTTTTGAGACAGGGTCTCTCTGTGTAGCCTTGACTGTCCTGGACTCGCTTTGTAGTTCAGGCTGGCCTCGAACTCACAGCGATCTGCCTGCCTCTGCCTCCCAGAGTGTTGGGATTAAAGGTATGCGCCACAACACCCGGCTGGAAAGCCTTTTGTTTTTATGTTTATGTGAAAAATCACAGCTCTGAATGTCCTCCCCAAGGAATGTTTGTCAGGACAGGTGCAGGTACAACGCATGACAAACTCTCTGGGAAGCTGGATCCCACTCAGGCCCAGGTCAAATGAGTCAGGCAAAGCTGGCAGCCAGGGATCAGTAAACCCCAAGTGATCCGTGAGCTTGCACGAGGGCAGACTCCTATGTGGTTGTGTTCTGCTATTCTTCTGGCGGGGACTCAGCACAGGAAATGCCATGAGAACAGCGCACGGTGAACCCCATTTCCAGAGACTGCAAGAGGGGAGGCCTGTGGCAGAGAAGGCCCCACTGCTGGCATCACCCTCGCCATCTGAGTGGTGACTCCTAGGTGCCAGGGATGCTCTCTCCCCACGAGGGAGGTCTCAGGACACCGCGCAGGGCTGAGCTATTATCCCCTTGTACTGACAACCGGCCACTCACAGTGACAGCAGTAAGTATGCGCGTGAGCACCTTCCAGAGGAAGGGACAGTTAGGGACAACAGAAAGAAGTCCGAGAGGAGGACAGGGGTACAGGGGGCTCCCGTGCTTTTTTCTATACACGTTAGTTTAGAATTAAAAGCTTATAAAATAGCTAATTAGCATGAAGCTATGATGCAGTAGGAAATGGGTATACATGAGCACCACACTGACAGAACCAGTAATAATAGACTTAACAGATAGACAGGACCAGGCATACATTTCCCAGAACAACTCCTCACAGGTCACGGTCCTCTGCAGGCAGAGGCTGCACAGCACCATGTCGCCATGGCATGGGGCGGGGCCATCTACGGTGCCCTCCCCAAGTGACCAAAGTTGTGTGCAGTGCGTGTCAAAGCAGGTGAGGGAGGTGCTACCCCTCCCAAACCCACACCAGCTAACCACCAGGAAGACAAAGGCCAGGCACTGTGGACAGGTCTCCACGGACTCTGAGCAGCACGCCAAAGCACGGGGAGATAAAAGGCGTCAGCCTGGAGCAGCTGGAATGTGGGGTCCTGGGCCAGCAAAAATCGACAAAGAAAAACATAAGGGAAACTGAGGAAGTATTGTGTGGGCATCAGTTCATTAATTAGAACATGGTGAAGGTACTGTATGAGTGTGGGGCACTAACCACAAGTGATTTGGTGTCAAAAAATGTGGGAGCTGGGTATATTTTCACAATATTCCTGTAGATATCTGTCTCTGTCTTTCTCTTGCACCCCCCCCCCCAACGGGTTCCTCTGTGTAGCCCTGGCTCTCCTGGACTCACTTTGTAGACCAGGCTGGCCTTGAACTCACAGAGCTCCGTCTGCCTCTGTCTCCTGAGTGCTGGGATTAAAGGCGTGAGCCTTTAGATCTCAATAGCTCTAAAACAGAAAATCCATTCCTGAAGATCAGGATCCTGTTGTTGTACTGCGCTCCCCTCCCTCCCAGCCCACCCCCTTTCCACCCCCACCATGTACTCCTCACGCAGCACCCTCAAAGGACTGCCCCCATAAAGCCACAGGCTCTGCTTGGCTTCATGTCCCCTGCTAGCCCCCTGAAGAGCCTGCTGTCCCTTCTCTGCCTATGCTAGGGTCTTCATTGGTCCATTTCAATGGGTGTCTCCTTGGAAACCATCCACTTGATGAGGAGAGTGTAGCTAGCAGAGTGACAAGCCATGGACTGGTTCTGACAGGCACTGCCTGCTCTGGGAGCTACAGGGGATGGATGGACAAGCAGTAGTGACTGCTTTAGTGGGGGCTGAAGCTGGGCTGTGGCCACAGCAGCTGGAATGTGCCAGGCTGGAGAGCCACACGTGTCAGGTGGAGCTGGGCCTCTTGGGCCGAGCTTCCCTGCTCTTGGCACTAGTCTAAAGCTGAGCATTTGTGAATTGTCACTAATGGGCGGAGGGAGAGCTACAAACCCAGAAAAAGAAGCAAGGCCCCCATTTAATGGCAATATTGCCACTTCCAAAGTCTGGGACAGGATGGCTTCCAGGTACCCTCAGCCTGGCTGCTTCTGTTTCTGTCCATGCCCAGCGGAGGAGCTTGTGTCTCTCTGTACACTGTATAATTTAACCCTGTCCTGCTTGCACTCAAAAAAATGTGCTAAGCAAGACCCCTTCCCACACACACACACTGAGTCCCCTTTTTCACCTGGCTGCTTCCCCCTGTACAACAACCCCTCTGGTTTTTCCTTGGGATAATCTGCATAGGTTTGGGATACATTTCACATGGCTGTGTCTGATACCCCATGCAATTTTATGGCTGGTGGTGTCCGTGGAGCAGGAAAGTGTTTGGTAAACACTGCAAGAGCTGCTAGCAGCATCCATTTTGAGGAAGAACCTTAAAGATTGCATGTTCTAATTCCCTCCTCTCCTGGGCAGCTAAAAGAGCTCAGAAGCCCAGAGGTCACAGAGCAAAACTGGGGCCACACAGTGAGTCTACTCCACACCGTATCTAGCAAGCAGCACACCAGTTTGCCCCACACCCACCAAGCTGCCCACCCCTTGCCAGAACCCCTTTGCTAGCCCTGGGGCAGGGTAGAGCTGGCGCCGTGACAAGGTGCCATACACACACACACACACACACACACACACACACACACACACACACATTCTCAGAGCTTTTAGGGGACACATTCCCCAGAGCTTAGAGTCTGCCTAATTGCCACCTCGATCTGTAGACATAGGAATGGAATTTTAACATGCAGCGCAGTGAGTGACACCGATCAAAGTGATTGATACACAATGGCAGAACCCAGAAATGCATCCAAGTGCCAAGAGAGGCAGGGTGACAGGGCTGGGGGTGGGGTGCATGACAGACAGGGCAGGGTGACAAAAGACAAGCTGTCTATAACAGGAAGGAGGGTGTGTGTGTGAGGGTCCCCCCCCCCCAGTGGCCTTCAGAGGGGATGGGACGTTCCTGTCCTCCTTGGTTAGACATCACTGAGCCAAGGCCTGGGGAGCTATTCCAACTGGCCCCTCTGCCTTGCCCCGGTTCATGCAGTGGCCTGTGGATCATTGGTGTCTTTCTGACGGAAGCCGGGGCTGCCCTGGTGGCAGTAGCCTGTGACAGGCACCAGGGGAGGGAAGGGGTGCTGCACTCCCACCTGCCTGTCTTATTTGCCTGGATCTATGGTGTCTCAGCAGCTGCGCCGTGTGCACAAGGAAGGCCATTGTCCTCCACTTCAGCATGGCAGGAGATGAGTCCCCAGAAAAAAAATAAATAACCAGCACATTGCCAAGAGCTGAGTGACCCGGTGAGGGTGGGTGGGTGGTTAGCCACTCTTGTCCAGTGTACCAAATTGGTATGCAGTGGACAGAGTCAGGATGGCGCCTTCTACAGGAGACAGGCAGCTATATCGGTGAACAAACAGGACCCTGTGCAACTGTGTTCTGAACAGCCCCCTCCAACTGCCTGTGCCTGTGAGCCAAGGCTTCTTTACAGGGGCAGCTAGAAAGGGCCTGGCCTATTGTCCAGGTCTCTGGGACAGTGCTGTTCTGGCCTAGTTTGCACTTCGGGTAATAGGGACACAGTCTCACCAGTGGCATGTCAGGCAGCTGTCAGGAGAGGCCCACGAGGGCTCCTGAGTGACAGCACTGTGTGGACTGTTTTCCTGTGGTGACATAAAGCTGGTTCTAGAACCTTCTCTGCCAGTGTCTGCCTCTTTCATTTCCAGTCACGTAGCTGAATGCTAAACCAATTGTACCTAGGAAGTTGTATATGTGGAAGTCGCAACCTCTCAACACAGCTTAGAGAAGCTCTCCACTCAGAGCTGTTTCCTGGGGTACGGGCAAAAGGCTTGGGTGGCCCAGGAGTCATCCTCACTGGATATCAGAGATGAGATCAGATGCACTAGGGTATGCGTGTGAACATCTTCTGTTTAAGAGAGACCGTTAGAGGAGCGTTTGCTGCGAACACGCACGAGGCCCAGGTAAGATCGCCAGCACCGCACCCACGGACTGAGCATTGTGGTACACGCTTGTTAATTGCAGCACTCTGGAGGTGGAGAAAGGAGGACTATGAATCCAAGTTATTCCCAGCTATGGAGTAAATTTAGGCCAGTTTGGAGAGCTTAGAGAGACCCTGTTTCAAGAGTAAGAGACGAGTGGAAGAGGGTGAGAACCAATGATGGGGCAGAGGAAGCAAGGGGGGGTGGGGCGGAGAATGAATAGCTATTTCAACATGAATCTTCCCAGTTACCTATGGAAATGGCCGAGATGCTGAACAGTGGGGAAGAAAGACGTGACACCACCAGGGGTAGTGGCAGCCCAGGCAACCTGGCCACATCTCCATGCTGGGTCTGAGGAGAGACTCCAGGTGTCTCGCTTTCCTGCCTGGGATTCACAGTGATCACTGTGGCTTCCTAAGCTCAAAGCCAACTCTGCAGCTGGCCTACCTTCCTCCCAGCCTGGGCGAGGAAGAGCACACTGCTGTGGACTCACAGGAAGATGTGGTTCCCCTGAACTAAATTTCTAAGTGTAAACACTAGTGGCACGGAAAAAAAAAAAATGGAAGCAGAGACCATATAGTTTCTCAACTCAAGGTTACCAGACCCAGGAGCTTCTTCATCTGGGCTCAGGTGTCTACAGAGACTGGACACAAGCAGGAGAAAACAGACGTAAGGCAGAGCCAATAAGGCAGAAGATTCTAGACCCCAGAGACTGCAAGTGGGTGGAGAAGCAGACGCAGAGAGATCTAGCTGGGCCCTACTCCTTGGCTCGGCTCTACATTACTTGTTCTCAAATAAAGCCAATGAACGGTGCTGGCTCCTCTGCTCACTGGCATCAAAGAAAGAAGAAAGACACCAGGCATCCACCCAGAGGCCTGGTCTGTGCCTCAGCTGGACAAATGCTGGAGAGAAGGGACACAAGGAGGCAGCAGGAGGAGGTCAGGCAGCTTTATACTGGACAGCTGCCCTGGACAGGGAGGCTGTCTGGCTGCGTGGCTCGGGGATGGGATGGCCTCAGCCTACCAGAGAAGCTACGCTTTTAGCAACCAGGAAGAAAGACAGCTTGAGGGAGGGACAAGAGAGGTGGGCTCTCAGGACCGCCGACTTGACAAACACGTATGGTTTGTGGGCATCATTTGGCTGGAAGCCAGGCTGGGGGCCAATCAAGGCCAGAGTACAGTTAAGTCAAGCCGAGGGCCCAACAGTATGGGAGGGGGTGGGAGATTTAGGGGACAGGCATTTTGGAAGGCCCCATTGGTGGGGTGCTATCTAACTAGGTGGGACAACTACCCTTAAAGGCTGTCTCTTGCTACAGATCACCACGAACAGGACAGGAGTCATGCCATGATGTGGTACCAGCTGCCATTCCTGCCATGGGACTAGGCAGCACGGGAAGAGTAAAGGCCACAGGGGTGACCTGGTACCATGCCGGGGGCTAGACAGGCGCAGGCAGCAGCTGCCATTCAATGCGAGACATGGTGATATAGTGCCTGGAGGTAGAGTTACTTGTGTCAAGGGCCAAACTAACTCCACAAATAAGAAGCAAGATGGAGCCAGGTGTGGCGGTGCACGCCTTTATAATCCCAGCACTCGGGAGGCAGAGGCAGGTGGATCCCTGTGTTCGAGGCCAGCCTGGTCTACAAAGCGAGTCCAGGACAGCCAAGAAAGCAGAGAGAAACCCTGTCTCAAAACAACAACAACAACAACAACAAATACCACCCCCCCCCCCCCAAAAAAAAAGACGCAAGATCAGAAGTGCCTCAGAGGCCACTTCCCTGAGGTGGCCACTCTAGAAAGGAGATAGCAGCCCGGCTGCATGAGCTAGTCAGAACGACTTCAGAGAGTCAGAAAGAGTAATTAAATATAGTGCAGATGGATCCTTCAAAAGTGACAGCACCATCCACGTGAGGAATGGGGAATCCATTAGCTCCTTCGTTAAAAACAGGGAGAAGGGGGCAAAGCGCTCCCTCCTGACTGGCTGTCACTCCAGCAGTGAGCCGCCCGCCCTCTGCCACCCCAGGGGCTTCTAATGATGGCCCTGGAGGGAGCCCACAGCTTTTAAAAGTTTCCTTAATTTTCATAGGTTATATTTTAGGAGAAGTTATGAGCTGGCATAGCAAAATTTTTGCTTTGCTTGAGAAGGAAGGGGTGCGGTAACAGAACTCCATGGGCCGCATGGTGCCCACCGGTGCATAACAAAGCTGGGGGCCTGTGCTGGCTAGCCAAAGCAGTGGCATATGGGGGGCTATCCCTAATCCACAAAGAGCCGCACACGACCTCCTGCTCTGTGTCTCTGACCTCAGAGTCTGTGTCCTCCATGGTCTGCAACTGTGACAGGATCTGCTCGGTGCCAGGCCTGCAGCATCCCTGCCTCCCTAACCCTGCCTGCAGCTGTAGGTCATGTGGAGGAAGCAGTGTTCTGCTAGCCAGACTACTGGAGATCTGGGGACTGGTGCTGTCACATTTTCCAAGTTCTCCTAAGTTTGGGCCTGTGGCTTTTTTCTACATATACTGTTCTGCAAAGTCACGCCTGAGAATTTGTGCTTTGTCTTGTTCCATCTGTGATGGAGACCCACTCAACCCAAGGCTTGGGTATTGGTTGATTTTTGTTTTTAGGCAGGGTCTTTCTTGTTCTGTAGTCTATGCATCCTAGATGGATATGAAACTCACAGTGCGCCCACGGACTCAGCTGAGTGCAGGGATGGCAGACGTGTGCCGCCAGACCCAGGGCGACCCAAGTGTGGAATGCTGGACAACAGCCACGCTTTGAAAGTAGAGCTAAGGTCATTGAAGCCATCCTGCAGGCAGCAGGCTTGGGGTATGTATGCCATGGTTTCTTTCTCAGGCAGAGCCCCATCAGCAGTTGCTGTGAACATGTGCGGCTCATCACCATCTTACCCCCAAATAATGGCTGACATGCACCCTTGAGGAAATCTTTAGGATAGGAGCCACATTGAGATGTCCCTTCTTAACACAGACCCCACCCATATTAGGACACTCAAAGCGGCCCTTGGGGGTGTGTGAAAGGGACTTCCTACAGAGCTGTCCCCACAGGAAAGGAGTGCTGTGTGCATAGCCTATCACTTCACTCCCACCACCCCCCTCCTCCTCCTGCTCTGGAACCAGCTGGGCATCTATCTGCAGCTCCACACGGGAATTCCCTACACAGGCACAAACACAGGCCTGTCGGCCCTGATAGCCAGCCGTGCATCCCACAAGCAGCGGGGCACACTCTAACTTGCTGAAGGAGGAGCAGGCCAGGAGTGGGAGTGTGGCGGGCAAGCCTGGGCAAACTGCCTTGTAGGCAGAGACCAGACCCTTGGAGGAAGGGCATTTTTTTTTTTATTGCATATGAGTGCTTTATCTGCAGAAGAGGGCATCAGATCACATTATAGATGGTTGTGAGCTACCATGTGGTTGCTGGGAATTGAACTCAGGACCTCTGGAAGAGCAGGTGGCGCCCTTAACCACTGAGCCATCTCTCCAGCCCCTAAGGAAGGGCATTTTCTAGTGAGCAGATGTTTCTCAACAGGCTGGCTGCAGGCTTCATGCTGCAAGTAATCGTGAAAGCCAGGTGTGCCAGTAATGCCAGCACTTAGGTTGAAACAGGAGGACCGCTCTAAGTTCAGTGTCAAAGGGCCACAGAGAGGGACCCTTTCTTAAAAAGCAAGGGTCTATAAGAAAGACATGGACTTACCAGCAACCGCATGCCCAGGCTGTGAAGGTTGGAAGATTGCTAATACACATTTTAAGGATGTCCTTGGGCACTCAGAGAAACAGGAAGTGACCTCCATAACCCACATGCCCTTGTGGTGACCCTTGCAGCAACTCAGTTCCCAGGTGCGTGTTAATGTTCGGTTGCTATGACAACCAGACTTCCGAGCCACCGGGTGTCCCCCACTGCTTAGATCTCTGCAGGTGTCGCCAGCTAGCCTGGAAACGGGATCCACAGAGGTGACCTCTGCAGCTTTATTGCCTCTGGATAAATACGAATATGTTTCCCCTCAACGGAAATTAGACTTAGCCAGATTTTTTTTTGATTAATATATTCCAAATATTTAACGTATAGATAGCATGCTGAAGGGCACACATTTTCTTGGGCTTTCTCTTGTTTCCTGTGTGTGGAAATGAGCTACAGACTGCCCCCAGCCTCAAAACCACAGGCCAGGACCCTAAGGAAGTGTCAGACACCATGGCCCTGTGGCACTGTCTGCAATGCTTGGGTTGGTGTGACATGCTAAAGGAGCCACTGGCCACGCGGGCCTCTGAGACCTAAAGATGTGGCTCATGTGACTGAGGGAGAAATTTAAAAAAATTTAAACTTTAGTTCAACTGGATTTGGGTTTAAGTGGCTATGTGGAGTAGGGGGTCTCCATGGTCCACAGGTTGGACCCCAACTTCTACCCATCACAGGAGCAGTCCCTGCTCAGGTATGTGCAGTGTGTGTCTCAATGCAGAACCAAGGTTGGACAAACTTGTACACCTTCTCCCCACCCTGGGTGTGCTGTGTGCATAAGAAAAAGCCTATTAATTCCCCTAACTCCAGCCCTGCACCTGCCAGGGGCTCCCAAGGCTGCTGGCACATAGGCCCCCATGTGAAGAGCACCATCCAAGAGAGGCCAGGGCCCAGAGAGCAAAAACAGAAGGAAGCCTACCAGCGCATGCCCACTGCTCCCTCCGCCTCTGCCCTAAATGAGTCACCTTGCTGTATCACCACAATGCTCTGCATCACCACACAAAGGAACAGCAACATCAGAGCTCAGTGAGCACGGGCTTTCAGCCAGGACAGGGCAGGGGAGCCTCTTTGGCAGAGCAGCCACTTACCTAATTCAGGTAGGGAGGCATCCTTTCCTGTCACAGATGGACCAGAAAGGCACTTAGTATAAGCCAGAGTTTATCCTTTAGACAACTTCTCACTTCAGCAACAGGACCATGCCCACTGGCCCTGTGCTCACCAGGCCAATCCCCGCACTGGAAGCTCAAACGAAGATTCCACTTCTCCTGGGTTGTCAGTTCCTCACCTAGGCACTGCGTAGCCTGGCCCCCACATCACCCCCTTACACTTCCATTCACCTCATTACATCCAGTCCATGGGTCCATACCAGGCAGGGAGATCTCTGGACAAGCTGACAGAGCCAGGGGTGGGGGATGGGCTAGCTAGACCCCTGCCATCCTACACCCACTTCCTGAAGACCCACCCTCGCCCCCATCCCCAACACTGCCAGCAGAAACACAGAAAACAGCCTAGAAGCTCCCAGTTACACGGCTGTCCGATGGGCAGCCCTGGAGCAGGTGGTCCTTCGTGCTGTCCTAAGGCAGTGCGCTTCCCTGCCAGGAAGAACTCTGGTGACTCTGCTGTGATGACACAGCTTTTCAGGACAGAGGAGCTGACTTGTAGTCAGTGTCCCAGGCCTGAGCCTTAGAAGTGTCCTTGTCCTACTATGAACTTAGGGATGGTTCCTCACATCTTTGACCCCATTGCAGAGAGACAAGCCGCAGGGCCCACGCACTCCTGGTTCCTGGCTGCTGGCCATGCCATCTTGCATGCACTGCAAGTTCATTTTCTAAGGTGTGGCTGGCACTGTTTCTCCAAGTGCAAAGCTAGTGTTACAGCACTGGTATTGGCTTCCCTGGCACACACCTGACTACAGTGAGTCAGGAGGAAGAGGAGCTTGCAGCTCTAGCCTTGCAAACAACTTGGAAGGAAGGTGAGCCTCAACATAGAAGTCTGCTGGCCCTTGGCTGCCGGAGAGGTTCTGTCATGTAACCAGCAGAAGCTACACCTCCCACAGTGGCTGCTACTCAATAAATAAAGTGGTGTGTGCTGCACTGCTGTTAGAGCCTGGAAGAGAACAGAACCTCTAAATGGTGAGTGTGCACTGCTTACATGATCTATAAGGCTCAGCACAGGAAAGGGAGCCCACATCTGCACACACAATGTACCCTTGGTCCAGACACCTTCACCCACAGAAGTGGATCTGCTTATTTGTCCTATAGTTACCACCATATCCAGGGAAGTGTGATGGGTTCGAATCCATCTGACTGGCCCTGCTATGTCCCTGTGGTAGACACCAAGGAGATCCCAGCATGTGACAGGCTCAATATCAGGGTTCGTATGTAGTGTAGCGATGTGGGCATGGTGACTTCTGTTGGGTGTCAAAGGGGAACAATCCTAAGACACATGCAGGGTCCCTGTGGCCCTATGGTGCTCCTACTACACAGTCAGCCGTGTCTCAGTATACCTGCGTCCCTATGGTTGTCTGTGGCACGTGGCCCACTTTAGCCCACAGTCACCCGTGGCCACTCATGGCCACCTGCCACAGCCAGTGAGCAGATTCACACCTACCAGAGAGCAGCTGCTTGTCACGGCGGCTTCTGATCATCAGCTTGCATTGGGCCATTAGTGTCTTAAGCCACTTACTGTGGGTATCCACTTAACTGGCTGACAGAGCTGAGCCAGAGCCATTATCTTTGGATTATGCCCTGTCCCTGAGGCCAGTGGCCCTGACAGTGGCACACACTTCTTTCTAGGGGAAGACACACACAGGCACCTTCTTTTTGCACAAGGCCAAGGCTTTTGCTATAGGGATGGTGGAGAAGTGGGTAATGCCCCATCTCAAGGGGCTGCAGTGGCAGGAAGAGAAGCTGGTACGGAGAGACACAGAGACTCACAGGTAGGTCAAAGTGAAGGACATAAAGTCGGTAGTGGGGTGGAGAATCTTTGTTTGGTAGTCCTCAGCACAGAGGGAAGGAGTGGGCCACCAATACAGAAACCGTAAAGTGTCCACAGGTTACACATAAAAGTTTACCTCTGGGGACTGGGAGCTGAGGAAGGACAGGGCCATGACCAGGATGTAAACTGAATAAATAAATAGGGAAAAAAGTTTACCTCTGGGGGCTGGCAAGATGGCTCAGGGGTAAAAGCATTTGCTGTGCAAGGCTGACTCTAAATTCAACCCCCAGAGCCTGCATAGAAGAGTGAACTGACTCTAGAAAACTGTCCTCTAACCTCCACATGCACATTGTGGCACGCGGGCACCTGCACTACATACACGCATCTCGCACACGTCATGAACGTACAATAGCAAGAATAATAAAGCTCACCTCACCTCTGACTCCCTCTCACAGTCAGCCTACGGATGCCCTAGAGATGCTCAACATGGCGGGCGAGGACCAAACAGAAAACCAGCCACTGCCTGCTATGGAGATACGTGTCTAAAGGCAGGCGACACCTGCAACACACGTAGGGATCATACCTCGAATGAAGCACAGCATGCTGGACCGGGGGACAAGAACTGTCAAGAAGAGCCTGTTGCTCACACTTAAGCGACATTAGCAGTAGCCAAACCACACCAGTGCCCATCTCCTCCCTCAAATGCACACACAAGAGCTGCTATTGTGGCAGCACAGAGTACGGCTTCCTCTTCAAGGGTCTCTGTTTCAGAACATCAAAGCATTTGCTGCAGACACTGGCATGCAGACACTAGCTGGGGCAGCCAGCAGAGTCTCTTTCCTGTTCCTTACACTGGCCAGGGTCAGGCTTGCTGGCAGTATTCTATCCCAGCTATCAAGGAGCCTGGGAGCCAGGAAGCACAGGGGACATGGCACCAGGTGCTGGAGGTGCCAGGCCAGCTGGCAGTCTGGATGATGTCTGAAGAGACCAAAGGATTTCTCTAGCTTCTCTCGGCTGCCTGATGTAGCCAGGACACAATACTTGCATGGGGGGGGGGGGGGGAGAGCTTAACGGTCAATATGCATGCAGGACGGCCTGCTCTGCTTCACACAAACAGTGGCAAGCTGGGTAAGTAGAGCTGAGGATCCCATTGAGCAGCTGCTTCAGGTGCCACCTGTGACTGCGGTCATGCAAAGGGCTGACAGATGGCTCTTCCGAAGAATACTGTACTAGGTCAGCAGAGGGAAGGAGGTGGCAGTGGACAAAGTGGCTGCTGATGCTGAGACGTACTCCCAGCATGACACCAACCCCTGTGGATCACAAGGATCTCTAGGACCCAGGGAGGGGCAAGTCAATTAGTGGAACAGAATCTGGCAAAGAGAGCTAACCTGCTCCACTATCTCTAAACCCAAATGTCTAATATGTACCTACTCCAAGTGGGACCAGAGAAGCTGCAAAGAGAAACCATCACAGTGTGGAAAGAGGGATAGATTGTGTAACGTGCTTTCTGTAAAATAAAAATAGCAAGAGGGGTTAAGCAGTTGCACTGGAAAACTTAGAATAAGTTGGTAAGTTAAGACCAGAGATGAAAAACTAAGCCACCAAAGAAGGGCCAACTAACAACTCCAGGACAAAGGTGGACAGACAGAAAGGTGTGGCTCACTTATTTGGCACAACAGTCAATAATATTTGCACAGACACAGGAATGGAGGGATTGACAGATCAGTAACAACTATATCTGAATCACTTCTTGGTCTCTGGGCTGAAATCGAGTGTTAAAATTATACCTGTGGCATAATTATGTTAAGATGTTGAAAACAGCATTGAGGGCTTGCTAGGGATCCTTGTTACTCCTGAGAGACAGCACACAAAC
>OU015755.1:62314353-62328298 GCA_907169655.1 Acomys percivali | reverse complement strand
ACACACACACACACACACACACACACACACACACACACACACACACACATGATAGATGGTTTAGATATCACCTTGCCACAGCCTAGAATTACCTGAGGAGAGAGCCTCAGCTGAAGAACTGCCTAGATCAAGTTGGCCTGTGGGCGAGTCTACGGGGACAGCGATTGATGAAGAAGAACCAGCCCCTTGCTGGCGGCACCATTCCCTAGGCTGTGGCCCTGGACTCTCTCTACCAAGAGTGAAGAAACAAGTGAGCCTAACTCCTAGGGGTTGGGGCAGAGAAGGTCAGCTGGAAGCCATAGACAGCCAAAGACAGCACAGATGCATTTACTCGCTCTCTGTTCCAGATTGTGGGTATCCTGTGACAAAAGTTTGAGCTCTTGCCTTGACTGCCCCAAAATGATGGATCGTAACTTGGAGTTGTAAGTTGAATAAACTGTTTTCCTCCACTGTGTTGCTTTGGTCATGATAGCTTATGATAGTCACAGACATGAAACCAAGATACCATATAAAGGCTAAAGGAAACAAAGAACTCCACAGAGTTGTCCTCTGACCTCTACATGTGTGCTGTAGTACATGCGTGCTCACATATACATCACAGGCACACACATACAAATAGCAGCTGTTTTAAATGAGAAATATGGATGCAAATACCAGAATAAGTGCTGAGATAAGGGGATTTATTGGAGAGCAGGATCTAGGGTGAGCAGAGGTAAAACAAAGCACCACAGTTTTGTTTGGAATACGCTGTGTTCCACGCACGGGCCTAACCTTTCCTTTCTGACAACCAAAAGAATCATTTTTAGGTCACGGTCTAGCCAGAGTACAAAGGGTCTAGAAGCCGATAAGCAGAAGATAATGTATAAACACCCTCCACACGTAGCATTGTTCACCATCTCTCCAGATGGCGCCTGTCCAAAGCGGCATCAGAGCCGAAGGTTACAGAGCCACAGAGGCTGTCATCTGGGTGGAGCAGGGACACAGCTAGAGGGCACTGGTCATCTGTGTATGTGCCGCTACTATCAGAGAGGAGGCGGAAAGGGGATGAGGTAGGCTGTCAGCTCAAGGCACCGGAGAGCAAGCCTTTCCCTCCAGGAGGAGGAGACAGCCTACAAAAGTGAGTCTGACGCGCCTGGACGCACCGCTGACCGCCTAGGGCTGAGGGTGGAGCACTGCACAAACCCTCAGGTGCCCAGCATCATAAAACACGTTTTTTATTTAAACTCTTATAAATTTGATAAACAAGACCAGTTTTTTCAAGAAGTTTCTACCTGCTCTGTCCAAGGGGGGTGAAGAGAAACAAGCAGAGATGGACATTGTGCTGGAGGACATGGACAGGCGGTGCGCCAGAGAGCGAGATGAACGGACAGACAGCTTGGGAGTGAGGCCACAGGTAGCTTCGGAAGTCTGACAGATGCTTATCATGGGAGACTGAGATTAAGGCCACCAGGCTCAGCGGTCCTTGAGAGCGACGGGATGGAGACAACTTTCTACCCCGATGGGGAAGGCAGGACCGGACCGACACCCCATTTCCAAACAAACCTGGCAAAAATAAAACTAAGAGGCAAGCGGGGAAGAATTCCAGATAAAACTCGCCCAGCAGCCTCAGGACTCGAGCGGGAACAGCTCTTTTTCCATGTCTCAGGACTCTGTTCATTAAGGGGGACCATGTTTTGGGAGTGGGAGTGGAAGCCAGGCAAGACTCAGAGTGAGCAACAAGGAAATAAGGAAAAAGGCTCAGTAGCCCATGCTGGCCTCAGAACGACCTTCAACTTGCCTGCGCGTCCAGAGTGTGGGGATTAAAGGCATGCCCCAAACCCAGGGCTCCCGAATGCTAGGCAATTAGAGACAGGCTCTCACTCTGCAACTCAGGCTGGCCCCAAACTACAGCAGCATTCCTCGTGCCTCAGTCTCCAGACTGCTAGGATTAAAGGCTTAGCATCGTATCATATACGGAAACATTTTCTTTTAGATTCAATTAGTGATTTTCATTAGATTTAAAGGGGGGGGTGGTGGATAGTACTAGGGAGGGAAGAAGAGGGAGGGAAGGGAGAGACACACAGAGAGGGGCGAGAGATGTGAGAATATGACCTCACAGCCCCATTTGGGTAAACACTGACCCTAGGCCACTACCGAATGGCCGATTGAGACAGTCTAAGGCCAACATGCCACACAGTGGCCCTCACATGGCAGAACTAGGTTTTTGTGGGCTCTGTGAAGGATGTGACTGAACATGCACGGTACTGGGACAGACGGCCTGCTCTCATCTTGAGTTGACATTTTCCGGAAATAAACTCTGGCTATTTCTCTCCTAGTGACACACCAAGAGGTTAAGTCAACAGAGTCAGGCCCCAGGAAGGAGACGTAGGGTTGACTTGCTGCTGGAGGCGGCCTGTGGGCTTAACCTGGCCTGGCCATTGAGGCTGCCTCTGACTGTGAGGATAACTTAATTAAGGAAACTGCTTTCTAGAGTGGTAGGGCTGGGAGGAGACCAAGGGACTGTAAACTGCAGCGGGGGAGATGCAGGCCGGGGCAGTGTCAGCCACAGGTCTGGAAACAGTTTCATGGAAGCTGCTGGGCCAGGCCGCTGTGCTAATCACTTCCTGCAGGCGGGCAGCCTCTGCTCCCTCACTAATGGGTCTTAATAAAAACTTCCAATTGGGCCAGTAAACCCCTCATTAAGCTGTTTTTAAAGCATGAATTTAAGAGCGGCAAGGGTGAAGGGTCACGTGGAGCATTTAATTCACAACGGCTGGCAGGAGGTGCTGCCATGAAGAAAAGACACGAGTGTCCTGGCCATATAAACATGCCATGTGGCCCAGGGCCTGCCAGGGGACGGTCGGAAGAGAGAACTCTCCACTTGGCAAGAACAAGGCTCCCCAGATCATTAAGAGCTGCATCCACTTGGGGAAAAAATGCAGATATGGTGGCAAAGAAGAAAGCTCACAAGATAATCCATGGAAACCATTCCTGCTATACACCCTACAATGCGGCCTGCGCCGCCCTCCCTCCCCCCGGCCCCCGGGCTGCATGAGGGCTATGGTTGTTAACACCTGGCCTCTCTGCCCTGTAGCTTACCCAGGGACTTGCAGCTTCCTGGGTTACATGCTTTAGAGCTGCCCCCACACTCCTGTTGTGTTTACAGCTAATGGATTGAGCGTGATCCAAGGCAGATGCCCAAATGCCCGGACACTGTGCCCAGGCAGCTGACGCAGCAGAACTTCTGTCCTTGTCCTCAGCGGCTGAGGACAAACTAATCACTTATCAGCACGGTTTCTTACTGAAATGAAGGAACCTGGACTCATTCGAATGCTAAAGTGTCCAATTCTTATCCTGACAGTGTTGCGCTGAAACACAGAAGGCGCGGGGTCTTCTAGAATCTTTTTCTGAGTCCCAGGGACCTTCACACCTGGGATATCCTTAGACTACTTGATGTGTGCTGGCCTGAGTGGTGGTGGGAGACTAAGGGAACACCAAAGGCTTCTAGGCCCCCGAGACTAGAGGGATCCCCTGAGGCACAGGGTTTCTCATAATGCTACACTCACACAGCACCCTGGTCTCCCTTCCCTACAGTCACCAGAGACAGTGTAGCCTCTGCAGACCGAAACCAGCATCCCAAGGGGCCCAGGCAGAGAGAATGGAAGGTGCAGCTCACACTGTCTGGGCATCACTTGGAAGTCAAAGCCTACATCCCACTCATCACTACAGAAAACACAACCAAAGAACTTAAAACATGTCTTTTTGTGGTCTAAAACACTCTGGAGGCTTTCGGAGTAGGCCAGATTTCCTGACTGGAGGCGGCTGTGCTACTTGGCTGGAGTCACCGTGCTGTTCTCTCACAGACCTGTCAGCAGGCAGCTCCTACAACAGGATAGACACCAGTTCCATTTCTCCCCATAATAGCCCTTAGAGCCAGAACAGTCCCCGAGGGTGGGACATGGGACTCCAAGACTCAGAGAGAAGGTTGCAGTCCTTTTGGTGTAAACCTTTTCACACTACGCACAGACCTCAGCATAGCCTGGAGCCCAGGGTAGACAGTGGCCATGCCAGACACAGTGGCCGAGCTGGGGACAGTGGTCATGCTGAGAGACAGTCACCAGGCTGGCCCACCGCCCCCAGCACTCACACTGGGTACTGCGTGTGCCGGGACGGCACCTGCCGAGAGCAGCCCTGTCCTTCCGGAGACCTGAAGCCCTGCTACTCAGCCTGGCGGGCTGCTGCAGTTTCCAAAGCACAGGATAGTGGGAGGTCCAGAAGGCCAGGTAAAGGAGCATCAGGAAGCCCAGTCCCCCTGGACAGATGTGCCCTATACCAACAGGGTATGGGATGAATTCTTTGCCAATCCAGTCTTTGGTCTTCGTGTTGCCAAGGCAAGCTGAATGCAGGAAAGAGGACAGAGCAGATGACCAATGGCGTGGGCTCCCTGTGACACCTCCAGCTCACTCAGCAACCACAGCTGTCTAGAAATGGGAGCACAGTGCTGGGATCATGGCAGGTGATGGAGCGGAACCCAAAGTGGCCATAATTAAAGGGGTCCGCTTGCAGAGACAGCCAAAATAAAGAAATCAGTAATGAAAACTTTAGCATTTGAGGGAAGTGGGATCGTCTGAGATGGAGGAAGGACTAAAAATGGGACTTTACTTCACTGACAGTGGCGATGTGTACAGAAGAGGCCAGGCTCACACATTGCTGGCCATCGGGGGGTACCACTCACCCTTGCCCAAGAAAAGGGGTGCCCGAAACCCCTTTGCTAGTTGAATGGAGGGTGTCCTCCATGAAGCCCTGCCAAAAAGACTCTTCTTGAGCTCGTGCCTTCTGCACTGCAGAGCTTCCAAGCACTCCAAGCATGGCCGGTGGGGTAAGGCATGGGTGTCATCTGTATTGATTCCATTTTAACTAACACGAGAAATTCATGTTAAGCCAGGCATGGCGGTGCAGGCCTGTGATTGGCACTTGGGAGGCTGAAACAGGAGGATGAAGAGTTTGAAAACGGTGTGGAGGAACATAGTAAGACTCCCAACTTGAAATGATTAAATAGATACAAATACAGACATAATGCGCATGGCGAGCAGCTGCCACACTGGACATGTGGCTCTGGAAGCTCGTGCATTTCAAAACACCGTTCCAGGGGTGGGGTGGGGAGGTGGGGTAGAGTCTCGCAGAGAATTAGCAGGCAGCTCCACACTGCAGCTCTTGATTCACTGAAGCCTCCTTGTAAAACAGAGATGCCTGATGCAATTAAGAGCACACAGCCAGGATGATGGGCGCTGCTCACTGTGAGATCTTCAGCTCCTGTGGGCAGCAACACAGGGCTGGAGTAGAGAAGCCTCCACAAGAGTCTTTATAGTTTTATGTGTATGGGTATTTTGCCTGGAATCCGCGTCTGTGTACCATGTGTGTGCAGTGCCCATGGAGGCCAGAAGAGGGCACCGGGTCCTCTGGAACTGGAGTTACTGATGGTTGTGAGCCCCCAAGTGGGTGCTGGGAATTGGGCCCCAGGTACTCTCGAAGAGCAGCCAGTGTTTTTAATCACGGAACACTCACACCAGCCCTTCTAGAAAAGTCTTAACCCAGCGTATCTGATGCCTGGTCTGCGTTGCCTCCCCAAATGGGCCTTTGTTCTTTGAGATAGCAAGAGAGAAGATGGAAGGCAGGCCTTCAGTGACACCATAGGCTTCCAGGTCCCTGTGCCACCAGGTAAGACAGAGCCTGCTGGGCACCAGTAGTAAAGAATGCAGATGAAAGGTAACTGGGCAGAGGTTTTTTTCCCTAAGTTCCTGAAGTTAACACCTGAAGGTCTTCCTCAGCTGTGCATCCAGAATTCCAGGTCCCTCTATATCTCACCCCTAACCCCCCACGATGTGCCTTGAACCCTAAGGATACCCCAGTGCCCAGATCCCAAGATGGGGCAGCCACTGCCAAGCACAGGCCTGATCGCGTCAGTCCTGTGACACAGCTACTGCTCCAGGGAGGGCTGGCAGGGGCCACCCAGAGTGCCTCAGACTTGATTTTACCAGTAACTGCCGGCATCCTCTGCACCAAGGAGCAGGGATCCTATCCAGATTACAGGAGCCAGGGCCTCAAGGTTTCAATATTCATAGCTAGAGAAAATAATCTTTTTGCAATTTCAGATAAGCAAAGTTCACTAAGAAAAGAGGGTTTGTTCCCTGAAGCGCTGGAGAACACAGGGTTCTCTGGGGGACTTGGATACAAGAAACAAGGAGCAGATATGGACATGCTGGACCATTGTGTTCTGACCAGCCTCACTGGCCCTGCCATAAGGTGTGTGGGAAAGGCTCGGTCGGCACAGTCGGAACCGTTTTGCTTTACCCAGGTATCTGCCTACTCAGCGAACTAACAATGAGGGGAAACGTTTACAGTGGGCAGCAGACTGATGGTCTCATGTTTGCCAGTGGATCGCCCTTACCAGCACGCAGCGCACACCCAGTATGTGAGGCTAAGAACACAGGCCAGATGATGGCTTGGGACTCAGACCTCACGGCTGAAGCCACATAGGCTAGGCAAGGCGTGGCCCAGAGACACGGACAACACAGGGAGGCTGAAGTGGGCTCAAGGTGCCTCCTATGGGGTCCTTGGGCCATAGAATTGCAGGGCAGTAGAGACCTCCTCCCCGACCCCTCACGCTCCCCTGACAGAGCATTCTTGTCTTTTGTTGCAGGACTCTAGAGTTGAGTCAATTTACAGATGCATCAGTGCCCAGGTATCAGCTTCCCGGCCACTTGGGGGCCACCCTCAGCCATGTTCTGGTGATTGTCACCTGCTGTGGGCTGAGAGGATCCAAAGTGCTTCCCTAATCAGCACCAGTGCCCTGGACAGTGCTCTCCGCTATGAACTCTGTCTCCCTTCTCCACAAGCACTCCCGTGTGCAGCTCAGTGGGCCACAGGACACTCATAAGACACACACGGGGGAAGGACCTCCTGTACTTTCCCAAAGTGCTTTCTCTGACCCTCAGTGACTCCATGATTTTATCTTATTACTTGGGACAGGGTCTCACTATGTAGCCTTGGCTGCCCCAGAATTCACTATGGAGACCAAGCTGGCCTCAGACTCACAGAGTTCTGCCTCCCAAGTGCTGGAGTTACAGGGGTGTACTACCACACCAACAATCTTCTTTTCAAGATTTACTGCCTGCAGAAGCAAGAAGACACTGGATCCCCTGGATCTAGAGTTACAGGAGGTCGTGAGCCATACAGGTGCTGGGAACCAAGCCTGGCCCCTCTACAAAAAAAAAAAGCATTAAGTGTACCTAACCTCTGAGGCATCTCTCCAGCCCAGCATCTCCATTATTATGGACAGCAGTTGCTAAAGGCACCCCAGCACCTCACCGGGGAGCCCCCAGTCACGACCAACCCTAACCATCCACTTCTACCCAGAGCCAGCCCGCTAGCAAACTGTAGAACCACCCACATACCCTGAGCCAGCAGCAAGTATTTAAACGTGAGATAAGCGCCCTTGAAATGCAGAGATACATACCCCAACACACAAGGCAAGCCCGCACAGAGATTTTTCTGCATGATTGTCACTTACCAAAAGAATACCTGAAACACACATAAAAAAAAAAGGAAGACCATTAACATGTTGGCTTGGTTTTGTATGTTAAACCATTATGTTTACCCACTGAGGAAAACCCACTTGTGAGTTCAGGGCAGTGTGGGGCAGCGTGGGGCATGGGAGGACCCACCTCCAGGAGGACCTGCTACCGGGCATGGAGTACACAAAACTGGGTGAGATAGGGCCAGCAAGCAACAGATACCTTAGAGTGAGCACACACAAGATTTGTTTTTCCTGCCTGAAAACTGATTCTGATTGGCTGCCACTGCAAACGTTACATCCTAGGATCTGAAGCTCAGGGTGCCTGGGTACCTTGACATAGGTCACTGGGAGAGGGGTCGAAGGAATGAGGTAGGCTCTGCGGCCACCGTGTCCTTCACTTTGAAGTCACATTGGGAAGATGCCTGGTGCTCGGATGCTGGGACCCGAGCATCATACATGCTGGGTGCCCTGGTCTGAATGAGAACAGGCCCCATAGGCTCATATATCTGAACGTTTAGTCACTGGGGAGAGGCAATATTGGAAAGGATTACGAGAATTAGGAGGTGTTAAGATGGGTGTGGTGACGCACGACTTAATCCCAGCACGTGGGAGGCAGAGACAGGTGAATCTCTGAGTTAGAGGCCATGATTTCCAGGACAGCCGGGACTATACAGAGAAATCCTGTCTCAAATAATCAAAAAAAGAAAAAAAAGGAGGCATGGCCTTGTTAGAGGAAGTGTGTCAGCGAGGTCACTGGGGATGAGCTCTAAGGTTTCAAAGCCCCATGCTAAGTCAGGCTCTCTCTCTCTGCCTAGGGGTCAGGACGCAGCAGCTGCTGCTCCAGTGCTAGCCTGCGTGTATGGTGAATGTGGGCTGACCCTCTGAAACTGTAAGCAAGGCCCCAATTAAGTGTTTTCTCTTGTAAGAGTTGCCTTAGTCATGATGTTTCTTCACAGCAACAGAACAGCAAGTAAGACGCTAGGGCAAGCACTCTGCCACTGAGCTGCACCCCAGTGCCCCCATCCCCGATGCCATCTCTATCAAACATGGACTCCTATTGTATTGTGAAAGAAAGACAATTAGATAGAAGCCACACATGATGAGCCCTAAAATACCACACTGGGGGTGAAGCCAGACACAAAGCCACACACTACGGGATTTTGCTCATAGGAAATGCCCCGGGGCACTTACACCATGGGTGTAAATGTAAACGCACATGCAGAAAACAGTTACGGATGGGGGGGCTGGGGGGGTTGAGGGGGGGAGGAGTGAGTTGATGGGCAGAGATACAGGGAGGGATACAGGGCTCTCTTGTGATGAGAACGGTTTAGAATTTAGGGCAAGGTTTTTAGAACGCTGAGTACATAAAGCCACTGACTTGTTAAGTTTATTTTTGGTCTGTTTTAATCCATTTTGAGACAGAGTCTTGGTTTGTAGCCCAGGTTTGTTTTGAACTTGCAGTTTTCCTGCCTGAGCTGAGCCTCCCTAGTGCTGGGATTACAGGCACATACCACCATACTCAACCGGACACATTAAATAGTTAGATTTTACAGTGTATGAATTACATCTCAGTTAAGAAGAAAAACTGCATGGAACGTGTGCCAATGAAAGCAAGAGCCTGAGATCTGCCACGGGGTCTGGACTCACCAAGTAAGCTGACAGCCCGGTGGTTCTGAAACTCTATCAAGTGATCCCCCAGCCTGGCAGATACATACTGTTCTCAGATAAAATATTAATGCTTGGGGCTTGTTTCCCCATAGATGCTGGAAGCAGGGAGTATATCCCTTGAGCGTGTTACTACATGTCCACAGAGGATTACATCAGCGGACAGCACACTTGCTAGCTCATACTCACAGCTAACCCGGGAAAGAGCCTCTGTGAGCAGTTCTCTGTGAGTAACATCTCTGAACAGAGAATGGGAAAGGGCTCATGGGTGGGGCCGGAGAGATGGCTCAATGGGTACAAACACTTGCTCTGCAAGCATGGGGACCCCAGTTTGAATGCCTAGGACCCGAGTAAAAGCTGGGTATGGATGTATGTTTGTAACCCAGCATTTACACACACGCACACATACATACACATGCACATACACTCACATTCACACAGGCACATGCAGACAGGCACCCATTCATGCACACACTCTTGCGCACACTTTCTTAAGTGCTTTTGTGGGGAATTTTGTCACAGCAAGGAGAAAATAATCAGTATAGGTACCAACCCCCTCATCTACCTCCCATGCATCCACTTGGACACTGATGGCCACACCCACAGACTTCTCCATCATGCCTTTCTGTGAGTGGTCTATAAACTCCCCGGCCTTGGTGGTCCTATAAACTCCATCAGCATCTCTAGTCCTACAGGGCACCATCAGGGCAGGGTTTGCGCCGTGGCCCAATGTAATGTCTGGCATAGGCTGGAAAGACTTCTCGGTAAGGTAAGGGTAGAGGGGTGATGTTTCAAAGTCAAGTCTGTCCGGCCTCAGTGTTCCCACTGGCTACCCAGTGGTTTCTATCTCCATGTCCTCAAAACTCATATTCTCAAGGGGACATATATCTCTAAGCACAATCACAAATTTTATCCTCAAAGAGAAAAGCCAGAGTTTGGCTGGATGATAACAGTAGGCTCTACCTAGGCCTATGTTCTTGGTAATGCGCCCCCCACCCCCAAACAAGCTCACACTGGCATGTCAGTGGCTAGGAGGTAGGTAAGCGTCCAAAGGGCTAGGTGACAGGCTCTACTTACCAGATCTGTCCTACGTTGACCAGGGACATGTAGAGGACCCAGAGGGAAGCCATGAGTATCATGTTGGCACAGCCAGTCACCAGGACGAAGGACGAGAGGCCCAGCCCAAGAAGAGCAAGGAGGTCCAGGTTGAAGTTCATGTTCGACCAGTCCAACAGCCACATGATGGTTGGAGTATAGCTCCAGGCACCCCAGCCAGTGCTGCCTTGGAAATACTGCTGGACATTCTTCAGATACAGCCTGCAGGGCAGCAGGCCCTGGTCGCCGATGAGCGCCTTGTTCTGATTGAATGCCACCAAGAAGGCCACAACTGGAAGACACACAGAGGCAGGAGGTGTGAGTAGGTCTAGACCACCCCTCCACGGGCTCTGGGGATGCAAGTAGAAACTGGGTCCCTGAGGACAGGTGACACAAGCAGGAATGGGCGCCCCCTGGACACAAGTGGACATGAATGAGACCAACTGCCATGGACATAAGGGAACACAAGCCAGAACAGGCCTCCATGGCTACAGGAGAAAAGGCCTTCTTGGGTTATCAGGATATGAAGAGGTAATGGTACTATGGACATACGGGCACATGAGGAGGAAATGGCTCCACGGACATACGGTAACACGCCTGTTGCTGTGATAAACACCATGACCAAAGGTAACTTCAGAGAGGAAATGGTTTATCTCAGCTTACACTTCCAGGTCACACTCCATCATGGAGGGACTTCACAACAAGAACTCAAGCAGAAACAGTGAAGGAATGTTGCTTACTGGCTTGCTCCTTGGCTCACACCCAGCTAGCTTTCCTATAGAGCCAGCTTTGGGATGGCACCACCCACAGTGAGCTGGGTCCTCCTACACCAACTGGCGGTCACTGTCATCAATGCCCTACCACATGGCACAGGTTGGCATGAAGGAGCAATTCTTCACCTGAGATTCCTTCTTCCCAGGTGACTCTAGGTTGTCAAGTTGGCAATGAAAACTAAGCAGGACAGGTCACAAGCAGGAAATGGCCCTGTGGACTTAAGAGGGCACACGCAGGAAAGGCTCTCATGGGCCACACACATATGTCACAGGAAGTAGCACACATGATTTGTCACCTCCGCGGGTTGGATGAGAAATGTCCTCCACAGTCTCAGGTATCTGAACACTTGGTTCCCAGGTGTTGGTGCTATTTGGGGAGGTTCCCTTAGGTGGTGCAGCCGTGCTGGGGGAAAGTACGCCACTGGGGACAGGTTCTGAGATGAAATGCCTCAGGCCTGTTCCACTGCACTCTCTCTGCTTTCTGCCTGCCGTTGAAAATGTGAGCTCTTCATCTACAGGACAGATCTAGCCTCCGGCCGCCACACACACACACACACACACACACACACACACGGAACATGTGCAGCTTGGTCCTCATGTGGGACCTCCGACAGCAGGGGCGGGGGCTGCCTCTGACTCCATTGCCTGCCTTTGGATCCCTTTCCCCTGACTGGATGGCCTTGTCTAGCCTCAGAAGAAGGAGATGCGCCCAGTCCTACTTGATGGGTTGATATCCTTGAGAGGTCTCCCTTTCCCGGGGAAGACAAGGAGGAGCGCACAGGGGAAGAGGAGGGGAAGGGAGAGGGCGGGACTGGGAGGAAAGAAGGGGGGGGGTTCCGATAGGGATGTAAAGTTAATTAATTACTAAAAAGAAAAAAGAAAATGTGAGCTCTCAGCTTCTTGCTCCTGCTGCCATGCCTGTCCTGTGCTGTCATGCCCCCAGATCATGATGGACTCTAACCCTCTGGAACTGTAACCCAAACTAAACTCTTCTTCTTATAAGTCACCTTGGTTACTGTGTTTCATCACAACAGAAAAGCAACTAAGTACCTAAACTACACACAAGCAGTGTACAGCCTCTCAGGATCCTGGGGGCTTCTGGAACACAGCCCGGAGAAGGCATGCTGTATGTGCGTATGTGTACTATGTTTCCTTGCTTATGTATGTAAGCCTGTGCCTGGTTATGTGTGGGCATTTGGCGTTAGGCATCATGGAATGTTCTAGTGACTTGACTACAGTCTGAATGTGACTTGACTCCCTGATTTCCTCTGATGCAGGCTTATTCATCCTTCACTGTGGCAGTGTTGGAGGACCATTAAGATATGGAGCCCAGTGGGAAGTCTCTAGACTAGCCCAGCCCCACTCCACCACTCTCACTTCTTCTCCACAAGGGCAGCTCACCGACGCCATCATGGTGTTGTTCTTTAAAAGATGACTTAGCAGAGGGCCCTTACCAGAGCTACCGCCATGGTGTATGTACTTTCAGCCTCCAAGACTGATCAAAATGCACCTTCACCCATAGCTGGGACCATGCGAGTACAAAAAGCAAGCTAATACCAAATCTACGTGCAAAAAAGATGGCCTCAGACTTCACGCCTTACGTGAAAATTAATCCAAAAGATACACAGACTGTATATAGTACAGATTTCAAAACAAAACAAAACACCCAAACTATTAGAAGCAAATATAAAAGAATATTTAGGCTGGGCCTGGTGGCCATGCTTGTCATCCCAGAGCTCATGTGACTGAGTTAAAAAAAAAAAAAAAAAAAAAAAAGGAAGATAGGTAGGGAGGGAGCAGCCTATGTGACCTGGGTTTAACAGCAAAAGTTTTAGATAAAACACCAAATGTTTAGCTCATGGACTTCATGAAAATCGAAAAAAACAAAAAACCTTAAAACTTATAAAAGAAAATGAAACGATGAGACCCTGACTGGAGGGAAATGTTGCAAACCATGTATCTGATAAAGGACTTGATTTAAAGAGGTCCAAAAACAGAGCAGTAAGAAAACCCGAGATGGGGTAAAAGATGTGAAGAGGTACTGAGTGAGACTGTCCGCTACACACATGACAAACAAATACAGGAAAATATGTGCAGTGCCACCATCACTGGGGAATGCCAATAAAAACCAGTGAGGTCTGGGCACGGTAGTGTGTGCTTGTAATCTTGGCACTCGGGAGAGGGAGGCAGGAAGATCTGTCTGCTGTTCGAGGTCATCCTCAGCTACACAGCCAGTTCAAAGCCAGCCAGGGATATATGAAACAGTCTCTTAACCAATCAGAAGGCTGAAAAGACCCACAGTACAAGTGCTCTGGAGGCTTCTAAGCTGCAAAACTGTTGATCACACGTGCAGGAAAAGTACAAAACAACAGCACTTAGTCTGGAAGACACGCAGGACCCTGCAGTTAAACAAAGACGGATGGAGTCTGCGTGACCCACCAGATGCTCTTGGGTATCCACCCAGGTGAACTGGAGACTTATGCTCAACCAAAACCTCCATAATATGTTCAGAGTAGTTTGTTAGTAATTACTGAAAACTGGACACAGATAAGCTGCCTCTCAAAGCAGCAATAAACCGCCCCATTCACACAGTGCCCCTCCGCAGTCCCGAAAGTAACAGCCTGACAGAACATCATCGAGGACTCTTAACAACTGTGATAAGGATGCTGAAGTGTGGCTCGCCACAATGGCTTCTGCCAGGGGACATGGGTGGGGAAGGATTCGGCTGGATACGGGGAGTTTGACCATGTTCTAGTGAGTATATGGGCAACACAAATTGGACTTGTTTTCTTCTTCTTCTTCTTCTTCTGCTTCTTCTTCTTCTTCTTCTTCTTCTTCTTCTTCTTCTTCTTCTTCT
>OU015755.1:62264417-62314343 GCA_907169655.1 Acomys percivali | reverse complement strand
TCTTCTTCTTCTTCTTCTTCTTCTTCTTCTTCTTCTTCTTCTTCTTCGTCTTCTTCTTCTTTCTTCCTCCTCCTCCTCCTTTTGGGAGTGGGGAGAGGTCACAGGGTGGTGGGCAGAACTGGAAGGACTGGGAAGTGAGTGTGATCAGGGTGCATGATGTGAAGTAATTTTTAAAAGATAAATAAACCTTTAAGACAGAAGAAGACGGGGGGTGGGGGGGTGGTCATCGTCATCATCGTCTACACCCTGACTGCAGACTGTAAGGTTCTGCTTTCAAGGCATCCTGGGAAAGGCAGAGCCATTGACTGAGGCAGAAACAGGACTACAGTGGGCTTGGGGGTGGGGATGAAGTGGCTGTCCACCTCCACTGGGAGAATTTCACTGTACAGTGCTGGGTTGACAGACAGCACCGTGCATCTGTCAAAACCCACAAGACTACAGTAGCACACAAATATAAAACAAACAAACACAACAACCCCTTCCCCCCAAAAAAACCCAACCAGGATGTTGGGGAAAGCCAGTGGGGGTACAGACTGTGGCTAATACTGTCAATTCCCTAATACATGTGTGATAGGACCTTGTGATAACACACCTAACAGGTGTGATAGGACCTTGTTGACAGAGAAGTGGTTAAATGTCTTCAGGGTCAAGGACGAAGGAACCATGCCAAGATGGCACTCTGGCTAGCTCTATCCCCAGGAGTCTAAGTGAGCACACACAGGGAGCACACAGACTGGTAGGCAGAGGTGAGGCTAGGCATGACCTATGTGCCAAGCAGGGTCTACTTAGTGTACTTGCAGTGGCCTGTATGCATATGGTGCCCTGGTTATATCAAAACCAGCTCTGCCCACCACGAGAGCTGCAGCAGGGACGGAAAAGCCAGCCTGGGATTTTCCAGATCATCCTCTACCCAAAGAAATGGGGCTTCTCGGAAAACTGGCTGACACCAGAGCTGAGCAGGAGACCAGGGGAGACTCCTGAGCTGTAAGGAAGAAAATGAGGAGACACCCTAGCAACTGAAAGGCACAAGAAAGGGATGAGGCGCACACAAGTGACAGTCACCAAGGACCACAGCTGAGACAGCCAAAAAGCACCGATTGCTCAGGAGCATAAACAGGTATAAACCAGATGGGACAGAGTCCTCAGGAATGCACTCGCTCAGTGAAGACACCAAGGCACACATCTTCCTCCCAGAGGAACTCCCAAGTAGTAGCTACAGATTGCTGTCCTTAATCTGGGATGGGAGTCTCTCTTCCTCTTGGGTATAAACTAGGAGACCAGCAGGGATACATGCCTGGAGACATGCTTTAACCAGATGACACAGGACAGTATGAGTGCTGGGTGAGCGTGACAAGAAAACTCCACAGTGGCGGGAATCTTCCCCAAATCTATCACCTCGAGTCTAGCCAGCAGCGGGCACTGGACGGTCCCAACTTGAGCCATGTCCTACAGAACATGTGGCCAGAACTGCTCCACATGGTCACAACCAAAAGAGAGTCTGGAAGATACCGACTAAGTACCAAAGAGACCCTGATGCTCTGCAGTCCCCAGGTGGGTCCTGGGCTTTGGTATATTCACAGTGCGTTGACTAAACCAAACACTGAATGAATTCTCTCCTATGTGGTGACAATGATGTCACTGGGCACATGCACACTGTGATACATGACCAGGGTGCACGGCAGTTGACACATTAGTGCCTGTTCAACGGGGTGAGTATCTTCAGGGACTGGAGGCCACGTATCAGGGTGACAAGTGAATCTTTACTTCAAGCGGCTGGGGCGGTCCCTACAGGAAAACTGCTCTCAAGAACTGACATGCCTCCGCTTCCATGCCTTCCTTGTTGCAGCCACTCTAGAAGATTGAGTGATGCACACCTGCCCTGTGTGGAGCTCACCCTTAACCATCTGCACATGGGCACACTGGGACTGCTGTGAAAGGAACCGAGCAACACCAGGTAGAGTGCATAAGCCTGCTGCTAATAAGCAGCTTCTGGGTCTGGTTTTGAGGAATCATGGGAAGGCCACACAGGGCTGTTACTCATCCACAGTTCTCTGACCTACACCTTCATTAAAACCTTTATTTATCTGTGACAGGGTCTTGCTACTATGTAGCTCAGGCCGGGCTCTGACTTTCCAGTGCAGGGATTACAGTCAGCAGGTGGTTTTGATACAACTTGCATAAGGAAAGGCCCGTGTATCCTACTCTCCTAAAACGGAAAATCTCACAAAACCCTTGGCTGTATTTAATTCGTCTTTCTACAGTAGAAGCATTTCCAATTCAAGAGTCAGGTGAAATAGCTGGATAGCCTGTCATAGTCCAGTGAGATCGGAAACCTTTTAGAAGAAACTACATTTGGGCCATTCACAACCATGAAAACTATGACACAGGAAGATGGAGGACCTTAAAAAAATGTATCTACCTCAAGTATGCAGGAGAGAAGGAAGAAAAGCCCATCACTCGAACATACTAGACAGCCACTAGAAATAGCTGCAGGAGTCAGATGCTTATAGCTTTTTGCCTCAGGCTGAAACTCTAGCTCCAGTACTAACCAAAGACAACACTGCTCACCTGAGAGCCTCCGAGCCTATCTGCAAAGTGTCCTCAGCACAACGCCACCAGGTGCTACTGTGCTTTCCAATTCTATCAGTCTTGAAGACTCCCTTCAACTTGCTCTGAGTGTGTCAGTACCAACTACCAACTTTCCCATGATCCCTTGGTACTTCATGAGATAAAACAGCATGTGTCTGGGTGTCTTTTCCACTAGCTTTAGGGAGAATCAGTGGAAGCCTAGGCAGACAGCCCCAGCAGGAAGTGATCATCAGTCTGTCACACAGAAGTGCACAGGAGAGCCACATGGACACACCACAAAGCCCGAGGTGACTCCTCCTAAAAATGCCCAATGTGTAGCATGCACAAGCCTGCCAGGGAACAGGACCGTCAAACATCGCCACTCCAGCCCACCCCTGCCTGGCCCTTGGGTATGATTTAGCCTTCAGTTTTGCCTCCCTTACTAAAAGGCTGGGCCACGTCCACCAGTGTTCACAGAGCCACAGGGCCACCCCTCTAGGTAGTAGGAATTAGGGTGAAGATTTGGAACCCGTAGCGAATCCCACTAGCCAGGTGTCCACAGGTTTTAAGCATGGCCTCTGGGTGATGGCCACAGGCAGGCCAGGCCTAGTGTGGGTAGGACAGGCTCTCAGCCACAGTTTGGGGTTCAAGCTTCACCTATAGTGAGTGGGCATCTCCTGGGCCACGTTTTCTGTGGGTAGGACTAACAGGCGAGGAGCTGAGCTGACAGTAAAGAAACATCAGTGCCCAGTGTGGTGGCGCAGCACTTGAGAGGCAGAGGCAGGCGGTGGGAGCCCTGTGAGTTTGAGACCAGCCTGGTCTACAGAGCAAGTTCCAGGGCGGCCAGGGCTACACAGAGAAACCCTGTCTCAAAAAACAAACAACCTAGCACTTGGGAGGCAGAGGCAGGTGGATACCTGTGAGTTCGAGGCCAATCTGGTCTACAAAGTGAGTCCAGGACAGCCAAGGCTACACGGAGAAACCTGTCTCGAAAAAACCAAAAGAAAAACAAAAACCAAAAACCAAGGTCAGGTGGGGGACCATCAGCATGACCACCAGTCCTTCGGTTCTGCTTTGCCTGAAGTGAAGTCCACCTAAGGACTTTATGCTCAGGTAAGTGTGGGATGCTGCAGTGGACTGAGGTGGTCTGCAGAGCCAGAACTTAAGCAGGACCTAGGAGCCCTTCCAGAGCTAACCTGGCTGAGCCTCGGGAACAGGTGCACACTCACTTCTAGCCAGCAAGTGAATCTAATTAGACCCGTGGGCTCTTTGCCAGGCGCCCTTCCATGCTGGCCAGGTTGGAGCTGCTGCACCACCTCAGGGTCCAATCAGGGGAGGCTGACAGAAGGCAAAACTGGCGAGGCTGGGTCTAGACCCTCAACTCCCCTAGGCCTTCCGAACAGAATTAAGTAACACTGCCTAGCCACACCCAGGGAGCACGCAGAGAGAGTGCAACGGGGTGCCTTCACCTCTTACTGTGCTAAGTGGGGCCATGGAGAGAGGCAAGGGTTGGGGTGGGGTTCCAGGCGCACGCCCAGGGACCTGACTTAAGTTTAGGCAGCCATGGAGTAGGTGAGAAGGCGGGGTCCGGGAGCTCACAGAAGGGCAGAATGGTTCAAGTGTAGGGTCCTAGAAGCGTACAAAGAGGCTAGCGGGAGTCCGAAAGAGAGCAAGGGTAGGGACCAGGTCACAGGAGGCGGGCGGCAGCCAGCTCCCACCGGACACTCACAGTAAATGAAAGCGAGGGCCTTCAGGAGCACGATTCTGGTCAGCCAGAAGGTGCCCGTGCCCAGTCGGGCTGGAGAGCCCCCGGGATCTCGAGCGGGAGAGGGTGGCGACACTGGACGCTGATCTGCATCTCCGACCTTCCTTTTTCTCAGCGACCCTTCGGGCGCAGCCATTACCAAGCGGTCTGAGCGCCTGCGCACAGAGGGCGGTGCGCGTGGAAGCCCCGCCCACAAGTCTGAAAGACTACACTGGCTCCCCTGGACGACACACCCACCTCCGGGGCAGCCAAGGCGCGAGCGAGCTCCACGTCTTCTCTGGACCTTCTAGTCTGGCGCTGAGCATCTCCGAGGTTGCTTCAGTAGATGCCGGGTGAAGAAACAACGAGAAGGAGCCAGTGGACAGATGTCTGTGTCCTGCGTGCAGATTCCTCACTTTGTAGCCGGGAAGGTCAGGCCTGTGGCAGTGGCAGAGCAGGGTCTTCACCCTGCAGTTCTCGGATGCCCATCACCTAGGAGAATGTTTTAGAACAGCTGGCAGGATGAAACCTGAAATCCGGCCAGCTTTCTATCTTACCTGAATCCGAGGATCTGAAACTGTACTCAAGTTATGCATGGAGCCAGTGGGCCATCGAGGACTCAAAGGGGAAGAATTTACCGACCTGTGGCCCGAGCAGAATACCACGGAAACATACCTGCAACTCTGCTTTTATATTTTAATTTCTTTTTAATAGTTCGGACTGACCATGAGCTATATAGCCCAGGATGACAACAAATAGTCCCCATGGTCTGCCTTCCTCTGTGCTTATATTGCAGGCCACAGGCCTAGGACCAACTTTTTTGTTTATGTTAGGGGCTACTCAGGCGCTGCATGCAAATGACACTGGAGAGGTGCTCCAAAGCAGAAGAGAAAAGGAGTGTGTAGGTTAGGGCAGAGGCCATCACTAGGCCTAGGGGTTACCAGGCAAACTACAGAGCTCTCTGGAACAACGGGCACAGTGGCAGGGCTTCCTTCACTCATCTTGCGGAACCTTTTATGCAGTAAAGAGCTTGTGCCTTTGTGAATTATCTCTACTGTTTTTAACAATTTGTCTTTACCATCTCCTTTTTGCTCTTGCTGTTTTGACATATAAATTCCCAATGCTTGCATGGTCAAACAACCCATTAGTGTTTATACCGCCACACCCACAGTGAGCAGCTCATGGGTAAGGACTGGTGTGCAGCTGTTGGGGCTCTTCCCAGCCTCCCGGCTCCCAGATACTGGGGCGCTAGCATATAAATACGTCCTATAAAGTGGTGTTTTATTTTTTTTAAGTTTCCTTTTCTTTTTCTTCAGAAACACTCCCTTGGGAGCCCAACTGTGAAATATGCCCCGTTACAAATGTTGCAATGGATAATACAAATACTTCCCACGTGCCAGCTCCCCCCCCACACACACACACAGGGCAGCATCTGCCCAAGGTCTCACAACTTTAGAGACTGAAGGAACAGTTACACCAGTGTATCCTGAATCCAGGTCCTTCAACAGGAACCCTCACCGCTACCTCTCCTCCTCACTGGCATGGGCCAGGCATGGGATGGGCCAGCAGAGCTGTTTAGAGAGGCCAGCTCAAGTCTGCCCAACTTCCTCAGGTTATTTCTGGAAGCCAGAGATATGCAGGGGGAATGGAAGGAGAGGAAGAGCTGCTCTGCCATCAGGTGTGACCCTGGGTGCTGTTGCTCAGGTGGGGACCATCCTCACAAAGGGCCCTTTGTCCTCAGCTTCCCCTTTCGGTGGTAACATTGTCCTCCCTGCAGAAGGGCACAATGGGGCATTGTGCAGAGCATAAAATGGGCCTCTTGTTCCAGCCTCCAGCGCTCCAGCTGGGGCTGGGACTCAGCTCTAGGCTCCCTCTCTGGGTTTGCCCACGGTGGGCGAGGCCCTTCAGAAGGGTCTGCAGGGAACCTGTGTCCTCTGTGGCTCAAGTTTCTTGCCCCTCGCCCGCCTTCCTGGGGTGCCACAGGGAACTGGCTCTCAAGCAGGTCACACGGGGCAGAGTTGAGCCAAGAAGAGGCTAGTGTTCTTGCCCGTTTCTGCCCGAATTTAATAAGAAGTACAGCGGGGAGCAGGCTGTGACGGTGCATACCTGTGATCCTAGTACTGGTGGTGCTGAGGCAGGAGGATCACAGCAAGCCTGAGCTAGCTGAAACGGCACTGATGTATTATTCACCCATAAAAAGGAATGAAGTTGAACACGCTATAGTATGGATGCACTGTAAAGCCTCAAGCTGAGACAAGCCAGATACGCTGTAGGAAACCTGGGAAAGAGGCACTTCCAGTGGGAAAGACAGATTTGGAGTTTGGCATTTATAAGGGTGGGGGAGAGAAAAAAAGGGGATATGGAAACTCCTTCTGGAGTGTGTTTGAAACTAGATGGATACATGACACGCTGATATCCTACATGCCCCGGAATTCTTTGGTTTATGTGAATTTCTTTATTTCTTTGAGACAAGTTTCACTATGTAGCTCAAGGTGGCCTTGAACTTGAAGCCACCCTCCTGCCTTTGTCTTGCAAGTATTAGCTTACAGGGGTGCATCACCAAACCTGGCTTCACCACAATTAAAAAACAAAAAAAGTGGGCTGGAGAAATGGGTCAGTGGTTAAGGGCACTGCCTGCTCCTCCAGAGGTCCTGAGTTCAATTCCCAGCAACCACATGGTGGCTCACAACCATCTATAGTGTTATCTGATGCCCTCTTCTGCCGATAAAGCACTCCTATGCAATAAATACAATAAATAAATCTTTAAAAAAAAGTAAACAAAAACTATGAATGTGTCCTTAGTGGAGTGTTTCACAATCACTTGAAGGAAGGCATCGCTTCGGCTGGTCAGAGTGAGCTGTGGCTTGCACCACGCTTGTCTGAGTGCCAGAACATCTGGCAGTTTTGAGTATAGGTCTACATTCAGCTGTGGTCCACGTAGAAAGCAAAACCTAGACAGAGCTAAGAGACTGGGGACTCATATACAGGCGAAGGCCATGGTGTGTGATTTTGTGTGTGTGTGTGGGGGGGTGTGCTGAGATTTGCTCCTGTCACCTCAGAAGCCACCAACATGAAGCAGGCTTATAAATATCACTTTTAGCCAAGCACTAAAAACAAAACAAAACAAAAAAAAAAACAACAAACAAACCAAACAAACAAAAAAAAAACCAAAACAAAAACCAGTCAAGTTGGCAGGCCAGGGGGGCTAAGATGAGTAAGATGAGAGGCTCTGAGTCGTCTGGCAGAGAGCTCCAAAAAAGTTAGGGAAACTGAGGAGGGGTCCCAAGAGGGATTTCCAGCTCAAGGCCCGGCTGGTGTCTCTGGAGGTCTGGTGCTCACCCATTCCTAGTTGGGTCCTGTGCCCCAGCTGCCTGAAGCCTCCAGCACAGTGGCTAAGAGGGTACGGGGACAGGGCACACTGCCCGCTAGCTGGCAGCTCTCCCAGCAGCTGCGGACTGGCTTCACAGAGGAATGGGCCCTCTGTCAGCACCTCGTCCAGCTGTCCCCAGGAACCCCAGCCCAGCAGTCCCCACTGTCTCGGGGCTATTGTCCCTGACAAGCAGTTGCAGCTGTCTCTGGCTCCCCAAGAACCCAGCTTGGGCTGAATATAATCGTGCACCCTTCATTTACCCCAATTTTTCATGTCTTGAAGTCTGCTTGTGAAAGGGGAGCAGGGTCCACATCTGTTGCCTTCTCCTGGAAGAGTGGTCAGTTGGGCTGGTCGCCACCCCCCCCCCACTGTCCAGTGGCCAAAACCCATCAGAGACCAGCAGGTGCGGCAGTGAGCAGGTGTCATGCCATTTGCTGGCTGGACTGACGCTGTGACTCGCACGCGGCTGTTCTCTTGGCTACTGTCCTCTTCTGCCGCACCCTCAGCTCCCCCTGCACCCCAGGGAGATGAAGCCTTGTGCGACCCAGCAGCAGCTGTGAGTTCAAGGTAGAATGGAAGTAAAGCGGCTGGGGTAGGGCCCTGCAGCAGAGCATGCTGTGAGCTGTGCTCTGAATGGAAAGGATTCTTGGAAAGTCCCATCCCAGAGGTCAGAACCCAGAGACCCATGGGCTGGACTCTGCCCACAGAGCCATAGTGTCACTCAGTCAGCCACCAACTGCCCCACTAATGCTGCATAACAAACAGCCCCAAACAACAGCGTATAACGCCTTTAGTCCCAGTGCTTGGGAGGCAGAGGCAGGAGGATTGCTACAAGTTCAAGGCCAGCCTGGTCTACAAAGCAAGTCCAGGACAGCCAAAGCTACACAGAGAGACCCTGTCTCCAAAAAAAACCAAAAACCAAAAACCAGCAGTGTACAGCCTTCTGGGCTCTAACTGAAACCTCCCTTACCACATTCAA
The DNA here is from genome assembly GCA_907169655.1 of Acomys percivali. NCBI lineage: Eukaryota > Metazoa > Chordata > Mammalia > Rodentia > Muridae > Acomys > Acomys percivali. Next base: position 62,305,682 of record OU015755.1, on the reverse strand, counting down.
GGGAAGAAATGCAGGCCAGACAGCAGAAAGCCATTTATTGGTAGGTGTGTTTAATTTGCCCTGGGCATTGATAGGTATCTGGAACCTTAAATCCTGGCAGAGGAGGGTTGGGCTGTCAGAGCTATTTGTGAAAGGCTCATTCTGACACTAGACACCTGTATCTCCAGCCCCGTGCCTGGTACTCACCCAGGGAACCCTACACCACCCTGATCCTGGCCTTTCCCCATTACCTACTCCATGCCAGATCCCTATGGGTGTTGAGCTCCGCAGAACTGAGACGTAACGGCCTGGAGCAGACATGGTGGGACTCAGAAACTCATGGGCTACTTGAATGCTGTGTTCGTCCTCCCAAGCTCCACTCTTCAGATCCAGCACGGCTTCCTGCCCACCTGTGTTGCTTTACTAACCTGGAAACAGCCTTTCAAAGTCCAACTTAGCGTCACCAGACTTCACCATGCCAGGAACAGATGTTGGTACCTTGGCTAAGGGCTGCATGGAGTTCACTTCCACCCAGGAAAAGCTGCTTGAGTGCCCTGAGGACTCTACTGAGGATGGCTTTGGCTTCAAAAGCACCAACTCTCCAATGCCAGGGAGGAAACATCAAGACCCACTGTATACTGTCCAGAGTCAGCTCCACCCAGGGCCCTGATAGGGTGAAGGATGGAGCCCAAGCTTGAAATTCAGGAGCCCTAGAGGCAATGGTGCAAGGAAGTGGTTACAAGAGCTGCTCTGGACACACTTCTGCTCTCCAAACACACCTGTCACATTGCAGAAGATAAGTATTGCACTCCATTGCACAGGTTAAATACAGCCCCTTTCCAAAATCCTTTCACGCTGAGCACAGCCAGGCAGGGTGTCCCACCCTGCTGTCATCAGGGTCACTCCCAAAGCAGTGTGCCTCCTAAGGGGCATCAAACACCAAAGCCGCTGCCCTGGAGCCAGAGGCATGCTGGGAACACACAATATAGCGTGACATGGCACAGAAGCAGGCTGTGGGTGTGGTACGGCAGGAAAACTGATCCTGTAGGTCTGAGAGATGGAGAATGGGGCATCAGAGAGGTGGGTAAAACGAACACCAGCAGCTCCCCTATAATTGATGGCAGTTCTATTGAGGGGCTAGCTCTGATCCCCAACTGCAGTTTCCACTGCAGCCAGCTGACAGCATCCCTGAGCCCACTGACTTGAGATGGGGTGGGAGGCAGAGTACTTGGCCCAATACCCTGAGCATGTTCCTGGGAGGCCAGCCTTCTGGGAGTGACAAGTAGAGCCACTGAGACCCTCCCCCGCCTCTGGGATCGCAGTGGGCAGGGTACCAGTCTCCAGGATCCCTGCTCTGAGTTCACTCTTTGCTGCCTCCACATTTCGCTTCTTCCAGGTCCAATGTCAGCAATTAAAAATCTCCAGGGCTGTGCTGGGACGCCCTGCTAACTGCCTGACCTACAACTCTGGGTACAGGGGCAGAGGGAGAAACAGGCCAGGGGTGAGGACACACAAGCCAACCTGAGGGTCACAGACCCACTCCATGACCCCTTCCCCAGGCTCCAAGGAACGGGCACCTGGACAGAGTTTAGTCAATGAGATCCTCACTGTAGAACTACAAAAACCACATGATAATGGGGAAGTCCCAAGCCATGGGGCAGGTCATGCAAACTCGGGCAAAACCAGCATCAGCCAAGAAGGCGGGGGGGGGAAGGAAAAAAAAAAAAAAAAAAAAAAAAGCTAAGAGGAGGAGGAACTGGTCCACACCCAGACAAGGCCCAGTGGCCCACAAGGTAAATGGAGAGGTGGTTCCAACAGTTTCCACGCAAATTTTAAAGAACTATAGATTCCTGTACTATCAAATGCCCTGTGCTATTTGGGGGCTGCAGGGCCTTTGCACATGACACCATCCGCAGGATCACTCTCTCCTCCTTTCATAGAAGCAGCAAGCTTCAGATCTCAGCTGAACCATCACATCCTGGAGATTCCTGGGACCACTCTCCTGAAAGCCTTCTTTCCTACAGGGTGCATCTCAAGGACGGACTAATTGCCTCCTTGCCCTCAACACTAGGAACTCGAGGTCAGGGACTATGTAGCAGGGTCCTGGGGATTGGGTCCTAGGAGACCCTGGCATAATGCTGTGTTTGACCAGTCCTAGGGAACACACGAGCTCACCCTGAATATCTTTCATTTTGGAAGCCACAGCTTCGTGTCTGTCTGGTGGCTCAGGGTGTGAACTAAGCAGCTTGAAAGGCATCTAAAGACCTGGAGGATGTGCTGGTCTTTCAAGATGATCCAACAATGAGTCTGATATGGGCTTGGAGCAATACCTGTGTGCCCGCAGTTTGTACTGGGCTCAGTTCTGAACACAGAGCCTGGAAGAGCTCAGGGCACCACTTGTATGCCAGTACCTGTACTACTGGGCAGGGCTGGATCAGCTCCTGACAGCTTACAGTGGTCTATACAGCAGGGGCTGACCGTGGAGTCCCCTGGGCTTCAGGTGCAAACTGTAGGCGGAGCCAGGATGAACTCCACCTCCTTTTGTTCATGGGTCCAAGCAGTCAGATCTGAGAAAGAGTATACTATGGCCCCATGGGTGGGGGCCAGGAAGAAGCTGCACCAAGAGCCTGGGGTATCCAGTGAAAACTCAGCTCTGTGCTTTTCTACTAAAGTGGAAGGCATGGGTCCACGGAGGCACAGAGGATTGGGACCTGAGACCTTAAGGGTCAGACCCTTAAGGTGTGGGCCTGGTTTCCATGCTCAGCTCCGCCCACTAAAACAGAAGTATGCTTGTACGGATGGTGCTATGGCCGTGCAGTAGACCGCAGGGGTCTTTATGCCTCCAAGACACTTACTTCCTTTCCCAGAGGTGGGGCCCTGAGGAGGGATTCCCAAGGCAAAGGACAGCCACTGCAGATGCACAGGGAAGGGTCTTTCTTGGCAGGTGACAGTTAAAATAAGGGTAGAGTTCGGCAGGCAATGGCAGCCAGCTCTCCACCCACGCAACACACACACACACACACACACACACACACGGTGCACACGTACAGTAGAATTAGAATAAGGTCACAACTAAGGTAGTTTCTCTTCCTTAGCTGTCCCCTCAGCAGGTGGCAGGGCCCTGGACCTCCTCCTTCCTGTCAAGAGGTGTAGATTCCCTAAGGCTACAATTGCACAGCTCTGGCCCTTTCCAGGTCAGCAGGCAAAGGCTGACTGAACGCTGGGATCCCAGACCTGGAGGTTAGGGGGCCATTCTTGGCTTGGCTGGAATTGGGGATAATTAGGGACCACATTTCTTCCCTGCTGCCTCCTCCACTTGTTTAGGGTCACCTGGCTCTCGCGAGTCACAGCTCGATACTCTCCCGATGAACTTAGGGTGGCAGGTCGCCTCCACGGAGTTTGGCGAGAGAATCCTAGCTGCCCTTGGAGACCTCTGGGCCCGGAGCCAACTCGCGGGGGCGACCACGGGCGCGGCTCAGAGTCCCGGCTTGGCGCTGCCTTCGGGAGAAACGTCCCCTCTCCGACCCAGAGCGCTCTCCTCCTTCTCTCCAGGCGCTGAGGAGAAGCGGCCCAGCGTGGCCTCCGCCTCCGCTAGACCACCCAGGCCCGCCCGCCAGGACCTCCGCGCCCCCGCCGTAGGTCATACCCGGAAGATCCCGAGCCCCCGCGTCCGGCCCCGCCATCCGCCTGACCGCCCCAGGGACTCAGCAGCCCAGGCCAGAGCTGCCCCGCCCAGCGCCCCTGCCCTTCCACATCTTTCTGGTGGGGGAGGGGGGGACGGGGAGTCCTCCAGCTCACCTAGGTGGGTGAGTTTACCAGGGTCACCTGGTGCCTCCTGTCACTGCGCCACCCTGCGGGCAGAACCTGGATTTGGTAGCAATAGCGGATTCGAGCTCCACAGTGGAGGGAGGTATGTTGGGCTCAGGAGCCCTGTGGGTTAGCATCCTTGCCTGCAGTCCGAAAGGCGAGCCACGCTGCAGAGAACCCGGCACTGGGGAGTAAGTCACCCTTAGCCCTCTGACCCTGCCTCAGTCGCCGGACCAGGCTGCAGGACGCCCGGCCCACGTGGTGCGGAGGGTAGGGCGTGGATTAGGGGCGTGGCATCCAAGCTCCGCCTCGGGGAGGGCGCGCCTGCCAACCCGGGCCGGGAGAGGCGGGGTTTCGGCCGCGGCTTAAAGAAACTTGTTGCGGGTCCCAGAACTGAGACTGAGCTGCAGCGGCGGAGGAGCGGCAGCTGGGCGCCTGCGTCGAGGACAAAGATTGGGTCCTGCGTGGCAACCTTGGATTCCAGAGTGTCCGTCCACAGCGTGACCGGGCGCGACCCCTGCGTCCATCCCCACTGAGTGGCCCCTCCGCGCGTGGCCCCGATGCTGGACATGAGTGAGGCCCGCGCCCAGCCGCCCTGCAGCCCTTCTGGCACTACTAGCTCCATGTCACACGTGGAAGATTCAGACTCCGACGCGCCGCCGTCGCCCGCGGGATCGGAGGGCCTGGGCCGCGCGGGGGGCGGCGGCCGAGGGGATACTGCTGAGACAGCGGACGAACGCTTCCCAGCCTGCATCCGTGATGCCGTGTCGCAGGTGCTTAAGGGCTATGACTGGAGTCTGGTGCCTATGCCCGTGCGCGGCGGTGGTGGCGGCACGCTCAAGGCTAAGCCACACGTGAAGCGGCCCATGAACGCCTTCATGGTGTGGGCGCAGGCGGCGCGCCGCAAGCTGGCGGACCAGTACCCGCATCTCCATAACGCAGAACTCAGCAAGACCTTGGGCAAGCTGTGGCGGTGAGTGTGGGGACTCTTGACACTCTGGCTGAGGAAGGGAGCTTATGGACTGAAGGGGGTGGCATCGTGCCCAAGCTTGGGCTGTGCTCCTGGGCTGGTTCCAGGGTGGGTCTGATGGAAAAACACCTTCTGGTCAACAGAGACCAGGTGTGGGACCTTGGAGATAGTCCCAGGCTAGTGCTTGGAGTGTGACCCTCCAGCCTTTTCTCCTCTCCTGGGATATCCTGCTGAGAACTGCAAAACTGGTGATCCCGCTTTGAGTAGCCCTCCAAGGCCTGTAGGATAGGGGCAGGCATCGAGCTGTTTTGTCCCTGGCAAAAACTGAGATAGCTACGGGGAGTCCAAATCTGCTAGCTGTCACGGCCCCAGGTACATCTCCCAGGTCACACCAACCTGGAATTGAGGAAGGAAAGAGTGGGTGAAAAGTGAAAGAGGCTTAGTGGGTACTTTGGCATGAGAAAGGCAGGCGTTATTGAAGAAGACTCAGGAACCTCCCAGGATGCCTTGAGTTTGAAACAGTTAACACTGGACTGAGCAGGACAGCCAGGCTGCCTTACCCTCTCTCAGTTTTGCTCACAAGCTGAGATGCGATGCGAGAGATTCTTGGGGTGTGTGTGCGTGTGTGTATGTGTGTGCGTGTGTGTTTCAAAGTAGTCTCCAGGATTTTTGCCTTCACTACTGGAAGCTTGGGACAGCAAACCCAGCTGCCTTGAGTCACTGCTGGCTCCCAGGAACCCTTGCCTTTGTCGAAGTGTAGTTTTCACTGGGTCTTGCCTTCCTCCTTGAGGGAGACTGAGAGAAGGGGCTGGGATGGATGAGCAAATGGGGCTGGAGAGGGGGACCTCAAGAAACTTGTTCCTTGGACTATAAAGAACACACAGTCCAGCTGGGCATGGTGGTGCACGCCTTTAATCCCAGCACTTGGGAGGCAGAGGCAAGAGGATCACTGTGAGTTCGAGGCCAGCCTGGTCTACAAAGCGAGTCCAGGACAGCCAAGGCTACACAGAGAAACTCTGTCTCAAAAAACACACAGTCCTCGGCACACAGGCCTATTGGGTTCTGCCCCACTGGTGCTTGGATTCTCAGCACGGAGGGCAGGTTACCCACTAGAGGGTATCCTGGTCTCTCCAGCATCCTGTCCTGTGCTCCTGCCATCTGACTGCAGGCCAGCTCCTACAGCAGTGTGTGTGTGCAGGTACTGTCTGGGCCTTTGGCAACCCTGGAGCTCTGTGGCCATCCTTGCCCCGCTGTGTTCTCTACAGCTTGCTGAGTGAAAACGAGAAGCGTCCTTTTGTGGAGGAGGCTGAGAGGCTCCGTGTCCAACACAAGAAAGACCACCCAGATTACAAATACCAGCCACGACGAAGAAAGAGTGTGAAGACTGGCCGGAGTGACTCGGACTCTGGCACCGAACTGGGCCACCACCCTGGTGGTCCCATGTACAAGGCTGATGTAGTGCTCAGTGATGCGCATCACCACAGCGACCACACAGGTGGGCTCCAGAACCCTTAGTGTGGGGAGAGACCTGGAGGGTGGCAAGGTCTTCCATGGTGGACAATCTGCAGAGGGCTGGACTTTCCCTGGTCCCTTGACAAAGTCTCTGGGTATAGCTATTTTGTGTGTGTGTGTGTGTGTGTGTGTGTGTGTGTGTGTGTGTGTGTGTGTGTGTGTGCACAAAAGGAGGGGGCTGCACAGCCCCATCCAGCACTCTGGAGATATGTTATCTTCAGTACGACTCACTCGCAATCTGCCTCCACGGGTGGACAGCCCCAGTTTCAGAAACAGGCTGGTGGGTGGGATCCCAGCAGCTAAGGAGCCCCAGTGAAGTTGGAGGCTGGCGGTGAGCTTCCGTTCACTCGGCTGTGATGGGGGAGAACGGGGTTGTGTGGGTTCACCTTGGGCCTGTGCCCGGGGCCAAGCATTCCAAGAGTGCCCCATTAATGCTAGTTCTGGTGGGGCCGGCTGGCTACCTTCCATCCCCCACCCAGGTCTTCAGGGAGGGGCCTTGGGTATTCCCACAGCACAGCGCTTAACGGAATTTTCTCAGCCAGTATGTGAGGGCTAGGTCTGAGTCTGCAGGAATTTCTGGAAAAGTAAGGAAACAAAAAGCCGTTGATTCGTACCTGTGGTAGTTACCAGGGTTCCTGGTGTCACCCACCAGCTCCACCCTGGTCCCACAGTAGGGGCATTCATCCTTGCAATATACTTTCTTCCTCAGGCCAGACCCATGGGCCGCCCACCCCACCCACCACCCCCAAGACAGACCTACACCAGGCCAGCAGTGGAGGCAAGCAAGAGCTAAGGCTGGAAGGGCGCCGCCTGGTGGACAGCGGGCGTCAGAACATCGACTTCAGCAATGTGGACATCTCGGAGCTCAGCAGCGAAGTTATCAGTAACATGGATACCTTCGATGTTCACGAGTTTGACCAATACTTGCCCCTCAATGGCCATTCAGGCCTGCCCACAGAGCCCAGCCAGGCCACTGCCTCTGGCTCCTATGGGGGCACTTCCTACCCCCACTCTGGGGCAACTGGCATAGGCGCGTCCCCTGTGTGGGCCCACAAGGGAGCTCCCTCGGCCTCAGCCTCACCCACAGAGGCAGGACCCCTTCGGCCACATATCAAGACGGAGCAGCTGAGTCCCAGCCACTACAACGACCAGTCACATGGCTCGCCTGGCCGTGCCGACTACAGCTCCTACAGTGCCCAGGCCAGTGTCACCACGGCTGCCTCTGCCACAGCTGCCAGCTCCTTCGCCAGCGCACAGTGTGACTACACTGACCTGCAGGCTTCTAACTACTACAGCCCCTACCCTGGCTACCCTCCCAGCCTCTACCAATACCCTTACTTTCACTCATCCCGCCGGCCCTACGCCTCTCCGCTGCTCAATGGGCTCTCCATGCCGCCTGCACACAGTCCCAGCAGCAACTGGGACCAGCCTGTGTACACCACCCTGACCCGGCCCTGAGGCTGCCGCCTCCTGGAGGACTCAGCATTCACGAAATGTAGCCAGGTCTTTGAGGTCTTTCAGAAGTGTACTAGGTAGAGGCTGGAGGCAGCCAGCGTGGCCCCACTCCATCAAGTGCCTGCTGAATCTGCAGGAAGCCAGGTTTTGTCACCCTGTGTGTCCTTTTGCCTCTGGATAGTGAAACTCCTGCCAGGGGACAGAGCTCTCTCTCCTCCTCCTCTTCTCTCTCTGAGGTGGCCGGTGACTTCCTAAACGGGCCATTCTGTTGCTCTTCCTGTTTGGATAAACGTGTACCTAGCTCCTGGATTTTGCGTCTCGGTAGATGAGAAGATGTCTACAGCTAAGAACAAAGGGGAGCAGGGGCCTCAGGTCCTTACCAGCCTAGCCAATAACTCCCCGGGACCAGCGGATGGTGTTCCCATGGTGAGAGAGCATGACGGCACATCTGTGGATGCTCGATACATCCACGCGGCCACCTCTTGGGACCGATGTGAGATGGCGGGGTTTCTCATTACCACAGTTCTGCCCAGAACAGTTTGGCTGAGACGAACACTTCCCATGTCTTTTTTTTTTTTTTTTTTTGTAATTTTTATTTTAAGGCTTAAACATGTTTGTTTTTGAAATCTGTTGAAGACGTATTTATGTTCTGTGTTATTTTATCTTTAATTAATGAAGTCATTTGTGCGAAGAGTAGACTTTAAGACAAAATGAAAGCCGGGGAATCTCATCCTGTGAAGGTCAGGGGGGAGGTGGATGAGCACCCTGTGGCATCGCTTTACTCAGCCTTCAGTTGGCCTCCCCCCCCACCCCCGGAGGCCTCCACCAGGCACAGGAGAGTCTGGTTAGGACAAAATGTCCAGCAGCAGCCTCAGGTCGGCCACGGGAAGGCAGGAGTATCCTCTCTGCCCTCGGCAGTGCCAAGCGGCAGAAGACAGAATTTCCTGCAAGTTGGCAGCTGCAGAACCACGGTAATCTTGGCTCTTTGGCAGCAGGCGCTACTTACCAAGCTGTGAAAGGAAAGCCTCCTCCACTAACCTGCCTAGGTTCCTAGTTAGAGAGCGACATCTGCTTCACTGCCTGCTTTGCTGTGTGCTCAGTGTATAACCGGCTACTTCACGGAAACTTGTGCCTTGGAGACTTTGTACATTTAATCACATTTGAGAAGTTTGCTTCTTTTAAATTTTTCTACTTTTCGTACCTTTTTTTAGAGGGGAAAAAACCTGTCTTTTTCTTTTTCTTTTAGTATATCTCCTTCTGGGGTGGGGGTGGGAACCACAGCAAACTCATTTTTATGCTTTTTTTTTTTTTTTTTTTTTTTGGCGTTGAATTCAGAAAGACATTTGCTGTCCTTCGCCTGCTGTGTTTTGCTACTTTCTGACCAAGCAATGCTAACTTTTGTACAGATTGATTTGATAAAATTTAAAAAAAAAAAAAAAAAGCTTTTTATCTATGTGGAGCATGTTTTGTGTATCGCTTCTCTCAAGCTTGGGGGTTCTTTCGTGAAGGTTCCTAGCAGGGATTGCTGAGACTCTGCTGAGGGTCTGGTTCCAGCTGCCTTGAGCAGGCCCTGGGCTGGGGGGGGGGGGGGGGGGGGGGGGGGGGGGGGCCGGCCAGGCACCCCCCCCGGGGTTTTTGCTTCCCCTCACCTTAAGGAGGTGGCCAGACCCCCCCCCCCCATCACAATCATTTGATCTGAATTTAACCATCATGCCTTTAGCCTTGTCTGGCTTCCTCATTTTGGCGGGTTGCTCCTAAGCAGACAAACACAGGTCCAGATGGGCCATTCCAAGTCATGCTTTCCTCTCAGGCGAATCGAGGCTGGTATCTGGGTGGCTGTGCAGTGTGTCTCAAGCTGATGGGCATTTTTTTTTCTGGTGGTGGGGGGCAGGTTCCTGGCTCAGAGCCAGGCTGGGAGTAGAGAAGGACCATCCCAAGAGAGCCTGGCAGAATTGTCTGCTCAGAGGAACATTTCTAGGGAGAAAACTGTTGCTGTTGCGAGGAAAGGCAGCTAGCAGAGGCCCTTGCTAAGCCTCCTGGGTGCATGTGGCTAGTGGGGTGGGGGGGGGTTGCCAGGGCCGCCTGCATCCCAGCTATGTAGACTTCAGCCTCAGTCTTGGGGGTGGGAGGGAGCAGTGCCTCTTGGGAACCCCAATGTTTGAGAGGGCTGCTACTTCCCTTGCCCCACTTTGAGAAGCTGACTCTGGGGCCTGCCAAGACCACCATTGAGAAGAGTCACCTGGATTTAGAAGAGCTCATAAGGTCTGAGTGTGCCAAACTTTCAGGTGTGGGGAGCCTGCTGAAGACGGTGCTGTGAGCACCAGGCTCATGGATGGCCGATGGCTTCACAGCCTGCTGCCCGTGTGGACCCAGCCCTGCCAGTCTTGCATTTAGCCAAGGGCTGTCTGAACCCATATGGACCTCAGAGTTCTCTCATTGACACCCCAGACCAAGAAGAACCCCAGGCGCCCGGCTCACTGACAAAGCCGTGAGGCCCCGCTGCTGGGTTGGGATTAGCTTTGGGGCTTGCCAGGTTCCCAAGGGCCGGGTGGCCCTGCCAGTTCTGTTGGGTCTTGGCAAGGCTCCTGGGTATTAACTCCTAGGGCCTGGGCCCTTCTGTCTTGCCAACCAGCCCTGATTCTGGTTGTGGCTTCCTAAGGGCCTGATTGTGTCTTGAGTATCATGAAATGCCACGTCAGTGACCTGGCCAGTCCACCTCCACCAGTTTCCTTGTAGGTGCCCTGTACTTTGTACCTGCCTGCCTGCTTCCATCTCAACTCCTGAAGCTAGCTCAGCTCCCCATGGTGCTCTTGGTCCTCAGGGGCAGAACCCAAAGCTAGGTGTTCTGGGAGGCCCCCAAGTGCTGCAATGAGGCTTGGGGAGGGAGGAATACTGTTGGACTGGTCCATAGGACGGATGTTGTCTGACATCTCCTGAGTGCTTTAGTCTAAAAGTATTTCCCTGGCCAGCTTCTCCCTGAGTCCAAGCTTTGGAGTTCCGTTGTCTCAGAGAGCACCCAACCCATTAGTCTATCCCAGGGGCAGACTAGCAGAAAGTTTCTCGGTTTCATTTCCTTACCTAAAACAATGTCGGCCTTGACCTCAGTCGAATGGAATGCCCTCCCTGTTCAGCAGAAAGAGGCCAGTGGTCCTGTCTGCCCCAGCATCTGAGGACCTGGAAAAGGCCCCTCTGCCCTCCACTGATCTTCTGAGGGTGGCATCAGCTCTTGGGAGCTGGTGTCTCTTTGGCAAGTTCAAGTCCGTCCTGGTTATCAGCTCCTCGAGGCAGCCCCTATCTTTCCCGACTCTCCCAGGTGGTCAGTTTGGGGGGTAATCAACCTGCTGTGTCCTATGACCTCAGTTACGGCTCAGCACAGAGTGGCTACCAGAGGCGCAGAGTCCTGGCCTGGGGTCTACACTTCCATCTTTCCTTCCTAGTATCTGACCTCACGTCATGGGACTCCAGCCTTGCTGAAGATGGAGGCTCTCTGGCCACCCTACTTCTGCCTAACCTGCATTTGCTGGGGCTCCTGTCCGTGGCATTGAGCTCCGGAGATGAGCTTTGTGTGGGGATGTCCTAGCTGTCAGGCACTGGACAGATACGGGCTCTCGTTATCTCCAGTTTCCCAGTATCCTACACTCTGGGCGGGCGTGACTGCAAGACAAGGAGAAAAACTGCCCTCGTCTGGCACCCAGGCAAAGAATTGTCCCGAGGGAGGAGAATTGGCTAGGACAGCGTGTTATCTGTCCTCTTATACTAGTGGCACATAAGATGCCCTCCGTCACCTCATAAGGCCACCTGGTACTGCCTTTGCCAGCCTGAGCACTGCCGCTGAAGGGACTGCTGGCTCCCTGTCACCTTCAGTCCTTCAGCCAGGAGCCTTCCGGCTGGATGTCCTGACATTTCTAGGAGTTGCCCCACCACCACCATCACCACCAAATTTTGATTCTTAGGGCATCCTGTAACCCTAGGTCATTTGGGGCAAAACCTTTGCAACTCTGGGGGCCTCTGTACATGATGGGTATCTAGGGGCTGTTGTTTTGCCTGTATGTGAGACCAAGTCAAAGCAGAGCACTGGGAGACTAACTGCTTGTCTCTCCTACCCCAACCTCACATCCCCTGGAGCCACTTCATTTTCTGATACCTCCCATTGGAGCACATGGCTGCCTCCAAGAGCCTTGGCTTCCTCAACTGTAACTGAGAATTATTTTTTTCTTTTTTGAGACAGACATAGCCCTGGTACTCACTCTGTAGACCAGGCTGGCCTCGAGCTCACAGAGACCAGCAGCCTGCCTCTGCCTCCCAAGTGCTGAGATTAAATATGTGTGCTACCACGCTAGGCTGAAAATGATGTTCGGGAATGCTGGGGTACTCACTAAGGTCAGGACTGGCCTGTGGCTGAGCACACCATGCAGACACCCAGCAGTAACTGTCTGAGGGATTGTCACTTCCTCAAACCTCTCGAGACTCTTTTTGCTCCTGTGCAAAATAAGGTGGGTGGTCTGAGGCAAGAAATTATGAAAAGAACTAGGCAGAGTCCTCAGTCAGGGTTAAGGCAGCCTTAGCCTTGCTTCTTCCTTTTTGCCTATTTTCAGGACTAAAATCCAGATACCCTTAAATGGCCTGTTGGCACCCCCACCCCGGCCCGCCTCCACCACTCCTCAAGGGCCCTCCCCCTTCCACCTCACTTCCATGCCCCACACAGCATCCAGACATATGTGAACAGCTTCCTATGAGGAGGCAGGATGGAGCAGTGGTTAGAAAAGCTGCCATTTACCAGTGTGCCTCCCATGCCTCAGTTTCCTCCATGACCCCTGGGATGTTGGCAGCCTCATCGAAATTCCCCCAAGGATAAACTAGCCAAGCCTGGAGTGTTAGGGCCACTGGCTGACCTCTATGAGTGGCACCTTCCTTTCTGTCTTAGCCCAGTCTCAAGGGCACGTGTCCCTGGACCCTTGTCCAGTCTCAGGTGTCCCTTTCCAAGCCTTTCTGTCCCCCTAGCTTATTTTCCTCCTTCACCGTGAGGTAGGGGCTGGGATTTAGGTGCGTCAACTTGGGTTTGCATGTAGGGGGAAAGTACATCTGGGCTCACTAGACCAATCCTGGGAAAGTGTTCATCTTTCAGGAGTCTTTCCCACACCAGGTTCTTGGACTATCTCACATCTCGATTTTCTGGGATGTCTATGTTGGAGGACTGTGTAAAGGGTTAAGGGGCGCAGGCAACCATGCCCACAGCGGGTGGAGCGGCTGGTGCCGGGCCAAGAGCTGGGAAGGCACTGCATTTTAATGAATCATTATTGCCCGCAAAGCCTTTGTCTTTCTTTATCCGGTGCACAATAAAAGAATTAATTAGACAGAAAATGGCAGGCCAAGGAACTGACAGGTCATTAAGGGCTGCTGAGTGACCGATGAGATACAGGCCAAGCGGAGTTCCGCCCCGGAATGATAATGGCCAGCCGGGTGCTTTGTATGCAGGACCAGTGGGCCCCGGTGGCCAGCACTGGCGGCTGCCATTATGGCCTGGGCAGACACAGGGCCTTGTCGATCTGGACAGCAGGCAGAGAGTTGGATGGATGAAGTTATGTACTAGTTTCTGTGCTCAGAACCAGAAGGGGTCTTGGGGGGGATCGTCCTGTCCTTTGAACTTTCCTTCCTTGGCTGAGGGTCAGATGCAATGTGGGTATGGGGATGCTGCTGTGTATATTACATGAAGTAGAGGGGGCAGGACGGGGGGGGGGGGCAGCTGGCTGTGCCCAGCTTTGGCTACTGCTAGCTTTGTTATTCAAACTTCACCAGGAAACACAGACTAGCTCTCACACTCAGAAAAACTGAGTTCCCTGCAGGTCAGTGTCCTTCCAAGAGACCACCAAGCATCCAGCACGGAAGGGTCCAGCCCAGGATGGGAGCTGATGTGCAGGCCAGTTAGAGGCTCACAGCTGGGTCCTGCTGCCTGCAACCTCTGGCCAACAGAAGGCTCAGCTGGTCTGGTCTCTGCTTCAGTGTCTACTCCCTTCAGGCATGGTGAGAACCACAGAGGGGTTCCAGTCGGTGGGTGCATCCTTGTTTGCTTCCCTGACCGGCAGGCCTGGGAGAAAGGTGTAGAACGCCAGACTAATTCGAAGAAAGGCCTTCCCTGCTTTGCCCCCTGGTGATGTCAGGGCCCAAACAGGGTAGGTAAGCCAGGCAGTCAGCAGCCCTTTCAGGGCTGGATGTTACAGGGGTGATAGTGGAGGGAGGAACCCTTAAGCTTTGCTGCACACAGCCTCTATTTTAAAGCACTCTCCCAGGGCTGTGCTGCCGGCCTCTCATCAGCCTAGGAGGTGGGGTTGGTGGGGGTGGAGGGCAGGGAAGAGGCCAGCAGCAACCAAGGACTTTTATCTGTAAGAATGCTACTGCCAAGCAAGATCTGTCCCCAGGAGCAAGATCTTGAACGCCAGGAGCAACAAGGCTGTGTGGGAGGGGCTGCCCTGCCCGGGAGGATCATTCCCAAGTATAGATAGAGGCAGGCACTGGAGGGCCCTGGGAGAAACAGTCTTGCTTTGTTTAGTTTAATCAGAACAGTAGCCAGACCTGGTTCCGTCCGTCCATCCTTCCAGCCACCCACCTTCCCATCTGTCCTCACAGCAGGGCATTTGGGCACTGCTTAAAAGCATTGTCGTTACTTTTGCCATGCTATATCTGACGAGGGAGTTCTTGTCACTTCCTCTCACCTGTAGAAAGCTGAACCATCCATATGACCCCGGAGAGGTAGCTGTGGTGCTTAGTGTTGATTGCCAACTTGACAAGATCGGAGATCCTCTAGGAGGCAAGACTCCAGGCCCACTTAGGAAGTTATGTTAGTCTCTGGGTACGCCAGTGAGGAATTATCATGGTTAGGCTAATTGATGGGGCAGACCCACCCTACTAGTGGGCGGCCCTGTGCTTGGCTCCTGGGCTGTGTGAGAAGGAGAGAGAGGAAGTGGAGCACCAGAAGTCATGGTTCCTGTCTACCCGCCCCCACTCTGCCTCCCTGCCATGATCAGCTTCCCCTGGGACTGTAAGCCAAGCTAAACTTTTCTCCCTTGAGTGCTTTTGTCAGGGTATTCTGCTAGACCAACAGGACAGTGATATAGTGCCCTTGTCTGCCTTCTTTCCCAGCTTCTGGGGCCACTCAGTTCATCCAAGGGGGGTACTTACTAACAGCAGAGGGAGGGGTGGAGGTAGGCTAAGGCTTGGAGGCCCTGGCCTTAGCTGCTCCTCAACAGAGAAGCCTTGAGGAGGTTTAGAGCTTCACTGAGACACATGCCAGGGTCTGAGGACTTAGGCAGTGATAGGAACTAGACGCCTGGATTTCCTCCTAACCTCCAGACATGTTCCGCCTTGGAGAAGTTACTGGTCTCTTGAGCCTCAGCTGTAAAATTGGAAAGAAACACCTGCTCCCCAAGAATGGGGCACAGGAGACGTGTGAGGCTTGGGGGCTTACTACAGGTGTTATAAAGGAGCAGCCACTCAAACACCACCCCGGCTTTTCATTCAGCTATAGAAACAGAGATTGCACCTGCATGTGGTCTGCAAGGATTTAGCATGCTGTACAGAGCTGACTTGTAGCGCGTCTGTCCATCCTGCCACCACCCACTTAGCCCCTTGCCCATCTATGCACTTTCCCACCATCCATCCATCCATCTATCCATTCATCTGTCATTCATTGTCTATCCATCTATTCATCTATGTATCTAGCCATCTGCCTTCCCACCAGTCACCCCTTTCTAATTAATCCATTACTCACTCATCCAACTATCCCACTATCTGTATATCTTTCCATTCGCCCAACTATTTACTTCTTACCATATGACATCTATTCATCCACTTACTCATCATCCATCCATCTACCCACCCATCAGTGTCTCCATCCATCCAATCCATCCATCCATCCATCCATGTCTCCATCCATCCATCCATCCATCCATGTCTCTATCCATCCACCCATCAATCCATCCATGTCTCCATCCATCCATCCATCCATCCATCCATCCATCCATCCATTGAGTTCCAGGCACTGTACTTTAGAGAAGGAGACAGATACTATTCTGTATTCCTTTGGTATAGCAGAAAACAGTGCCATGGGACAAGTGCAGGAAACCACAGGACCCTGACATGCCCTGTGGTTGAGAGTCTTGAGATAGTTACAGTTCCCTGAGAGGTTTTCACAGAATGCTCTCCCACATCAGAATTTGTGGGCCCATCACTCAATTTCTGTTAATCCAAGTAGACAGATCTAGCCTGCTCTTTCTCGATGGATCTGACTATGTGGGGCAGGCAAAGCCACTGGTCCAGCTTCACATGAGACCCTCTCACAGCACTGGTCCCAGTGAAAAGTGGGGTGCACAGCTCCTCCTGACTTGCCTGCACATTTCTGATTTTAGCATTGGGAGACCCATGTCCCAAAGAATACCTTGGTGTAAGGGAAGATAGGTCAGCAATCTCCCTAGTGAGCAGGCACAGGAGGTCCCACACTAGCTGTGGTCCTTACTGGAGAAGCCCATGTTCTGTGACACAAGTGGATGGACAGCAGATCTTCATAGCAGGAGCAGGGTGACCTTGGGTATCCTTACGAGCTCGGTACAGCCAAGCCACTGATGTCTGTCCCTGCTTCTCTGGGTCTACCAGGAACACAGGCTAGATGCTTGGCAGTGCATGGCGTATGGACATGTTCTCTCTAGCAAAAGAGAGCCGCTTGGAGGCTCTGTGATAAAGGCCCAGTGGCGACAGGCTGGGCGGCAACAGCACGGAGTTCAGGAGCAATGTTGTGCCTTCTCAGTGCCTAAGGAAGACCCACAGAAACTTGCTGGTAGCTGCTAGTACAAGGAGCAACTGACAAGGAGTGTCTTGGTTAGTTGTTTTATTTTTATTTTTTGCTTGTTTGTTTTTCAACTCAACACAAGCTGGAGTCCTCTAGAGAGAGGAAACTTCCATGGAGAAAACCTCCATCAGAATTGGCTTGTAATTGAGTCTGTGGGATTGGTTAGTGGTTGGTGTAGAGAGGTAGAAAGGGTATCATTCCTCCCCTCCCTCCCCTCTCTCCCCCCCTCCCTGCTCACTGTGGGTGGCGCTCCTCCTGCCAGGGAGCCCTGGGTTGTATTTAAACAGTGAACTGAGTGAGCCACAGGGAACAAGCCAGTGAGCAGCAGTCCTTCATGGTCTCTGCTTCAGATCCTGCCTCCAGGTTCCTGCCCTGACTACCCTTCATGGTGGACTGTATAGGGATGCCCATGTTGTGACACAGGTGGTATCAGTGTCCCATAATGCGTGTATGGGATGATCTGCTCAGCTGGCACATTGCCAAGCTGCCTAATTTAGGACAGTGCCAATGGTCATGAGCTACCAAGAGACGATGAGAGATTCTGCCAAACCCTTTCCCTTTATAATGACACGCCATCTGCCCTGACAGCCAAGTTTAGAAGCTGAAAACAGGGCTGGGGAGATGGCTCCGTGAATAAAGAGCTTGCTGTGCAAGCATAAAGATGGGAATTCAGATCTCTAAAACCTCCATCAAGGTTGGACCAGTGGCGTGGGTCTCAGCAGGAGACCTTGCCTCAGATCAGGTGGAAAATGAGGAATAACGCTTGAAGTTGTTCCACGCGGGTAAGGATGGAACAAGGGTGTGGGCAAGTGGGGCCTCCTCCTCCTCCTCCTTCTTCTCTTCCTCCTCCTCCTCCTCCTCCTGGCAGGACCTGATGTGGTAGAATCACTTCTAAGCTACTTGATGTTCAAACAATAGCACCCCCAGTTGAAACGCTCCTTTGTGTTCTCAAGACTAGAAGGTTCTTTGCAGATGCCCTTGGACTTCTTCACTCTCATCCATGCCTGGGCAGAGTCTTCTCTTTGGCCAGAAACAGCTGCCTAAGGAACAGTCCGGAGGCCCTGAGCAGTTAACATCTCTCTGTCCCCTGAGCCCTGACAGAAGGGCCTGTTGCAAACCTTCGAAAACACACTTGTGTGTGAGGCTCCCTCAAATGCCGCTGGGTGCATGAGGGACTCTGGATATGTGTCAGGGTGCCGGAGGCTGCTAGGACTGGTGGGGCGATGCTGGGAGAGACGGGACGGGACGCTAGGCAGCCAGAGCAGGAAGCTGCCGGCTAGAGCATTTCCTTTCATTAAACACCATTCCCTGCTCCCCCCAGCCCCAAGCGAGAATGGATGTCACAGGCAGCCCTCTGCAGGCCCAGGCTGAGAGAGGCATTTTTCATCTCCTCAGGAATGCTTGGGGTGTCGGGGGAGTATGCGGGCTGTCGCCAGAGGAAGACAGAAACTGTAACGGCGGCAGAGGTGGGCGTCCTGCGCCCATCTGGCAGAAAAGTCATATTCTTGTGAAGCAGGGACTGAGCCAGCTCTGTCTTCTTTGAAAAGGAGACAAATTACACTTCAATTATTTGATGGGGTCTCGCATCCCTCGCCCCCGCCTCCCATTTCGCACACCCTGGAGATTTTGGAGGAGCTGACTCCCCTCAAAGAGGGCGCCCGCCCTGTCACCTGTTCCTCCCATTCTCGAGCTAATTCCGCAGGGCCCGTGGGAGGCAGCGGGCGCACAGATCTACGTGTGGGCGCTGCCGCTCCCTGCCTCAGTGTCTTTGTGCCTTCTGGTTACAAAACAGGCGGCGCGGGCTCATTTGCATGAAGCCCGAGAATCGGGTTCTTTGTCGGCTAAGCTAGAGTCTTTAGGCTGTATTCTCCTGCTCCTCCTCCTCCTCCTCCTTCACCACCACCACCACCCCAAGTCCCCCGGGATCTGAGGGGGGGGGTGCTAGCTGCAGGGGTGGATGGCTGATGATGGACTTAGGGCTCTACAGAACAGCTCAGACTCCATTCCTAGTTTAGGAAGTGAGCATCAAGTGACCTTACTTGAGGCAATCAGAGGGGGACTGCCCACAGCAAACGTCAAGGCTTGGCCCAAGCAGGCCTCGGAGAAAGCAGCCCAGTGAAATTGGCTGAGCCCCCAGGAGTCATGGAGAGTGGGCACCACTGGGAAACAGAACGAAGAGTCTACCTGCTAAGGCCGAAGCTACAGAGCCAGGCAGACTGGGGGCTTCGTGACTCTGGCCGTTCCCTCGTGCCTCCTCCCACCTGCAACACTGTCAGCCCTGTGGGTCCCAGCCAAGAGCCCAGAGGGAAATGTTGGTGTCTTCCTGGCTCCAGGGCTCAGGACAAGGCCTGGCCAGAAGGCAGGGTGCCTTTCTCAGAGAGCGGTTGTAGATAAGATCACAAGCTAGAAATGAGTGCCAAGGAGAGAGAGGCAGATAGAGAGGGAACCAGACGTGTGCTGGACCCAGGATTTCGGCTCAGTTCAGCATCCTCTTTATCCAAGTGTTAGAAAGGCCTCCAGAATCAAGTGTGTCTCCATCTTCCACCCAGAGGTGGCTCAGTACTGAGCTTCTCAATTATGAGGCAGATCCGACTCCCTGTCCAAATCACGGCCCACCTGAGCTCTAAGAGCTGATTCCGCTTCTGTCTGAGGCTGGGGCCAGTTGGGGAAATGCCTTTGGTTGTAGGACCAGGCCACTGCTCCTACAGTGTCCTGACCTCTGGATTGGTGCTCCCCAGCCCGGGAGGGAGGGAAGTGCAAAGGCAGACCTGCTGAGTCTGGGCGAGGACCAAGCTCTTGCCTTAGGCTGCTCTGAAAAATCAAAACCACATTTTCTCTCCTGGAGCTTCCCAGAGGGTTTTAACCCAGACTCCAAAAGCTGCTTTGGACAGATGCTATTTCTTCTGGGAAGACATTACTTTCTACAGATATCAGTGAGAAAATCAGCTAGAAACTGAGGTAGGGGCAGCAGGAGGGGGTTCCGAGGTGGAGCAGGGGCGTGGGTGGGACTATTCTCTCTCCACCCCTCCGTGGGCCACAAGGCCTCAGGCCCTGCAGCCCCTTCATACTGGCATCCATGGGAGTGTGTTTGCTTCTGGTTTGCTTTATTTTCTTTGATGGTTTAAGACGGGGTCACTGGGCAGTGGTGGCACATGCCGTTAATCCCAGCACTTGGGAGGCAGAAGCAGGCAGATCGCTGTGAGTTCAAGGCCAGCCTTGTCTACAAAGCGAATCGAGAACATCCAAGGCTACAGAGAGAAACCCTGTCTTGAAAAACTAAACAATAACAAACAACAACAACAACAACAAATCAAACCAAAACAAAAAGACAGGGACACATCTAGTCCAGGCTGGCCTTGAACTTATTATGTAGCCAAACATAATCTTGAATGTATTTTTAAACAAAAAGAAAATTGTGTGTGGGCAAGAGCAGGCATACACGTATGTCTGTGCACACGTGTACATGTTTATGTGCATGTGTGTATACATGTGCAGGCAGGCCCCTACGGAGGAGAGTTGCCTGACAGAGTGCTGGGAACAAAACTCAGACCATCTGAGAGCACTTAGTACTCTTAACCACTAAGCCTTCCCTGTAGTGTCCCACGCTTTTAAATTTTTATTTATTTATATTTTATGTGCACTGGTGTTTTGCCTGCATGTATGTCTGTATGAGGGTGTCATATCTTGGAATTATAGACAGTTGTAAGCTGCCATCTGAGTGCTGGGAATTGAACTCAGGTCCTTTTGGAAGAGCAGGCAGTGCTCTCAACCGCTGAGCCATCTCTTCAACCCTGTCAGTGTCCCATCCTTTAACATTTTATTTATTTATTTATTTATTTATTTATTTATTTATGTGGTTTTTCAAGACAGGGCTTCTCTGGGTAGCTCTGACTGTCCTGGAACTCACTTTGAACACCAGGCTGGTCTCGAACTGAGAGATCCTCCTGCCTCTGCCTCCCAAGTGCTGGGGTTAAAGGCATGTGCCACCACCACAGCGTGGTTCCACTGAACCAAAACCGTTTTAATTTTGAACTTTGATCCTCCTCCTTCGATCTTGCAAGTGCTAGGACTGCAGGCATGCGTGCCCATGCCTAGTTTTCCATGGCGCTGGGAACTGAACCCAGGGCTCTGTGTGTGTCGGACAAGGACTCTGCCAATTTAGCCATGTCCCTAGCCTCCACCTTAAAAGTTCTTTCTGAGGGGGCTGGAGAGATGGCTCAGTGGTTAAGAGCACTGCCCGTTCTTCCAAAGTTCCTGAGTTCAATTCTCAGCAACCACATGGTGGCTCACAGCCATCTACAGTGAGATCTGGCGCCCCCAGCTAGGAAGGGGTCATGCACATAATCCTGGGAGAACCAGCCTGTAAGTGTTAAGATCAGTGCTTCCCTGGGAATGAGTGCTTTCTGAGATGAGACCCAGAGTCCAAGACAAACCAGAATGGCTCGTCACCCTCTCCAGGCCCAGACTATGACACCATCCCCCCCACCTTGGCCTTGCAGCTTGGGAGGTGTCACTCCTCCAGTTTCTGTAATCTGCTTCCCAGGGCAGGTAGGACCTGGCAGGCTGAAGAGCACTGTCTTCCTGCCTGGAGCCTGATGTGGTATTCAGCAGTGATAGCTTCTGGGAGGGAAAGGCAGTCTTCCTTGGCTATTCTTTTCTGCACTGGAAGAACTGAGTGCTGCAGGCTGCTGGTTTAAAACAACTGACACTTCGTACCTCAGTCTGAAGCCCAGAACCAAGGCACGGGCAGAGCAATGCTCCCTCCAGAGGCACCAGGAGGTCGCTCCATGTTCTCCAGCTCCTTTGGAGCGCCAGATCCCCAGGTTTGTGATGGAATCTGTCTGGTCTCTGCCTCCATCATCACAGACTGCCCTGGGTCTCTTGGTTCCCCAAATCCCACCTTATCTTCTGTTATGAGGTCACAGCTATTGGGTTTAGGGCTAACCCAGATAATGCAGGAACACCCCATCTAGAGATCCTGCCCCAACTGTACCCATAACAAGCATAGGAAGTGACCGGATCGCCAGGGCTCTGGCCACAGGCATAGATCAATCCATTGACTGCTTTGTAATCTGATGGCTTTACTGGGAAACTAGGCAATAGGACCTGAAAGACAAAGTGGCCCCCAGGGATGTGACCTTGAGGACTATATCTTGCCTGTGACAACTCCCCTCCTGTTTCTCGGCTACTATGAAAAGAGTAGCTTTGCTCCACGTTCCTCACGGAGATGCCAGGCCTCATCTCAAATCCAGAAGCAATGAATCTAATGACCAAGGAGAAAAAAAACCTCTGAAACTGTGAACCAAAAGTGATTTCCCTCAGATGTTTAAATCAGTGACAAAAAAGGCCAAAGTCCTCTTTCTAAGCGGGGATCCGGGGGCGTACTCATGAACATGCCTTTTGGAGCTACTCTTCAGTTCTCTTGTGCACACATAACCTGGCCTCTGGGGGAAACCACCAGGAGGCTAAAGCCAAGTCGCAGGGCCAAGCCGAACAGGCTGACCCCAAGTGACCTCTGAGGGCTGACACTGACACTGGTTAGTCATGGAAACCCTGACAAGCTTCCTACTCCAGAACTTGTGGACCCAATGAATATTTTCTAAAGACTGCTTCCCTTCAGGATACTGTGTGTCTTTCCACAGCTGGGATTGGGTGCCCATCTGACTGCACCTAGGACTCTTGTCTAAGTGGGTTGAGTCCACCTGGCATCCCTAGATCGGGCCTCTGCCACCTCTTTAGCTCAACAGGCACCCTAGGAAGCAATGTCATGGTGAATGGTATGGCTGAATCCTCTGTTGTCCCCAGGGCTCTGTCACTGGTGGGGGCGGTGAGGGGGACAGTTCCCAGGGTGATCAACATGTGAAGAAGTACCTTGGGTGACAAGGACATACAACTGGAAGCCTGTGGGTAAAGGGGTCACAATGTCATTCTCCTTCTATGGGTGACTATGTCCTTGGAGAAAGAGCTGGATCCCAAATCATGGAGGTAACCCAGCTGGAACCGGGACCAGTCACCGGGGGTGCAGACGTGAATAGCTGAAAAGCCCTCCGGACAAACCCTTTACCTGAGAGTCTCTTAGTGGAGGCAAAACCGCCCCCCCCCCCCCCCCCCCGAAAACTATCAACAGCTGGATGGACAAGCTGGAATGCATACTCCGACATGAGAAGGAATGGGGCACCAGCATGCACCGCACCGCTGATCAACTTCGAGAACCTGCCAATGCAGGAAGCTGGACTATAGGACCAAGGCTACGCGTGCCCACTTAGGCTCATTGTCCAGAGTAGGCCGATGGAAAGGAGCAGGACCTCGGTGGAGTCATGGTTCTGTGGTGAAACACTTGCTTAGTATCCGCACAGCCCTGGGTTCAGTCCCTCATACTCTCAAAAACAACAACCAGACAGACAGACAGACAGGTGCAGATCTGAGATCACCAGCAGCTGGAGAGGGACAGCTAAGGGACATGGGCTTTCTTTGAGATTATGAGAAAGCTCTGTAAGTAGCCTGTGGTGGTGCTCATATGACATTAGGAATATCTGAAATGTTGCTGGCTCACTCAGTTTAAAATGATTTAAAGGGGCTGGACGGGGGTGGGGGGTGGGGGTGGGGCCCGCGAGCTCATGCACGCCTTTAATCCCAGCATTTGGGAGGCAGAGGCGGGCAGATCACTGTGAGTTCGAGGTCAGCCTGGTTTACAAAGTGAATCCAGGACAGCCAAGGCTACACAGAGAAACCCTGTCTCAAAAACAACAAACAAACATAATAGATGGTTTAAAGGGCTAAGATGAGCTGTAGGCCTTTAAGTCCAACACTTGGGAGGTTGAGGTAGGACAGTCAGAGGTTCAAGGGCAGCCTGGCAACTTAGTGCTACCCTGCTCATTATAAGGGTAAAGGGGCTACAAGATGGCTCAGCTGGTAGAGGGCTTGCTGCACAAGCATGAGGGCCTGAGTTTGGATTCCCACACTAACATAAAACCTAGGCATGGTGATTCACACCTGAAATCCCAGTACCGAGGAGGGGAACCCAGGCAGATCCCTGGGGTTTCCTGACTTGCTCATCTGGTCAATCCGTGAGCTCCAAGAGCAGTGAAACCTCTGTCTCAAAAAAATGAGGTGGACCTGACGAGATGATCCTTGGGTAAAGGTATTTGCTACCAACTGTGATGATGTGAATTACCTGCTCAGAAAGAAACCATTTCCATAGGCTGCCCTCTGACCTTCATGCTCTCAACAGACACATGGACTCCCTCACACTCCCCCATCTCCCTCCCTCCTTCCCTCTCTCTCTTTCTCTCCTCTCTCTTGCCTCAATAAACTTAAAAAAATTTTTTTTTGAGACAGGGTTTCTCTGTGCAGCCTTGGCTGTCCTGGACTCACTTTGTAGACCAGGCTGGCCTTGAACTCACAGCGATACGCCTGCCTCTGCCTCCCGAGTGCTGGGATTAAAGGCGTGTACCACCACTGCCCGGCCAAATTTAAATATTTTAATTAAAAAAGAAAAAGATTCAGAGTGATTGAAGAAAACATCCATCCAGCATCAACCCGTGGCTTCTGTATATAAATGCACACATGTGCACACATGTATACACACACATACACACACACATGTACACATACATTCAAAATAGAATAAAATAAAACAAAGGTAAGAGGAGGGGATGTAGCTTAGTTGTGTAGGGCTTGTCTAGCATGCACAAGGCCCTGACTTCAATCCCAGAAAAAAAAAGAAAGGAGGAAAAGGATACTCTCTCTCTCTCTCTCTCTTTCTCTCTCTCTCTCTCTCTCTCTCTCTCTCTCTCTGTGTGTGTGTGTGTGTGTGTGTGTGTGTGTGTTGCAAAGCCCATCTGACCATTGGTAGCCACAGAGCCACCTGATCTTTCCCAAGAGTTCAGGAACAAAGTGAAAATGCAGCATCTTGCTGGGGAGTGGACCAGCACCTCGTCTAGGGTCGGTTCCCATTAGAGATGTGAGATGCTTATTCCAACAGC
Organism: Acomys percivali; assembly: GCA_907169655.1. Taxonomy (NCBI): domain Eukaryota; kingdom Metazoa; phylum Chordata; class Mammalia; order Rodentia; family Muridae; genus Acomys; species Acomys percivali. The sequence goes on along the minus strand of OU015755.1, from coordinate 62,281,135 downwards.
GCAAGAGGCCCAGTCTTTCCAGGCAGAAGCAGCAAATCCCTCATCAGAGCTGGGCCAGGGCAAAGCAGATAGTGGACAGGGGACCAGAAGGGCTAGGTCTGGGGTGGCCAGCTGCCTGAGAACACTCTGAGGACCTTGTGTAGATGCCCCTACACCGGCACCAAGAGCTTAGAATATAAAGGTGGTGAGGGCCTAGGCCCCAGCCCTCTCTGCCTCTGGCTCATAAACTACTGGTCCCTGCCTTGAGTTCTGCACACCTTCATTTGCTTACTTAGCATGGCTCTGCCACCTCACCATCACCACCACGGCCATATACCAGATGCATTTTTCAGGCTTTGGGGAAAGTGGTGCCTGGATCCAGAGTTCAAGAGAGGTTTGAGGCATTGGCCTTCTGGGTCAGGAGCCAAGATCCTACTCTGAGGGGCTCAGGAGACTGCTGGTCACCTTCCTAGGAAAATCCCAGCATGCCTCATCCTTACATCATCGTCTCCCATCAGTACCCAGATGCAGCACAAAGCAAAGCCCCTCCCCCCAGAGAAAGTCCAGCCACATAATGGCCTCTTTTAGCACACGGCTGATGACGGTCAGGCTTCATTAGTGGGCACCCAACCTGCTGGGTGGTAGTGCCTCTGTTGTTTGTCCAAAAGCAGGCGGACTCCACTTGAGAGCCAAGGACTAAGGCCCTCCAGCAAGCCACTGAACCCAAATAGGCCTAGTGGGCGTGGACCTGCGGTTCCCAGGGAGGGTACAACTCCTCTGGCAGGCTGTTAAGACAGAGGCTACTAAGCAGAGGCATAGTGACATGCTTCCCTGAGGCAGAGCAGCTTCTCAGGCAAGGAGTAGAGCTGGGTAGACTTAGGGGTAACTATCTCTTAGGCCTGGCTCGAGCATTGCCGCTGGCCAGAGAGGCCTTGCTTCTGAGGGCAGTGGCCTTTTCTTCCCAGGCATGGCTTCCTGATCATGGCGTTGCTAGTACTGATAAGGCGACCGTGTCAGTAGCACACTCTACTCTGGATTCACACAAATCCCAACTCACCTGGCTAGGGGACCCTGGTTAGGTCTATTTTACAGAGAAGGGGCATTGAGGCTCAGAAAGGCTATAGGCCTGGCTCTAGAAGCTGAGCATTGCAGGCGAGTGTCTAAACGCCCATTTGGAACTGGCCACATTGGGACACTCAGAAAGCTTTAACAAGGGGATTATTGCAAATTGAAAGCCCTGCGCTGTATAGCAAGACTCTCTGTCTCAAGAAACAAAAATAACTAATTGATTAATTTACAAAAATCCATTTTGAAGCATTTCCCCCTGCTTCTTTTCATGGGCAGGGAGGTCCAGGAACTGATAAACAGTGTGTACATCCCTGTGCCCCCCAACACCACCTGTGTCTCACCCAGTCATTGAGAAGTGTTGGCTTTGCCTGGTGGTGTAAGCACACTCCAAGGCTCTGGGCTCTGAGGGGGTGACTGCTATAGTCATCATCACTTCATAGGCCTTCATAGTAAAGCGCTGGCAACTCAGGACTCAAAATGTGAATATCCTTGGAGATGGAGCTTAAAAAAGATGAAGTTCGTCATGAAGCCACTGGGGTGACTCCCCCCCCATCCAACAGGACCAGTGTTCTCATAAGCAAGGGAAACAGGCATGCTCAGGAATGACCCTGTGGGGACACAGGGTGGCCTGAGGAGGAACTGACCTGCCTACGATTTAAGCCCAGACCTCCAGTGCCAATGAGAGAATGACGATCTGTGAAAGTCATGGTTGACTCCCAACAGTCCCAGAAAGCCACACAGAAGCCAGCTGCGTGCTTGCAGGTGGAGGGTCTGTTGGCTTGAAGCAGACCCTAGGCCCCTCAGGGTCTGGAGCATCTCTGTCCACTGGATTTGCTCACTGTCAGTACCTACCTATGGAGACTCAGGTGATAGGGATTCGATTCTGCTGTGTAGACTCCACCTTGTGTCTAGAAGGACACACACAGCCCTCCATTCAGCCCTCAGCACCGGAACTCAGAGGAAGCTGGCCCAGAGGAACAGCCCAGGGTGGAGCGGCTGCTTAGAGTGTTTCATCTCTGCCTATGCCCAGCCACTGGATGAGCGTTACATTCCCAGTAGGGCTTGATCCTAAAATTTCCCTTCCCTCCAAACATTAATGAACATTTCATGGTTTAAAAAAAAAAAAATCTACTTGTTGTTTTTCCAAAAGCAAATGACAGAACCTAGAGAATGCCCAATCTGGCACAGAACTGCAGCTCAGAGCAAAGGTCTGGGCAGTGTGTAACTGGAGCCACCAGACCCTGGAGGCCTGGGCCCAGCCTGGTGAATATCAGATCAGAGGAATTGGCACCAGCCACAGGCCCCTCTCTGAGTGAAGAGGAGGAACATACGGAGAAGATTGTGTGGGTAGGGATGAGGTTGAAGGTGAAGATGGAGACAGGGAGCTGAGATGGAGGGGAGGGATATGGGTGAGGGTGGAGGAGATGTGACTGAGAGCAAGTGGAGTATACGATAGAGCTACAGCTGAGGTGGATATCAGGACTGAGGATCAAGATGGAGACGGGGCCATTGGGTGTAGAGATGGAGCTGAGAGTGGCAACCTAGCTGTGGTGAGTGGTTGAAGTCTTGAGTGAATGTGTGCTGTTGATATGGGCACAGCTATGTCTAGTTCCCCAGAGCCTCAGACCCATAGGAATGGCAAAACTTTCAGGCAGATGACAAAGACTTGCTCTAGCCCTGGTGTATGGATGTTGACGGGGTGCACAAAAACTAGCAAAGGCAGCTTCTTCCTCCCGGATGGCTGCAACCTGAGACCTCGCCCCTCGTCTTTGTGCTGTATGTGATAAGTGGGCTGAGTTTCCGAGCTACACAGCAGGTGCTCTCTGTCAGAGTGAGCACAGCCCACCCGGCCCCAGCACTCTTTATCTGTGTGTCTGTGGTTTCACTGTGGTCTGTCACTTCTTCATTCCTTGGCTCATCCCAGCCAAGCTTCCAGCACGAAGGGACGGCTTAAAGAGCTGAGGGTGGAGCTTGTGGGGGGGGGTTGGAGGTGGAGCTTGTGGTAGAGCTATAGCTGAGGGGAGGAGATGGGGCTGAGACTCAAGATGGAATTGAATGTGGAGATGGGGTCGTGGGTAGAGAAGGGGTTGAAGGCGGACATCTGTCTGTTGGTGGGCTCCGTGTAGAAAGATGGGGCCCTAGGTGAAGATGGAGCTCTGTGTGGGTGAGACTGAAGGTACCGAGGAAGCTTGGATAGTGAGGAGGCCTTGGATCAAGGCGGCGCTCTCGATGGAGAGACTCTTGTGTCTCCACTGCTGCCAGTAGTTGGTGGTTTTCTTTTCTCAATTTGGAGTATGTCTAGATTTCTGAAAATATTCCAATTTGCCTTCAGTTTGACTGAAGTCCTTTTTTCCTCCCTTAACATGTGCCCTGAAGTGCTTTGAGGTATGCTGGTTAGCTTGTTGTCAAATTGACGCAGGTGAACGTTATCTGGGAAGAGAGACGCCTAATTGGAGGAGAGGGCGTGGCATGTCTCCATCAGGTGGTCTGTAGGCAAGTCTGTGAGGCATTTTCTCGATTAATGATTAAAACAAAACAGTCCAGGCCACTGTGGATGGTACCATCCCTGGGCAGGTACCTTATGTGTTTAAAAACATTTTAAAAAGTAAAAAAAAAGTAAACTGAGCAAGCCAGGAGTAGCAGGCTGGTAAGCAGTATTCCTTCATGACCTTTGATTCAGTTCCTGCCTGTCGGTTCCCTCCCTGACTTCCCTTCATGATAAATGGTAAACTGTAAACTGAAATAAACCCTTTCCTCCCCAAGTTGCTTTCGGTCATTTATCAATGTTTATCACAGCAATAAAAGCCAAACTAATACATGAGATGACTCTGATAATCAGGTATTTCAGTACTGAGAATCTGTCGCATCCTGCCCAGCTCCAGTACCCCCGCCCCCACCCATGTTTGAGCTCATGAAAGTATCATAAAGAGCTGTAGTAGTTACTTTTTTTTCTTCGCTGTTACCAACTACCTAACAAGAGACACATAAGGAAGGAAGGACTTCTTCTGGCTCACAGTTTAAGAGAGCACACAGGACCATGGCAGGGATACTTGGTGATACACAATCTCAGATGGCCAGCGTGTGCAGCTCCTCACATTGGATCTGCAGTCAGGAAGCAGAAAGACAGGAACGCTGGTGCTTGGTTCGTGCCCTGCCTTTTCCCTTTGGCACAGTGCCACATACATTTAGGGTGTTTCTCCCCTCAGTTAAATTTCTCTAGATATTGTTAATCCCACCAGGCAAGAATAAGATGACTGCCGTAACTTTTGAGCCAAACTTGAAGCAAGCTTTCTTCAATACTGGCCAGGATGATGGACACTGGCCAGGCCCATACCCAGGATTTCCAGAGAATGATGCTGAATTACATTAGTTCAGTGCTTATAAAGGCAAAACACACAAAGTTACGTACTTCCTATCTTTATCCAACCAGGAGCAAGCATACACCCTCATGTACTTCTTCCTGCCTACGAGTGATCGAGTACATCTTGTGCAGTTGAGGCAACCAACATTGTTTACTGAAGTGAAAATACACGGCCTGTTATCTTATATTAACAGACCCCCAGCATTTCAGGAAGTTGTCTGTCCTTGGGTAGGTGGAGCTTACAGGTTAGAAGCATTTTTTTTAAATAGATCTCTTAAGCACAATAAGTAAAACTTAAAAACAACTTTATCCCTCACAATATGGGCTCAAAGATATGTCCAGAGGTACATCTCTGAGGACTTCAAATCTAGTCAAGTTAATAATGAAAATTAACCATCAAAAGTCCACTACTTGTCAATTTTGTTGACACCCTGTATTAATTAGGATGCTCTAGAGCAGTGGTTCTCAACCTTCCCAATGCTGTGACCCTTTAATACAATTCCTCATGTTGTGATGACCCCAACCATAGAATTATTTTCATTGCCACTTCATAACTATAATTTTGCTACTGTCATGAATTGTAATGGTCTTAGGTGACCTCTGTGAAAGGGTCATTTGACCCACAGGTTGAGAACTGCTGCTCTATATGAACAGAACTGATAGAATAAACATCATTCTGTAAGTTCTGTTAATATACACATGTATGGGATTTATTTCAGACTGCGGTTCAGCTGGTCTGACAATGGCTGTTTACCAATGGAAGGTCTAAGAATCCAGTAGTTGTTCACTCCACAATGCTGGATGTCTCAGCTGGTCTTCAGTATATTGTGGAATCCCAAAGAAGTAGGCTCTTATGCTAATAAAGGAATGAACTTGCCCATGAGAGTGAAGGCAAGCAGGCAAGGAGGAACAACTTCCTTCCTCCACAGCCTTAATATAGGCAGCCACCAGAATTATGCCAGCTGCTCAGATTAAAGGTAGGTCTTCCCACTTCATATGATTTAATTATGAAAAATCCCTTACTCTCTCACAGGTTACATAGCGTCTTAGATTTTAGTTGATTCTAGATGTAGTCAAGTTGACAACCAAGAACGGCCATCATACATTCAAATTACTTTTTAAATTATTACTTTCTACTCCTGGCTTTTAAAAAGTCGTATCCATTTTGAAATGCTAAGTCCATTCAATTCACCTTCAAAAACCCTCATAGTCTTTAACAATCTCAGCACCATTCAAAAGCCCAAAATTCTAAGGTCTCTTTTGAGGCTCAAGACAAACTCTTAAGTGTGAGCACTTGTAAAATAAAAAACATTACATATTTCTAATCTGCAATGGCATGATTAACATTCCCATTGCAAAAAACGAGGGATGGGAATGGGATATAGCCAGGAAAGACTGAACCAAAACAAGACTGGAACCCAGCAGGGCAAACACTGAACTGTGAAGTTCCATGTCTGGCATCAGGGCTCATGATGGCATCACCTGGGCACTATCCAAGGCTGACATGGGCATCTCTGCTCTTCCAGCTCTGCCACCTGTAGCAAGGTCATCTCTAGCCAAACTTTGCTCTGCAGGTCTCCTCAGTAGGTAGCCCACAGTCCTGTCATCTCTATCATCTTGGTGACTGTTCCATTATATTTATTCTTTATTATTTTTTGTTTTTCAAGACAGGGTCTCTCTGTGTAGCCTTGGCTGTCCTGGACTCGCTTTGTAGACCAGGCTGGCCTCGAACTCACAGCAATCCGCCTGCCTCCACCTCCCGAGTGCTGGGATTAAAGGCGTGCACCACCCTGGCCGGCATGATACTTATTCTTAACCTTCACAGCTTTACACAATGGCCTCCTTTCAGAGGCTCTAACCTGCCACACATCATCCAACCTCTGCAGCTTTTTATACTCTTGGTGCAAACCTCCATCACCTCTGCATTTGGCAAGCCTTTAAACCAGTGTCATGTGGACTACAAAGCCAAGGCCAAGTTCTGTTGCCAGCTCAACACATAGCCTGGTTCTCTTCTGCCACAGCTGCAGTGGCCTCAGTGTAGCTTGTTGGCTGGACCTGGGGAAACCCTTGTCTAGGCAGTTGACTCCTTCAGAAGCCTTCTCAGCTCAGTCTTTGTGCTTGCACACATTAGAGCCTTTGAGGGGTGGGGTCCCACGTCCCACCCTCAGATTGCTTTCCCCACCACCCCAGTGTAGAGTGTGAAGTACTGGGACTTGAACCCAGGATCTCCAGAAGAGCAGCCAGTACTCCTTTCTGCTGAGCCATCTCTCCAGCCTCCAGAATGTAAGATTTTGAGTCACATTGTATCCGTGGTCAAAAAGCAGAAAAGGATGAGTGTTAGTCCCTAGCTGACTTCCACCTCTCTCCGTGTTTTATTCGGTTTGGCATGGCCCTTAGCCAAATAACCTCTAAAACGCACCCAAAGGCTGTTTTCTAGGTGGTGAAAAGTTCCAGCCAGGTTGACACTGTAGATTAACCATCAAAGGAGCTGAGCTGTTCTGGGGACAGGAAGGGTCCCGCAGGACATGTGCATCCAGAGAACAGAATGAGCAGAGTGGGGGGACAGCATCACTCATCAGCCAGCCTACCCTCACCTGGGCAGGACCAAGGTGTGTCCCATGATGGTGTGTCCAGGGAGCCTGCCACCACAGCAACTTCAGAGCTCTCCCCCCCCAGTCCTCCTGTCCTGCTTGCTGGGTACCCCTCAGGTGAAGACTACAGGCACCTGCTTGCCCCATATGGGTACTGGCTGCTGGGTACCCCTCAGGTGAGGACTACAGGCACCTGCTTGCCCCATATGGGTACTGGCTGCTGGGTACCCCTCAGGTGAGGACTACAGGCACCTGCTTGTCCCATATGAGTACTGGTTGCTTTTCACATCCTATGGATATCTCTTTTTGTCATGTGTTGGGCCGTGTGCCCAGGAAGGGTGGACACTCAACATCCATGGAACCAGCGGTCATAACCATGGTCATTACCACAAAGTCCAGGGACATTGCAGGGTTGGCCTGCTCAGACAGGACCAGGAAGGACCATTCCCTGCCTTCTCACTCCCCAAGCATCCTGCTGCCATCAGGTCCTGCTCCTACAACGGTGGCTCGGAGGGACTATGTCTCTAGGGGACAGTCCTCAAGGCCCGAGCTACATGGGAACCTTGCTGGAGAGAGGCTGCTTGTCTCTCTCCAATGAGGGGCTGCCTTGGTCCTTTATTTCCTTCTATTTCTTTGGAATGTAAAAGAACCACAGGCTCTATTGATGGTATAGACCTTCCCACAGAGTGCACTGGGCCAGCTAGCTCTTTTTCTGCAGCACCCTGAACTCACCAGCTCCTTCTTTCTTATCTCTAATGACAGAGAGTTCATGCCTAAAGGTAAATGTACGACAAAGTGATTTTTCTGTGTAGTACCAAGCCTGCCTAGAGAGGAAATACCACAGCAAATGGGTGAATGAGTGGAAATGCTGCTTTTATTTATTTATTTATTTATTTATTTATTTATTTATTTATTTATTTTGTCAACTTGACACTGTGAAGAAGGAAATACAATTGGGAAAATGCTCCTGTAACGTTGGCCTGCAGGCAACTGTGGGGCACTTTCTTGATTAATGATTGATGTGGGAGGGCCCGGCCCATTGTGGGTGGTGTCACCCCCAGAAGAGTAGTCCTGGGAAAGCAAGCTGAGTGCCTGGCATGGTGGCACACACCTTTAATCCTACCACCCAGGAGGCAGAGAGGTAGGTGGATCTCCGGATTCAAAGCCAGCCTGGTCTGTATAGTGAGTTATAGTACAGCCAAGGTTATGTAAGATACCGAATCTCAAAAGCAAAAAAAAAAAACAAGCTGAGTAAGGCATGGGGAGCAAGGCAATGAGCGGTATTTCTCCATGGTCTCTGCGTCTGCTCCTGCCTTCAGGTTCCTAATTCTGTTCCTGCCCTGACTTCGCTCTATGATAGACAGTGATAGAGACATGTAAACCAAGTGCTCTTTCCTCCTCAAGTTGCTCTTGGTGATGGTGTTTATCACAGCAATATAAAGCAAACTAGGACATGAAAGCATGAATGAATGAACGAATGAATGAATGAATGAATGAATTTGCCACGCGGGCCTGTGAGGATTTAGAACATTTTCTGTAAGAGGCACAAACAAGTGCCCACCCTTCCAGCTTATTTGATTGGCAGGTTTCTCCAGCTCCCTCACACCTAGCCAAGTGCTGTGAACACACATGTGAGACACAAGGACACCCAGCACCATGCCTGCTGCCCTCAGGTGGCATATTAAACCAATTCTTCCTGTGAGTTGATGGCCTTCATTCTGGAAGCAGGTCACTGCCCTCGGGAGCAGGGTTTCGTGCAGAATTCTTCATGTCCTTGCAGGGGCATGAGATCTGTGCTTGTGGCAGGTGGCTTCTAGGTTTTCACAGCAAAAGCAGTACATGGATGGCTTCACCAACAAAACCCGTGCAAGAACTGCAGGTGAAAATTATTTTCCAACAATCAGCAAGCTGGAGGACAGACAGGGTTTAGGTTTGAAATGAGCAGTGATCGTTTTGTTTCCGTCCTTCTATGTGGATGTGATTTCCTGTGGGGGAAAGGACTCCAGGGACAGCAAAAGACCTTGGGCCACTGCTCGCCTCTGACCTGGACCAAGATGATCTGTCTCCCTTCCTTGTAAGGAGCCAAGGGTCACACATTCTCAGCAATGTCATCAGGAAGCCCACCTTCAGCTATGCTTGAGGTCAGTTAAAAAAAAATTATGTGAGGTGCACAGAGCTCAGAGTTTGGTGGCATTTGGGATACAGGAGCAGGCTCCTTCTTGTGTCCAGTCCCCTCCCCCACCCTGTACTAACCCTTCCCAGCTTGTCCCCAATGGCATAGTGGTCAGCCTGGGCCAGCCTCAGCATCCACCACTTCCACATGCTGGATGGATTGGTTGTTCCTGCTCCTGTCTGCACAGAAATGGTCATTCTAGATTGTTCTACATTTCGCTCCTGGGAGGTAGCCTCCTTAGAACCGCTGGGAGGGACCCTTTGTGCTGCTCAACTGTTAGGTAAGGTGGGGGTTACTGAAACCTTGCCCAAGGCAGGATCGAAGCGTGGCATGGCAGAGACCCTCGGGAGGGCACAAAGGGTATTAGCCTGATTCTGTTTGTTGTCTTCACAGTGGAGCCATGTCTGGCAACCAGAAAGGCTAAGCCCAGGTGGTCAACCCACCAAACTCACCCTCCTAGGCCTCTAGAGGAATATTAGGGGACCTCCTGGAAAGTGTGTGTAACACTGGTGGGGCGAGGAAGGAAACGGATAGTGGCTAGGCCTCAGCAGGGCCAGATGGATCATATTTCTACCAGGTGCTTGTACCAGCACACGAAGAAAGAGGACATAGCCGTGAGGATGGGCATGCCTAGAGCAACAGCCACAGTCCTACCAGGCAAGGCAACTAGAGCCCAGCCCAGGAACATATGCAGACCCAGGTACACACAACTGAGAGTACATACAATGCTTCATAAAACCTCACCCTGCCCCACCTCGGCCCTGCCACCCAACTCCAGCAGGCAGCCTCTTTCCTGCATCCCTGAGAGTAGTCACCCTGCAGCTCCAATAGCCTAGAGTCCCCTAGACACTCCTACAGGGCCGCCAGACCCTGCCAGGAAAACAACCTTGTATGAGCCCATAGAGCACATGACTTGGCGGGGAGGGGGGCACGGCAAGCAGGAATGCCGCCCCATGGGTGGAAATTGTGGGTGCTGTACAATTGCGGAACTCTGACTGACACTGTCCTTGTTATGGGCTCAGCTGGCCACCCTGACATACTCATGCTGCGTGTTCCTGGGTCAGCAAATGATTCTGACACAACTGTTGGGAGCAAGGCTGGCTAGGGCACCACTTTTCCAAGTTAGTCTCTGGCCCCTATTTGGAAGGGCTAGCTCTGTGTACCTCATACCTCTACCTTGTTAGCAGAGGTGAGGAACATCCCAAAGTCTCAAACATGAAACTGTCTAGCCTGGAGGCAACAGCTGCCAGAAAGGAACACACAGGACTGGAGGTGCCAGTGACCAGGCAGCAATGGCGCCATATTTAGACAGCACAGCTCAGTGCCATGTGGGGAGAATGGTGGAAATGGGCCTGGATGGCCCAAACCCAGAATCTTCACGCAACAGCTACTGGGCAGGTGGAATGGCCAGGAGCTGTGACTCACACGTGTGCAGAGACAGTGCATGCTTTGCTGCACAGCCTGCTGGTGTTACGGGGAAGCCAGCTCAAACCATAGCTGTTCCCACTCAGTGTGAGGCTGTGTCCTTGTGGCTGCCGGGTAAGCCAGGCCTGTGGCCCCTCACACAGGCAGGGTTGTGTGCTGAAGCAATTGAGGCAAAACAGAATTACCTCTCCTCCCCACGCTGAGAGGAACACAGAAGGCGAGGCAGGCAGCTCAAGGCCACTGCAAGAAGCCCACACACAGGTTGGGTTTCTCCACTTGTGACCACCCCACTCAGCATTTTTCTCCAAAATCAACTGTGTGGAGGCCAGGGCTGAACCTCAGGTGTCTCTAGAAGCTTTCCTCCTTGTTTTTTGTTTGTTTGCTTTTGTTTTTTTTAAAGACAAGATCTTTCACTGGGACCTGGGCCTCACCATTTAGGCTAGGTTAAATGGCCAGTTATTCCCAGGGGTCAGTCAGTCTTAACCTTTCTAGTTCTGGGCAGGGGGCAGTCACAAGTACCTGCTACCACACCTGGCCTCTTACTTAGGTTCTGTGGCTCAAGCTCAGGTCATCGTTGCTTGTTCATGCTGAGCTGTTCCCACTATCAAGGCCCTCCTACCATCCCAGAGACTATGAGGTCAGAGGTTGACATCAGCCCAAGCCCAGACACAGGGCTCCTTGGTCTTGGTTGCATCAGGCTTTGCAAACTGGTGGCCACAGAGGTCAGCACGCTACTGGCTTAGGTAGGGAGAACAGGTATGTTCCTTCCTCCTGACCCCTCTCTGCATTGGTTACCTAACCTCCAAAGACAGGGCTTAGGTTTCACTGCTGGCCCAGATGGGTGTAGAGTGAAGAGGTCCCAGGGAGCCCTGTGGATGTGGAAATGGTCTAGGGTCCCAGAGTTTCTCTAAAACTTAAAGCAGCTAAGATGAGCCCTGATTTATATAATCCAAACAACTGAAGCTACACTCCACCTGGACTAGGCACTCAGATCTCAGAGCTTTGATGCCCCCATCCTATGTGGCCTTGGCTGGGGTGTGTACTGGGGCGCCCTTTGCTCCTTCCTGATTTTAGTCTATTAACTGAATGGGGAATTGGTGCTCAGAGGTTCCTCTTCCACCCTGAGCCATATTTTCCTATCTATGACATGCCTGGGCCACTTCTTCCTGCAGGACTTTGGGGAGTCACCTTCACCATGCCCAAACTAAGAGCTGGGTGAAGTCCATCCACCTAGCCAGGCCAGCTCTGCTCCAGAGCTCAAGTACCCAGCAGCCTTTGGGCCACCACGCTGGAGAAACAGAACCTACTCACCGTCCCTGTGGGTAGGTGGGTGAGTGGAATGGATCTGCTCACCAGAGGCCTGGACACTGGTGGAAGGGGGCCATCAGGGGTTCCCAGAGCAGTCGCTGTTCAGGGCTGGGAGGTAGACAGGGTCCCAAAGCTGAGAGGAACTTGTGCTTTTCAGCCACGCTGGGCAACATAAGCCAAGCATCACCTGGTCATGCCAGGCTTCCTTCTGCCCATCTCGAGGAAGAAGAAGGTCTTGGGTACTCAACCTGCCCAAGATGACATCTTCTCAGCCTGTGGTGAGTGTGCTGCTGCTCAAGACAAAGGATGTTCTTTAAAAGGTCTGTGGGGAAGGGACACAGACATATTTACCTGCAGAGCCAGAACCCCTGCTGTGGTTGGCAATTTGTGGCAGACAATGCACGCTTTGCAGGGCACTGTGGTCCGTTACGTGGAGGGAGTACAGTCTAGGCCAGCTCCCTGAAGGCTTTGAGAGCACTGAGTGTGGTGACAAGGTGACTGGCCAGCTCCAGGAAACCATCATGGTGGCCACGAGCCGTTTTCTCAGGGAGACGAGTCTGGAGTAGCACCCAGGGGTGTGTGTGTTGGGGCCAGGCCCATTCTCTGTGGTGAAACGCTCACCTCAGTGTTAGTCGGAAGGCCAGGCACTAGGCCTATGTTGGCAGAAGACAGTGGCCTTCACAGCCCAGAACAGTTAGGGTGCTTATAGCATCCCAGGGCCCCACAGGACCCCATAAGCTTGCATGAGTCCCTATGGGCTTCCACAAACACAGAGCCCTCCTCAGAGGAGACTAGGTGTCATATTAAAAAAAGACTTCTTACTGGTTCAATCTCTTTCACCTGATTCCCACACTGTGAGCAGCCAACCAGCCACAGATGGAAGAGGGTGTGTCTAGCCCTGGCCTAGCTCCTCCCACTCTCCTTGGTCATCTGGTTCCACCGTTTTGCTCTTCATCAAGGTGGTCTGTGGGGGTGGCCTGCTACACCTAGTCTCATGGCCTTTAGCTGGGTGTGGTGATGCATGCCTATAACTCAGTACTCAGGAAGCTGAGGCAGGAGGATTGTCAATTCAAAGTCAGTCTGGGCTACATAGCAAGACCATGTCTCTTTAAAAAACAAACAAAAGTCTCACACTGCTCTGCAAGATTCTTTGTACCACCAGACCGTGGCCATCTATCTACCAACCACCAATGACCGTCCCCAGTAGGGCTCAGCAAAAAGATAGACAATGACATTCCCTTGGGGTTGAGGCTGAGGCCCCTAAAGATGTTGCAGGGTTGAGGAGAGGCCAGACAGTGATGGGCCTGGGTGTGAGAATTGTGCACAAGCCAGCAGGAAAATAGGAGGGTCCCAAGAAAAGAACCGGATGAAGGACTTTGTTAATGCTGGGATAGGCTCAACCCTTCCTCTCCAAGCTGTGCAAGGCTGGTGTGTGACAACTATGGCTACACAGCTGCCACCCTGGGTCAGTGACAACATAAACACTACCAAGACCTCAGGCCAGCATCCTCACAGCTCAGGATGCTCACAGGCAGGCTGCCCGGACTCTTAGTTTGTTGGATCCTGCCCTCCTTCCGGATACTAGAAGTCAGGTCTTCAATCTGTGTTCTCAAACACTCTGGCCCAGCCAGACATCAGTGAGCCTCCACAGCGATCCTTGGGTCCTTTTATTAACAGAATGCCCAAAGGCTTGAGACGGTTAAGTTTTAGTCACAGTAGTTTCAGAGCTCTCTTCTCTGGCCTGCAGCCTGTCATGACCTTGAACATCCCCCAAGGACTGATCTCAACCCGGCCTCTTTGGCACTGACTGGCAGGCTTGGAATGCATCTCCCACAAGGTCCTCTCTGTGTGTGGGGAGGCTGCACTAGGGTTGAGGTGGCAATGAGGTTGATGACCTTGGGCTTGCCTCAGTTTCTCCATCTATAAAGGCCCCCTTCCTGTCCAGGTCACATGAGGATTAAACTGCGTCAATACATGGAAGTCCTCAGTGAGCTCAGCCAGAGCGTATGCTCAACAAACAAGAGCCAACAGCAGGCTGCAGCGCAGGTGTTTCTGTCTTTGCCGTGCCCCACCAGCAGCAGCTACAGCTGACTTCTGCCGCTGTCAGCCCTCCAGAGGGGCTCTTCTAGCCCGCTGACCTTTTTCGTTTCTCTTGCCATTATTTCATCCCTTGTTGTTGTTGTTTTGGTTTTTTTTTGTTTTGTTTTGTTTTTGTAGAACCTCACTATCTAACACTGGCTGGCCTGGTACTCACTATGTAGCCCAGACTTAGCCTTGGATCAAGGGCAATCTCCTGCTTCAGCTTTTGGCTTGTTGAAATTATAGGTATGGACCACAACATCCAATGCATAAAGTCACACTCTGTGTTTCCTGTTGAAGCCCAGGCTGTCCTCAAACTGGCCACGTAGCAGAGGATAACTTTGAACTTGGAAGTCCTTCGGTTTCCACCCCTGGGTACTGGGATGAAAGGCACAGATTCCTACCCTGAGTTCATGCTGGACATAAGAACTCAAGGCTCCATGCCTGCTAAGCAGGCACTCTGCCACCTAAGTTACAGCTCCAGCTTTCCTTAACCTTTTTCATAATTTCTTTTGTTAGGTTCAATTCCCTGCAGTTTGCTATTTTAAAGTCCACAGCTCACTGCTCTTTGGAATGCTTTTACTAGAATTGTGCAACCAATGTCACAGTCATCACCTCCCAAAGGGAGCCCTGACCACGGAGCTGTCATTCCCCAAGGCACGACCCCAGACAGCCACTAAGCCCTTGTCACGCCCATTCCGGGAGCCTGCTCTTCTCTGGATAGGCCTTGCTCCAGTGTGGCCAGTACACACCTGCTCTGCACACTCATCTGCTTGTGGGTGCTGGAACAGGGGTCTCACTTTATAGGACTAACTGCCAGTAATAAAGCAAACATTCACAGCCGGGATTGACGTGGGCATTCTGGGAAGATACCTCAGAGAGAAATGCAGGCCTTGGTGATTCTCCATCCCAGCTCTAGAGGAATGTCAAGCTGTGTGTGTGCGCACGCGCATACGTGTGCGCGTACGTGTGCTCTGGCAACAGAGATCTTTGTGACTATAAATTATAAAATATTCTTTTGTTTTTAGTTTTGTTGTTGTTTTGCTTTGCCTGAGACAGGGTTTCATTCTGTAGCCCTGGTCAACCTGGAACTCACTATGAAGAGCAGCCTGGCCTCAAAAGCACAGAGATCCACCTGCCTCTGCCTCCCAGATGCCGGAGTTAAAGTCGTGCACCACCATACCCCCGTCTTCAGTTGACTTTTCTGGAGAGATGATCTTGCGATGTAACTCAAGCTGGCCTGTAGCTATCAGCGATCCTCCTGCCTCAGCCTCCCCTCACACGTTGGAAGCGTAGGCACGGACCGTTATTCCTAGTTTAGGAGCTTGCTGCTTGTTTCTGAGCCGTGTGGTTCTCTATGGTGGCTGATGCTGCCTCCTGATGAGCTAGATGATCTGAAAAACTTCCCCATTTGGAAGGTTTTTTTTTTTCCCTTTTCATTTCCCTAGATTCATCATATAAAAGTTGTTGCCTTGGAGGATGTTCAATTTATCTATTTTTTTTCCTCCTGTTGCCTGTGTCCCCATGTCTTTGTTATTTTCAGAGGGTCTGAACGCTTCATGAGCGGGGCTGGCATCAGAACGGGCTTGTGCATGTGTGAGTAGCGGGGAGGGAGAACTGCTCTTGGGCACAGACATACGGGGCAATGAGGCAAGCTTCCCAGTGGGAGCGACTGGTTTTTATGATGCTGGCACTGTGGGACCTTGTTCTTTGTTGAGGGCTCCTTGGCATGGTACTAGGACCCCCAAAGCCCATTCATGTTGTGGGTTGTCTCCTCTCCTCCCTGCCTGCCTGCCCTCCAAGCTCCTCATTTCTGAAGCCACCCTGAGCCGTGAGCAGAGAGGCCACAGGACAAGAATCCCACAGGATAACTAATTTAGACTTACAGAGCTGTCTTAAATGGGATAGAAATGGGGGAAAATAGGATTAAGTAGAAAGCCAAGCCAAGAACAGATGAAGGAAAACTCCCTAAGAGCCAGCGTCCTGGTTGAATGGGCACTCGGAGGCGGCTGGGTGGGAAGGACACTGGACATAGCTGGGCGAATGCGTCACATCCCTGGGCAGCTGCCCACACCACCCCAGCCAGACTGTGGCCATCTCGGGGTGGGAGGATGGGATGTGCGTTGCTCTCCCTGTGGCTGGTTTATCTGTGCAGAGCTCACTCCATCCTGAGCATTAATTTGGAAACAATTAAAATTCTGTGCAAAACAAGCAGAGGCCGGTGGCCAGCAACGCCCAGTGAAGGGCCTTTAGCAACAAAAATCTCAACACGATGGATCAAGTTGGCCATAAACCAGACAGCAAGGAGCAACTCAGCAGGATGGAGGAGATCCTGCAGCGAGGGCAGCAGCAGGTACGGGAGGGCAACTGAGAGGCTCTTCCTAACCCATTGCTCCCGCTTCCCCAAGCCAGGAACCTTCAAGAAATGGCATATCCAGGCTCAGTTGGTAAAGTGCCTGCAGGCACAAAGACTGGTTCCCAGCCTCAGTGTAAGAGTCCAGACTAGTTGTACATACTTGTAATCCGAGCTTTGGGGAGATAAAGACAAGGGAATTCCCGGAGCTTGATGGCCAGCCAGCCTAGCTTTCCAGGCAAAGTCCAAAATAGTGAGAGACCCTGTCAAAAAAAAAAAAAAAAGTAGAAGGCATCTGATAACCCATACCAGGAAGAATTGTCCTCTGGCCTGCATAAACACACACACACACACACACACACACACACACACACACACACA
>OU015755.1:62230777-62264407 GCA_907169655.1 Acomys percivali | reverse complement strand
ACACACACACACACCACCACCACCCTTCCACATACACATTACTAACACCCACAGAGAGAGGGGGAGGGAGGTGGTAAATTCATCTGACTCTCAAGGGATGGTAGCTAAGAGACTGTAGGCATTGCCTCAATGGAGTCACAGCTTCACAGCTGTGTGACACTGCAGTGACTTGCAGGAGACTAACAGATGCACTTTATCCCAAGAGTATTTTCGAGCTGCTGTCCTCTGTGAAGATGCTGAGATGCACGTGGCCATTTTTCTGGCATCCGAAGGAACCAAATTTAGCCAAGATGCAGCTGAGGACCAATGGTGGCTCTCAGAAGGCAGAGGACTCACCGAGCAAGGCATCCTTGGGGTCCCCTACGGTCCAGGTACTCGAGGACCACGTGGCTCCAGTGAGCTGACTCATACCTTTGCACATGACCTCTCTAGCTTCCTCAGACTTTAAGATGCAGACATGGACAACGGGCACGTAGCAGCTGGCCTCAGAACATACCGGCTGGCTACCCTCATGACAGTGCTGGCAAGTCTCGGGGCAGCATCAAAAGGCTTCTCCTAATGCCCCATCCACACTCACTGTCCTTCAAATTCATGGACCCCCCAAGCAGCTAGGAGCCTGCTCTGTGCAGGGGCAAGATCAGCAGTGCCCAGAATTGGCTGCCAGAAAAATTCCCCTGATGTCTGTACCCTCAGACTACCGTACCCCTTCTGAGTGTCCCTGAGCCCCACGGTGACAAACTGCAGTGGCCGGGATGTTTCCACGGGTGGCTCTTCTCACCTAGGTGCCCCAAGCAGAGCATGAACAAATGTGAGTGTAAGAGTGATTGTGGTCTGCTGCTGCAAAGGTGTGGATTGCCTGTGGGAACAGACCATGAGGCCTCTCATCCCCACAGGGCTGAGGCCACAGCTCTTGGGGGCAAGGCTTTCTGAAAAGGAACCATTCAGGAAAATGAGAGAATGGTCCTCCATGGAGGCACAGCTCCCTCTGGGAGCACCCGGCAATCCTCATCTTCCTCTTTGCTTCCTCACCCAACAAAAAAACTGGGAGCTGGTGAGTGGCTTGCCCTACCATAGCACTGAAGAATCTGTGATGAGCTGGGCTTTCCTCTTCCCTGTGCCCATCCAGGTAGCTACACAGTGGACAGGACCTGGAGATGGGTCCTCCAGGGACATGTAGGAATGAATTTGAACACTGATACTGGATCCCTGGTCCAGGGTGGTTCTGGGAAGCCTTTACTTGGCTTTTACTATTTAAAAACAGGTTCCTTCCACCTCCCCCATGCCCCCCCAGGCAAGAAGGCAGGTGGCAGCCAGAGGAGGACCATGTAGGGGCTGACAAATAGTTAGTGGTCAGGTCTCTCCTAAGTAGCAGGCATCATGACAGGAAGGGGCTACCCCAGAAGATATTGTCCCCAAGGTGGGAGAGAGATCCCAGTTGGCCTCAGGTTACAGTCAGGTGCAGAGATCGGCTGGTCGAGGAGGATCATGTAGTGGCCAGAAGCTAGGCCTGGTCCCTGCCTCTTTTGGCTTCACTCACGTGTGACCTGGTATCCCTCACACCCTAAAACAAAACCTGGAATGCCTCCCAGACCAGCAGGTGTGCAGGGGTTTCCCAAATTTCCTCCTACAGCCTCTGTCTGAGGCCCTTGTGGACCTCACCCCAATGTGACCCTGGTGGGGAGTTTCAAGGTATGTGAGCAAACTTCTGCTTCTGACTGAATTCCCCAGCCAGGGAGGAGCGGGGCTTTCCTCCCAGAATACAGAGTCCAACATCCAACAAGCAGTGGCCTGAGTGACCACCAGCAGCAGGGACAGTGGGTGCTCATGTCTCAAAGATGGACAGAGCAGAAGATGACGGGCCTAACCCACCAGCAGCTGGGACCCCAGAACTCTGGGGTCCTCCTTCCCTGCCCATCCTGGCCACGAGTCCTGGAAGGTCATCCTCAGAGGTTTAAGATGTATGTTGGTGGGTTTGGTTACATCAGAAGCCTGCCCACTCCAGCCTTCTCAGGATGGGGATGTCCGTAGTGTCCCCAAGGATCTGACACCATGCCTACCCGCTTTGTATCATGTTCCAGAAGAGGTGACTCTGACCCCCAGGAGCTAGGCCATGCCAGCACTTGACCCGCATCACAGGGTACAGTGGGAACCTTGATTCCAGCTGCTGCTGGCTCTGGTCCTCTCAGGCCCCAGGGCTCAGTGTCGGCTAAGGGTATCCATTCTTCCCCTAGGAGATGACTGGGGGTGCCGGTCACCATTCTGTCCCTGTGGTGCCTGTGAGTGGGTCCTGAGGGCCTGGGCCAGGAGTAGCTTCTAGTTCCCGATTTTCCTGGAAAATTCCCTGGGAATCCACTTGGCCAGAGGCCAAAGCTGCTCAGGGACATCTTCCTCCTTCCCACTTCTAGCAAAAGCCCACGTGGCTGTCCTACCCAGTGATGACAGAACGCCCTGGGATGATTCATCTGACCTTCTCCAGAAGCCCTGGCCTCTCTGTGGGACAGGTAAGGATGGGGGACACACTTAGAGCTGGCGAGTGACAACCCAAGGCAAAGTTCTCCTGGGCCAGGGCAGCATCTCTTGAGAGACAGGAGCCTATGCTCACTGGTTCCTACTTCCTGAGGGGAGGGGGTCACAGTGCAGCTGTGGAAACCCTATGAGCCCCAACCAAACTGACAGAGCCCCTGTCCTCTCTCAGGCATGACCTGAGAGACAAGCAGGAAGCACTGGGACAGCCTGGACCTGCTCTTCTAAAGGTCCTAAGCTGCCACCCAGCAGGTATGGTTGGCAGGCTGGTGGGCAGCTGAAGCCTCAGGTGGAGGGACTCCACACTCTAGCTTTGTGGGGAACCCACAGAGACCAAGCCGCACCCTCACGTCTCAGTTCCCTGACACTTTCCTTTTCTCTCATCCCAGTTTCCATCTTTAGATCGCTCCTTTCCACATCTGGAAATTGAGGCACCCGCCTCTGCTGTCCTCACAAGGGTAGGCTCAGCACCACCTGAGCACCCCAGGCAGGAAGTGGCCAAGCCAGGCCAGGCCAAGACGGAAATCTCATTACAAACATCTACAAATCCTGGGAGAAGCTAAATCTGAGCCCTAGCCTCCTCCTGCCAAGCCAGGGAGAACCTGGACCATTGGCCAGGCTTCGGTGCCACAGTGTCCCTGTCTGCTAAAGGGGCAGAAATGGCAGGGTGGTGAATGAAAGGGCATTTGCTTCCTACAGAGCCCACAGTAAAATGTTGCAATGACTATGAAGAAAAGCTGTGTGTGAGGGGTGGTCTGAGAGTTCCTTCTAGAGAAACAAGGCTTGGGGTGCTAGGCATTTCAAAGCCCTTGTGGTTTCTCCTGCCTTATTTCTTATAGCCAGACTAACAGCATCCTGGTTGTATTTATTTGCCTGTGCCCTCAAGCCTGTCCTTTGCCTAAAGGTATATTCTGTAGCTTCAGACAGCACCTTCGCTTACCTTCCCTGACAGAACCTCTTCTTCTTTTTTTTAAAAGACTTATTTTATGTATTGCATATGAGTGCTTTACCTGCAGAAGAGGGCACCAGATCTCATTATAGATGGTTATGAGCCACCACGTGGTTGCTGGGAATTGAACTCAGGACCTCTGGAAGAGCAGGTGGCGCTCTTAACCACTGAGCCATCTCTCCAGCCCAGCCTCTTCTAACAGATAACCCTGGAAGTAGGCAGCCAGCCAAGATGGCATCTGTGATTTAATGGTGGCTGGTAGAAGGTCTCTGCCAGCCCTAGATCTGCCCTTGGTCTCCAGGCCTGAGTCCTCTGATCCAGCGGACAGAGGACGCTGGGATTCCTGAGATGCTTGGTCAAGTGATAACCAAGGAGAGAGAGAGAGAGAGAGAGAGAGAGAGAGAGAGAGAGAGAGAGAGAGAGAGAGAGAGGAGACAGACAGACAGACATGTATTTGAGTGCCCACAGAGAGTAATCAGATCCCGTGGTGCTGAAGTTATGGATGATTCTGAGACACTTGATGAGGGTGATAGGAACTAAACTCAGATCCTCTGGAAGACCAACATGCGCTTTTAGACACTGAGCCATCTCTCTGGCCCCAACCTTTTAATTTTGATTTATGCATCTCTTACATTTATTTATTTATTTATTTATTTATTTATTTATTTACTTATTTTGTATGTGTATGAGCACACAAGTGTCACAGTGCTCCCGTGAAGGTCAGAGGTCAACTTGCCAGAGTCGGGTCTCTCCTTCTACGTTGTGTGTGGGTTCTGAGGATCAAACTTGGGTTATCAGGTTTAGCAGCAAGCACCTTGGAGCCATCTCATAGGCCCTCATTAATCATTTTTGTACGGTTCATATTCTGCAAGTGAGGTAAATTCATTTAAATACCACAATGCATTTCACATCTCTGATCCTGCTTTAAAAACAAAAAACAAAACATGACCACTAGGAAATTCTACCTGTGCAGGGGGTTCATATTGTATGACGCTATCTTGTGGTCACATTACCTCTGTGGGGTTTTGAAAGATCAGACCTGTTGATGCTCACTCAGGGAAGGAATGACAGGAGGGTCACCACCCGACCTGTGGTTCCACCACTGCCCCTCTCCTGATCCCCTGGTGCTCATGATTCTGCCTCAGGTGCACACAGCCTCTGAGGTGCTGGAGGGTCTAGGAGGAGGGAGGAGGGCTCCATCTGTGTGGTGGCTTTGGGAAGGTTGTCACTTATGCTGGAGGAGGGCGCCATGCTCCTGTGAGTTCCTCTCCCCCCCCCCCCCCCCCCCCCCCCCGCCCGGATAAGTTCAGTGACTCAGCTGGTCCCCTAGCTGCACTTGGCCTACTATCCTTTACTCCTTTGTCTTTACTCCTTAACAGTCTCAGAGTGGACCAGGCCACGCCCCACTGCCACAGCTGCCCTAGTTGACACCAAGTGACTGGGGGAAAAGGCGAGGCCCCAGTGTGACTCTTGTCTTTGCTAGGTTGTCAGACCTGCCTGCCTCGCGCATAGAAAGTTAGGCTGACACAGCAAGACTGTGCAAACAGGGAGTCCCGGGCACACACATAGCTGTCACTGGCCATGCGATCTTCTGCTCAGTAAGCACAAAGCAGTGAGGACTTGGGGACACGTTGTGTCGACAGTACCACCCAGGAACTGTAAGGTTCTGTCAGGGATTAAGTTGGAGCCCCAGAAAAGACCTTAAGTGTGGTCTTGGAACTCCAAGGTCTTTGAGGGTTTCATTTAAATGGAGGCCACAGAGGGTCAGTGACATGAATCCCAAGGCGGTCATCATTATGGAAACACAGAAGAGCAGTAAAAGACATTCACGGCAGCTGAGGGATGTGCCCACAGGTCACGATGGCAGCTCCAGGGCCAGGTGTCCCAGGGTCTTCCAGGGCAGAGAAGCCCTCCCCATACCCTGACCATCCCACCCGAGCTCTAGAACTAAAAGAGGGGACTCTGCTCTTTTGTAGCTACGTGTCAGGCCCTGGGAAATGGTACACCACTTTGTGGAGACGGTCATGGCCCAGGCCTAAACTCAAGTTGTTCCATCAGTCAGCCCCTCCCTCCCAGCCTTTGCACCCGTGCGAGTGTCAGCACCTTCACTCTGTACAGGACCATATGGAGCGGGTTTTATTCTTTCTCCTGACTGCGAGCAGCAGAGGAGGCTCAGAGAAGTTGTGTCATCTGCACAAAGCTGCACATCAGGAGAGGTGAGCCTGGGGTCTGGGCAGATGACGATTATTTTATACAAAACACAATAGGGGACAAAGAATTGGGGGCCCCAAAAACTCTGGTGGTAAGGTAACCGGTTCCCTTTCTGTGTGTGTGTGTGTGTGCGCGTGCGCGCACGCGTGTGCTGCAGGTTCAAGCGTGTGTGAAGCTTTAGAGGCCACTGATCATGCTGAGCATCTTTCTCAATTGCTCTTTACCTTATCTTTGGGACAAGGTCTCTTGATGAGGCTGGAACTGACCAGTTCAGCAAGTCTAGCTGCCAGCAAGCCCCGGGATCCATCTGTCTCCATCCCCCAGCACTGGGTTTATAGGCGTGTCCCACCACTCCTGGCTTTTACATGGGTTCTGGGGACCCAAACTTGGGTCCTTGTGCCTGTGTGGCAAGTGCTGTGCCAAACAAACCGTTTCCCTAGCCTCTCTGGCTTTTATTTTCGACATGCTCCACAGTGAAAAAAATGCAACTGATTGACAAGATCAATGCCGCCTTTAAGCAGCTGTCTCATTGGCAGTGTTTCTGAAGGTGAGGTGACACTGACTATGATGCTACCAGGGATGGTGGCTTCTATCATCAAGCCCATGTGAGTTAATATCACATGACTTTTCTTTGGAAGACATAAAGAAACGTACTCACCCCAGATAGGGCGCTATGAGACCAAAGTATGACTCTATTCATGACCAGATTGCTGGGCTTATTAGGGTTAATTGCTTACAAGAACATTGGTGACCCTTAGACAGCTGTATCACATAAAACCCAACCCAGTGTGCTGACACCGCATAAAAGCTGCACCCCTCGTGACCACCTTAGACCATCCTAGGCCATGTACAGCAGGGCAGCAGGGCCAGAATCTTAGGTGGGGGTCTGGGGGTACCTCTTTCTTCCACAAGTAGTGTTAGGGTCCTGTCACTATTATTGCAGACCCAGCCATCCCTTCATAGCTCCACCATAAGCCAAGGTCACCTATAGGTCACCACAGCAACTCGGTCCATGATGGGGCTGGCTGTGCCCCTTGTGGAAAACAACTCCACTACAACAGCCACACACTGCTGGACCATTTAAACCAAGTGAGAAACTTTTTCCTCACAGCAGCCAGTATTATAATGATTGTAAATATAACCAATGTCACAATTTGGACGTATAAACAATCTTTCTGTTGTTGTTTTTTGGAGACAGGCTGTGCTGAAGCTCACTCTGTAGACCAGGCTGGCCTCGAACTCACAGAGATCTGTCTGCCTCTATCTTCCTAGTGCTGGACTTAAAGGTGTGCACCAACATACCCTGCCTACATATAGTAATCTTTTTTTTTTTTTTTTTTGATACAGGCTTTCTTTGTGTAGCCTTGGCTGTCCTGGACTCACTTTGTAGACCCGACTGGCCTCGAACTCACAGCAATCTGTCTGCCTCTGCCTCCCGGAGTACTAGGATTAAAGGCATGTGCCACCACGAATTTTTCTCTTTATTTGTGGATTAGCAAGGAGGGCTCCAGGGGTGGGGACTTCTGGCCAGGCCCATCCTAAAAGCCAAAGAGCCCAAACCACCTCAAGAGAGGCCAGGGAAATGAATATGAATGTCTGGGTCCCTGAATCAGATTCTCTGGGGTTCTTGCCCTGGTGATTCCTGTAGTGGTGGTAACTCTGTGTCCTGTTGCTTAGGGATGCTGTCCTCAACATAGGGCTCCCCCACTTGCTTAGAGTTCCAGACTCTTCTCACCAGGAGGTCTAATGGACATAGCAGGGAAACATGGCAAAGACATAGGGTTGGGAGTTACAGGGTTGTGAGGCAGGTTCATGGGGGAATAGGGATACCTAACTGCCACTTTGCTCCTGGGCTGCATCAGTATGTTAGAACCTTCTAGAAGGCTGAACCCAGACACTCCCCCAGGGAAGAGGTTTGGGGGCTTAAGGCCAAGATGGAGGAATGGGGCCGTGAGTCCAGACAGCTTCAACACTGGATACAAGAGGAAACCAGAATAACATTATTAGTTGCTTATGGCTCCGTGGGAAGCATGAGGTGGAGGCTCCATCCTCCGTGGTGGCAGCATGAGGTGGCGGCTCCATCTACCCATGTGTGGTGGGAGCATGCACTGGTGGCTCCTCACATCTTGGCAGATCTGGAAACAGAGATGAGACTAAACCAAGGCTTAGTTCTAACCCTCAAGGCCCACCCCAGATCACATGCTTCCTCCAGGGGGGACCCTGCTTCCCACAGGTTCTGTAACCCCCCCCAAACAACTAGCTGGAAACTCAGTGTTCAAAGTATGGACCTGTGAGAGGGTTGGTTCCCGTTCAACCTGCAAAGGGATGGAAGGCAGCTGAAGCCGCTGGAGAGGAACCTGGCTTTGCCCACAGACCTTGGTTCCTGATCAGGGGCCCAAGGGAACAGACTTGTGCCTGAAGCCTTGGGATTAGCCATAGCAGCGCCACCCACATCTTGACCCAGCCTTGAATGAGACTGCTGGGGTTCGCATGTGAATAACACCACCGCTGGATCTTGTGACACTTCATGAACCCCTAGTTTCTGCATTTATATAAGGAAATGCATGGGGTTCACAGCCTCACTTGGGGAACATAAGTGTTCAGGGCTGCTCCAGGACAACTGATATGTCTCCCACATCAGATGGTCAGCCTACCCCTGCCCCATCAGTGTAGGTCACAAGTCCTGTGCACAAATCCATATACAAACTGGGCGCCAGGTCCTAGCTCCATCCTGCCTGATGAGCCCAGGCTGGGCTGGTCCTCACGGCTCCTTCAGGCGCTCCCTGGCAGCTGCTAGTTTTGCCTCCTGTTTTAAATTGCAGCCTAGTGAGGTTCCTGTGGCCCTTTGCCCGTGGCTCCCCTCCGGCTTGGCAACCGGGGAGTGCCTGGCCCTCTGAGGTGCTCTAGGCACTTTCTCCAGCAGGCGTGGGCTGGGTGGAAAATGACCTCAGTGGGGCGGGGTGGCAGGGCAAGCCTTGGGAGACCAGGGGCTCCCAGGGGCCAGCAGGTTCCCACGCCTCAGCTGCATCCAAGCACCATGCCTGGCTTCATGGTTCTGAAGGAGGAAGACCCTCACTCAGCCCATTAGCAGCCTCGTGCTGCTCAGATCCTTCAAGCCCTGCAATTGCAGCGTGGTGTGAAGTGGGGCAGAGAGCAGAGCTGGGTAGAGACAGAGAATAGGCACTGGTTCCACAACTCAGGCCTAGATATCATGGGGAGACCCCACCTTGCAAACCACAGGGAACAAGAAGACACAGTCGGGGCCCAGCATGGCCCTTGAATGTCATCAGAGCCCAGCAGTACAGCTGAGGTCACTTGGAACAGATAGACAGTAGGTATCAGGAGCTGTGACTCTGGCTCAGGGAACTTCGAGATCACAAGGTAGATCCTTATCACAGGCACAAGAAAGGGCCCTCTCTCTCCGGCGCGTTTAGAGCAGGGTCACAGGAGAGGCAAGAAATACAGAGTACTAGCAGCCAACAGGCCACTCCCTAGCTGGGGGCCTGGACACCATAGTAGTGATGTCCTCCTCACTGTAACAAAACGCCTCACAGAAGCAACTGAAGAGAAGGGTTTATTTTGGCTCATGGCTCATGGCATACAATCCAGCATGGTAGGATCATACGTGGCGAGAACTTGCAGTTCAGCTTGTGGCTCCACTTGATCTAAGGGGATCAGAAGGCAGAAAACTGGGGCCAGAAGTGAGGCTGGCCTATACGCCTCAAGGTCTGCCCCCCTTCACCATGCCACTGGCCTCTCTCTTGTTTCTGTAACATCTCCAAACAGCCCCACTAGCTGGGAACCAAATGTTTGAACACATGAGCCTGGAGGGAGGGCAGAGAGCATTTCATTTGAACCATAACACCAGAGGCAGGACGGATGCCCCAGTGGGAGCTGGGATGGTAGCCCCTCACTGAATAGGATCGGGAGTTGTGATGATCTGACATGACAGGGGTCATCGGGCCTGAGGGGAGACAGAGTCCCGCCTTTCTCCACTCAGTCTCCGTAGCTGAGTGCATCACTTTGTGCAGGGCACGGAGGGGTATTGCCACATGGATTTCCTGCTGGGGCTGGTCTTAAGGAGAATTTGCTGGGCTTGGGTGGAGTTAGTGGGCATTGCCTCCTGCATAATTACTGTCCCCCGTATAGATGAGAAAACTGAAGCTCCAGAGGCCAAGGAAGGGCTCAAGACCCACGCCCACCCTCAGGCTTGTCTCTCCACACTCATTCATTCACCCTTTACTCGGGATCATGTGGGAGAAGACTGTCATTCCTGATGCTTTCTAGTAGGCTTCTGGGTCTCAAACCAGCCCAGATGGGGTCTAGGATTCCCAGATTATTCCTTAGCTCAGGGACATGTCACTTTGGTCACTTCTCTGAAGCTGTACCTTCTTCAGCTTTGTGTCTTATGCATCACCCATATAGACTTGAAGTCTTTCAACCCAGACTTCTATTGGTGTGAAGAGACACCATGACCACGGCAACTCTTTTTTTTTTTTTTAAAGACAGGGTTGCTCTGTGTAGCCTTGGCTGTCCTGGACTTGCTTTGTAGACCAGGCTGGCCTCGAACTCACAGAGATCCACCTGCCTCTGCCTCCCGAGTGCTGGGATTAAAGGCATGCACCACCACGCCCGGCTCTACAGCAACTCTTATATAGGAAAACATTTCATTGGAGCTGGCTTACAGTTCCAAGGTTTAGTCCATTATCATCATGGTGGGAAGCATGGTGGAGTGCAGGCAGACATGGTGCTGGAGAGGTAGCTGAGGACTCCACATCTGGATCGGCAGGCAGCAAGAAGAGAGAGTGAGACACTAGCCTGGCTTGAGATTCTGAAACCTCAAAGCCCACCCCCAAGTGATGCACTTCCTCTAACAATGCCACACCTGCTCCAGCTTTGCCACCCCTCACTTCCTATGAGCCTATGGTGGCCATTTTCATTCACCCCGCCACATCATCTAAGGACCCCCAGACCTCACCAGATCCTGATCCTGTGCCTGTTGATCCCCATACCATCCCCTGTCACAGGTATGCTATGTGTGGGATCTACTTTCCATTTTCCAGATGAGCTAACTTCTATTCCCAGTGTCATAGGGCGGAGGGTGCTGTCACAATCTCTGAATCGTTGAAGGAAGGAATTAGAGCAAGCTTTTGAGTGGCATGAGAAGTGTCCACCCAAGGAATTATTAAACAAACTCAAGGGCAGGGCCAGGGATTTGCAGCTACCATGAGCCTTTCAGGTGAGGGACTGGACCCTTGCAGGCTAGTGGCTCTGTCACCTCTGGTATCCAAGAGAAGGGGGTTGAAAATTCTGCTTGCCCTCAGACCATCTCTCAGGTCCTTTAAAAATCATTCATCTACCCGTCTACCCATCCGTCTGTACATTTATCCAATTTTTAAAATTTTATAAACTTAAAAACTTGGAAATAAGTTAAAAATATCGCACGCTAAAAAAAATTTAACTGGACCCAAAGTCTATACAACTCAATGAATTTCTATATAATTAGAGTAGGCATTTGGAACAAAATCTGTGGAATTTCACATTAAAACTCATACTTTCAGTCTCAAACATATTTTGGGTACTTTTCTCCCTCCCTCCACCAAACCAAAAGCCCCTTAGAACTAGAAAAAAAAACCACTTAGGTTTATGTTCTCTTAGACAATCTGTGAGCATCACCTGCACGCAGTCCTTCATCCCCTACACTTAGTCTTTCAGTTTTATTTTCTTCATGTCGTAATGTACCCACATGTATGTTTGCCTACCCATATATACGTATTGTTGGCTAGATTCTAGACATATTATTGGCTGCTAACTCTACTCATCACGTATCCACCCACACATCTATCTGTACATCTACCCATCATCTACCCATCATCTACCCACCTACCTGTATCTCCAGCTCCTTACCCATCTGTCAATCCGCCTAGCCATTCTTCTACCCACTTATCCATCTATCTAGCCACCCATCCGCTCATCAAGCCAGCCAGCCTATCTACATATCTGATATGCATTAGTCT
This sequence comes from Acomys percivali, assembly GCA_907169655.1. Classification (NCBI taxonomy): domain Eukaryota; kingdom Metazoa; phylum Chordata; class Mammalia; order Rodentia; family Muridae; genus Acomys; species Acomys percivali. Next base: position 62,252,707 of record OU015755.1, on the reverse strand, counting down.
AATCCACACACTCATCCACCCATCCACTTATCTGTCCGTCCATCTATCCCTTTGCACATCTGACCCTGGGAGTGTGGTGAGTGGTCAGGGAGTCTGGCCAGGTCTCTAGCCCCTCACACCCCCGCCCCATTTCTGGTTGTTTTTTTCCCACTGGCCACTAGGCAGGCAGCCCAGCCTGCAGCTGGAGCTTCGGGTGGGATCCCAGGCCTTTTGGCTGCTGTTCCTGCAGCTGAAAAGCATTTCCAGTTTACAGCAACATAATTACTTACCCTTCTTTAGATGGGCGTGCACAGGGAGGCAGATGTCACTGGTCCAAGACAATCCCTACTACAGACGACAGGAAAGCTGGATATGGCTGTGCCAGGGTCCCCTAGGCCATAGCATCTATAGGTCAGAACTTAGATAAGGCCTGAGGGAACAGTGCCATCCCAAGCAGACAGGCAAGAGCTGAGAGGGCCAAGCTCCTGGACCTGGGAGTGGGGTGGGCTTGGCGGAAGTGCTCGGGCCGGTGTAACCAGGCTGCCAGATCGCTGGGATCCCAGCCAGGGGATGCTGGGCTCAGGGTGGGGCTGGATAACAGTTCTGGAAAGTCAAAAGGAGAGGTGGAAGGAATATACAGACTCTTGAAGGGGCCTAGCTCCAGTTGATGCTACGGGACAGGGCAGTCACTAACATACTGGCCCTGTTTTAACATTGCTCCTGTAAGCTTGAGGGTAGCAGGGCTAGATAGTTGAAGGCCAGCTCCCATAGAAGTGACCCTCAGGATGCCTGGAAAGGCACCTGAGTTCTAGGGAGATGTAGAACACTTGGCTGACCTCCAGGTCAGCTCCAGACACACTGACCTTCAGACCCCTCATTTCCCTGTAGGTCCAGGTTGGGGGAAAATGGGTCTCAGGTAACTTATTTTACCACCATGGACAGAAACCAGCTTGAGTTGTCAACTTCCTCCCAGATCCCATCATGAGGCACCCCTGTCAGCCACCAAACCCTGGACATGAGTGAGTCAGGCCACCAGCCATGTGTCTGGGCTGCAATAGACAACAGAACCCTGTGTGGTGCTACCTGAGTGGGCACTAGCGGGCACAGGAATGCTGGAGGGGTCAAGAGAGTCCTCCCTAGCCCATCCATCTACTTATCATTAACCCCTTCTAGCTGGGAGCCCAGAGTCAGGAAGCAGGAGCCATACGCAGTGAGCTGAGGGTTAGGTCAAAGCTTGCCACTTATGTGAAGCTGAAGAGCCTGGGAGTCACACTAGTGTCTCCTGTGTAACAGTGTTCAGCTGAGCCCTCCACACGGGGAGCCATCTTGGTAGTCCTATAAGAAGAATCATCCTCATTGCTTGCTGCAGTTGGAATCTGTAACGCTCCCTAAAGGCCTGTGTGGGAACGGCTTCTCAGTCACGAGGCTTATGGGGATCGATTTCACTGACGAGGGTCTTAATTTTCATGTGTGTACGTGTGTATGTTCATGTGTGTGCAGCTGTACGTGTTCATGTGTGTGCAAGTGCACATTTAAAGGCAAAGAAGACCACTTCTGCTGTCATTTCCTGGCCTTATCGGCCAGCCTAGCCTACTCAAAAGAGTTCTAGACCAATGAGAGATCCTGTCTCAATAAACAAGGTGAGCACCTGAGGAAGAGCATCCAAGGTTGAACCCTAGCCTCTCTCTCTCTCTCTCTCTCTCTCTCTCTCTCTCTCTCTCTCTCTCTCTCTCTCTCTCCCTTCCATAAGTAAGTAAATCTTTCCTTAAGTAGTTTTGTCAGCTGTCTTGTCACAGTGATAAACTGCTGACAGCACATAGAGACTGCACAGGTTTGCAGAAGCTCAGGGTTTCCATGGGGCACACTTCAGTGCCCCACCCCCACCTCCACCCCCACCCCCACCCCATTTCTCCCCTGGCCCTGTCACTTGAGCTTGTCATTGCAGGTCTGAGAATGGGTGTTTAGACTTGTGCACAAACCTCTCACCCTGTAGCCTGTAAAGTCCCTCCTTATTTTTTTTTAAAGATTTATTTATTTATTTATTTATTATGTATACACTGCTCTGTTTGCATGTAGACCTGCAGGCCAGAAGAGGGCATCAGATCACATCACAGATGGTTGTGAGCCACCATGTGGTTGCTGGGAATTGAACTCAGGACCTCAGGAAGAGCAGTCAGTGCTCTTAACCACTGAGCCATCTCTCAAGCCCCATTCATTCCTCACTCTTGCAGCAGCATCCTAATACCTGGGTCATTGCTTGGAGTCTCTCTCTGGGTAGGGACACCCAAGGCCTATGCCTAGGGCATAAAACAGCCAAGTGAGGTGTGAAGGTATATGTCATGGAGTTCATTTGGAAGGGGCCTTTTCCCCTCAGGGCATGCAGACCCTTGAAGGGAAAATAGGAGAGGAGGTTCCCAGGGAATGTGGCCCTGGATTTGCCCATCCCCTGCTCCTAATCTGGTTTCTGCCTCTGTGGGGGCCTTGAGGAAATGTCAGAGCCACACGCCTCTGTAGGAGACCCCATTTCCTTCCATAGCCTTTGTATTAAGGGTCTATGTTTCTCTGTCCCTTGTCCTTGCAGCAGATCCTTCTTCAAGGTACAAGGTGCCTTCAGGAAGCTCTGCCCACACTGCCTTTGGTATGATCACACTGGCCTTGGCATCCTGGAAACTAGAGACAACCTGGATGTCAGGAGGACTTAGATCCAGGCTCTGTCTGTGTCTCTCTTCTCACTCCTGAAGCTAAGGGGCTACACTATGACCCACAGAGGGTCATCATCTCTCCAGAGCCTGACAGCTCTTCCCACGGGAGGTCACTAGAATGACCACAGCGATGGGAAGCGCTACAAAGGGAGGTCTTTCCTGTGGCCAATCTCACTTCATATTGCTTGGTGCACTGCATTTGCCAGCTCTGCAAGCATGTAATCTCTCTCCACACACATCCCCCCCCCATTTCCTAGGCCCAGCCTTATAATTAGAAAGGCTTTCTCTTCCCTTACTCGCGCCAACCTCAGGCTCCAGCCACGACTTCCGAGAGACGTGCCTGCCACCTCCCAGGCTAGGGAACAGAGCCCAGAGCCGGCTTCCTGAAGGGGAGCTTGGAATCCCAGAGTTGCCCAAAATGAGAAGTTAGCCAGAAACAGCAAACAGGAACACAGGCATTGGTGGGAGGGGTGATTCCCCATCCCAGGAATCCTCGTGGGGGGTGGGGGGCCCCACTAAGATCCTGCGGCTGAGAGATGGGATCTGCCTGGAGCCAGCCTCAGTGTGGCCTTCCTCCTCCCCCGGAGTGGCTGATGCGGTCTCTGCTTTGGGGATTTGGGACAATTATGTACAGTGGTTTGTGGGTTTTCTTTGGTAATTGCCAGTTACCGGCCTGTGACTGCAAAGAGCTTCAGCCAGAGGCAGGGACAGCACCTGGTTGCTGTATCAGAGGTTCACAGGAGGGCCTGGGCTGGGCCCACATGCACAGGCTGGGGAGCAATCAGGACAAAGTGGCTGAGGGAAACATACCTGGGGGGCATCTTCCCGGGCTCCTGTCTCCTCATTACACCCAACTTTGGCTGAGCTGTACGTGGATTCTTTATTGACCTTGAGATAAGCAAGTGCTGCTGGTACCAAATCAAAACTCCCACTCCAGAGATTCTGGGACAGCTGGAAACCCCGGGGGGGGACCCCAATGGTTACCATGACAACCATAGTGGACACAGCAGGACATACAAACACAGAGGGTCTTTTTCCAGGGCCAGCGTCCCAGAGCCTGGCCACCCTTTCCGTGGCATACCTGACGCCATGCAGACGTCCGTTCTTAAACCTTCCCACTTTCTCTACATTGGGCATACTCGAGGCAGTCTCTATGAGAGAGAAGGATGTCCAAGAAGTCAGGAGGAATGTGAGGGACCTGAGGCCACTGGACACAGTTACTCAAAAGCCAGCATGCCTAGTCTGCCTTCGGCAGCAATGGAAATAGAGGTTGCTATTGCTAGGCTCTGGTTGCACGGCCTGCAAAGCAAGGATCCCCAAGCCAGAGGAGGTCTCAGGAGCTCTTAAGGGAAGATGCTCGTATCTGCATATTGCCACATTGCACTGCACAATGTGGAGAGTTTGAGAGACCTGACTGGGCCATGGTGAAGGGGACAGAGCTTACTGAATGGGCCTAGCAGGATCAGCTCCCTGCTTTAGTGTGATTTTTCATATTCTTGTACATTCTTTGTACTTTGCTCACGAACGTTTAAGATGCCCCCAAAAACCAGGACTCTAAAAGCACTGACCTGTCTTCTGCTGTCAACAGGAGGTTCATGGGGCTTTGTGGGGTTACTGCTGTCACTGAGAATGCACATGACCTCTGCCTCTCCCTACTGTGAGGTAGGTGACAGCCTCCAAGATGACTGAGTAAGAGGCACTCAACTCAAACAAGGTGTGGACTCCTCACACCCCTGGAAAACAGACAGTTACAACATCCATCTGGGCCTGGAGGTACAGGCCTGTCAAGAAGATGGAAAATTTAAGGCCAGCCTGGGCAGCTTTTCTTCTTCTTTTTTTCTTTTTTCTTTTTGGTTTTCTGAGACAGGGTTTCTCCATGTAGCCTTGGCTGTCCTGGATACATGTGTAGACCAGGCTGGCCTCGAACTCACAGTGATCCACCTGCCTTTGCCTCCCAAGTGCTGGGATTAAAAGCATGTGCCATCATGCCCGGCTTTTTTTTTTTTTTTTTTTTTTGGACAGGGTTTCTTTGTTACACTGAACCCTGGCTGTCCTGGACCCTCTTTGTAGATCAGGCTTGCCTCAAATTCAGAGCTCCACCTGCCTCTGCAGCCTGGGCAACTTAATAGACTTTGTCTCAAGGTAAAAGATGCTTTTTTGTTGTTGTTAAAGACGCGTAGAAATAGTTCAGTGGTAGAGAATTTGGCTAACATGTGCGAGGCCCTAGGTTCCAACCTCAGTACCCACAACAGATAGCCAGTCCCTTTTCATTTCAACAGGTGGCCAGCCTCCAAGGACTGCCATCCTCAAACTTCTTCCAAGGGGAGCCCCCTTCCTTCCTGACTTGGCTTCTCCATTCTCGGCCATGTTGCGGCCTAGCACTCTGAGAAATTTAATCTATTTATGAACTATGTACATCTTTCCTTTTACGATTTCTGGTATTGGTGTTGTGTTTAGAAAAATTTCCCCAGCACAATTTTATTAAAATATCATGTTTCGTTTTCTTTGCAGTCGGGTTTCCATGCTCTCTAGAAAACCGTCCATCCACCTGGAATCTATTTTGTAGGTAGTGTGAGGTAGGGATCCAGCCACTGCTGCAAGCCCTACAGCTCATCCTCTGTACACTGGTGACCAGCAATCTCCTCCTGCTGCCCTGCCCTACATGCATGGTCTTGTACCAGTCTCTCTTCTCTTCCACCAACCCAGTCATCCTACAGAAATGAATATAATCAGCCTGGTTCTGCATAACTCCAAAACAGCTGGTTAATTCACTGAAAAGAATCGTGTACCAGATGTTGGGGGGATCATGTAACCAGAGGGCTGTTTCTCTATTTTCAGTTTTAGCTGAGGATTTTGATGACCGTTTGTCCACTGACTCACCCCGCAAATACCTTCTGGGTATCCAGGGCTTTCTGGGTGTCAGGCACTGGACTAGGTAATGGGGCACTTACAGTTTGTAGCGCCTTGAAGCCAGTCACAGACAGAGGCAAGTGCACACGCTGGGTCATTTCTGGAAGGGACACATGTCATGAAAGAAATGACAGGGCGTGGGCACACGTTAGGTCAGGGATAGCTTAATGCAAGAGGCAGCACATTTGTGTGGGTCAGAGGTATATCTTGGAACATTCAAAGGTCCAAGGTGGAGAAATTCAAGGTAGATGAAGGAAACGATTCTGTGGAAGGACCATTGTCCTGTGGACATTGTTAACAAGGAGAGTGGTGGCAGCCCGGGAGTGAGGGAGGTAGCTGGGTCCTGAAGCAGAAACTTTGAGAGCAACATGAACCTTCCTGACAACTCAGTGTAGTGGACATCTATCCAAGGCCACAGTAGGGACTGGGCTGAGCCAAAGGTCAAGGTTCTGTCTACCACATCCAGGTCAGCCTTACTACAGCCCCCTGCCCCCGCACAAAACCCTCAGCAGCTGCCATCCCACTTCCTAGCCAGCAGTCATCTCAGCCCTTGCTGGCCAGCCCCAGATCTCCCTACTGAGTTATCACATATGACTGTATGGTTTTCTGTGCTGCCCTCCCACCCAGGCACACCTCCTGCCTGGAAAGCCAGACCCTATGCCTCATAGAGGGGAAAAAAAAAAACCTAAGGATGAGGTGTGTGTGGGTCACCCCCGTGACCATTAAGCTCCCAGGGACATTCTTAGTTTTTAAGGCAAGATGTCTCATGACTCAGTTTACCAGATCCCACACAGGCTGGATAGTCATTATGGACAAACACAAGACATAGGCATACTGGTCCAGCCTTGGGGGCCAGGCAGGGAGGTGGTGAAGGAATGGACTGACCTCAGCCTACAGAGATCCCACCTATCCGGGGTAGACGGACAGTGAGACTCCAGCCACTTGGCTGGGTCCAAGCAGGGTAGAGGTGTCTGGGGCCAGCATCTGCCCTTCCAAGGACCCCCGGGGCCTGTTGGGAAGCTGGTAATTGGGCTCTGGCTGTGATTTGGGCACAGCCGTGGGGGCTGCAGGGGGAGCGCTGTGGGGGAGGTGGCTCGCTCAGCATTAAGCCTGGCTCCGCTCAGCCGGCTGTGGAATTCCTCCTCTGATCCGGCTCCAGATTGGCCCAGGAAGAAATTGGGGGAGAATTGATTGGTGCCATGTTATACAAGCACGTCCCTCATGACAGACGCCAGGCGACTGCGGTGTGGAGCCCTGGCCCAGCCCTGTTCCTCCCCTGGGATCCTCTGGCTCCAAGGCTCAGAACCCTCCTCCCTCCCCCACCCCATTTACCCCTGGCCTCCCTGCCAGGAGCCTGGGAGAGGAGCTGGGATGCCCCATTGGGGCAGAACCCTGTGGTTTCTTGGGTGATATTCATTGTGTGGGGGTAGGGATTCTTCCTAACTGCTGGCTGCCTGACACATCCAGGACCCAGAGATGCAGGACCCTGGTCCTAAGCATCCCCAAAATGGAGAGGTTCACACAGGACAGTATCACAGACCCAAAGTGCAGTCAGGAACCTGTATCCCACCCTGAAGAACAGAGTTAGGCAACACTGGGCTTGGGGAACTCCAGGCTTCAGTCATTTGTTTTGCTCTGCCATGACTGGGGATGTGGAAGTCTGAAAGAGAACAGGTAAACTTCCTGAGGGAAGCGGCAGGAAATGAGCTGCAGAGGTTAAGGCCATGTGCCACCATTCCGATGAGAGGGGCAGTCCTGAACTGGGTATGAAAGAGGGAGACCTCATGGGCACAGGAGCCCCAAATCCTTTCAGTAGATGAGCCAAGTCTCCCCATCCTCTGAGGTACCACCCTGGGCTCAGGTTCTTCGTCACCCAGAATGGCCTTCCTAGTATTCCAGCAGGCTGGAATTGTATATGGAACCCCTTCCAGAGCTACCAGGCCCAGAGTGGCCTCCTTGGTTGGGCTCAGGCCCAAGGACAGGCGGAGCCAGGCAGAGGGTTGTGGGAAGGCACATCCACAGTGCCAAAGAGGGAAAGTACCCGGTGGATTTGGCTTCCAAAGTCACTGGGTTCACAGTGTCTTGAGCCCCACAGGCAGGAACACTGTGCCGAGATTCTGACCCAATGGCATCAAAGGCAGCACACAGGCAGAGCCTCAGAAAAGGTAGGCTGGGCCTTCGGAGGCAGAGAGCCTGGTCTGGGACTAGATACACACAGGCCCCGAGGCACCATCAATGGGTTCTGAGCTCTAGTCTTCTTGGCTGCTAAACCAGCCAGCTGGGCTCTGCTCAGCCTGCAAGGCCATTGTGTGGAGCCCCGCTGGGGCTGGGGGACGCTGCCTGTGGACACTGGCCACCTGCTGTGGGGCCTCGGAGGACCTAGGACTCACTCTCCCCATCCCGTTGTTTTGTGTTTTGGATGGCTGTGGGCTGCCAACTAGCATTAACATCCATGCCCCTCTCCAGGCCCAGGGAACACCAAGTCAGGACAAGTTGCATTTGGACTCAAGTCTTGCTGTGGAGCCAGCGGTTTGTGACCATCCTGGGTGCATCCTGTGTATAAATAAATGGCCAATGACCTAGACCTGTTGCCTGAAGGACAATCAAGTTGGGCCCTAATGATACAAAATTGCCCAGTCTTTGGCCTGCTTGAGGGATGCTCACCTCTTGCCAGAGCGAGTGACTGAGTGATGGCAATCTGATCCCAGGACCTAAAGGCAGCTGTGAAATGGCCCAGCATCTGCTGTCAGAGGCTTAGTGTCTAGCAGTACAGCCTCAGTAGTCAGATCTCTCTCTCTCTCTCTCTCTCTCTCTCTCTCTCTCTATATATATATATATATATATATATATATATATATATGCGCCCCACTTATCCTCAGGGTTGGGAGTGCTGGCATTACACCTATGTCCCGACCAAAAGGATGGGGCAGCCCAGAGGAGCCAACGTGGGGTCTCCACCTTCACTAGAGTGGCAGGCTGGCCCACAGGCTACTTGCCCCATGGAGAATAACCAGCCCTTCTTCAAACTCATCTCTGTCGTTTGCTGGAAGATGGGCTGTGGGGCAGAGCTATTGAGAGGAGGGCATCTTAGAGAGGGCTGAGTGGCCAGTGAGGGCAGGCAGTACACAGTGGGGATACCTTCCAGCCAAGTTAACACTGACTCTAAAAATGGAGGGAGTGGCCGGGTGTGGTGTTGCACACCTTTAATCTCAGCACTCGGGAGGCAGAGGCAGGCGGATCACTGTGAGTTTGAGGCCAGCCTGGTGTACAAAGTGAGTCCAGGACAGCCAAGGTTACACAGAGAAACTCCGTCTCAAAAAACAAACAAACAAACAAACAAATTAAAAATGAAGCAGCCTAACTTACCCATGGGCTGGCTTATGATGCAAGGACCATCTGTTTTTTTCCCCTTGTTCTAGATAGGACTACAGAGAGACAGATAGGTGTAGGTGGCCCGGTAGTAAGGAGCGTTAATCCGAGGCATCCTGTCTCCTGCTCTAACCAGAATTCCTTGACCTGCAATGGCTTACCACCTCCGAGAAGCTGCCTAAACTCCTCCACCAGAAGTGGGCCCCATTCCTCAGACCCACTGCTCTGGTGTTCACAACCTGGGTACAGCGAGGATGTGGTCTTGGACTGCTTCACACACACTGCCCCAGCTCAGCACAGTAAAGTAGAAGACGGGGGGGGGGGAAGCAGGGGGAGAACCCCCCACAAGCATCTGCGCTCTGCAGGCCTGGCTGTGTGCTGTGCCCTGACCTGGCCCAGCTTACCCGTGCCCCCACCCTGCTGGGCCCGTCGTGCCCTCCTCCGCTCGCGCGGCTGGCGGCAGGGCCTCCCCGTGTGGGATCGGGCAGCCACCTGCTGCCCACAGCCGCAGCCACACAATGAGGCCCTTGTGAGTAGCGGGCAGCGGGCAGTGCCTCCCAGCCCACCCCAGGCTCAGAGCCCCGTTGTGTGGGGCGGCTGCCCTGGATGGGCAGCAGGGATCCAGCCAGGCTGGCCCCACCCATCCTGGACCACAGTGTTCCTGCCTCTCCCTAGCAATCTATTGGTTCCTACTGTCTGCTGGTGGTCTGCTTGCCTAAGGAATAAGAGGACTGTACCATAGGCTGACCCCCCCCAGGGGTCTCCAGCAGCCAGGAACTAAGGGCGGGGTCACCCACCATAGCTTCACCTTGGCCCTAAAATTCTGCCTCCTGAGAGCCTGGCAGAAAACAATAATGAAGCCACTCCAAGCAATGTTGGAGGCTCATCCTGTTGGAAAAGGGGAGCCCTTCAAAGTATTGCTCAGAGGGAAGGCATCAGGCATAGGAGGGCTGGCAGTGGCCACATGTGGCCATGAGGAGGTCTGAGAGGCTCCAGTCCTCAGTGGGGTTTAGGTATCCATGCCAAGGGGTATACACTTCCCGGGCGAAAATCTCAGAAAAAACAGTTGTCCCACTGGGCAGATGCGACAAGCCTATTGGATAGTCAGCCACAGCTAGGTGCTGCCTTCTAGCAGCTTAAACCCAACATGTAGCAAAAGAGAGAGAACTGTGCTCTGTGGTGTGTAGGAAAATATTATCAGTGTCGCCCCCCCACTGCCATATGTGACATATGACACCAAAGGTCAACATGAGCTACCCCTGCGTTACAGGACAGTGAATTTAGGAGGCCCAACTCCAGGGAGACTAGGCCCAGAGAAGCTGAGCTGATGAAAGGGTTAAGTAAGAGATCTGAGCACCTGGATCCAGCCAAGCCTATTTCCATTCCCTCATTCATGATCTGGAGCCTTTTCCTGAAGTCTAGGAGGCTAGTGTTAACTGTTGTTCGCCTCAGAGGACTTCAGAGTTTGAAGTAGACCCCAGGTCAGGCAAAGAGAGCTAGGGGACAGCTTAGTGACCTCAGCACCGTCCTTCTCTTGGAAAATCTGGCTCTGTAACGGAAGCTGGGCGCAGCCATGGCAGGACGCCCCAACCCCATTGTGAGATCACCCAAGCATCTCTTTGCCCACAGGACCTACAGACAGTGTCAGGGGACAGAATGGAGGCTGCCAGAGCTGTGGAAGAGGCTTGTTCTGCCAGCCTGTAGGGCTCTATGCTTATCAGTCTCTGGCTGTGCATGGCTACTAGCCCTGGGGCCCTGCAGACACTCCTGGTCAGCCCCTAATTCATTGAAGGGGTTTCAGAGCCCAAGCCTTGTTTCTCCGTCTACTCTGGTGAGAATTCCCAGAGTTTACTGTGAGCTGTTTCCTTACAAGAGGAAGCCACATAGAAAGGAGTGACCTAGCCGCATGGCGAGCTCTGGAAAGAGGGACAGCCCCAATCCTCACTTAGAGCTGCTTTGTGAACAGCATTAGGCCCTACCTGGGGCAGGAAGCTTGGCCTCCCTTCTCTTCAGTTCTGTAGGGCAGATCCCCAAACTCAGAGGTCCCTTCTCCTCCTCTGACCCCACCTCAGAAACTGCCTCTGCCCCATCCTATCCTGGGAGGAAGAACTGTTCCCTACAGGCATGTTCCAGCCTGGCTGTTGCACGCTGCAAGCTCAGGGGTCCCCTGGGCTTGTGCAAAGCTGAGGATTTCCTCTGGATCCTGGGGCCACAGCTGTGCTCACATGTGTGGGGGAGGGGGAGGCGCTAGTTGGCGGGAACCAGTAAGGGTTGCAGAGAGCAGCTGCCACGCCGTGCTAAGCGGTTGCAGTGGTAGTTCAAGGCATGGCCTGTAACCAGAAGTCAGGCTGGGACGGGGTGGGTGGGTGGGTGGGGGTGAGGCTTCCCCAAGGGGCAGGAAGGTCACGTGTCACCAGAGGACCAAGATGTTCCCTGTCTGGAGCAGAAGGGCACTTTGCCCTGTACTCTCTGATCCTCACTGGGTCCTGGACACAGGGCATCTTAGTTAGGGTTTCTATTGCTGTGACAAAATACCATGACTAAGAGCAACTTGGGAAAGAATGGCTTTATTTTCAGCTTACAACTCTCAGGTCACACAAAAGCCAACCAGAGCACGGGGTCAGGAGTTGGAGTAGGTATGTACCAGCAACATGGAACTGAAGAGATGGGAGCCCATCCGTGAAGTGGTCATCAGCCCCAACCCTCCTACCAGCCAGTTGCCCCTGGTCAAAGTGCTTGGCATTATCCGAGTGTTTGAGGCAGGCTGCAGCAGCTGTGGGCAACTGGCTAAGGGTGCCAGGCAGCCCTCTGTGCCAACACCAAATCCCACATCTTGAAGAGAGGGTTAATGTACAGAGAAAGACAACGGTCATGTGCACCTCGATGGGGTGGGTGATGCTCTGGAGGTCCGGCTCCTGCCGACCTTACTGCTTGCTCTGCCCAGCTTCTCAGAGCCCCCGTCAGCTCTGGGGTATATGTGTCCTGGGGGCAGAGATGTTGGGGCAGTACTGGGAGTTGGCCAGGACTGGGGAGAGTGAGCTGTCCTGTGACCGCATGGATCACCACAGTGTCTGGGATGACTGAGACATGGCATTAGGGTCACTGCGAGTTCATTAACTTAGGGAGTACTTATTGGGAGGGTTTGGTGGGGAGAACAGAGCTACCCAGTGGCACTGGAGCTAGGCTGGAGGGCACAAGAGAGGGGGGGTGCTCTCACCTGGCCCTGGCCATTAAGACAGCCACTCTGCCTGCCCTGTACACCAAATTCAATGGGCAAGTCCACTAGTCCCAAAGGGACCAAGTCTGGTCCAACCTTGGAATCAGTTGGAAGAGCTATAGATAGAGGCTCAAGTCACCTGCTCACCATGGCTAAGATAGTCTCTGGTGACAGGAAGTGGGTAGCTAAGAAAATGAACCAGCACCTGTCTCCTATGCCAGAGTGTTGGGCCTGTGGATGGAGGACCTCGTGGCTCTGCCCAGCAGAACACACCAACTCCAGGTGGGGCTGGGGGTGGGGCTTCTTTGTGGCCCTAAGCCTCACACCACAGCCCGTGTGTGTTGGGGCCCTTTACACTCTGAGTGGTGTCCTTATCCTGCCCAGCTCAGAAGGCTGGGCTCCCTGAGATTGTGAGAATCCCCTGGAAAGACATAAACAATGCCAAACGCCTCTTAACGACCCAATGACCAATCCTCTGATCCTACCACATTCCCGCTAAGACCCTGAGGAACCAATAAGTCTCTTGGGCTTGCTTCTAGAGAGTGGCATACAAGAGTGTGGGGCGACCCCAAAGTTTTCACCCAGCATGGATGATAGCTTCCCCAAGGCTGCATAGACGAAGCATTCTCCAATTACCCTCCCCCAGGCTATATAGTCCAGCCTTTCCAAGACCCCATGTTCAACTAGGATGGAATTACACACAAATGGCTTGTAGGAGTAGCAGGACTCTCAGGTGAGGGCCCAGTGACCTCTCTCACTTCCTCTTGCTCCGTGGGGTCTTAACAGTTAACAGACCTACTTCTGGTGGCCTCCTCCAAGCAGGCAGAGCTGATGGAGATGGCGACGGTTTTTGCTCAGGTGACCATGTTCTACGACAGACGTCTCAGATCCCATCTGTGGATGTGGCCAGACTGGCGGGCATGCAGGAGGAGGGGCAGAAGGTGAGGAGCGGGCCCTACCTGTGCCGACAAAGGGTGAGCTTTTGGCCAGGTGCTTGGCTTCTTAGCCTCAGTTCCTTCAGATGGAGTAAGGCAAGGATGTCAGGTTAAAGTGTGGGGAGCAGGAAGTCAGCTGTGGGGAGCGGAGATGAGATGTACTAGACGCTGTCTCCTAGTACCTCATCCTACCTACCCCATGGCAAGGGGCACCTCAAGTTCAGGGATAACTGTATTCTGTCTGAGGTATATAATTGGTGCCAAGTACATGCTTAGTCCTCATGGGAGTCTTAGCTGGCATCCTGAGAGGTAGGTCATCCTCTGGGCATTTGTGGGACCCAGGGCCTGTGGAGAGCCCAGACTTATGTACAGACCCTCTGCTAAGCCCTTGAAGGCATTCTGGGGCAGAGCCGTAATGAGACGACGGAACCTTATGCAGCTGCTGCCACAGGCAGCTGGGATCAATAGAGAGGCATGTTAGAGCGATCGAGCTGAACCAAAGGTCTTAATGGCAAAACCACTTATTTCAAGAGAAAACATGATCCGTGGCCAGCCCAGAACAGACAGACACACAAGGGTCTGGAAAAGAGAATCCCCAAGGACCTCGGACCTCGGGAGCTGCTGGGAACCTGCTGCTGAGATGTTAAACTTCTGCCCCGGGGAAGCGATAAAATAAACATACACTCGGCATGTCTCTCAGAAGCAAAGGCTCCTGTGATGGGAAATCCAGACCCAGTCGAGGCCCAAATCATACCCTCAGATGTTGGAAGATCCCGAGGAAGAAACAACCCAGATGGTCACCTGCCTGCAGCCCTGACTCCCTCACAGCCAGGAGAAGTTCAGCAAGGTGTCTGCCTCTGGATAGAGGGTACTGATGGATCTGGGGCTGGAGCTGCCAGGAAGCTGGGTGGGGGGGTGGTGACAGATATGAAATTCTGCTTTAAGGCAGGCAGGGCCATGGTGGCCTGGGGACCAGGCTGACTTCTTCCCTCCCTCCCTTTCCTTCCCACTTCCCCGTCTCTTGCCTCCCTTTTTGAGACTATGTAATTCAGACTGGCCTGGAACTCTTGATCCTCCTGCCTCAGTCCCCAGGGGCTCGAATTACAAGTAGGGGCTACCCACCTGGGTCTTCCTCTTCTTTTGAGGTCACACCCAAAGAGTCCCAAGATCTTGGGCACTAAGCAACTGGGCAACTCACTTGGGCATCTCGGGTGTCCCCAGGCTCTGTTCTCTGGCTAGGTAGAAGAATCTTCTGTCACCTGGCTCTTTCTCCCTGTTAGCCAGCCAAGCCACACTCCTGAATTCATCCGAGGTCTTCATACGCACAACCTGTAGCACATCCCTCTGAAAAGCATGACTTTTGACGCTCTGGCTTGGGAAATGCTACACACATGCATATGCACACACATCTGTTCCACACATGCATCAATAACACACATACCTGCTGCACACATGCATGCATACATGCACATACCTGCTACACTCTCTTGCGCCCAGCAAGGGAGCTGTCTCCATCTTTAGAGGGGTTGTGCTAGGCAATAATGGTGGAGCCTGGGCGTGAACGGGGAAGGACTCAAGGATGAGAGAGGACAGCATCGTGCTAGTGGGTCAGGCAGGTAAGAGAGGCCCTGGAGACAAGGGAAAGATGGAGAGGTCAAGAGGCTAGAGAGGAGCGGGTGTCAGAGGAAGGAGAGGTCAGGAAAGGAGATCATGACTCACAGATGGGCATGGAAGGGAGAGGGGAGCCCAGGACAGGGCCCTGTTTGGAGCCTTAGGCCAGGGAAATGGGCAACCATATTGTGTGGGCTAGGGCCAGCCAGGGATGGACACAGGTTCTAGCCATCCCAAAGTCAGGATGGGTTGCTGGGACCATCATGGGGAGGGGGGGGGGACAGCAGCTTTTAGATGGCAAATGTTCACAGGAGGTGTAAGTGGTCCTTCACCTGGATCTGAACATGAGGGAAGCGGCCGAGAGGAACATTCTCGTGTGTCTAGCCGCATGCTGCAGCCATGTTGGTACTCATCCCAGTGGCTGCAGCAGATGCTAACTCCACACATACTTTGCTTTCCTCAGCGTTGAAGCCCTAAGCCCATGCTGGCCCCATACCCCTGGAGCTGAGTGGATGAGGTTCAGGACTCTGCACCCCTGGGATCCATCTTGGCTGACTGGACTAGAGAAGAGGGCACACCTGCTCTGGGGTGGTATGGGGGGGAGCTCTTCCGGGCCTGCAGCTGTTGGCCCCAAGGACAGACAAGGCCTCCTCTGCAACAGCTGGGCCGGAGGCTTGGGAGCCAGGAGAGCCCAGAGCCTAGGCAGCCCCCACAGGGGATCGGTTACAGTGGCTGCAGATGCCGAGGGAGCTACAGAGGAAAGAAACAGAGGGATTGCAGCCTCCCCCAGACCACCCTCCTCACACCAGGCTCCCTACCTCCCACTCTCCACGTGCCCCAGGAACCCCAGTCACAGCCCCCCCTTTTCGGCTGCTTCCTATGTGATGACATCCCAGCTATACCCTGAAGCTATGACACACTGGTCTGCTTGGGAAACGCCCCCCCATCCCCTCCCCCCCACCAGCCTCTGGGCAGAGTGCAATGGCAGCTGCTGTTGTCCCTACTGAGCAATGCCTATTGCCCAGCAGGTGTGTGACGGGACAGAGGGGGAAGAAACTTCACAGTGGGAGAACATTCTGGTATATCCTTGTGTGCACCATGCTGCTGTCCATGGGCTCCTTGGTGGGTCCACCACACAGACAAAGAGACACTAGCCCACAGGAGGCACTTGGTAGACGCTTTTGGCATGAAAGAGTATCAGCATGGTAAAGGGATTACCATGCAGTCTTGCCTCCTGCATTCGGAGGCATAAAAAAACAGCTGGAGTCTCACCCTGCTGGGGCCCCGAGAAGGTAGTGGGCATCACCTCCTTGTCTTGCGGCAAAGCAAGAAGCCAGGGCCAGACCCAGGCCAGCGGTGGCAAGCACAGCAGTCCAGGTGCTGGGTTCTGGCCAAGTGGCTCCCACTAAAACATAGGCGTACCTTTCCAGCCACTGAAGGCGTGACCAGAGTCACACTTCACATAGGGTCCCAAGGGCCTGCAGTGGACAAGCTGGGAGTAGATGACCAGGACCTTGTCAGATGCTACTTGATACCATGGTAGAGTCTCCTCCCTCCCAGCAGACTCTGTCTAAAGCCCCATGTGTGGCTGGAGCAGGCATCCCCTAACATCGCAGGTTCCCGGGCGCTCTCGGCTTGCCCACCTGGCCATGATCCTTGACAGCCGGTTCAGTAAGGGACAGGTCCAACTCTTGAGCCAAGGACATATTGGCCTAGCTACTGAAGGACCAAGTGGCTGGTTTGCCGGGATTTGGGGATTTTGAACCATCTGCTGTGGCAGGTGTGGTCAGCCTGACTAGCAGAGTCCATGGGCTGCCTGGAGGGTGGCCAGCCAGCTGCTGGGGGGTTGGGTTTGCTGGTCTGGCCACTTGCGGGGGGGGGGGGGGGGGGGGGGAGGAGCAGGGGGGGGGGGGGGGGGGGGGGGGGGGGGGGGGGCCAACAGAGCCAGAAGAGGGAGGATGGAGGTTGGAGAGGCAGGAGATCTCTGTCCCCTGCCTGGCATAGTTCAGACTCCCAAATGGGCAGTGTGTCAGCTGGTCCACAAGGTCAAGGCCTCCTCAGGGATGTGGGCCTAGGCCCGGAGGTGGGGGTTTCAAGCACAGCATAGGAAACCCTAAATGTAAAGCAGTAGGCAGCATGATGGGGGCCGCACCCCTCATCTTGGGGACCAGTGAGATAATTGCATGTGGCTGTATAACGGGCTTATATGAACCGTGTGGGTGCCCCCCACTGGCCAGTATTCGCCTGTTCTGGCAGCTCATGTGAGCAAGCATTGCATTCTCCCCTAGGCACTGGAAAACAGCAGCCTGGAGGAGAGGAGTGCACAGAGGTGCTAGAAGTGATTCTAAACATCCCCTCGCTGGGTAGGAGGCTTAGGGGTGCCTAGGTAGGGTAGGGGCAGAGAGATGGCAGCCTGGACTAGGGTCCCCATGATAGGTCCGATAAGACTATAAAGGTCCCCAAGGGAGCCTAGCTAGGCCTACGTGATGAGCAGGTTGGGAACACCAGGCTCAACTCTATGGGAACAAACAGAGTGTCCCAGGTACGTCCTTAGAGGGGCAAAGTGTGTGGTGTCACACACCTGGGATTTGGCCAGGCTTGTCCCTGAGGGATGACCAACACACTCTGAGCCAGACAGGTCTTCTCATCCACCCAGGTGGCCCTATTACACCAGAAATACCAAGGCCAATGAGACCTAGGGCTGAGGTAGAGCCGTGGCCTTGCAAGGTGATGTTAGACTAGGGGGACACGGAGGAAGGAGGCTGCTGCAGACTGGCTGATACTAACTGGGTGGAAGGAGACAACTCCTCAGGCAGCTTGGGAAGCCACGCTGCCTGTGAAGCTAAGCCCAGACAAGGTACAAGGGCTAGCCTTTCCCCCAAAGCCAATCTGAGGAGGTGCCGCTAGGGTGGGTCCTCAGGGAGAGGAGCCCACATAGCCACTGGCCTCACCCCTCCTTCCACGAGCATACAGGAGTCAAGGCTGAAGATACTGGCCTCAGGTGCAGGCCTGCCTGGAGGAACTGTGGGGCTTCTCGGGCACACTAAGGAGGTCTAGGCCTATGGCGATTACTCCTGGGACCTTCTGGAGGACTTATAATGGTGTGTTATTGAGAATATTAAGGCTCAGGGTGTGTGAGGGGGTGGGCATGGGGGTGTTGCGTGACCAGACAAGGCTGCACAACAGGAGCTGCAGGGGAAGCTCCTCCTTAGCCTGTGGGTACAGGTCACTGGAAGCCTGCACCCTTGAACTGAGTAAGGAAGGACCCAAAATGGAAGTAATTTGGCTCTTCTGAACTGTCCTGAATACAGCTGCATGCAGTAACTCCTATGACCATAGGATGGCACCAAAGGCCAGCTGGTGGAGGCATCTACTCTAGAAGCCTGTTGGGGGCTGGGCCTCAATCCTTCATTGCAGCCAAGGCTCCTGGCTCTTGGCCTACAGAGGACCACTACAGCTGAGGGAGACAGTGGGAAGCCTTGCTATGTGAGCCAGGGTGCAGCATCCAGTATGAGCTCATTTCTCTAAGTGAAGGTGAGGGGACTGTAGCCCTTGCTGAGGAGGGGCCTGTACTCCTTGCTGAGACCACCTTTCCTACCCCATCTCCTCCCAGACCACTGGCTTTGCTACCCAGGCAGGGTCTAAAAGGAGCTCAGTGCTGGGAGGACAGGAAATACGGTATTACCAAGTCTGGGGTCTAGAGCAGATGGGAGTCCCAGAAAAGGCACCTGAAGGGAGGGCCTGAATAAATTGGATGTAATGGTACACACCTCTAACCTCAACGGCAGGCAGGCAGGTAGGAAGGCAGGAAGGCAGGAAGGTAAGAAGGGAGGGAGGAGGGAGGGAGGAGGGAGGGAGGGAGGGGGGAGTGGGGAAAGGTGAGCAGTCAGAGGCACTGGGAGACAGGGATTGATGAAGAGCTCACATCCTCCCTCCCCCAAGCCTGTAATTTGTCCTTATCTGATGTTATAATTTGTCTTTTCAGATGATTATCACAATGTCAGCCTGACATGGGTTGCAGTGAGAATCTGTGCACAGGGCTCAGAGCTCACAGGGCTTCCGACATTTCTCCTTTACCTGCTTGGTTTAGAGGGAACAGAGATGAAGCCTCACCCTAAAAAGGGGAACTGTGCATATCCTACCCACCCCTACCTTCCCCGACCTGAAGTCCTTCAAAGCCCCTCTTTCTCTCCCTCCCCTGCTTGTACACCTGCAGGCCAGAAGAGGGCATCAGATCACATTATAGATGGCTGTGAGCCACCATATGGTTGCTGGGAATTGAACTCAGAACCTTTGGAAGAGCAGCCAATGCTCTTAACCTCTGAGCCATCTTTCCAGCCCCAAGCCCCACTTTCTTATTCCTGCTTCTGGAAGGGACAGTCGGCCTATCTTTTCATTGCTTCCGGGGGTCCTCACTGGGGCCTCTCACATCTGTTTCTCTCCAAGTGCCCCTTTCTGCATTTCACAGAGCAGGAGGAGCCAGGACATCAGACGTCACCAATCCTCCTTGGGTTTAATTCTTCACTCATCATTGTCACCCTAGGCCCCGACTAGCAAATGTCACCACAGGACCACTCTCCAGCTCAGCTTTAGTGTCTCCTCAGCTGTGCCCTGTGCCATCTGCCAAATGACCTATTGCCCAGCACTCTTATTCTCTGGCCACATCTACCGGCTATTTAGACCATGCTACGATGCTCCTTCTCATAAAGGCTTCTCTCGCTGGGTTTTCACATCTGTTGGACTTTTGCACGTGACCGTGTCGGTTTCTATTTCCACTATTACCTCCGCAATCATCTTCCTCTGTCACGGGTCTTCTGCTATCACCACTGTGGCGGACACACCCCTGTGTCTGCAGTCACACCACTCTCTGTGAGCTCACTGGGGTCACTTCTGTGGAGCGGTGTTCTATAGGGGCCCTTTTTTTTATAGGGTGTCACATTTACAGTGCTGAATCCTGTTGGTATCCATGTCATGAAACCAGAGCCTACACATCATCACACAGTTTCCAGTAGAGACTTATCTGTCCCTGACTCAAAAGGTGATGGAAACCCAGGTACAGTCCCAGGCCCCATCGTCCCCGCCAGAACTCCAACCCCAGTGCTCTTGGCTGTATGGCTGAAGATCTGGAATGTACCTACTATGTCTAGTCACCTGAGACATCACTTCCCCATCAACAGGTGCTGAAATGGGATGATTTGCAAAGGACTCAGTGTACAGCCTGCCATGGATCTTGCTCTTTCTTCGTTAGTGTTACTTGATCCTGTAACCCTGGATAGGCCTGAGATGTTGGGGTCGGGTGGAGAGGGAGCCGACTTCGAGGTCCTAGCATCTGGCTTTAAAGATCACACCTGGCTCACCCACTTGACTGATGGCCAGGGTGGCTGGGCTCTAGGCCTTCTGACAAAAAGATAGGTTATTGACAAGGGTGCAGAACAAGCAAGTCCTGGTTCCTATAGGAAGCCAGCTGATGTCACTTGGGGCACAGGAGGTGACCAGTCCTTTCTCAGTGCAAAACCCCAGCCTGATGCCCTACATGGCCAGGATCCTGAAATGAAAAAAAAAAAAAAATTGTGGGGGTTATCCCCCTCTCTCTCTCTCTCTCTCTCTCTCTCTCTCTCTCTCTCTCTCTCTCTCTCTCTCTCTCTCCCCGTGTGTGTGTGTGTGTGTGTGTGTGTGTGTGTGGTTTATATGTATATTCACATATGCGTGGCTACACATGTGTGTGGAGACCAGAAATTGGAGTCAAATGTTCTCTTTGGTCATTTTCTGTCTTCTATCCTGAGGTGAGGTCTCTGACTTGAACCTAGAGCTTGCTGACTCTGCTGCTTATACTAACCAGGCAGCTTGCTCTAGGGATCCCCCATTCTAGCTTCCTGTGTGGCAAGTCCTTTTACCAGATGAACCATCTCCCCATCCTCCATGACAGCTCTTTTTAAAGCATTTTGTTATTTGAGAATGTTATACTTTTTTCTTTTTTAGTTTTTCAAGATAAGGTTTCTCTGTGTAACCTTGACTGTCCTTAACTCACTTGTAGAGCAGACCGGCCTCGAACTCACAGTGACCCACCTGCCTCTGCCTCCTGAGTGCTGGGATTAAAGGTGTGTGCCACCACGCCCAGCCTCTCCCCCCCCTTACCTCCCATCAAGTTCAATCTGTGCAGCCAAATGCTGTTGGGTGTGTGGCTATCTCCTGGACCTACAAAGGATCACACCCTTGAGGGAAACTCACTTTCCCTCTCCTAGAATCTACCAGAGGCCAATGGCTCCTCAACAAGGAATGGAGCTTCCTGGCCACATTCCCCCTCCATAGTGAGATTTTGTCTGGTGTGAACCTGAGTAGGTCCTGGTCATGCTGTCACAACTCCTGTGAGTTCATATGTGCCACTGCCCTGTGGTGTGGTCCCACCTAATTCAGCTTCCTATCCGTGAGCCTTGGGGAAAGGGGTATGACATAGATAGGAATTTTTAAAAATGGTAACAAATGCTGTTAAAGTTGTGTGGATGTTATTCACTGAAGGTGGGAGTGCAGCCACCATGGAAATCAGTGTGGAGGTTCCTCAGAAAACTAAAAATAGAGCTACCACATGTTACAGCGATACCATTCTTGTGCATATACCCAAAGGGCTCCACAGCCTACTACAGAGACACTTGCTCATCCATGTTCATCACTGCTCCAGTCACAATACCAGGAAACAGAAATAGCTAGATGCCCGTCATCTGATGAATAGGTAAGGAAATGTGGTACATTAACACAATGGAATATTCTTCAGTGATTAAGAAAAAATAAATTATGAAATTCTCAGGTAAATGGATAAGAGCCAGAAGCAATCATCCCGCGTAAAGTAACCAAGGCTCAGAAACATAAATGCCACATGCTTTCTTTCCTATGTGGACTCTGAGCTTTGACGCTTTTGACATGTGTGATTCATTTGGAATACTCATGGAGGTCGGGAAAGTGACAAGGGGTCACGGAGAGGAAGGCGGCTTACACAAAAGAGAAGAAGTGTAGGATGGAACAGGGAGGGGGGTATGATGAAACAAGAGGGATTAGATGGTGAGGGGCAGGAAGGGAGGACAGAGGAGACAGCAGGGGAAGCAACAACACCGAAAGCCTTTTAAAAAATCATGCGGAAACCTACTACTCTAGAAGCTTCCTAAAATACACACACACACACACACACACACACACACACACACACACACACACA
>OU015755.1:62159873-62230767 GCA_907169655.1 Acomys percivali | reverse complement strand
ACACACACACACACACACACACACACACACACACACACACACACACAAAGAGTTTAAATGGAGTTACTCTACAAAAGAGACAATGTCCCGCCTAGAAATGTCAGGACAGCAAATACAAAAAGCTAGCACCACGAACTGGTGACTTCTTTTGGAGTTGTTGGCTGGTGGGGTCCCAGAGACCGCCCCCAAACATTACAGGCTATTGCCATTACTCTTGGGTACCCTCCAGAAATTGATGGGGAGACCCTATTGCTGAAGACACCACATGCTTGAGTCACAGAACATAGAGAAATCAAGCTGCCTTCTGCCTGGAAGTTCTGCCTCTACTGACCAGCTTTCATAGCACTGGAAGGGTATGCTACATTCTACCAGAGGAGAAAAATAACTTGGTCTTATCCTGTGAGTTATACTAACAATTGGCCTGTGTGATATGCCCATGGGTTCAATGGTGGCATGGGTGTTAGGGAATAACTGAACACTTCCTGATTGGATTTAAGCCCCACTCCACAAGGTCAAATCCACACTTGTCACCATTACTGGGGCCAAACATCTGTGGCTAAATAGAGGTTAGGCCCTAGGGAAGAACCTATTGCTACTATTCCACTAAATGGATTTAGTATTAAACCAGATGGCATCTCCTCAATACCTCCAGACAGCACTCTGACACTCACCAAGCTGATATACAAATGAGTTGCTCCTTACTCTGAGAACACTTTCCAGCTGCCCATGGGACACAGCTCAGGCTAGGCATGGACAGCCCCAGGATTTGGTTTGAACCAAATGGACAACAGAAACTCTCTATTCCCAGCACCCACACAGCAGCTCACAGCCATCTGTAATTTAAATTCTATGGACTCTGATGCCCTTTCTGGCCTCTGAGGGCACCAGGCATACAAGTGATGCACAGACATACATGCAAGGGGAAAACATCAAATAAAGAGTGACAATTAAACCCATTATTTTATATGCTAACTAAAAAGAATGAACAACAGCAAAAAGCTTGCAATGAGGAGAATTGGTCAGTAGGGTGTAGACTTGGAGGCAGCTGGTCCTGGCATGGATGAGGCAGGGCATTTTGGTGGATTCCCTCATTTCTGCCTTTCCATACACTGCTGCCCCTTGTAGGTCATGAAGCCAGCATTGTGCTCTGCACATCTTCGACTTGCTTAATGACTTGTTCTCTGATGATGAGGAACTCTGTCCCCAGTGCTATTAGACTTTCAGATGGAAAAGAAATTAAATAAGTTGATGAATTGCTGGATTCTAATCTATTAGAAAAGACAGCGTCCTGCTTGCATCCGGTAAATGAAATGGACCTTTAAAAATTGATTTGGTAGTTGACTGATGTGAACAAATCAAGGAAAACATGCTCGTTTGATCTGTCTGGAACTCATAAATTAGCGAGTTAAACGAGCTTTGAGTGAGTCAACATCTAAATGTGCCTTGAGCATGAAATGCGAGGCTTCAAGGGCTCTGCTGTCAGGGAGAGAGGGGACAGCAAGGGACACTGCCTTTGTCCTAGAGAGGAAATCTTGAGAAACTGAGAGCCATGACAGACCTGGCCACACACCCTAAGATCGCCAAAGGAAGACCAGACCCTTGGGAAACATGGGCTTGCAGGTGTGGACCAGCCCCTCCTACTCACTGTGGGTCACTACTGCCATCTTCTTCAGCCATAGACCTACACGAATCGGCCTTGATTCCACCTCACTGGGGAGGGAAGCCACCTCTTGGAAGAGCACCTCAGTTAGGAATAGGGCCATATGCTTGTCAGGGGTGGGGTCCAAGGCCCTGATGCCCTAGCAAAGACCATCCTTGGAAACGCAGATGCTGTTGTCCTGGGTGTCAGGATAAAGAGAGAGAGGGAAGACCTTCCTGTAGCACACTGTCTGCACCTTGTAGCACGACATTCTCAGTGGCTCCCGGTGCACCGCTGATCTCTGAGTGATGTGAAAACGTGCAGCTTGTGGTCTGGGTCGGAAGTGGCCTGCCGCAGCCAAGCCCCAATGGACAATCTACTGGCTGTAGGTGAGGAGATGATTTGAACCAGGTCTGGCTTCCTGCCAGGCCACCAGGGCTAACCCAGGCCCTCCTCTGGGCCTGCCCTGGGAAATGGTTATCAGAGAGGCTGGGGTAGTGGCTCTCACCTTCCTGCTCAGGGTTCCACCAGTGTTACCTGGTGTGAACTTCTCCCCTGTAGTGGCCTCTTTACTGATCCTTCTGCCCAACACTGTGCAACTGGGACCTGGAGAAGCAAGAGGGCCAGGCAAGCAAGGGTTGGGAGGCGTAAGGGAGGTACCTCTTCAAAATGTGTGGGTGGGGTGGAGCCATTCTACCCTGGTGGCTTATGCCTACCTCCCAGTTTGAAGGCCAGTAGCCTGGAAAGGTGCATTTTAAGGTGTTTCGTTTTAAGAGAGAGACTTGGCATCTTCTGGAACCTGTGGCCACAGCCAGAAGGGGGTTAACTGTCCCTTCCTGGCTTTGGAGTCCCAGGAATAGGGCTTAGAACAATCCAGGGACCTTGTTTGTCTGGTCCCTGAGTGGGCATCACACTCGGGTTTGTCTGCCTGGACCTCACTCACATGACATCACAGAGACCATCTGCTGACCAGTCAGTCGGTCCCCTGTTAGAATGTGTCGAGTATATGATGCCCCACACACACACTTGGTGACACAGACATTCTCTTACTGAGACATTCTCTCAGCCCTGCGGAGTCAGTCCGCTGCTTCGCCCACGTGATCCTCAGCTCCCGCTGGGAGCCTAGCAGGCAGTGTCCCAGAGGCTGAGTGGGCGGCACCCCATTGTGCTGGCCCCACAGGAAGCTGATCTTCTCCCCACCTCCCATGCATGGGCCCCACTGCCTGCCCCAGCAGCAGAGGCCAGAAAGTGGGCTGACCAGTGTTTATTGGCCTACTGCCAGGTCCCGGACCCTAGACATAAGCAGAGAAGCCAGGGACATGTGGGGCAGCTGGGGGGTTACCAAAGGAAGGCCCGCTAATGCTAGTAAGGGATTCACTTGAGAAGGAAGTTGGGCGCAGTAGGCCTGGAGGGTGGCTGAGTCGAGGCTTGGCAATCAGAGGTAGCAAATAAAGCTCGGGGTGTCTGGCTGGAGTTAACCTCCATCGCTCTTAAGAAACCACAGCTCCTCAAGACATCCAGGCCTCTCCTAGTAGGGGGTTGGCGGAAAGGACTTTGTGCCCTGCAGCCACTGAGGAGCCTCTGACAAGGTGTCATAGGTGTGGATCTCTGGAGTAGAGATTCCCCACAAACGGTGTTTGAGACCATCTCTGAAGGAGACCATGAGGCCACTGTCCTGTTGCCATGGCTCCAGGCAGCTGTTAATCCTCCCCCTGGGCTGGCCCTCTCTGCAGTGTCCCCAAGCAGGGCCTCACCTTATTTGATCCTCCTTAGCTGAGTGGCCTGAGGTGAGGCGTTCCTGCCTAGGGCAAAAGTCATGAAGGAGGCAGAAGCGAGCCTCCAGCAAGCAGGCCACCTATATGTTCTCATGGACTCCAGGAGGACCTAGATGGCCCCAGCATCCTGCCTGGATCAGGGGCTGTGTCCTTAGGTTGTCAGTGACTCCTAGCGGTGGACTCTCAGAGCCTTTTTGAGGAAGTACTCTGATCTGTCAGGGCTTAAAGTGGCAGGTAGGGGTAAAGGGATCAGGGTTGAGGAAAGAGACAGGGAGACCTAGGGGGCAGAAGGAGCTGATGCCAGGACTTGCAGCACCCACTTTCATGAGAGCTGTAGCGCTCGGGCACAGTGGAACCCTTATCTCCTGTGAGGCAAATGACTCAGAGGAGCGGGCAGATGCAGAAGGACCCTGACCCAGCTTCTATCTTCCCTGGAACCCATCCTGGGGAGGTGGGACAGGAGGAGTGGTTGGCTGGGACCTTTGAGACTTGTCTGTCAGTCAGACTGCTTTGTATCTGCAGCCCGGAGGCCCAGGAGTCCTGGGCTACCCAGTGATGGAAAACCTTAGGAGAGGCAGTCCAAAGTGTTGCCCTGACTGGCTTGTCCCTACCACAGGGTCCCAGCAGATGGGGGCCCGACTCACCAGGTACCTCAGCTAATGTGGCTCTTTGCCTGGGCTGTCAGTTTCTCCAGCTGCATGGTACGGAAGCTGGCCAAGGGAATTCCTGGACATGGCAAGGACGGATGGTGCCTAAAGACCCCATATCTCCCTCCTATTTACCGTGTACTGAGGGCAGAGAGGCCATGCTGTGTGTGCGGGAGTCCCCACTGTTCTTGCTTGTGGGGCCCCTGCTACTCATGTGCTTCCCGTGCCTGGCCTGCGGAATGGAAGGTGGCAGTCACTAGCACCTGCCCGGGAGGCTCTCTAGAGTGCTGGCCAAGGCCAGGTGGCCAAGGGGACAAAGATATCACTCAGAGTACAGCCAGCAAGCAGATCTGGGAACCAGGCCCTAGAATTAGTAGAGACGAAGAGGCACCGAGGTCTTTGTGTATGGCAGACATAACAGACCACTAAAAACAACCTAGGGCTGGAGGAGATAGCTCAGTGGCTAAGAGTACTGACTGCTCTTCCAGAGGTCCTGAGTTCAATTTCCAGCAACCACATGGTGGCTCACAACCATCTATGATGTGATCTGATGCCCTCTTCTGGCCCACAGATGTACATGCAGGCAGAACATTGTATATGTAATAAATAAATACATCTTAAAACAAAACAAAACAAAACAAAAC
Source organism: Acomys percivali (assembly GCA_907169655.1). Lineage (NCBI taxonomy): Eukaryota > Metazoa > Chordata > Mammalia > Rodentia > Muridae > Acomys > Acomys percivali. The sequence continues at coordinate 62,226,062 of OU015755.1, read as the reverse complement.
CTAGACTCTCAGGCCAGATCCTTTCGCCGACCACGTCTGGACACCACATTCCTTTAAGGAGACCCATTGGGACCTCAGGCCCATCCTTTCACCTCTTCCTCTGGACATCCCTTGCCTCCTGGATTGGGCCCTTTTATTAAGACCCCATATGGACAGCCAGCTCTTAGGCCATCAAGACAGGGCAGAGTTTGCCCTTGGGCCGATATGACAGACAGATACCTGTGTGAACTGGCCTGCCCTAGGAAGAGACAGTGGTTTCAGCCAGGTGTGGTGGCACACACTTTTAATCCTAGCACTTGGGAGGCAGAGGCAGGTGGATTGCTGTGAGTTTGAGGCCAGCCTGGCCTACATAGTAAATCCAGGACAGCCAAGGCTACACAGAGAAACCCTGTTTCAAAAAAAAAAGAAAAAAGAAAAAAAAGAAAGAAGAAAGAAAAAAGAAAAAAAGAAAGAAAAAAGAAAAAGAAAGAAAGAAAGAAAGAAAAGAGAAAAATAAAGAAAGAAACAGTAGTTTCTCCCAGCCTGCTGTCACAGAGCCCAAGTGAGAGGCTAACCTGAATTCCATAAGGTAAGAAGTAAAGCCTGGCCACCCATACCTCAGTGGCCAGCCTTCAAAGCTAGTCCTCATATGAGACTCTAAGAGTGAGGTCTATGTTGGCCAGGCCTGTGTCTACTAGTGACAGCTCTAAGATGGCTCTAACTTCAAAGGGAACCCTGTGTGCTCATCCCCCAGCACCTCTGGTTCAGACGGCAACCAGAAGCCAGCTTCTGTCCTTCCTCATCCCATGTCCCATAATAGGAAAATGCTCTGAGAGGGAGGCTACCTTGGTGTGGCCAAGGGAGATCGTGAGAGTGTGTGTGCTAGGGTTTCAGATGTGGGCAGCCTCAGTCTTTGCCGGCGAGCTGGGGACATGGGACCCTGCCTGCCACTAGGCACACTCCGTTGGTGATAAAGTATGAGGTGTGATCAGGTGAAGATCAGCCTAAGTGAGGTCCTGTTGGAGATCTAGGCTGGTGGAAGGACTGGGCTCTGGAGCGAGGCGCACAGTTGGCGGAGACCAGGCCAGGTGAGCAGTGAGCAGATGTGCTCCCTGGAAGCAGCCTCTGGAGTTCACCTCTGCTGGCCTCTGACCAGGCCCTACTGGCTGCTCGGTCCATCTCCCAGTCTTGGACGTGGTCACACTAAGCTGTGTGGGTGAATGAGAGGGCTGGTGATGGGCAGCAGGTGGGAGGAGAAACATGAGAGGGGCCTGGAATGGAGTAGAGCCAGAACTGTGGCACAGAACAGGAAGTCACACCAGGAACGGCACCCAGGTATGGCCCAATTGCCCAGCCACAGGCTCCTCTCCGCCCTGGGACCTTCAACCTGCTGATCTGTGCCTGAGTCTCACCCTGACTTGTCCATACTGCACCGGAGGTGGTCCCTGGCCTCCTGCTTGTTTTTTAAATCACTATCTAAATTATTTTTCTTTTATTTATGCGTGTGAGTGTTGTCACTGTGTGAGTCTGTGCACTACATGTGTGCCCACGCTGTTATTGTTCATTACCTCTCTGCTACACTCTGAACTGGTGAGACAGGGGCTGTTCTTGTCCCGAGGTGTGAGCACATTGGGAGAGCTCAGAAATAGCCTCCTACCTAAACTTAGAGAGCGTTCTAAAGGCCTGCAGATGAAAGCTGGGATTACCTCTCTGGCCTGAGGGCTCTGGACACTCCACTAGACCGCAGCCTGTCTCCTCATCTCACACGGTGGCCAGAAACCCTCCCATACCACCTCGAACATGTGGCATACAACACAACGCTGTTTCTAGCAGAGACCCTGGGTATCCCAGCATGGCTCAGTCTGCAGAACAGTGGAGGTGTCCTCATGGCAGGACCGGGGCAGCCTCCTTGGGAAGCTGGCAGTGATGTAGGTGATGGAGCCCAGGTTTTGGGGAAAGGTCGAACTCTTCCCTCAATGAAGAGTCCAAGTCTGGCTGGGGAGTACTGTGAGGAGCTGGAGCATGCGCAGTTCCTATGTGGTTGGGCTCTCTACATGACAAACCTAATTAGCCCAAGTTCCGTGGAGATTAGGTAGAACCACAGAAAAGCCAAGAAAGCTCACGCACCGCTTACCTGATCAACTGAAGCATCTCCACTTGAGGACAAGCAGTGTGTGGCTGCCCCCACGTCCTTGGCCAGATCCTGATGCCGTCTGGATGTGTGTCATCTCAGTACCTGGTGAGATTGCAGGTTAAAGTACACGGCCGCTGAGTCAGTCTCTGTGCCTAACTCTAGAGGAGGCAGGCACTCAACTCTTGTAAGCCAGCAGCTTTTCGGTAAGCAGCTTCCCAAGGCCTGGCGGGATCAGGGAACCCCCAGGAGATCATACTCTGCCTTGAGGGTTCCCGCTGTCTTCCCTCAGTTCTTCGAACCTCACCTCAGATATCTCTTAGGCCACCAAACTTCTCTCAGGAGTGAGGACTCTACTCGGACTCTCCAGGCTCCAGCCTTAAGCTTCCAGTCATAGCCCAAACTGGTTTGGAAAAAAGGATGGGGTGGGGGCGTGGTCTGAGTCACTGCCAACCATACTAGGGCTTTGCAGAGAGGATAGACATGTGTGACTTGGGGCATACAGGTAGCTAGACAGACGAAGTTACCTAGACAAGAGCTCACCCAAGCAACCCTACTCCACTGCCCGGACCCCCGACTCCTCCGGGAAACCCCCTTTCTGGCCCTGCTCATTGGAGTTCCCCCATTCCTACCCAGCCTCACCACCCCACCCGACCTGAGGCTCTCGCCCCGCCCCGCTTCGCCCCGCCCCCTCTATCTCCTCCACCCTCTTCCTCCCTCTACCCAGAGGGCGGGCTCCGACTTCGTACAGCAATCGAGTGAGCGCGCTGCTCTTGGAGCCCGAGGGCGCAGCTAACTACGAAGTACCGCCGCCGTGCCCGCCCCGGCGTGGGCACCCTGTCCCGCACAGGTCTGTCGCTTCCTCCCGCTGTCTCTGCGCTCATCCCAGGCCTGGGGTCCCGCCATTCGGCCCCTGCCTGCCGCTCACGAGATTTTCAAGCTCTCCTGGGCATCTGCGGGGCTCACCTGCCTATGCCCCAGCTTCTCTCGTGCCCGCTCCCCAACCTAGAAGCTGCATGCCTCTGCCTTTTCCTTCGGGATCCACTTATCTCTCGGAGACCCGGAGGCCACCCGATGTGCCTGGGTCAGGTCGGAAGCTACAAGGAACTCCCTTTGCTTATGCACCCCTTGAACCGACCTCTCCATGGCGCGCGCCCCCTGTGCCAGGGAGGGTTGAGGACTGGCCGAGCCCAAAGGCCTCGGGAGCCACGGGCTCTGAGGGAAGGTGGTAGGGCGCAGCATAGACATCAGGCAGACTGGGAGGTCTGCAGCTGGATACTCGAGTAGGAGACAGTCAGGGAGGAGGGGCGGCGTGCGCATGTGGGTCCCAGAGCTGCAAACAGAGTGGTGACAGTTACGGAGCTGCGGCCTAGCGGCCTGGAGTATAAACGCCCTACGGGGGATCTGAGGTGTCCGCGATTGTTTGCGCTGGAGTAGGGAGCCTGGGTACACCCCTGCCCTCTGGGAATCTGACTCCCTCACATAGCCTGGAGCACTTGTGTCGAACCCACCCGTCCTCCGGCCATTCCATTCCTCTGTAGGATGGAGATCATCCTGGAACTTTCTTTGATATGCAGGGCCCCTCCCCTCCCTGCCACCAGTTGCGTGACTTAAGGTGATGAGAGCCAGAACCTAGATGCCCAAAGTCAGATGTTGAAACTGTTGCTGGGCAACAGAACGTGTCGCAGGGTCAGGTGGGATGCTCCAGAGCCTCCAGGAGCACCAAGTACCAAGCATAAGCCTGCATTGGGTTCCCCCATAAAGTAAAGGCCCAAATTTCTGAGACAATGGGCTGGAGATGGAAATAACCTTCTTCAGGACAGGGCGATCCGCCTGAGCTCCTTCTCAGAGCTGTGCAGTCTTAGCCTCCCTATTGGCCCACCCAGGCGGCCTATGCCTGCCTCACTTTCCCCCTGGCTTGGCCCAAGCTGCTTTTTAGACATGTTCAGAGGTGGAGTGTATTTGGGAAAATACAGCAAGAAGGGTATCCTTCATGGCTGTGGGCAAGGGTGGGTTGGAGGTGGGGGTGTCTGACTATAGGAATTGGGGGACCTGACACTTGCACCCCCAGATGAGTCAGGGTCCCATCATTTCATCCCCCCCTGCAACCCTACGTTTGTATGGCCTTCTTTACACTGGGAGCCAGAGATCAAGGAAGCACCAAGGCCCCATGGAGTGAGTGGGTGGAGCCAGGACCCCCTCAGGAAGATGGCACCCAGCCCCGTAGGCTAAGCAGGTCTTTGGTTGGACCCTGTTATAAAACTTTCTCCTTAGCGCCTCTCTCCCACAGCTGAGACGGCTTGAGGGACAATTTTCCTCTGAACATGTACTTCTTGTGAATAAGAAGATTGCTCTTTTAAAAACGGTTCTTGAAGAATTATATTCCAAGAGGCAGGCATAGCTCTAAGGCCTGTTTTGCTCTTTGTATCTCTGAGACTGGTTGGGGGTTGTAGTGTTTGCGTGGATGACAAGGGCTGGTGGCCTGCTAAGCCACTCCTGGGCTCTGGGTAGCAGTGAGGAAGGATGTGCCAGACAGTAGCCTCAGAGGAGCCCAGAGAAACCAAGAGCTAGACTTAAGATCAGTCATGTGTCCCAGACCGCCTCCCCCAAGCCAGAGCTTGTTTGGAAGGCCCTGAGCCCATCAGATGCCGCCCCACCCCCACAACAGCGGTCAGCTCATCTTCAGGGCCTGATCCATCACCTTCATCCAGCCCATTTCGGGTCCCTCATTTGGTCTTTTGGGGAGAGGTGATCCACAGGTCTCTGCAGCAGGCCCATGTGTCCTGGTTATATGAATTGACACGTCGCTGTTCCTGGCTGGCTCTAAACTGTGGTCCTTTTTAAGATAGGTCTCCACGGCTGTCCATGGCTGCTATGAGCTTTACTTTTAAAGTACCATATAGATACTTGCTGAGACCAGCCCCGTGAGCCAGCCAATCAGCAGGTCCACCTACTAGCCTCAAAGGGAGCTTCTGTCTGAATGTCTGAGTAAAGTAAGTTCCCATGATCTCCTGCTGAAGCTGTGAATGGCATGACCCCCAGTTGAAGCCATATCTTGTCCTCAATCCAGGGACACCCTTCCAGACCAGGGGTTCAGTGCCAACAGAGGAACTTAGGTGCTTACTCAGCTACATTCATCCCCTGTGTAACATTGCCTTTTAAAGTTATTTATTTATTGTGTATATGTGTTTTGCCTCCATGTATATCTAAGTACTGCATGCCTGCAGAGGCCAGAAGAGGACCTCAGACACCCTGAGACTGGGGTTATAGATACTTGTGAGCTATCATATGGGTGCTGGGAATTGAAACTGGGTTCCCCTGGAAGAGCAGCCAGTGCTCTTACCCACTGAGCCATCTCTTCAGCCCTTCTTCCTTAACCCCAGGTCTCATGTATCCCAGGCTGGCCTCAAACTTAGTAATGTAGTGAGGAGTGACCGTGAGCTTCTGATCCTCTGCCTGGACCTCTCTCAAGTGCTGGGCTCACAGGCCTGTGCTAGCACACCTGGTTTGTGCATTGCTGGGAGCTGGACCCGGGTGAGCATGCATGCCAGGCAACCAGTCTGCGTTCCCAGGCCTCCCTGCCGCCTTTGTATTACACAAGGGCTGGCATGTACCTCTTGCCCTATCTTTGCTGATAGAATAGTGTTGTCACTGCCACTGTTTGTGCCATTTTCATGATGTGTCCTACTGATATTCTTCAGGGTTTTCTCTTTATGTGATGCTCTGCAGCTCTTTATGTGGTGATGCTGGTGTACTGTGGTCTAATCAGGCAGGAGACATGATTAGCCAGGAGGAGGCACGCAGCATCCTCTCTGAGAGATGAAGTCTCTTCCATGTAAGCATCTTCTCAGCATCCCTCAGTATATTCTATTTCACCACTTCTCGCCTCAGCACTATCTAGACAGCTAGATTAGTCCTGATTTCTGTGGGTTTCATTTTTTCCCACTCTTAGTTGTTATTTATTTAAATGATCATATTTCCTATTTTTAAAGATTTGTTTTATTTTTAGTTATGTGCATCTATATGGGGTTGTGTGCATGTAAGTACAGTGGTTCACAGAGGCCAGAGGTATCAGATCCCCTGGAGCTGGAGTCATATAGGCAGTTGTAAGCTGCCCGGCATAAGTGTTGGGAATCAAAATTGGGTCTTATGCAAGAATAGCCTGTACTCTGAGCAGGTGAACAGCCTCTCCCAGCACTAAATGGTTGTAATTTTTATGTCCAAAGTCTGTGACTTAAAAGGTTTTTTGTGGGGGTGGGGGCGGGGGGGCTGTTCTATTTACTCCTGACTCCTTGTGATATTTTTTCCATGCTTTACTCAAAGGTCTCATATATTCTGAAACATGTTCTAAGCCTACTAGTTAAGTCATCTTATCTTATTTTACCTTTTCCAGGTGAACCCACTGCTGGACCCCTTCTTCTTGGCTTTCCAGGTCATATTTCTTAGCATCTATGAGCCTTGAGGGCTTGGAAACCTGGGTGCCCTGGCTGGTTGGGGGAGAAGCATTTTCATTTCTTTGTTGCTGCTGCTGTTCCCTCTAAGATCCCTGCACCCTGACCTGCCTTCACTTGTCCTTCAGATTGGAGTTGCCTCTGCTTGATCTTGGTCAACCCAGGACTAGGTCCCGCCGTGACAGCTGTTGGAGTGTCCCGTATCTGTTATGGCTCAGGCCACCACAAATCAGCTGAGCAGACCCAAGTTTCTGAGGGCAGCAGAGCTAGTGGACAGCCTGGCTCGGGCTGAGAGCTCCCGCCTCTTCCATGGCCTGTCCCTGGCCTGTGTCCTCCTAACACTTCAGTTCCTTTCTGGTTGCCCAACCAGAGGTACCAGTCTTGCCCATCTCCTTCCCCAGCGACGGAAGCATTTATTTCCTCTTGGGCATCTTCACTTTTATGAAAGACTTCAAACACAAAGAAACACAAAGCAAGTTATGCACCTGCCACTCATCATCTGTCAGGCTCTGTCCTCCCACACCTGCCGCCTCTACTGTCTCCACAAAGCCCGTGCACTTGCCCAGAGTTGTCACTCTGCCTCTCAGGCCTTAGTTCGCCCCCTTGTTCTGCCATGTGGAGGCCTGTGTGCCTCCTTCTGTGCTGTGCCCCCAGCCTAGTGTGTCCCCCCCCTCGTTACGTCTGTCCCATGCGTTTCCTCTCTTCATTAAGCACACTGTGTCTAATGTTCCAGACTGTGCCCTAAGCCTGGGGCTTAAGGATATCTGCCATTGCTGAGCAGGTGACAGACCTTTGCCCTGGGCGGGCAGTACGCATCTAGTTGGCATCCTCAGGGGTGAAAAAGAGAGGGCTAGTCACTGTGTCACACAGGGACCTCTGGAGTCATTGCTGCTTCTGAGAGGTCCAGGCTCTGCTGGGGGTGGAAACTGTCTACTGAGGACAGCGTTCCTTAGAATCTTTGGAGAGAAGGGACTGTTCCAGAGAGGGTCCATCCTTGGAATTACTGGCAGAACAGGTCTGGGATGTCACATGTGTTGGATATGACAGGATTACCACAGCCGTGGCATCTCAGCCTCCCCATCCTTCTCTATCAGCCACTTCTCCTCATAGTCTTGGGGCCCCTGGGGAGGTGATACCCACTGAGTTTAGGTCACCTTCCTGAAATGCTGCCCTCCAACACTCTGACGGGTTTTGGAGAGGGGGGGCTGAGTAAGCAGAGGCCAAGCAAGGGGAGTCATAGGTCGTGGGTCATAGGTCAGCCACTGTAGTATCCATATTGAGAGGTAATGCCCCTCTTGGCTCACTGAGCCACCCATCCTCCTGTCCCCGCAGTGGCTTCTTCTTCCTCCCCAGCTTGTTTTCCAAACAATTTACTTAATGTGATTCCCAGCCAAGTTGAACATGACTAATGGTGTTTACCCACCACCGTCGGGCAGGCGGGCTGGGGACGGCTGCAGGAAGGAATGCCTGAATGTGCCCACTGGTGACACTTTCTTCTCTTGCAGAAGACGCTGGCACCGGGCCTGAAGCCGACTGCATGGAATCCCTCTTTCTGGCTCCCACAGTCAGCTGGAATGCCTCAGCTGCTTCCAGTGGTAACCATAACTGGTCACTGGTGGGCCCAGTACCGTCCATGGGAGCCCGGGCTGTCTTAGTGCCTGTGCTCTACTTGCTGGTGTGCACCGTGGGCCTGGGTGGAAATACCCTGGTCATCTATGTGGTGCTGCGGCACGCCAAGATGAAGACAGTCACTAATGTGTACATCCTGAACCTGGCTGTGGCTGACGTGTTGTTTATGTTGGGGCTTCCCTTCCTGGCTACGCAGAATGCCATCTCCTACTGGCCTTTTGGCTCCTTCCTGTGCCGCCTGGTTATGACACTGGATGGCATCAACCAGTTCACCAGTATCTTCTGCCTGATGGTCATGAGCGTTGACCGCTACCTGGCTGTGGTGCACCCTCTCCGCTCGGCCCGGTGGCGCCGCCCACGAGTAGCCAAGCTGGCCAGTGCTGCTGTCTGGGTCTTCTCACTGCTCATGTCTCTTCCATTCTTGGTCTTCGCAGATGTCCAGGAGGGCTGGGGTACCTGCAACCTGAGCTGGCCAGAGCCCGTGGGACTGTGGGGAGCAGCCTTCATCACCTACACATCTGTGCTGGGCTTCTTTGGGCCCCTGCTGGTCATCTGCTTGTGCTACCTGCTCATCGTGGTGAAGGTGAAGGCTGCGGGTGTGCGTGTGGGCTCCTCACGGCGGAGGCGCTCAGAGCGCAAGGTGACCCGCATGGTGGTGGTGGTGGTGCTGGTGTTTGTGGGATGCTGGCTGCCTTTCTTCATTGTCAACATCGTCAACCTGGCCTTCACACTGCCTGAGGAACCCGTCTCTGCTGGCCTCTACTTTTTTGTGGTGGTCCTGTCTTACGCCAACAGCTGTGCCAACCCCCTGCTCTACGGCTTTCTCTCTGATAACTTCCGCCAGAGCTTCCGGAAGGTTCTGTGCCTACGTAGAGGATATGGTATGGAGGATGGGGATGCCATAGTGCCACGGCCAGACAAGAGTGGGCGGCCACAGGCCACACTGCCCACACGCAGCTGTGAGGCCAACGGGCTCATGCAGACCAGTAGGCTCTGAGTTTCCTGGGAGCATCCAGGTCCTGCCAGGTCTCTGTGATGTTGTCTTCTGGGATGGGAGAGTGCGCTGAGAGGCCCTCGGGATGGCAGTGTGAAGACTGTGGCTAAGCCATGGATAGAAACAGCACAGCTGGTGATCTGGGGGTTGACTGAGCCATCTCTCTCACCAAAATGTTCTGCCAGGCCAGGGTCTGAGTGCTTGGACACCATGTTATGGACTTGGCAGGGAGAAAGAGCTGGATTTTGCCCCTGGAAATATTCAGGCACCTTCTTCCCTTCTGTGGCACAATTCTTGACAGCCTCTCAGGCTACGAAGCAGTTTTCCAGGAGGGAGCCAGGAGGTGATGCTCTTGTAAGCTATAGGTATGTGCTGGTGTGACTGGCCACCCTGAAGCTGGACTGAGCTGCTGGCCGTCAGCCACTGCTCAGTGTTCTGCTCAGCGAGGAAGCTCCTGGACCTCTGCGATCCTGTAGCTGCATGTGCTTTGACGCAACAGTTGAAGCAAAGATGCACTGACCCTGGGGCAGAAGAGACGGAGCCCTGGGGCCCTGTTCTGGCCTTTCCCCCCACTCTCCATGAGGAAAGCAAGGCCTTGGCCTCCACAATGGGAGTGGGTGGGTGGGACAGACACTTGCTGAAGAATGGGAAGAGGAATGGACAGGCCAGGATATGGTCTATTCAGAGTGGCCCAGTCTGGGTGGCCCCGGCGGGGGAAGGCTCTATGGAGGCTCCACTGTGGCTCAGAGAGTGTGAAGACTCACAAGGGACTTAACAGCCCTCCATCTAAACTTAAGGCAGGAAGCTGCTGGGGCTCTGTCCCTGGAGGAACAGGTAGCAGGCAGGAACTGCTCCCAGTGCAAACAGCACAGACCTGCCATGTGAGAGAGTGCAAATGCCAGTGCCAGAGAGGGCCAAGCCCCTGGAGAATCTGTGATCTCTCCTCAGCCACCTCCAGCAGCTTCTCTCTGCTCCAGGCCCAGAATGTGCTCAGAGCCCCCATGTCCACATTTTGCTAGTGTCCCCAGGGTACCTTGGGCCTTTCTGAGGCTGGAGAAAGATGATAGTCCCATGATTCTTCCGCTCTGGGCAGCCCTGCCTGGCATTGCCTGGGCCCCTAGAAGGGTGCAGAGGCCAAGCCAGTAGGAATGGGCAGAGGGAAGACTGTGGGAGCTGCCTGCGACCCCTCCCTAGGTAGATGCCAAGCTTGGAAGCTCATCCCTTATAATGAGGAAACTTGTGTTTGACAGCCTGCCTCTGAATAAATTAGAAAATAAAGTGTTTCATTGTTTCCAAAAGTAAATATTGTCAGCTGAGCCAAGTGAGGCCAGCTTAAAGCAGAGATCCCCAGAAGGTGCAATGTCATCAGCTCCCAGACAACTACCCACTATGAGGCAGGTGAAGGACTTTCCTACATGGAGGCTTTGTCCTCAGTTCTTTGGAACTGGTGGCAAAACTTGCCCCACCCACCCATGTCAGCATCCCAAAGAGGAGTCTGCCTGGAGGAAACTGAGACCACTTATGCCTCAGCATGTGCCCACCATTGGGCCTCCTGGGATTGGGGTGCAAAAGATATCCATACCAAATGGCTCAGGAGAGTGAGCTCAGGTCTCTGTCAACAGTTTTGACAAAGGTGGTTCCTGACCAGGCAAGAGCATCCTCAGAGGTACATACACACCAGGAGGCCAGGACCCTCCTGCAGAGACCAACATGCCCCATGGAGTTGGACCTAGAGATGAATAGAGGATGCTTCTTAGATTATCCTTGGTTCTAGAAGCTTCCCCTACACCTCTGGGCACCGTGTTTCCTATCTTGCCAGCCTGATGTCCCATATGGCAGCTTGCAGCATACAGGCTCCAGCTTCAGGGAGCCTGTTCCATTTGTGCCCCACTCCACCCTCATACCCCAACAGGGCTGCAGTCTGCCCATACTACAGTCTTGCGATCTTTACTCGTTCTCCTCCCCTGGCCAAGTGCATACCTTCCCTGGCCCCAGGCCCAAGCTATTGGTACACAGCCCCGCTTCTCAATCCTCCCAGGTGGTTCTGGTCATATTGACCCCATGGGCAGGCACCGGTCAGTTCCTATGCGCCCCTCAGCGAGACCAGATGAGTGTTCTAGCAGAGAGAACCTCGAGGGTCTCACCATGTGTTACCAGCCTAGCGAGGGTGAGCCAAGATGACACTAGAGTAATGAGGAGCCAGCGGAGGTGTGATGGCAGATTTTAGGCTACCAGGAGTCGAGCAGGATGTGGCCTGGGCAAGAGGGCAGCTCATGGTGCCTGGTAGGGCTGGGACAGTAACACCAGACTTGTCCCTGACTAGGGGCCATGGGATGGACAGACCCAGGATTGAGCAATGTGTGGAATATTCTGGGAGGTTCTGTGTAGCTCATGAGTCCAAACTTGGCAGATATGGATGAGCAGAAGAAACAAGGCCCTGCCAGGAGTCAGGACTCAAAGGCAACCACGTAAAAGGCCTGAAAGGTGTCCAGGAGAGCCATGGGCCCTGGATACTATGAGTGCTGGGATGTCCTCCACTGCAGCCACGGAGAGTTGCAGGGTGGCACTAAGCAAACATCCTGGGGCCACTGTGGCGATCTGCTGATCTGCTTTATGGCTGTCTGCATCAGTGGGTTTTATTGGACACTGGCTTCCAGCGACTGAGTGACCTTGCCCAGGAAATCCGGCCTGTGGGGCAGGGCCGTGGATGGGGAGGGGGACAGGAGATGTCTGTTTGCTTGGCTGGGTGGAGTACAGGCTGGAAATGGCAGTGACAATGAAACAGTCCCCGAGCCATGTCAACCCCCCCCCCTTGGCCCACCCACCCCTGTGAGCAGGTGTAATGTTAGGGTTCCCAGGGCAGATTCTGAGAGCGAGGAAGGTTTTTTCTATCAGATACCACTTCCAGGTGTCCTAGGGAAAAAGGACAGGTGGGCAGGTAAAGATGGCAGGCTGCCGCTCGTCCAGGTACCTAGGGACACCATTACCTTCTATTAAGCAGGGGAGACCGAAAGTTATCAAGAGAGCAGGCCTGGTGATGGCCATTCTGTCTCTTTCGCACCTCACCCTTTAGGGACTGCCTTCCATGTTTTCTGGGATCCTGTTCTCTGTCATGGGAAACTGGAGCCTCTCCGTGTGAGGAGCAATAGAAAGGTTTCACAAGAGGACACTTAGTGCCTTCATCTGGGAACAGTGGGAGCTCGTATATGCTGAGATGGACGCCAGGGGCAGAAGCATCAGGTCCAGAAGAGAATATAAGAGAGAGGTCACACGCAGGGACAGCCAGGGACAGTGGCCTCCATCTTCCCTCCTTCCTGCCCCCTCACCCCCGCACCCCCAGATCTCCATAGTCGGGCACAGCTGAGAGGACAGGCCAGCAAGACTGGGCAGGCAAGTTGGAGATATGTGGCCCTTCACTCTGCTCACTGTGGGAGGAGGAGGGGACACCTGCCCATCTGCCCCCCCCATTCTCCTCCCTCCCATGAAGCCTGAGGCTTCTGGGAAGGAGCCAATGGCCAGGCCTCAGAAGTCGGAGTCCTCACTCCTGATTCATCCCTGATGAACACTAGGTTTCCTAGAACAAGTCAGGGGTGCTCCTTCTGCCCACCTGGCCCCATGGCCTCCAATAACGCCACGTACTTCCTGTCAGTGGGTCACACGTCGCTGAGAACCTTGTGTACAGGCAATCATCCAGTGCGTGCTCCGCCGCCGCTGGCTTATCACACCGCATAATGTCCCCAAGGTCCTTCTATATGTCCTGACGGCGTCAGAACATCCTGAATAGTGTCCTATTGCATCCAAGGCATGCGTGCCTCATGCTTTATAGACATGCGGATTGTGTTACCATTTGGGCTTGATAGTGTATAAGCCAGATGTGATTATAAACCTCTAATCCTAGCAATTGGGTGATGATAGCAGAAGCTCAGGAGCCAAGAGCTCAGGGCCAGTCGGGGTGACATGAGACCTTGTGTCAAAAAATATACGTATGTCAGAAAGTTACCTCCAAATTCTTCTAGCCTGTTTATTCTTTCTCAATGGTGCTATTTTGACACTGGCTTCTTCTACGCAACTCTTGTAACAGTATTATTATACGTAGTAAAACACATCTAGATACACCTTCAGATGAACAGACGAGTTCTACCCATACAGTGGAATATTTCTCTGCCGTAAAAACAAAAGAAACTCTGATGCCCATGACAATGAGGGTGACGCTTAGAAACATGCTGGTCAGCTCAGACACAGTGAGTGCCTCAGTCTCTAATTCCAGCACATGAGAGGCTGAGGCAGGAGGATCAAAAAATTTTAATTTATTTTTATTGTCTGCCTGTCCCTCCCCCCCCCCCCTCCCCCCTCCCTCCCCCCCCCCCCCCCGAGTCCCCCCCCCGCCCTTGTGTGTGTGTGTGTGTGTGTGTGTGTGTGTGCGCACGCGCATGCACAATTTCACAATTTTTTTTTGAGACAGGTTACTCTGTGTATCCCTGGCTGGCCTGAACTTGCTGTGTAGACTAGGCTGGCCTTGGACTCACAGAGATCTGCCTGCCTCTGCTTCCCCAAGTGCTGGGATTACAGGTGTGCCCCACTGTGCCCAGCTAAGAATCACAATTTTGAGGCCAATCTGGCATACAGAAAGAGAGGATGTCTCGGAAAAGAATGGAGTCCTACCACTGGAGCTCAGGAGGAGACTGGGGCCACCCGTAGACACAGATTCCTTGAAGGGCTGACTGGAGGTAGAGGCTTCCCAAGCCGTGTGTTAAAGGCTCTCCAACTATTTGCCAGCAAATAGGAACTTTCATGTTGTGGGACTTTCAGCTAATGATTCAGGATTTTGTTTTGATGGGAATCCACTCAGCTCAAAATCAAATACAAGATGAGCCGTCCTTGGCAGGAGCACCATCAGAATATCTGTGCACACGAACTCTTTTCCTTCCTTCTTCCTCCTCTTCATCCTCCTCCTTCTTCAAGACAGGGTCTTACTCTGTATCCCCGGACGGCCTCAAACTCACAGAGATCTGTCTGCCTCTGCCTCCCAAGTCCTGAGTGTAAAGATGTGCACCACCACATCTAGCAATTTTTTAAAAGATTGATTCTGATCATTTTTCATTATGTGTAGGTATATGTGTATGTGTGTGTAAATGCATGTGAGTGCAGGGGGCCCATGGAGGCTGGAGAGGCCAGATGCCCTGGAGTTGGAGTTACAGGTGGTTGTGAGCTACCAATGGATTGTGAGAGCCAAAGTCTGAAAGAGCAGCAAGCTCCTTAACTGTTGAGCTATCCCTGCAGCCCCTGTATATTTTTCCTAGTTTTATCTCACGGAGCAGAGCCAGCATGCTCCTGATTAACTCAGGATCTGCACAGCTGGCGGTCCTGGCTGCTGCCATAAATTCCCTCTAACTCTAATCTCTAATTGCTCAGGGCAGTGGCCAGGGTGCCATTGATTTTCCATTTTGGGCCTTTTCACAGGGTGTGCTTATCACTCTGCCAGGGTGGGCTGTGTCCCACAGGCTTTTATCACTGTGCAGAAAATCGAATCCTGACTCTCGCATCCCCTTCCAACTCTGGCCATCTTTTCAAGACAAATGAGCTGAAAGGAAGAGGAAGATGTTGTGTGGGGGTGGGGGTGGGGTGCAGGCACATCCCCAAGAGTGTGGATGACTCCTAGTCTTGTGTCGCCCTAAGAACTTGGGTCCCCCACACATCTAGAATTTATGGAACACCCTTCATTGCCTTCCGAGGCCTTCTTTTTCTCCCTTGTTCAGCCATGCCCACATTATGACAGTGTTTGAATCAGCCCATGGTGACTTCACCTCTTTGTGAGCCCAGTTCTGCCCCCTCCAAATGGGCCACCTGGAAGCAGGCCTGGCTGTGGCTTTCCTGTCTCTCGAGCATCCATCTGCACATGGCAGCACCTGCACTATGGATCTGAGGTGGTGGTTCAGGGCCAGTGAGAGTACTGTTGCCTCCGAGTCCCTTGCAAAGGCAACAGCCCAGGAGGACATGCTTCCCCTGACCCTCGTCACCACCCCACAGATCCTGGCTGCCCTTCCTACACGACCCTTCATCTCAACAGCGAGGCCAGATGTCTGCACCATGGCCAGGTGCCAGCCCCTCTGTCCTTCTGAGTCACCTGGAAGCCTCTGGCCCAGGCTCCTTAGCAGCCTTGAAGTACCAGTTGTATTCACACTATAAGACTGTCAAAAGGCAGCGGGGCTCTCTGGGTCTGCAGAACAGGCAGGGCAGAATGCAGGCTTTGTATGGAGGCAGGTGATATGGACCTCTCTCCTCAGAACAAGGCAGAGCAACCACTGTGTCTAGCACTGGAGTCCAGCAGGTTCCTGCGAAGGCCAACTGTTCACCCTGGTGCTTTGGTGGTCAGGCAACAGGCCTAATGGTGCACAGCCAGGACCCCCCACCTGTGACTTCTCTGCCACCTACGCTGGACCTTGGCATCTGGGAGAGGACACCAGGACCTGGGAGGATTCGCCTTTGGGCATCTTCCTTCCAGTGTGGGCACCTTTATCTTTACAGGGAAAGCCTTTCTGTTCTAATTCCACACTAGCACTTGCAGGGAGTTCCTGACATACCTTTCAACTGCCCAACACCTTATTCTAGCTGTAAGTATGCACAAACCAAGGGTCAAAGTGCAGTCTGAGCCCCACGGCCTTGGCATCCTGAGTGGGGCTGGGTCCCTAAAATGAGGACAGGCCTGAGCACCTGCCCCATCCACTGGGTCAGAGATCTTTCCAGATCATTATGCTTAAGTGTCTGCAGGCTGGGTCTTGGTGATCTCCCAAGGCAGGGTACCCTTCCTTCTCAGTAGCCAAACAGGTCACCCCATGTCCACTCAGAGTGGACATCTCTTAGTAAGGAAATGAGAGATTCCCAAGAGTCAGGCTGGGACAGCCCTGGGACTATCTAGGGAGACAGTCAAGAGAGACTGGTGTTATGTGGAGCCATGGGATGGAGTCATGCCTGCTGGTGCCTTGCCCCTCCCTTCCTCTGATCCTTCGGCTGACCAGCTCTGAGTTCTGCATGGCCCAGAGACTAATCTACAATAGCCATACTTTGCATTTTGAATTAGTGAGTTTATTAAGCACATAGCAAGCTAAGTACAGGAATAACTAGCTGAGCAGTGGTGGTGCACACTTTTAATCCCAGCACTCGGGAGGCAGAGGCAGGTGAATCTCTCTGAGTTTGAGGCCAGCCTGCTCTACAAAGTGAGTTCCAAGACAACCAAAGCTACATAGAGAAACTCTGTCTTGAAAAACCAAACCAAACCAAAACACACACACAAAAGAAAGAAAGAAAGAAAGAAAGAAAGAAAGAAAGAAAGAAAGAATAACTAGTAAAAGATGGCTATAGATGGTGGTAAAACATCATGAACTTGGGTGCTCAAAATATCCAGCGGAAACCAATCAATTTGGGAAGCCCCTTTAAGGCAGCCAGCTGGTGTTCCCAGCAGAGAGCGTCCTGGGTAGAACGGAGTGCCTGTCCATTCAGATGAGGCTTTCATAGGAAAGAACGAGTAGAAAAAATAGAGACAACATTATGAAATCAGAGGCATACAAACATGTAGCCAAAACCAAGTGGGGAAGTTGAGGCAGTCAAGTGAAGCTTTTTTTTTTTCAATTAAAAAAAATTTATTTATTATGTATATAGCATTCTGCCTGCAGGCTAGAAGAGAGCACCAGATTTCATGATAGATGGCTGTGAGCCACCATGTGGTTGCTGGGAATTGAACTCATGACCTTTAGAAGAGCAGTCAGTGCTCTTAATCCCTGAGCCATCTCTCCAGCCCTCAAGTGAAGCTCTTGAGTTGAGCTTTGCCGCTTTGCCTCTGTGGCTGATCTTCCCTGAACATCCAACTTCCGGTCCCACCGTCGTGTCATAGGACAAACAACAGGAAGGCCTGTAAGTTGGTTTACCTCCTCAAGACTAGTGTTTTGACTCTTGGACTGTTGTTTGCTGCTTTCTTCCCTGTCACAGCTCATCCCCAGGCAAGGGGCACTGGAGGACACTTTGAGACAAACATAAGTCTGGCATGAGAGGCAGGGCAACCCTGTTTCCACAGCCAGGCTTTTGGTGAGATCAGGTGACAATTTACGGATATAATGTGCTTTATATCTTGCTGGTTCCCCATCCTTGGACCTGTCTGTCATTTCAGGTGAGCATGGCTTTCAACCTTGGCTCACTGTAGTAGTCCTGAGAGGTCACGGAGGTGCATGCATGGACACCACAGTGGGCCAGAGGGCCATCATGTTCTCAAGGGTGGACATAAGAGCTGTCTGCAGGTGCCACCTATCTTTATTGCCCACCAGCTGATCACAGCTTTGAGAAGTCACTAGACCCAGCTCATTCTTCCTGTGGTCCTTGGGCATGTAGGAAGGAATAGGGCCAGGGCAGGGCCTGACCCTTAAAACACTGGGCGCATGGGCCAAGGGCCTCCCAGGACAAAGCCTGGGGGACTTTAGGCACATGGAATCCCATGACTGTCCTGTACCAATAGCCCTGGCCAACACAGAAAGGAGCCCGGACACTTCTGCCAGGCTTCCGCGTCCCTGCCTGCATCTGTGGAGGCTTCCTTGATCCTAGCCAACCTGGCCATCCTTGAGGTACCAAATGAAACCCTCAGGGATGCCCTAGGAGGAGGTCAGAGTGTGAGAGAAGAGCCCAGAAGAGGAGAGGAGGCATACAGGGGTTAGCCAGTGGGCTAAGCCAAGTACAGGGGGTGGACAGCCTCAGTCACTCCAAGCTGAGGGTAGATGGAGGTTGAGGTATGTCTTACCACAGCCATACACACATTTCACACAGAGGAAGAGGGCTAGAGCCGGACAAGGCGGCCCTAATTTTTCCCATGTCTAAGAGCAAAGTGGCCTCTGGGGTCTAATCCTAGGATCTGAGGCCTATGTCCAAACCTTCCTCATACCCAGCCCTTTCCATATGGGGGACCTCATGAGCTCCATTCAACCCGAGTGCTCAGCTGTCAGCTCTCACCAAGAATGAGGTGAGGCTCCTATTGCCTCATACCAGATCCCCCACTCCCCTTGCTACCTTCTGTCTCCTGAACCTTCCAGAGTCAGCCTCAAGGTTCAGCCCCCTCACCTGCCCAGCCCATGTGGGCTGCACGGCAGGTCCTGGCACAGCAGGCAGAACCAACGGTCTTCCCTGAGGTGGCACCTAGCCTCCCCACATCCCTATGATGTGAACTGGCCTCAGCTGAGGTCACTCACTGAAGCATGGGCAACTCACAGGCAGCTACATCTCCCAAGAAAGTGTCTCTTTCTCTTAGCAGTCTTCAACTGCCTATATATCCTTAGGGAGAAGTGGGGGCCTATGAGTGCTGCCACTAATAACTGTTAACTGCTCATAAAATCTAAGAGGAAGGGTGGGTTTTTTTTAAAGTCCAGACCCCCAGTGCCTATCTGCAATCCTGAGGGAGGGGCAGGACCTGATTAGCCCCTCCTTCCAGCAACTGTTAATTCCCTGCAATCCTGAGGAAGGCACAGAGCTCTGTGGGCCCCTCTTTCTTCCATGAAGGAATCTAATATCGATGGGTCAATTTTGTGCAGAGCTTGTGCAGCTCCTGGGTGCTCAAGTGGGCAATAGCGATGCCACTGCCAAAGAATAGCCATCAGCTCTGGGCATGGTCCTCTACCCAGCACTCAAAGAACCCTTTCAGGCTGCCTGGTGCCTGTGGCTTCCCTGGCTCTATCCAAGACCAATAGGCTGAGGGCTGGCTCCAAAGAGTGGGCAGGATGCTGGAAAGGGGCTCCATCCACCACCCTGCCTGCCCTAGGCCACCTGCCTCAGGCTTCCTCGACAGCCTGACTAGGGCTCTGGGGCCCTCCTGTGCACCCTGTAGAGTACAGTGCCTCAGGCTCACATCCCCTCCGCTACAGGATATTGAGCTTGCTACTTGTCTTGGATAGTGAGCCCCACAAGACAGGACTTGGTGAGGAAGCTGGTACAGGGGACCCAGGCTGGGGCCACTATGCCGCACCCAACAATCTGGGCCACTGATTCACCTGGTCAGTGTCTAGCTGTGGACAGACGGAACCTGGCAGAATAGCATTCAGTCACTCTGATGTCCTTCCCTCCCCACCCCACCCCCATGCTCCTATTCCAATCATCTTCTAGTCAGAGAGGTTTGAGTCCCTGAGCTACCCTAGTAGGAATGGCTTAGGGTCGGGGGGGAGGTCTTCCAACAATCCCCAGGAACTCAAAGTCAAACCCATGTAGGACCCCCTCACTCATGCTTGGTCCCTGAACACACCACACACTACTCCCAGGGCCTGAGTGCCCTGGAGCCAAGCTGCCTGCTGGGGAGGCATATCATTAGTGTGCAAGGGGCTTGGTGTAGCTGGGGCCTAGCCACATTCCCAGCTCCTCTTTAGACCATCCACTCTGATGGCCAGGAAAGAAGGGCAGGTGGTGAGAGCAGGGCCTGAATGTGTGTACCTGTAAGCACAGGCTAGCGAAAGCAAAGGCCGGTTATGACTGCTAGACACAAAGGACAGTTCGCACCAGCTCAGCACCCAGAGCACACAGAGGCCCCTCTGGGGGCAGCTGTTGTCACCCACTGTCAGCTGTGGTGACTCAGATAGGGGGAGGTGTAAAGACAGAAGCCTAGTGACTGAATCACCTTCCCTCAGGTCCTACAACCCCCCTTCCCCAAACATCTCTGCTTGACCTGGTTAACGGAAACAGCAGGGACATCTCCCTGAAAGAACTAGGTGGCTAGCGCCAGGGCTGGGGCTTCTCTGTGGTCCCCTAGAGAAAGATAGCACCCTAGGTCTGAGCATTGGTCTCTGAAATAAATGGGCTGTCACGCGGCAGCTATATAGGACTAGGTATGGGCTCTGTAGCAGAAAAGACAGTGAAGTCACTGACTGGCTCCAGCAGCTATAGCCACCAGAGTCCCTCTTTCTGTGACATCCTCAGGGTTCCCTAAAGAAGATACACTCTCTGAGGGGGTGGCTTAGAACTCTTCCAGAGAGTAAGGTGGTAGGAAAAGGGCCTTTCCAGGAGTGAAGAATGCTAGGGAGCAGCCTGGCATTTTCAAGTCTATACCTGCTGGGGGTGGGGTGGAGGTGGGATGTCTTTCTAGCCAGGGAACTGGCCAGCTAGATGTATGTGTCTATGGACTCTGAGCAGAGGGGTCAGCGCTCAGTGTGACTCAGTGGACAGGACAGAGAGTCTCAGGCCAGAAATAGCTCTGACTGAGAGCAGCCACC
Organism: Acomys percivali; assembly: GCA_907169655.1. Lineage (NCBI taxonomy): Eukaryota > Metazoa > Chordata > Mammalia > Rodentia > Muridae > Acomys > Acomys percivali. The sequence continues at coordinate 62,205,647 of OU015755.1, read as the reverse complement.
AGCATCACCGTGACGACAGGGTGACATGGCCCTCAGCAGTAGGTGTCCTGCTGTGCCATGGAGAAGCTATGCACACCTATGCTGTCCCTAACACCCAAAGCCTGCAAATTCATGCTCTCTACTGTGTACTGCTGGGGGCTTGGAAGCTTGAGCCAGAGGGGGTAGCTGGGGTACTAGGAGTGGGGAACTTAGCACCCCAACACTAATGAGCCATCCCTCCCCCTCACACACCCAGTAGAGTGGTCAGTAGTCCAGGAACATGCATGGGTAACTTGGACAGCAGAGAGAACTTGGTGAGCATCAGGAGTTTGAGGGTCTATGGTCCAGGCCCCGAGTCCAGGGTATGAACTAAGTGTAGGGTGTGTGACAGGGGAAGAGGTTGAAGCCAAGAGTATGAAGATGGATCCAGCATCAGCCATAGGATCAATTCTTGGTCTCCAAGAACGTGATGGTCCAGACAGGAGGCCCAATAAGCAAGGAGAGCTGGGTGCTTGGAAGGAAGCTGAGGGGCAACCCAGGGAAGCCTGCATCCAGGCTCAGCTGGTCAGTGCTATAGACAGAGCACAGGGTTGACTCTGAGACACCGGGGTCCCTTGGTGGTGACAGGGGGGCAGGAAATCTGGGCACACATCCACTCACCAGTGGGGGCAATGTTTAAACATGTGACATGCTGCCCCTGGCCCAGGCTATGCACCATCTCACCACCAGGCTATCACTGTTGGAAAGCCAGAGGACGCCCACCCTGCTGATGAGCTGGACAGAACGGCCTCGTGGGAAGTGCTAATGGGAGACTGAGAGGCTTACCCAGGGAGCTTCTGGCTTGATTCTCTTCCTAAATGGCTCCCACTTCCCTGGGAGAGGATGCTGAGGATGGGGGAAGGGAAAGTAGGCACCGAGTGTGTGTAAGTGGGCACAGCAAAGAGGCCATGCCACCACCCACTGTCTCAGGAAAACATCTGGCCACTCTTCCCCAGGCTGGCACTTCTACCCAGACCATGGAATAGGACCTGGGACAGAAATCACCATACCGCCCCAAGGCAAAGAGTGGGAGCTCTGTGGTCCCCAGCTCAGGAGCCCCTGGGCAGCTGAGTACCCTGCAGCTCCTGCTCCTATCATCTCACCTATAAGGTATCAGGATGCATGCCCCACAGGTGTCATGTGTCCCCAAACCCATGGACTATCCTGCTGCTGACAGCACCCAGGCCACATTTTCTAATGGCACCCCGAAGAGCATGAGCAGCTTTCTGGCTGTCGCTGTGGTGACCAACAACTATGACATGGTTTCCGTGGGGACGGGAGGTGACGTGTCCTCTGAATAGTGTGCACTGGAGGGAGGACCCAATGCCTCTCCCACCCCCGACTGCAGGGCCTGAAGAGAGAGGACAAAGGCTACTGGGAGCAAAGGCCCAGGTCTGGGGGTTGTCTGGCAGGTCGGGGCCAGGGCCAGGGCCAGGGCCAGGGTCACAGGCTGAGCTTTCTGTCTGAACTGGGCCTGTCTCTCAGAGGCCATGTACCTCCTCAGGAAGCCCTCCCTGATAAGGCCCCATAGCACACACACTTCGTCCAACCCCAGAGGGCACCAAGGACAATGTGTCCAGGGAATTGAGGAGCCTCCAGAGTAGGAAAAAACCACCTGGTCCCATCAGCCCACTATGGCGACATCTGCCCCGGTCCAGGACTAATGCCTTGGTCCATACTGTGAAATCCAGGCCACCACCTCCAGGAACCTCTGCCTGTCCTCAACTGCCCACACAGAGCTGTCTCCTGTCCCCCTCTGGGCTTTAATTTCCAGGAATACTCCCGTGTCTGCAAAACCTCCTCTGTCGGCGTTGTTCCGCAGTGAGTGTGGGGACATGTGGCAATTAATTTTCCCTGGAGCAGGTATCACCAGATGTGGGGATCAGGGCCCAGAATGAGGTCAGGAGTCTCCGTGTGGGTAGCTTGTGGTGGTGGCATGTCACGCGCCCTCCCCTCTCCCTTATAGTCCCAGCCATAGTCACAGAGCATGCCTCCCCTCCTGGCTCCATTCTGGGAGCACTGGGAGGTGCTGAGTTGTGGCTGGGATGGGTTTCTGCCTGAATAATTTCTCTGAGTGGGGCTAACAGCAGGAGGGCCATCATGTGCAGCAAATGGCCTGATCACACCAATAGAAGTTGAGCCTCAGGCCTGGGGGTTAGGAGGGAGAGGGAGTCATGAACTATCTGTAACAGAAACACAAATCTCTCAAGCTGCTGGTGACAGACAGGAGAAAGCAGGCTCAGTGGGGCTGTGGGCGGGTACCAGTGGCTTCATCTGGATAGGTGGTCTTCCCTGTGATGTGAAGGACGACAGACTCCCAGACAAAGCCTGGCTGTGCGAGAGTCACGAAATGCTGGTCCAAATGGACAGCCACCCGCCTCTTCACCCTATACCGCACTCTAGGTGGAAAAACTAAGGTGCTCTTTATTAGAGTGAGACAGTGAGGCCAGCCGCCAGCCCCAGTCACTGGTAGCCAGACAGCTGGAGGACACTGGGGTAGCGGCTGCGCTGGGTCATACACTTCTGGCGGTCGATGAACAGGCTGTTGGTCTTGACGGCAATGTCCTTCTCCAGGCTCATGCGTGTGTCCTCCAGGTTCCGCAGGGCCTGCTCCGCATCCTGAAGCTTCTCCTTCAGCGCATTGAGGGACATGGTCAGCTCCTCCACCTCGCTCATCAACCTGTAGGGGGAGGGAGTGGTGAGCTAGGGGAGAGACAGGGGAAAGGGCAGTGAAGCTACACAGGACCCCAAAAGGGTTACAGGAAACCCACCAAAGTGACTACAGTGTTACAAAATCCCCGAGAGCTAGGCATGAGCCAAGAAGGACCCTCCTTTATGTTAGTATACAAGTGCTCTATTTGCGTGTATGCCGGTGTGACAGAAGAGGTAATCAGATCCTAGTATAGGTGGTCTTGAGACATCATGTCGTTGCTGGGAATTGAACTCAGGACCTCAGAAGAACAATCAGTGCTCTTAACCACTGAGCCGTCTCTCCAAGCCCAGCACAGTGGCACACATCTGTAATCTCAGCACGGAGGGAGGCAGAGGGAGGTGGATCGCTGAGTTCGAGGACAGCCAAGGCTGCACAGAGAAACCAAAAAGAAAAAAGAAAGAAAGAAAAAAGAAAGAAGGAAAGAAAGGAAGAAAAGAAAAGAAAAAAAGGAGGGGGTGAGGCTTATTTCCAGGCTAAAGGAGCCTGTGCTCTCCAGCGAGGAGAGAGAGTTTTTGAAACACTGCCTCCTTGTGGCGAAAGTAAGCAATGTCAGCCTGAACAGGCGCTAATCCTGATGTTTCCAGGCAGGAACCATCCTTGACTTGGTTATTTCTAGAACAAAATTACAGTCAAAGAAGGAGGAAGAAGACAGATGCTTCTGCTTAGAAGGACATCCTGGAACTGGGTAGATCAGGCAAATAAAAGGCATAATCCACCACACTTGTAGGAGATACACAGAACACAGGATTACATCAGCGGTGCAGGGGCCCTGCCTGGCCTCTCCGCCCTGTGGCCTCAGGAATCTAGGCTCCTTCCAAGAGGTGAGACATCCCAGAGTGGCACAGGATCCTGTGCCCCCCCCCAGAGTCCCCTCCATCAGCCCCCATGCCTGCTCATATGTGGGACTGTGGGAGCGAGCGACTCTTGACACCCTCAAGGGTTGAGAAAGGTTAAAGGGGCTCGAGGAATAGCCCAGCCACGCAGGACGTCTCCAGCAGCCAGTGGTACCTGAACTGTGCAGCATCGCGGCACAGCTCCACATTGGGCCTGTGTGACCGCTGGTAAAGGCGGGTCTGGGCCACACGAAGAGGGGCCTCCTTGTCCTTGATGGCTCGCTTCAGGGCTGCCACCTGGTGCTCCTGGTCCGTGATCTCCCTCAGGGTCTGTATAAGGCATCACGTGAACCTGAAGCCGACTCAATTCCCAAGGAAACAGGGCACCTACCTACCTCCCCCTCCCCCAAGCCCAGTCTGTGGGAAGGGCCAAACCAGTGGCTCCTTCATCTCCCAGCCCGGACTGAGTCCTGGGCCTGCGTCCAAGGCCAGCCCTGTAGAAGGCTCTCGGAGGGTCCCATGAGTCAGGGCAGTCTGTTTGTCCTCCAGCGCTGGCCAGAAAAGTCAGGTCTTGCAGGCAGGACTGGCCACGTGAGAGCAGGACCCCCATAGGCTCATTATGCCCCACACACAACCTTCCTCCCCAGCCCCCACATCCTGCAGCTCCTGCTGGTGAGCCTCCTGCAGTTGGCTGTGCCAGCAGACCACTCCCAAATATAAAACTGCCTTTACATCAGCTCAGGGAGTCTAAAGAAGTGTATGGACACCTGCTTCTGGGTGAGCTGGTCACAGAGGAGCCGTTGAAGCTAGGTCATGACTGAGCTTAGGGGTAGATAGCACTCCTGGTCTCAGCAACCCGGATCCCTGTGGTTAAGGGAACCCAAGCCCTAGCGGAGAAATGGGCGTGGCTTGAGTGGCAGCAGGTGGGCGTTCCCGAGGGGAGTGTGAGCACAGGTGTGAGTGGGCGGCCCTAAGCATCGGGTGGGCTTGCTGGCAGGCCCGTGTGCCCAGGCAGGTGGGCGTGTCCAAAGGCGGCCGCGCTCTGCCGTCCCACCTTTTCCAGGTGGTACCGTAGCTTAAGGCGGGCGTCGTCCAGCTCTTCGCAGCGGCGTTCAAAAGCCATGTTCACTGCATCGCACTGAAGCCTCAGGTCCTCGGCGGTATCCTGCAGGATGCAGTCGATTAACTTCCGCAGGTTAACCGAGGCTAGCCGCTCGCGCTCGGCTCGAAGCAGGTTGTCCTGAGTGAACTTGGCCCACGTCTCAGGAGTGGAGGCACTGAGGGTGGAGGATGAGGCTTAGTCAGGGAGTAGCCACCCAGAGGTTCTCGCACCGTCGACGATCCCCAGTGTACGCCGGTATTGCCCCTCACAAAGAGAACCGGGGTTCTCCCGGGCCTCTAGTGGCGGTTGCTTGCCCTCTGCTGGCCGCGAGCAGAAACGCAGTACAAGCCACCCACAGGATACCAACCTTGTGTGTATTGTGAGTGCCAGGCGCTTGAGCAAGGGGCTGCACCCCAGCGTCAGACAATGTTTCCCCCAGAGAGCTGAACCAGGTCCGCGAGGGCAGGAGTTCCGCCCCCCCGCCCCTCATATTTTGGAAGTAAAGCCAAGAGGATGACAAGAAGCAAACCACGTGCGGGGCCTAGGAGCCTACCTCTCCTCGAACTTGCTGGAATGCGGATGGAACTGCACCTGGGTGCTCTCATTGTTGTAGCGGGAGCAGGTCTCGTCAATATTGTAGGACTCTACTTTGTCTGACCAGTCCATCTCACAAGTCTCCTTATGTTCCCGGTTCAGCCTAGCGGAGAAGGGAGGTCCAGGGCCCACTATGTACCAGGGAGCACTGGGAAGCAGCCGTGCTCCCCCCCCCCCCCCCGTCCAGTTTCAGGGGGCTCCACATCGTGCTCAGGCAGCCTCCCATGGCCAGAAGTGCCCAGGTTCCAGAACAAAAGTGGAAATAGTTGTGTATGCCCAGTCGAGCAATGCCTGCATTCCTCTAGCTATGATCCAAAACCCTGCTGACCTCTGAGGCAAAGTCAGTCCCTAACTGTCCCACCTCCCACCTCTGACCAAGCCTTGGGGCCGAGATTCGGGGGCGTCCATCCCTCAGGTCCCCCGGGGGCTGCTGTGACTCACCGTATCTGGCCCACCGCTTGTGCAATAGTCCTCTTCAGGAGTTCCTGAATGTTCTTGATGAGCTCGGTTTCCTGAAGATGAGACAGTCCCACCTGAGACACAGAGCCCTGCCCTGCCTCCCTGGGAGGGGCCTCACACACACACACCCCCAGGGACACAGCAGGAGTCAAAAGCATGGGCCTTGCCTCCATTGACTTTTGCCCTAATTTTTTTTTTTCCAGAAAAAAGGGCTATGAGTCCAGCCCTTTCATGCTAGGTTCATTCTGGGTGGCTTTGGCATGTTGTAAATGTCTCCTTTAGGGGTGTCTTTTGGCTGTTGGGTTACCCATGACACTTGTCCAGGCTCTAGGGTCATCCATCCCCAACACTCTCACAGATACTAAAGGGCATCAGCCTTATCTCAGGCCTTAGACCACCTCTGAGGACCCCAAGCCCATAGGAAGTCAGATGCCTTCTGTCTGCTACCCACTGCCCACCAAGAATAAGTAGTCTAGGTCCCCTCTTCCCCCAACATTTTCTGGGTATCAGGAATTCTTTCATGGGCAAGTCCATATGGGGCCTGATCTCCCCCATCCTGTGTCCTCCATCAGCTTCCCCCCTTTGCACCACTGGCAAGGCCTGAGGAGTATGACAGGGGCTCCCTGAGGTGCCAGCCTGGCTGTTTTATTCTCCATCTTTCATCATCGCCCACAGGCCTAAGCCCACAGCAGGAGGCTCCAGCTCTGAGGGATTCTGAGTTGTGGGGTACCCAGGTTGAGTAGCCCCCTAATCGTACAAGGTTGCCCAAAGCAGGGTATGCTGGGTTGCGGGAGTCAGGCAGGAGAGAGGTATCTAACGAAGGTTGGTCAGGTTCGGTTGGTTGGTTGGTTGGTTGGTTGGTTTTGATTTTTCGAGACAGGGTTTCTCTGTGTAGCCTTGGCTGTCCTGGACTCACTCTGTAGACCAGGCTGGCCTCGAACTCAGAGTGATCCGCCTGCCTCTGCCTCCTCCCAAGCACTGGGATTAAAAGTATGTACCACCACGCTCAGCTTTGTTTTGTTTTTTGAAGACTCTTGCCATGTAGTTCAAGCAGGCCTAGAACTTGTAAATCCTCCTTCCTTGGTTTTCCCAATGCTGGGATTATAAGTGTGTATTAGGAGATTTTTGAGGCTGAAGCCCTGGTGATCTGGGCAGAAAGAGCAGATGCCATAGTCCCCCACGCTGGCTAGCCTGGCTTTCTACCCTGGGAGCCAGTACGACAACAAGGGGGTATGGTGGGACGGGGAGCCTATGGCTGAGCCTAACACACACACACACACACACACACACACACACACACACCACCTCAGCCAGGCAGTGGCTCACACCTTTAATCCCAGCACTCTGGAGGCAGAGGCAGGCAGATCTCTGAATTTGAGGTCAGCCTGGTCTACACAGCAAGTTCCAGGACAGCCAGGGCTACACAGAGAAACCCTGTCTCAGAAAAGCAAAACAACAACAACAACAACAACAACAACAACAACAACAACAACAACAAAACTCTCAGGGTCTTTGCAATCTTGTGGGCTGCAGGGAATCCCAAAAGAGAGAAAGTTATTTGGAAGTCAGGGACTCCATGTGGAGAAAAAAAAAAAAAAAAAGCTTTCGGTTCTCACTATCCAAACACAACCCCAATTCTACGCAACAATTTGTTCAATGCAAATAAAATAAAATTAACTGTCCCCCACCCCCAATCTTCCTGTGTCCAAAGGACCAGGGGCCCTGCTGGGCAGAGGGGCATAGCATTGTGTGAACCCTGAGGCCCTATGTCATCTATGAGTGCCAGAGCTTGCCCCGCAACTCTGGGCCTGAGCTACTTTGCTGCACCTTCAGCAGCTCCACTTCCACGTAGTCCCGGACAAGGTCTGGGTGCTGGCGGCGTTCTCGGCACTGCAGGTTGTCAGTGGCGATGGAGAAGGGCACAGCGGTGGCATCCAAGGCACGCCCTAGCCGTAACTTCTGGGCTAGCATCAGGTCAGTCTCAGTAGACAGATCCTCTATCTCTCGCTGCAGCTCTGACTTCCAGCAATGCATGTCCTCCAGGCGCTCTCCGACCTTTCGTGTGGAGTCCTGCTGCGTGCGCTGGGCCAGCGCCCCTGTCTCAGCTGCCAGCTGCCTGCTCTCATGTCGCTCCCGCTCAGAGTAGTCCTGGTCTATAAAGGCCTGGTGGTACCGGGAATACGAGTTCTGAAACCACTCGTCCATCAGGTATTTGGCTGTGCGGAAGCCAGCAGTGGACAGACCTGAGGATGTGTAGGCACCAGTGTTGCAAGCCACATCGTACACTTTGGGCGGCAGCTCACAGGCCTGTATCGACTGTGGGACTGGCTCCTTGGTCAAGAGCACGTCTGTTTGTGCCATGGTGCTCACAGCCTGGCTGAGCAGGAAGAGCGAGTACGTGAAGAGAGGGTCACTGGGCAGTTGTCCAGGCAAGATCAGAGGGGCAGTACTGGCCACTCTGTTCTGAGCAAGGCTCCTGGTTGCCTCAGGAACACTGTATACACCAACTGCCTCCTGTTGCTGGGCAACAAGGCTACACAAAGGGAGAGGGCAAAACTGCCCTCTTAAAGGGCCCCCGCAGCGGCTGGGGAGATAACTTAAAAGGACAAAGGTGTTTGCCTTACAAGAACCCGGGTTTGATTCCCAGAACAGAACAGTGACTGTGGTGGCACACACTTGGCAATCCAAGCACTGAGAAAGCAGAGAGAGTTAATCTATGGAGTTCGCTGACCAGCCAGCCCAATTGTACTTGATGAGTTCCAAGCCAGGAAAGAACTTGTCTAAAAAAAAGAAAGAAAGAAAGAAAGATTGGCCAGGCATAGTGGTAAATACTTTTAATCCCAGCACTCAGGAGGAGGAGACAAGTGGAGTTCTCTGATTTCAAGGACAGCCTGGTCTACACAGTGAGTTCCAGCTACACAGTCGGGGCTACACAGTGGGACCCCTGTCTCAACCAAAGCAAAAACCCCAAACCCAACAACAACAAAACCCAAGATGGGTGGTACCTGAAAAATGTCACCTAAGGTTGTCCTCTGGACCCCACATGCATACAAATACCCATATACACATATGTGCCCGTATACACATATGTGCCCATATACACATATGTGCCCATACACACAAAAGGAGCCAGGCAGGTCCCATTCGCCTCTCTTCATTCCACTGTGACTCAAGCAGCAGAAGCTCAGGACTCCGGAGGATCCTTGGAAGTCCCTGTGAGGTCCCTGACACCCTGTCCTCCTCCCTGGCTCCTTGGCCCTTCTGTCCTGAGACTGCCTGGTGCTGAGCTGCGGCTTACTCTACTGGACAGGATGGAGGAGGCTCTGCCTACTTAAAGACCCCTTTGGGGTGATGAATAAGTTGAGCTTCGGGAGGTGGGGAGGGGGCAGTGGAAACATGAACAGATTCCTTGGCCCTAGGAGTGGCTCCCCTTCCTGAAATTTCATCCGCAACACTAATACCCTAAGCCACCCCATGGCCTGACAGCTTGGCCCCATTGATCATGTGGCCTGAACCATTCAAGCAGGCCCAGGGGACCAAATACCCACCTACCTCTGCCTCCAGGACTCAGTTTGGGAGCTGAACTCCTGGGAGTATTCACAAGGTCCCTCACTCCACCTGCTCCCAGGGCCACCGTCTAAGGTCCAGACCCTCTTCTTCCTCCTACATACTATAGCTGGACTCACACCCAGAGCCTCCTGGGAATGTGGCCAGTGTTCTGAGAGGGGCTCATTCACTGGGTGTATCTGGAGTTAAATGTCCTGATCTACTCAAGAAAGAGGAGACAAATGCTGTCTGGGAAGTTGGTAGTCGGACAAGAAACTGCCATTCAACCTAGGCATTAAGAAACCGTAGTTTAGGACCTGGAGAGATGGCTGAAAGGTTAAGAGCACTGACTGCTCTTCCAAAGGTCATGAGTTCAATTCCCAGCAACCACATGTTGACTCACAACCATCTATTACGAGATTTGTATACATAATAAATAAATAAATCTTTAAAAAAAAAAATTTAGTCTAGAGCCATGTGTGGTGGCGCACGTCTTTAATACCAACACTCAGGAGGTAGAGGCAGGTGGATCGCTGTTAGTTCAAGGCCAGGCTGGTCTACAAAGTGAGTCCCTGGACAGCCAAGGCTACACAGAGAAACCCTGTCTCAACAACCCCCCCACCCCCCCAAAAAAGAAAAAGAAAAAGAAAAACCTTAGCCTAAGTCAATATCCAATGTTACCAACAGAGGGCGACATTGACTGCAGAATATGCTAGCCATCTATTTTGCCTGACCCTGTTTTGGCCTAACTGGCCTACCTCCCTTCCCAACCAGGCCTTCCCCAGGGGCACCCATGAACTGAGTTCTCTTTGAAAGAAATCCACACCTTTAGCCAGCAGAGGATCTACCTCCATAGCCCCTCAGCCTCTTCTCCTCACCATCATCCTGTCCTGCTCCCAACCTCAAGACCCTCAGGCTCTCTCTGCTTGGCACACAAGCTCGCTTTCACGCACCCCAGGCTTCTGTCCAGGCTGCTGGCACCCTCCCTGGTGCTGACCCCACAAAAGTTAGCCCCTCACTCCATGATGGCCTGTCAATCTTCTGACAGTGGACCCTGGATTTTCCACCAGGATGGACAGTAGATGCTTTCTACATGTGTGTTTATGGGCAGAAGCCCCAAAACTCATAACCAGACCAAGCAAAAGTTGCTGTTGTCCCTCAGGAGCTGGAGGCTAAGAGACTTCGGGGGCCAATGTGGACCTCCCTTTATCTCTTCTGTGCCTCAGTTTCCCCAGATGGTAGCAGGTGCAGAGCCTCCCAGAGCACAACCGTGACTTCTCTTTAGAATCGTGCCTGATACGTAGACCCAGGGACTGCAGAGGAGGAGACCTACCCTGGGCTCAGGGACTCTAACTACTCTTTATCTTCAGTATTCAAGTAGTGGGGGGACAGCAGGCAGGTGCTGCTCCCATGGGACCCCTAGGCTAATGAGGAAGGCCAGGTTTCAAGGTAGATTCCTCTGTGGCAGGATTATCTCCTAGGTAGAGCTTGGACCTTCTTCCTTAGGTTGAGAGGCCAGGACTTTCCAGACACCTGCAGATATGGGTTGAGCCTTTGTCCCCGTCAGTCACACCCTCTAGTCTGACCCTCAGTCCAGAGAAAGAGGTACCTGTGCTGTGACGGTGCCAGCGTGTAGCCCCTCCCAGCCTCTCCCCCCACACCATGGGGGAGGAAGACTAGTTATTACAGAAGACTTCCATGGGGCAGACAAGGCAGCTACAAGTATACTCAAAGCTAGGGCTAGGTGGGGACACAGGTCCTCTGTTATGTTGGTCTTCTTTCTGCACTGCAGTTGCACTGGGAAAATTGAGTCTGGGGACATGTGAAAAGTCCCCCATAGTCTCTTCCTCAGCAGAGTTAGGAACCTTGATGGGGCTAGGAGTACCATCTCCATGGACACTCTGCCTGTGTCCCCAGGGACCAGGTCCCTTCACACAGGGTGGCCCTGCAGGATGCCAAGGAAACAGAGGGACAGTTCTGTGACCTAGGATGTCACAGGGCACAGGACACAGGGTACAGATGTCAACAGAGCACCGTGGCATGCACCTGTAATCCCAGCACTTGAGGAGGCAGAGGTAGGCAGATCTCTGTGAGTTGAAGGCCAGCCTGGTCTACAAAGACATCCAAGGCTACACAGAGAAACCCTGTCTCGAAAAACAAAGCAAAAAAGTACAGCTGTCCCCTGCACAGATTTCTTTACAAGCATCATGAGTAGGAAGGATGTGGACAAAAGGGCCCCTTTCTTTTGAGCCAGCAGGTCTCCAAGTGCAGAGGACACTCCCTCAACTCTATCCTCAGAGTACAAGGTTCTCAATGGGAAGAGAGCCATACAACCTCATAGCCTCTACTTATGACAAGCACATCCTGCAGGTCCCAGGCTGAGGTGGGTCCAAGATCATCCTGATAGGATAAGGCAAAGAAGAGACCGTCATCTGGCCACCTCCTACCCTGGCCATCATCCCCACTAGTTACTACCTGGAATGACCAATCCAAAGTGCCATCCCGGCTGGAGCTGACCCAGCTGCAGGAGCGGTGGGAGGCACAGCCACATCACTCCCCTGGCCAGTGGGACATTTTAATTACAGAAGGATCCAAAGCTCCTTGGCATCCCTGAGCCGGTGCTGCAGTGGGCAGATGTCTGTGCTGCGCAGGCAGCTCGCAAGCAGGAGAAGGCAGCCAAGGACTTCTGGGAAGAAGAATCCTGGTGTCCAAGCCTCAAAGAGCCGTCCAAACAAGGGCAGGGAAGAGCTGTGCAGAAATATTGGGGTGTATCCCTCCCCTGATGACTCCCAGGGCCACCATGAAAGCCCTGCTTCCCTTCAGAGGCATCAGGCCCTAGAGGATGAGACAAAGCAAGATGTGGCGTGGATAGCATGCCGGCCGAGGGCTGAGTCCAGTGTTCTGGCCATCAGCTGCGGCAGGCACTGGGCTTGAGTCTCTTCACTTGGCAAGGCAGGACCAAGAGGCTGATGAGCCAATGGCTCACCCCTACTTGACTCTCACCTGTTTCCCCAAGCAGTGAAGATGGAGGGTAGGGGATAGGGTGGGCATATCCAAGGGACTCTCTCCTGCCTATCTCTTGCCTAAGGAGGCAAGACTCAGGAAGGGAAGTCTGAGGTGTGGCACATGTAGCTCAGGACAGCTGCCTGATGGCGACTGGCTGTGTGGCTGTCCAGACGTCTGTGCCCACCTGAGGGATCCACAGCTACTCAGCCTGGCACTCAGAAAGTCCAGCTTCATGCTTGAACAGCTTCCCAGCCATAGCACCGAGGCTGCGTGAAAACAAGTACTTCTTTAAAAGTCCCTAAAACTGACCGGGTGTGGCTGCACACACCTCTAATCCCAGAGCTGGAAAGACGGAGGCAGGAGGATTCCTGAAGCTTGCTGGGCAGCTAGTTTAGCCAATCAGTGAGCTCCAGGTTCAGTGAGGGACCTCATCTGAAAAAAAAAGAAAAAGTGGAAAAGTGCTTGAAGAGTCCGAAAGGTCAATCACTGGCCCCCCCACATATGTGCATGCACACGCAGGTAGGCATACCCACATGCCTATACCATGTACACACAAGTCTCAAGACCATGCATGGCTTTGAAAATATAGAAAAGAAACTTTTTGGTTTTTCGAGACAGGGTTTCTCTGTGTAGCCTCGGCTGTCCTAGACCAACTTTGTAGACCAGCCTGGCCTCGAACTCACAGTGATCTGCCTGCCTCTGCCTCTCGACTGCTGGGATTAAAGGCATACACCACTACAGCCCAGCTAGAAAAGAAACTCTTGCCAGGTCTGATGGCGCTTGTCCAGAATTCCAGCTACTGGGAAAGATAAGGGCAGGAAGATCACAAGTTCAAGTCCAGCCTGGGCAATTTAGTAAAATATGAAATGTAAAAAATAGGGTCTGGAATGTAGCCTGCAGAGCAGCTGTCCAGCATGGACAGAGAGCTGAGTTCTGCCCCTGGTACCACCAAAACAAAGTGCAATCCTAATAAATTAAAATAGAGACATGTGAACTAGAAATGATGATAATGAGTGAGTTAACCCAGAAGCAGAAAGAATCAAATGGTATATATTCACTTATATCTGGACACTAGCCCAAGGAGCATGTCCCATGAAGGTCTTCACTTATCAGGAAAGTGGGACAGAGGGGAGGACATCCTATTGGGACTTTAGGTGAGAGAAGCATGGGAGAATAGGGAAATAGAAGGATCCAGAGGGCCCTAGAAACATACAAGAAGAACATTATGACAGGCGGATCTGGGCCCAGGGTTCCTGTTCAAACTATGGCACCAGCCAAGGACAATACATGCAGTAAACTTCAAACCCCTACCCAGATCTAGCCAATGGACAGGACATTCTCCGCAGTTGAGTGGAGAGTGGGGTCTGACTTTCACACAAACTCTGGTGCCCATATTTGACCACGTCTCCTGGATGGGGAGGCCTGGTGGCACTCAGAGGAAGGATAGCAGGCTACCAAGAAGAGACTTGATACCCTGTGAGCATATACAGGGGTAGGAGGTCCCCCTCAGTCACAGACATAGTGGAGGGAGTAAGGGGGAAATGGGAGGGAGGGAGGAATGGGAGGATACAAGGGATGGGATAACAATTGAGATGTAATATGAATAAATTAATAAAATATATTTTAAAAAATAGAGAAATGAAACACAGAAGTTTGGTGAGAAGCTTTGAGTCACTTCTTTCCACGCCTTAAAATAATTACCTAAGCAACTACCACCACGCTGGCCAAACAGGAGAAAACGTCAAAACGTGGAAACCCAGTGTGAACAGGCTGGGGAGAGCCTTTCATGAGCATCTCAGCAGCCATCCAGCTCTTCAGGAAAGATGCACAGGTCTACCCAGCCACTGAGCAATGCTAGGCTTTGAAATACAGCCACAGGGAATGACTCCAAACCAAGGAAGGAGGTTCAAAAAGAACAAGGAACAACCATTTGCAGCAAGCTTTGTTCCAGCAACACATCTCCAGAAACAAAGCTGAGACCCGCACCTAAGAGGAAGGTAACCAGACCCACGCTGAGGATTCCTCTCCAAGGACATAGGGTGTCTGTGATCAGAGACACACATTCGGAACACATGGAGATACGTATCTGGGAAGAGGCAGGCAGGGAGCAGGGATCCCGGGTAAGCATTCTGTAGGAAGTGGGCCTGCCATCACAGGAGGGGCACAGACAGCTACTTATCAGGATATTGTAGAAAAACCGCCAGGGACAGGAGGGACAGAGTCTAAGTTGACACCCAGGGGAGTCTGAGGTTTCAAATAACAAGCCAACAGGAGGCCTGGCCTGGCATCAGCTGTGGGCGCTAGGCAGAGGCTAGCCAGCCAGGAAAGATGCTGCCATCCTGAAGAGGAAGAGGTTCTTCCAGAGACGATCTGCCTGGTTTCCATAGGAAAATGGGCCTTTGGGTTGCCTGTAGGACAATGAGGACTCCTGGGGACAGAGGATCACCCTGCCTGGCCCCAATTGCCCGTTCAGCCAGGAGGAGCCTATGGAATGTATAGAAGCCTAGATATGACTGGGCTGAGGGACCAGGGTCTGACCCTCATGTGCCCTCACCAGGTGCTTCCTGTACTGGGGAGCCATGGGGAACACACCCCTATGGTTGTAGTCACCTCATACCCCACAGGCCTGTGAGACAGTGCCCAGGGCCTACTGCCTTTGAGAACAGCCAAATCCCCACGTTATCAGCTCAGCTTTATCTGCAAAACCTCCTACAATTCCCCAAGAAGAAAATTAAATAGAGGATTTAGCAGAGATTCTGAGTCGGCCCAGCCCGGGTAGAGCTGGGATGGGTTAGCTCAATGGAGGCTGCTGGGCTGGGTCCTAGCCAGTGGGCAGTCACCCCACCTGACCCTGCCGGGCCCTGCAGGCTCAGAGGCCAATGGAAAGGACAACTTCAGCCAGCACGTCACAGAGGCCACCAACCTCTTCCCTAACCTTCCCCACCCCAAATGCCTAGATGGGGGAACAAAGGCTCTGAGAGGTACCATTAGTTTACATAGGACCTGGGTGGTCACACTCCCAGGCACCCCCAAGTGTGGCTACAGCGCTCAAGCACTTGCCCCAGGGACAAAGTGTAAGCTGTCCAGGGAAATGGGTATCATAGTCTCCCCCAGAGGTTGGGGGTGTTCTACAAGTCCCAGGGCAGTCTCGGTAGCTCTCTCATGGAGTGGAAGGCTAAAGTGAATAACAGCTGGTTTCCAACAAGGGGACACTCTCCTGTGGGCTCAGGGAACGTCTGCTTCCTGAGATTCCAGTGAACCCTGACTCACTCTGTTGTGGTTTTCATGCAATGTTCCCCAACCTCAGCCTCTGTGACCTACTGGAACTGTGTTTCTCAGCTGCGCAAGGGAGGGGCAGTGGCGAGGGGGTGGGGTGGGGTATGCCCAGAGGTCAGCTCAGCAGTTGGGCCTAGTTACCATGGGTATGTGTCCACCTCTAGCCTCACCACCTCTCACCCAGGGCTGTAAATCAGAAGCCTGGCCACCCCACTGGTCATGTCCCCCAAGTCTCAAAAATAGAAATTCTTGCCACTTGGTCACTCCTGTTGGAGGGGACTACAGATAGGCAGGGACCATAGGGACAATGAGAAGGGACTTTCTGTCCCTCCATGACCCCCAAGGAAAATCCCTGTGCAGAGGGGGGAGAGCATATTGGTATGCAGTGGGTTCCCATTGGTCTTTTCAGGGCCTCAGTTTCCCCTCAAGGTAAAGATCTGTAGGTGAAGGGGCCTGGACACCCCTGTTGCAGCTCATATATAGGCCGTAGGCCATATCTGTGAAACTGAGTGTTGGTGGGGGCAGCCTTTAAAAACTCCCCAAGGGCACCAGCTCAAGATCTGAGTCCACTTAGCAGAGTGGATCCATGTGGGCTGAGGGGCCTGGGTCAGGCAGGGAAGAGCCATCACCTTCAGCTGCTGGGTAAGGTGTTTGCTCCAAGAACCATCTATCCATGGTCTGGTCTGAGACAAGCCTCCCATGAGAGCTTGAGAAACACACACACAGAGGCATGCATGGATTTTGCACACTTACACACACACACACTGTGTGCACGTGTGCACACACAGGTACACATGGATGCGTGCACACTCACATGTACACACACATACACAGGCATGCATGCATGTGTCCACACTCACAGAGGCATGCATGGATGTGCTCACACTCACAGAGGCATGTATGGATGTGTCCACACTCATAGAGGCATGCATGGATGTGCACACACTCACACATGATGGCTCTGGTCCAGAAGGAGCTGACAGAGCCTTGGAAACCAACCTCCCAGAGGACCTATTGACCACGAAGGGCCAACGGTATGCAAAGTGAAGATTCTCTATGTTGACCAGAACTGAGTGGTTACACTCCTGTAGTGGAGACCATGCAAGATGAGCTGGGCCTCAGTTTACAGATTGTCAGGTGCCTGGGTCATCCTGGGGCTTGGAGACACAGGACTTGCCAGTAGAGCTGAAAGGCTGACCTAGTCTGGAAGGCTTTGGGAGCTCATGGCACCTTCCTAGAACAGACACTATCAGCGGGGTGTGCCCAGCAAAGTTAAAAAATGGCGCTACTTGGTGGTTAGTCCAGCCAGATGGTCTCCAGGGACCATCCTCCAAAACCATTATGTGCGTGAGCCAGAGGGCATTGGAACAGCAACTCACACTTCTCTGCTGCCTCCCCAACCAGATGTCCCTAGGGGCTTGTCAGATCCCAGAATCTTCCACTGTATCCTGCCCAGAGAGCTACATGGGGGTCCCCAGAGAGTGGTGGGAAAGAGGGACAGACTTCTGTCCCTGGGCTTAGTAGGGAGAACAAGAGTGGAACCTGTCCACAGTGGGAACTGATGGCCTCTGGTCCCCTCCATCGTCGTGATATTAGTTTTTAGGGGCGCCCTCATCCAGGCCTCTGATCAGCCAGCCTGATGCTTCTTCCTAGCTGACTTCAGGGGCCATCACACTGGCCAGGCATGCCTCTGGTTCCAGCAAGGGACTGCAGCCCCGGTGACCTTGATCGGCTCAGCTGTGGGGGATGGGGCGGCACTGGGAACTCTCAGCCCCAGTGATGCTAAGAGGCCCACATCTTTCAAAAGATGCTGCCGCAGCAGCAGAGCCGATTAGGGCTGTGCTGTGAGAGATAAGGGCCTGAGGGTCGTTTGGAGGGCAGGAACTGAGAACAGACTGGGATGGTGGGGTTCTCTCTACTGTCCTGGTCTCTCCCTGATGCCCCAGAACTTTCTTTATCCTATCCTCTGGTTCTGCCCTGTAAGGAGATGGCAAGAGAAGGGCGCAGTGCTACCTTGAAGTCAGGACACCCTGCCAAGAGTATCTGGGAGTGGTCAGGCCCACAAATGATGCTGGTCCAGGAGCCTAGGCCAGCTCTTTTCTGCCCACCACCCAGGGACAGAAATAGACAAGAAGAGTCTGGGCTCCACCCATCGCTCAGTTCAAAGAGCCCCTGAAAATAGACACAAAAATCAACTAGACTCACATGCTGTGCCCCCAAAGGTCCTCTTCGGAGCCGTGGCTGCGGCCTAGAGCCACTTAGCTGATGGAGCCAGGAGCACTCAAAGTTCAAGTCCCCACCAGGAGGGAGCAAACCACCCATTAAGTGCAGGAGGAGACAGCAGGCCACTGGAACAATCTCTGCCCTCCCGGCCAATCTGTCCACACCACCCGGATCCCCCCGCCCCCATTCACATCCTCACTACCTCCTCTCCACACCAGCCTCTGGACATCTTCTGGCCTTGACCTCCACACAGGAGGCCCCTCCCTGCACTTCTTCCCTCCCATAGAGCCAGCCTCATACTCTCCTCCCTGCTCAGGTGGCTCATGTCACCCTGTACTTTCTGGATGAAGCCACAGGTTGAAGATGCTGTCCGCAGGGCTCACCTGAGGGCTGCAGAGCCCACCCTAATGCCTCTTTAGCACTGGCCTGAAATGAAGGAACACAAGACAGGAAGGAGCTCCATGCTGTCTTAGGGGGCAGAGGGGTGGTCAGCACCTCACAGGCGGCTCTACTTCTTGGCCGCTGGACCCCAAGCCAGATCTGTAAAAGGGTAGGTCCAGATGCAATTTGCGCCCTGAGCTCTGCGTTGGAAGGGACACAGAGAGGAGACCTGTTAGTGACAGGCAGAATGAACTATTTTCCTTACATACATTTCTTGGCTGTAGAGAGCAAGTAGAGAGCAAAACACAATATATAATATATAATATATTATATAATATATAATATATATGTATATTTGAGACAGAGCTTCTCTGTGTAGTCTTAGCTGTCCTAGACTCACTTTGTAGACCAGACTGGCCTTGCACTCACAGAGATCTGCCTGCCTCTGCCTCCCTGAGTGCTGGGATTACAGGCATGCACCACTGCGCCCGGCTGAGCACAATATTATTATTTAGGAGTTGGTCAGAGGATTAGCAAGGCCTTTCGCACTGTAGTAAGGATCACACAGCCATGTAAATAGCCCTGCACATAGCTATACACTACCCTGAATGCAACCTTGAACATAGTCACGCAGACTTGTACGTGGTTATATAAATGGCTCTGCTCACAACTGTACACACAACACAATAAATGAGGGTCACAGTGCTCCTGAAAGGAGAGGCCCAGGGAGCCAATGCTGCAGAGGAGCAGCCCACTGGAGGTTTTAGGACCTGCGGGGGCTACAGCTAAAGTAGAGAGAGGCTACAGGAGCAGGAGGGCTCAGGGCTAGGACCTGGTCACATGCTCCTACCAGGCAGACATCCAGTCCCAAGCAGGACCCTGGGAAATGACCAGGGATGTCAGGTGGCCATCCCATTTCCTAGGCTGGCTTCCTCCTCCCCTACTGGCTCTGAGCTCATGCACATCTTCCCTCTGCAGTCTTTCAGACTTTGAGTCTGTACTTAAGATGGTCTCAGATGTCTACTTAGCCCCAACATGTTGATATCCCTTCTAGACAGCAAGGTCCTGGAAAAGCAGGGACAACCTCAGATGGAAGAGAATGAGGATGAGGAAGAGGAGGGCTTCCAGGTGTCCGAGGAGCAGCTGCAGATGGCTACACACCAGGTGGTGAGAGATGTAGGGAGAACCCCAGCCTTGACCCTGACTCTTTGAAGACTGAAAAGAGGGGAGCAGTCACAGAACCACGCCCAGGGCCACTCAGCTTCTGACTTTCCTCCAACAAGGCCAGGCTGCCCAGTTGCCACCTCTAGATGCCCACAGCTACACCCACCTGTTGAGACTGAAGAGCTGCCCAAAAGACAGTGGGTTTTTGCCACATCCGGGGCAGTACAGCCTCTGTTTATGCCCTCCCTAAGGCCCAGCCTCAAGGCCAGGAAGGAAGCAGACCTTGCTAAGCAGTAGAGAAGCACAGAGCTTCCAGCCAATGAGCCCTTAGTAGGTCATAGCCCAGGATGGAGATGACAGTCCCACAGCACCAAATACCTACCTGCCACTTGCACCAATTACTGGAAATAGCCAATTCTCTGACTAGATACTCACTGGGCACCAAAACTAAAGGCAGCAGTGGGCTGCCCTAACTCCCAGATCCACGCAGGACCTCACTTTCTACTTGACGTGTCCTTGAGCCATTGACTGTGGACTAGGCTGACATCCGCCTTCACAAGGGCAAGTAGGCCCCTGCACATGGTGGTTAAATGCAGATACAGCCTCATAAGCAGCATGTCAGGGCAGGGAGGGCCTCTCACCACCAGGGCCAGGCTAGGGTGGAGGGTGGAGCTACCACAGAGGCATGGGGGGTGTGGCCTTGGCTGCTCCCCATTAACAAGAACTCCCCCTGGAGGCCCCTGACCAGGCTTGAAATAGCCCAGCGGCAGCCGACACAAAGGGCCTGTAGAGACGCCAGGGCGGGCTGGCAGCAGACCCCTCCCTGGCGCTAATGCACTGTGCATTATTGTAAATGGAGCTTTTCTGCACAACAGTGAGGGTGCTGAGGAGCCAGCCTTGGCTGGGAATAGACTCCGTGTCCTGGCTCCAGATTCACAGGGGCTGCTGTCCTGGGGGTACCTCCACCCACAGGGTCACCTCGTATCTGCTCTTCCCCAGTCTCTCCTGTTCCAGTCTACCATGTCCCTACTGGTCTATTCCTTGGACATTATGACCCCGTGCCTGCACCTCTGTTGGAATCAATCTCCCTCTTCTCGATCTGCAAGGACCTGTCCAGGATCCCTATGGGAGATGGGCCCTGCACACCCCTCCACCTCCAGCCCTCCTCTACCATCCTGCCTGCCCCTGGGTTTCCCCTCCCACCCTGTATTCTATCTCATCATGTTAAAGATCAGGGTGACAACCATTAAGGTGGCATACCAGTTCCTAGAGACATTCTAGGCCAGCTCCCACAGACTTGGGCCTTAAAACTATTGTAATAGTTGATTCTTTATGGTTCTGAAAACTTAGATATGGCAGGGCCCTGCAGGGTACACCCTCCTATGGTAACCAGAGGACATCTTTCCTGCCTCTGTAGTTCCTGGGTGCTCCCTGCTGGCTCAGAGCTCAGTCTTGCCTGGGATGGGATGGGGCTTTGCAAATCCATTGGCTAGTCTGTGGGCCAGCAGTGGCACGGTATGGGGAGGGCTATGTGGATTGGAATCCAGAGGCCTGGGGCTTGCTTGAGCAGTGAGCTCTGCTTGCTGCACAGGTAAGGCAAAAGTGCTACCTGGAAATGCCTCTGATGTTCTTTTAACAAACAAGAAGAGGCTTCCCCTCCCTGATCCAAAGCACTAGCCAGAGAGGGGACACAGAAGGCCATGGTGCATTCTGGAAATGTGGCCTGGTTCTAAGACAAAAGGCCGTCCACCTTTGTATCTCAGTGAGAAACTGCTCACCAGGCCTGGAGAGTCTAGAGCGGAAGATCAATCTAGGCTCCCCATCGCCACTCCTCCCCAGACTCCCCAAGAGCCCATGTGTTGGGGGCACCTTCTCCTGCATTCCACATCTACCCATGGATCTTCTGTGCCTTGGTGTCCCTCTCTGATAGTCCTGGAAACCAGAAGTCTGTCAAGGATAACAGGCACCTTCTCCAACACTGGGATCTGACTGACAGTCACTCGCACCTCAGCCTGCTTGGCCTCAAATCCTTGTCACCATCTTCCTACTCCTTGTGAGTGGCAGGAGGCTGAGACCCCGCCCACCCACTTTAGAAGCCCAGTAGCCCAGAGAAGAGAGTGAGCACACTGACTCACCTGAAGGACGCATGTGAGGGCTGAGAAGATGCTCGGTCAGTGATGTGCTCCTATGCAAACATGAGGATGTGTGAGATTGATCACTCATCTCTGCACCTGGACATGGATCACTGCACCCACAGGCCAAGACCCAGGGTTTGGGAGTCATTTTTCTTGGGTCCAATTAAACAGTTCAGCTGCCAGCTTGGTCAGGCAGCTCCTGCACTGGCCCAATCTAAGCCAGGACAGATTCTCACACCAGACACAACCAAAAGAGGAAGTCAGGGGCTGGAGAGATGGCTCAGAGGTTAAGAGCAGTGGCTGCTCTTCCAAAAGTCCTGAGTTCAATTCCCAGCAACCACAGGGTGGTTCACACCCATCTAAAATGAGATCTGGTGCCCTCTTCTGGCATGCCAAGACATTAAATATACAGAACAAAGAAAAAAATATTGAAAGTTGCAAGAGAAAAAAAAATATAAGTCACATATAAAGAAAAAAAAAATCAGAAAAGCAGCTGGTTTGCCAATGGAAACTCTGAAAGCTAGAAGAGGCTAGAGTAATGCATTCCAAGTTCTGAAAGCCCATGATTGCCGGCCTAGACTACCATACCCAACAAAACTATCTGCCATCGTTGAAGGAGGGAAAAAAACTTCTTTCCTTTTCCTTTCCTTTTTCTTTTCCTTCCTTTTTTTTTTTTTTTTTTTTTTTTTTTTTTTTGGGGGGGGGGCAGGGAGGAGTTTGGTTTTTTGAGACAGGGTTTTGTTACAGTATTTTGTATCCATTTGGCCTACAAAGCAAATAACTGACACAGAGAAACTAAAACATACTTTAAAGCTGCCTGCACTTCGCCAGGCAGAGTCTGAACTGATTCTAATCTACTTGTAAACTAAACAAACTACTCTAAACCTTATAACATACATATATTCCAAACACTTGCCACTCTGACCCCTGGGCCGGTCCAAGTCCAGTTACTACCCTCCTCCTCCAACCGTTCAAAAACCTCTTCTCTCCCCAACCGTCAAACTTTTCTCCTACCTTCCAGGAAGTCCCGCCTTCCACTTCCTGTCCTTCTGCCCAGCTGATTGGCTAAACAGCACTTTATTGATGGTTAATACATTCACTTAGCATTCCTCCACAGGGTTTCTCTGTGTAGTCTTGGCTGGACTCATTCTGTAGACCAGGCTGGCCTTGAACTCATGGAGATTCTCCTGCCCCTGCCTCTGGAGTGCTGGGATTAAAGGCATGCACCACCACGCCTGGTGAAAGAAAAACTTTTCATGATCCAAACATCCTTAAAAATCAATCCAACAACAGCAAAATGCTAAACAGAATACTAAATTAAGCAATATTTCAAACCAAAGAAAGGGATAAGTACGTTCAGAAGACTTCTCAAAAGAAAACAAATGAAGCCATAATTAAATACAAAGCACAAGAACACGAACAGCAAAAACCCAACAAAATGTTTGCAAGCCAACACACACCATTTAATAACAGCATTAAATATTAATGGTCTCAGCTCTCCAATCACAAGACATAGACTAAATGGATAGATTAAGAAACAAAATCTGATGGACAGGAGAGATGGCTCAGAGGTTAAGAGCACTGGCTGCTCTTCCAGAGGTCCTGAGTTTGATTCCCAGCAACCACATGGTGGCTCACAACCTTCTATAATGAGATCTGGTGCCCTCTTCTGGCCTACAGGCACACATGCAGGTAGAACACTGTATACATAATAAATAAATAAATAAATAAGAAACAAAATCTGTATCTCTGGAATTCATCTTAGATTTAAAGACAGGCACTGCCTTAAAGGGAAACGGTGGAAAAGGTACCCAAGCAAATGGGACTCAGAAGTAAGCAGGAGTTGCCATCCTAATATCTGACAAAACAGACTTCAAACTAAAAACCCGGGCGAGGTAGGTGATATGCACCTATAATCCCAGTTCTGAGGAGACAGAGAGTCTACCTGAATTGATGAGTTGTATGTCCACTGAGAAACTGTCACATAATACGGGGGAGAGTAACCAAGGAAGACACCAGACATTGATATCTGGCCTCCACGTGTCCACATGTGCACGCATAACTGCACACACACAACATAAACTCACACATGCACACACACATGTACACACACATACACACACACAAAGAATAGATGTGGGGGAAGAACTTTGAAAGACGATACCCTTCCACAAGTTGGGGGCATTCAAGGGCTCTTCCTGTAACCTTCCAGGCCCTAGAATGCACAGGGGTTTCCCAAGGGACTCGGAAAGGGAAGAATCTGCTTCCCACTCTCTTGAGCAGGTCAGTGTCCCCCACGTTGGGCAACTCCCCAGTCCTCACTAAAGGTGAGCCTTTCACACGACAGAAGGCTGATTCTCAATAGAGTACATAGCACCTGCCTTGAACTTCAGCCAACAGGATCTGTGATGAATTATTTTTAAACTCTTCAGTGGCGTGTGAGAGATCTAACGGGGCTTGCCATGGGATAACTATCACTGGGAAAGCCAAGGCTCAGTGAGGCAGCTGCCAGGCCAGCCCCCTCCTCAGTCACTGCCAGGCACAGGAGCCTTGGTGGCCAGCGAACGTAAGGTCCGCAGTTGCCGGATTGGGAAGCCACAGGATGCTTGAGGCTGTGGGACCCCAGCATAGGAGCAGGATGTGTGTCTAACAATAGTTATCACGAGGAAAGGGGTGCTGGGGGGGGGAGTAGGTGGCCAGCTTCTGCCACCACAGAGCTTGAGGGGATGGCTAAAGAGCTCAAGCCATTGGGAGGCATTCACTCTGGCTGCAGAATAAGATCAGAGGCATAGAGTCCTGGACACAGGTCCTGGGTTCAGGGGCTAGCTGGGGTCGCCACTCTATGGATAGACACCATGACCCAGCTTGGCAGGTCTGCAGGTTCACAGGACAGATCTGCACAGACATGGTACTTGAGAGTTTTACCCATGCTGTATATACAGTGAAGGGGACCCCCTAGCTTCCTGGGGAGCGTGAATCCGTGTGCATCCACAGCTCTTTGTCTCCTTGTTGCTATTGAAAGCATGTGTGTTAGGACTGCTCCTGAGATCCCAGTTCCCATCCTCAAAATCCTTAGGAGGCCTCGGCTGCTGATTTTGGGGTTCTCAGTCATGACAAACCATCAGAAGGGGACCTGTGACCCTAAGGCCTTTGGGAGGAGAGATGAGGTGATATACTCAACCCTCACTAGGAAACATCATCAATTATAGACATACCTGACACTGTTGCAGCAGAGCGAGATAGCTAATAAAGCATTACATCCTCCAAAGTGACCCGGCTCCCCAGGCTTAGGTGATGAGAAAGTCTCTCCCCTAAGCCAGGCCCAAGGCTTAGACTGCAACAGAATGGTGCCTTCCTCTGGCGGGGGATGTGGGGGGGACATGTCCAAGCCACTCGGCCCTGCTGAAACTCCCTCCTTCTGTGAGGTGGCTCTCCAGCATGTCCCTGCCCTCCCAGAACCCTGATGTCTCAGCAGGGCCCAGTCTGAGTATCTAGACAAAGCTGCTGGCAGTTCTGCAGACCCTTCTGGACAGGCATCCTTCAGGGCCAAGGGGCTATAGAGATTGGAGTGGGAGGCAGGTGGAGGGGGGCTGGAGGGGGGAAGGGCTTGGTTCTAGACATTGCCCTGAAATAGAATGGGTCCTGGAGTCACAAGATTTAAATGTCATAGCTGGGGATAAGGAGACGAGAAGGAAGGAGCTTTGACAATCAAGTGGAAAGAGAAGTGACTGCAGGCCATGGAGAATCGCTGGTCACGGATGCTCACTTCTAGCGGCAAGCAGTGTTTGCTGACCAAAGTGCCAGGGCCCTGCAGATACCCTACCCAACATAGCTTGTGCGTAGGAACCAGGGACAGCCAGGGCCTCTGGTGCACTCACTGACTTCCTTCAAGGCCAGCTCTATCCCATGCTCCTCCTACCCTCACTGAATCTCCCAGATGGGGCATGAGGAAAGAGGCCCAGCTTTGCCCATAGGGTGTGAGGTATGTTCGAGAGGGAGCAGTGAAGGCCACAGCCCTGAGCTACACCCACACAAAGGGTCCAGCGTCTAGTTCCGGACACATGTCAGGGGGTCAACAAGACTGGAAGTGTGGGGAATTCTGACCATCTTGGGTTGGAGAGTACACAGACAGCTTGCCTGCCCAGTCTCCTCCCCGCCCCAGTGGTCCTCACTTCAGTTCACAGGGGTTGGGAGTCCATTCTGTGAGTTCATCATGCTATAATAGCCACACACCTTGACTTCTACAGCAACTAGCTGGACTCTCAACTGCCTTCCCCCTAAAAGACTTCAGATATGTTTTCTAGTCCCACATTTCTCTTATAGCCCAGGAGTTCCAAGACTGACTGACTGCCAGCCAGTCCCTGGGTTTTAGGTTACCTAGAATCATTGGAGGGCCACCAGGCCACCTTAGATGCCCTGTATACTTTGTGGAGACTGAAGCTGACAGGAGTCAGGAGCTGTAAAGTTCCACTCTAGGCTCCTCATGGCATAGTTCAACTCAAAGAACGTTTCGGGGCATGGGGGGGAGGGTGTGCCTACAGAGCCTTGATCTCTACTCCAGGAAACCCAGGATAGACTGGATCCCTTCTGTGTTTCTTTTTACCTTGGTCCAGGCAGAGAGACATCAGCATCTGGTGTCATTTTTGGTCCGACGGAAGTCTCTGTGCCCCACCAAGGTTGGGGGTGGGAGCCATAGAGTCAGGCCATCATCCTGCCTCTGCTCCCAATTTGGAGCTGCAGCGTCTGCTCAGGGAACGTGGTCCCCTCTGCTGAACTTGAGGGGAGCAGTGGGTATATCTATCAGGACATAGACTATATATTTTTACTGTCCTCCAGGGTGGTCTTCCTGAGCACCAGAGAACCATCAGGAATTCCTCCTGCCCCTGCTGCCCTAAGAAAAAGCAAGGCTCGGCCAGAAGCAAGGCTCCTACATTCGGTTGGAACCTGCGCTCCTCCAGGCCCTCGGTGCAGGAGACAGGCCGGATGCGCGTGGCTGTTGCCTGGCAACCCCCTGCCTGTGCGCTGCAGCCCCTGCGCCCACGCAGCCATCTCTGTCTCCGCTCAGCTCAGCACTCCTGCCCATGAGCCCAGATGGCCAGACCAGGAGGGGACAGTGGAGGGAAATCGCCCTAATGTCTGCCCTGGTCAAGCCCTCTGGGTGGATTCTGAGCTGCAGGGCTCAGTGGAAGAGGGGCAGGGGATTCAGCCATGTTTGCCGGATTGAGAAGGAGCATCTATGGCTCCATTCCCCTACACACAGCAGCCTGTTCTCCCTGTATCTGCCCTGCCCCACCCAGAGCTCCTCGGGCCTCACGTATGCCTCCAAAGGAGCCCTGGGGATGGGCAGAAGCCTTTTGCCGTCCTAGGTGAGGAAACTGATGCCCAGAGGCTCTGCTAGTCTACTATGCAGCTCTTGGCCCCAGTCAGAAATTGCACAACTCTCAGAAGTGAAAACCCAATTTTAGACCGGGTGGCATGCGGTCCACCCGTGTGACAATCTAAGGATCACTGGATGGGTGTGAGGCTCCAATTAAAGACATCATGACATCACCTACTTGGGGGGCGGGTGGAGAATGCAATTGACTCTACTCCAGGAGGTGACCCCATTGCCACTTGAAGTTCCACCAACTGGCCCCAAACCAGGACCTAGTGTGACATATCTAAACCACTGTGAAGAGCACTGGGGACATGGGTGACCTTCTCCCTGCAGGACCCACTATCTGGAACTCCCTCTGCCATGCTCCAGCCCCGCAGCATTCTATGACCTATGAACTCCGCTTCCCCGGCCGTCTGGGAGAAAACAGTTTCACCTGCTTCCTGGCTATTTGATCCTTTCGTCACTGGAGAGGCAAAAATACTTCAGGTGACAGGACATCAATGATCATAGGAACCAGTGGGTCTCTGAGCGTAGTGACAGGGGAGGTCCTAGGGGACAGGAGTTGGGGGGAGGGGGCAGGGCATGCTGCAGTGTGGGAAAAGGCAGCAGATGCAAAGGCCCAGGGCCAGTCTACACTTTCTATGTGAGAGCATGAGAGGGACCACCATCAGGCAGGGGAGCCTTGGCCCAAGCTCTTGAACATCCGAGTCACGAAGGGCCTCAGAAGCACATTAAGGGACTCAGCTGGGCTGCTTTTCTGGGCAAGGGCCTCAGCCAAGGCCAGGTAGGCCCCAGGAAAAGGCTTCTTAGCCATGCTGGGGACTAATAAAACTGGCAAGGGCAAGTGAACCCCTTCCCAAGGTACTGAAATTGTTTGCTTGGTTTTGTTTTTTGTTTTTGTTTTTTTAAGATTTATTTTGTTATGTATACAGTGTTCTGCCTGCATATATGCTTGCACAACAGAAGAGGGTACCAGTTTTTAACCTCTGGGATGCCATCCGAGTACCCTCAGCAGCAGACTTGAGCATCCGGGATCAATCCCTACCTTGCCTCCTCCAGATGCCACTTACCGAACCTGGCCCAGAGAGGGGGGGGGGTGCATTGTGGTATCAGCAGATCCCAGGAAAGCTTCCTGGGTGAGGGGGGGTCACTGTCTGAGGGACTAGCCTGCAGTGAGGGCGGAGAAATGAAGTGACTCATTACTGGCTGTGCCCACAGACTCAGGCTGCAGGTAGCAATCAGTGAGCACCTACTGTGTACAGCAACCATTCCTACTGTTTCTTCTATGGCCTGTTCCCATGGGGGCAGGGACAGACCACAGCACCCATGAGACAGAGTCGAAGTTAGTGGAGATGGAAATTCTAAGTAGCCTCTGTACCCCAGACTCTGCATCCTGAGTCCCTACCCTCAGGCTTGGGCAAAGGAGTAAGAAGATGTGAAGGGAGCCAATCCCAGGTTACTTGGCGTGGTCAGAAGTTCTGTGTTCATGTCTACCTTGCCCCCATGGCAAGTCCTTTCAAAGTCCTTGCCCCCATGCCCTGGACCTAGCTTCCAAGGAGGCCAGAGCCTACTCTAGGCTGTGCTTTGATCTGTCTGTTCCCTGTCAGGTGACCTGGAGTAAAGAGAGGCCTCAGATTATGACTTCCATCTCAGTCGCTCCACCCCGCCATACCCTGTCCTGGGAACTTGATGCCCCTTGGGCAGACCCTTGGAAGCCCAGGCTGACCCGTGCAGACCCAGGCCTCACTGTGGTCTCCCAGGCTCCTAGTTTGTGCCCCGGGGAGCGGGGGCACAGGTGACTCTGGGGGGGGGGTGAAAGTGAGGAAGGGAGGCACCCTGCCCTGCAGCTGACTCATGGGAGGCAGTGGGTGTGGCTGTCTCACCAGGGTTTCTGGGCTCCTCTAGGCAGATTGCGGATTGCCGGATTGCCGACTGTTTTGTTGGAAACAGAACCGACATTTGCATTTCCAGGCCCGCAGCCCTGGAAACCAAACACTGTGTTCTGAGCTCAGGCTGCGCCAGGCCAAGCAACGCCTCTGCCTGTCTGAGGTGGGGGAATGGGGGGGGCGCTGGGGGGCTGGAGACCTGCTGGCATTTACCCCCATGCCGGGATGAATTATCTGTGTAGTTCTAAGGGTGCTGCAGTTTAAGGCAATATGACCTCTCTCCCAGGGGTAGAAAGAAGACAACTGGGGGCAAATTAGAACTTTGGCCCTGTTTCTCTGCCCCAGCCATCCTGTGTCGCATGGGGATGTAGGCTCAGTAGACAGTGTATAAAGGACTATCCTGGGAGCCTGAGAGTCTCTGAGGAACCTCTCAACCCCTGAGCTCCAGATGGTGTCAGCTTGTCCATGTCACCACTCTCCAGCAGCCAGCACAGCCCCTGGCAGACAGGGATGCAGGTCACATGTTTATGAAACGAGTGAAAGGTTCCAGAAGACTTGCTCCAGGGCACTGCTCTCAGGAGCCTTCTAAGCCGGGATGCCTTAGCACCAGAGCACAGGTTGACATGGGGACACTGCCTGCCTGGCCAGACCCTTGGGCCTGGAGCCAAAGGCTGCATGTGGAGTGGGTCCACTTCCTGCCTCCAGCCTCTGGGCCTAGTGTCCTTTGTTTAAACTGGTGCCTAGCCTCTGGGCAGCAAGTCCTGGGTAGCCCTGCTCTAGCCAGCCTACTGCCTCTATATAGTGTCAGGAGGTGCTCGGCATAGCTGCCCACAAGCTGGTCATCATGGCTGTTTCCGTGGAGACTTCCCTGCCAGGCCACTCAGGCTCTGTATGTTTACAAAGAGCTAGGATGAGCCTGTGGAGGAAGAGATGATTCTAAGCACCGCTGTCAGACAGGCCATGCCAAGCACAGTTCTCCTGTGGTCACCAATTCATGGGGGTGGGGTTAGGGGGGGCAACTCTGAAAATAGAAGCACCCCAAGGGTTAAATGTGAGATGCTTCCGAGATGCCTGTGTGCCTGAATAGAAACTGAAAGATCTCCAGTTTCCTAGAATCCACCTCATCACTGACCCTGTTCTGCCTATACCAAAGCAATGGCGGGGGATGGGGGGTGGTCATGGCACCCAGAGCTGGACTATACTCCATCACTGTCCACTGAACATGATACAGGTTGGAAGTCAAAGGCTACCTCTAGCCCTGATGGATAGCCACATTGTGCACATTTACTTCCAATGAGCCTGTGAAAAGTGAGTGCTGAGATGGCAAGAGTACAGGGTGGGGGTACCAGTGGCCTCCAAAAGACATGTGTATGGCTTGACCCCTGGGTCTGGGAATGTGATCTTATGGGAAAGGGCTCTCAGCAGATGTCATTATGCTTGAAGCTCCTAAACCAGGATCATCCTGGATCATCACATGGATTATCTGAGTGGCCCCAAGTCCAGTGACATTGTCCTCCTAAGAGACAGGAGGCACAGGGAGGGCTGGCTGGGCATGACAACAGAGGGGGAAAAAACAGGGTCACATGGGCACAGGTGAGGCTGGGATTCTACTTGGGCATTAATGGAGTTGTGAAGACCTGTCACACCTATGCTGGACTTCTGGGTTCCAGGTTGGGGCAGCAGGTGCCTGCAGTTCCTGCCCGTTTGTCATGGAAGCCTCAGACGTCCTGCACATTGTCCTTAGTCTAACCCAGGGACAGAGACCCCAGCTGCAGGCCTGGAGTTCCTGCCCACGGACAGGGTCAAGCCTTCCCTGGGAAGGGCCAGAGGCTGATAAGGCAAGGTAAAGAAAGGGCCACCCCAGCTGTCTCATTCCTTGAGCTCCCTAAGGCCCAATTGCAGCCCCCTCCTTAGGGCCACTTGGTAGCTTGGAAAAATTCTACTAATAGGTGCTGTTCAGGGATTCGAACCCCGCAGAAGGTGAACATGGGTGAGGCTCCTCCCTCTTGGACCCAGCGTGAGTGTCTCTAGCCATTACGGCTGACTGGACAGGTACCTTGGGGGGTGGGGGGAGGGAACAAAGCCATTCTCATGCTCGGCCAGATGGCTACCCAGCAGATAATAGAAAAAGCGGGTAGAGGCCTACCTGGCACCCCCTCCCCATTAGGCCCGGAGCCGGCCTCCCTCCCACCTGCCTGTGTGTGACTCTAATCTCCCCCCCACCCCCCCTTTCCTGTAGCCTCTGAGAAGGCCTAGGGCAAGACCTTGGGGCTGGGCCTTTGCTCAAAGGTCAGAGCCCAGAATGAGGACAGATATTCCATAAAAGGCACAGACCTCCAAATGCAAAGGAACCAGCTGTTGGGAGTGAAGCCGCTGGGGCCAGCAGCATGGAGGAGGAATGTGGGTCAGGCCCTTCTCCCAGATGCCCAGTGCCTTAAGGGAAGCTGGGGTGAGGGGGGCAGGTCACAGATACCTCCCCCAACTGCCTGGCCTCCCTTCTGCCATCCCTGACTTTGTCTTGCTTTTTGTCCATTTTTCCCTTAGCTGGAAACCCTGTGAAGATGACCAAGGCACCCTGCACCTGGGCCCCCTCTGCACAGGGATGACTAGCAAACCCAATTTCAGTGGGAGAAAATGGAGCCTGGGTGTGAAAGCCACCTGCCGAGGTCACACAGCTAGGAGGTCCAGCATCATGACCTGTCACCTGGGTCTGCATCCCAGGGGCCTGATATCCACTGGGCTCTCTCAGCTTCTTATTTCTCTCCCTGGTACTTCTTCAGCCCTGGTCATGCTCTGGGGTCTAAACCAGTGCCCTCAAGCCCAGGTGGCCCAGACCTAGTGTACAAGCTTTGTCTCCCCAAGACATCAAGCCCGGTGACCACCTGCTCACTTCCTCCTCACAGAGCTGACAGTTCACACAGGGTGTGAAGTACAGAAGCAGCTGTCAGAGAAACCAGAACAAACACCATAGGGCCCCACAGTCACCATGCCCGGCTGCTGGGCAAGCAAGGGGGGGTGTCCACTAGTCGGTGCTACAGAGGCCATGGTGACTTGCTAGCTCACAGGGAGCCGACCCAGTAGAGGTGGTGAGCCCCAGGGGAATCCTGAACACGCGATGGACAGCTTTCTCCACAGAGCAGGCATTGGACCTTGCAGAGCGTGGGGACATGTGGCCAGGATGTTGTAGGGTCCTGTCCCGCTATGCCATCTCTTAGGGACATTTCTGAGGTCAGGCTGTCCTTCCAAATCCAGAGGTGAAAGCATTTCCTAGTCTGTGAAAGGGAGTTTAGAGGCTAACAGTGAAGTCTGGTGTTGGTCTTTTTCGTAAGAGAGACGCAGACCATGGCTTGGATTATATATATGATGAAGGTCTAGACTTCACCCAGAATAGTACTCAAACCTCCCAGTGTTCTTGGCTCCAAACTCAGGGTGCTTGCCCATCATCCTATGCCATCTGTCATCTCTGAGTTGAGAACTGGCACGTGGGGGGGTCATAGACTGACTTGAAGAGGGGTCCGGTCAACTGTGCTCAGTCTGGGAGCCAAGTTAAACTCCAGCGACTGCCTGAGTCAAGGCCAAATCACCCCTCAAAGGAAGCTCAGAGAGCCTGCTGTTTACAGGGAGGCAGGGCCCTAGGATCCTTTCCAGAGAAGGGGCAAGGAGGGGGGCACACTCCAATCTCAGGGCCTGTCCCCCACATCCTCCGGGCTGTCATGCTGGCTGCCAGCTTGTCCTGTTTAAATATTTAATCCAGTTAAATATTAAACCTCTTCCAAGTCCCAATTACAATTGGATCGATTCTCTGCGGCTGTGGGGACCCGGGGCTGGAGCTGGGCTCCCTTTATCCAAGCCCATCAGCTTGAGTGGGTGGGGGAGGGGTGGCGGGATGGATGGAGGAGGGGCTCTCTGAGCAGGGGAGGGGTCAGCGAGGGGTGAAGCAAGTGAGGGGCCTGTAAGTGGAGGAGGGGTCTGGCACGGAGGTGGGGTCAGGGAGGAGCCTGGGAGAGGAAGAGATTGTAGGCAGGGTGTTGTAGCCTCTCACAGTGCTCCCCTGGCTCTTAGGGGGTCCCCTGCCTCCCAGCGCTGCTTCCCATACTGAGCAAGAAGGGAATGTCCCCTCTAGTCCTTAAAGACCTTTGTGGTGGGAACAGAAAGGAGAAGGAAGATCTGCTGCTGCTCCAGGCAGTTCTAGACTGCCCCACAGGATGGGGGTGGAGCCTGTGTTTCCTTCTATGGGCTCTGCCTACAGTGATAGGGAGGAGGGGGGTGGCAGCAGAGGACAGTAACTTCCAAACATATATTCCAAATATATGTATATATTTTACATATACTAAAAAGCGAGGAAAGGGCACCTTGCCATCACTGCCCTTTGCATCCTAAGGCTGTTGGGCTGTTTGCAAACTTCTAGAACTGAGGCTCACTTGGCATACTCTCTGTGAGTTGCCACTTCAGTGTAGGTGTGAACACCATCCCAGGCAAGCATCTGCATGAGCTCGCTCGCTCCGTAGCTTCAAGTGGGCCCTGAGATTTTAAACCACGTGTGGCCAATACTTGAAGGCTAGTAAGGCAGTTTGGGATGCTCTGGGTCTTAAGTCCCAACAGGGCCTGCTGAGCTTCACTGAACATTTCCCTTGACTTTTGCCCGCCCCGCCCCGCAGTCTGAGAGCAGGTCTTACCCCACCAGGCGAGCTCTTTCTCCAACAGGTGCAGGCTCACTAACTCAAGACGCGATCCGCACTTGAACTGCTTCTCACCCTGCCACAAATGATGCTCATCAAACAGAGACTTCTTTCTCGACTCCAGCACTAATTGTAAGTTTGCATAACGTAATTCTTACTGGTGGCTGTGTTTAACAAGCAGCTTACTAATTTCCTGAAGGTTTACCCACTGGCTCAAAGGAACCTGCTCCCACACAGGGCTGTGTCACCTGCTTAAGCACCTGCAGAGCTGGTGGCACCTCCACTCCCCTGATCACAGTGTGGCTTCTCTCCTTGGGCCATGTGCCTGGCCTGTGGAAACTGCCCTTGCTGTTGATTCTGCCGTGTGCCTTGCTCTCTGTTTTAACTATCTCGCCTTGACCACAGAGCCTCTGACGGGAGGTCTCTTCCCTTGCTATTCTTTCTCAAAGGCTTGGCTACTCTCAGCTCTCTATTCATGCAGCTAAAATGTCCTTCCCATCTTCTCAGAACCCAAGAAACACCTGCTGGGGATTCAATGGAAAGTGCATTGGATGTGTAAATTAACTTGGGCACAACTGTCACCAAGCCTCTGCTTCTGAGAGCGGCTTGGCTCACCCAGGGCTCCAGGTCTTCCTTTGCAACTTTGAAGAACACGTTTCGCAGTTTCCTGGCAGTGTCGTGTGCAGCTTCTGTCTTGCATAAGGAGTTCTTGGTTTGTGTCAAGCCTCTGGGTTGCTCCATGCAGTTGTGTGATGCTGGCTGCGCATTCACTGGTCACTTTATCCAGTACTGGAGACTGAACCCAGACTTCATACATGCTAGGCAAGTGCTCTACCAATGAGCCACATCCCCTAGCCCTCTCTTTTGTTTTATTTTTCATTTTGTTTTTTTTTAAATATTTATTATTTATTTATTTATTTATTATACAGTGCTCTGCCTGCAGGTACATCTGCAGGCCAGAGGAGGGCATCAGATCACATTATAGAAGGTTGTGAGCCACAATGTGGTTGCTGGGAATTGAACTCAGGACCTCTGGAAGAGCAGTCAGTGCTCTTAACCGCTGAGCCATTTCTCCAGCCCTTAATTTTCATTTTGAAGTAGGGCCTCACTAAGGTGCTCAGGCAGGCCTTAAACTCACAAGTCTCCATTTTTAGCCTCTTGAGTAGCTGGAACTTCATGACCGCAACACCAGGCCAGGTTCACCTGCTGGTCTCAAGGCCATAGGCTTTCCTCAACACTTGGCATTCAGTTCCCTTAGAGTCAGATAGCTCCTCTTTGTGAACCTCCGTGTTTATGGTGTCTGGGACTCATTATGTGTCTCAAATCTGAAGACTCAGAGGATTCATTGGTTTTGGATAAGTCTCAGCCTTCACTTCAGCAATTGTCTCCACTGAACTCTTTATCCTCTTTCTAGAACTTCTAGAGCAGCCCTGGAAAGGGAAAAACAAAAAACAAAAACAAAAACAAAAACCTGAACTTTCCCTGGAAAGATCCAGCAGAAAACTTTGCAGACTTTACGGTGTAGATGGCCTGTCACAGCTTTTCAACTCCTTTAGTTCCGTATATGCAAACTGTTTTTCTTGTGAGTGGTGGAGCATGTGTGAGCAGCTGGATGAAGATGTCCCAGCCAAACACTATTACGAAAACATATGGTGACCCCCAAATACCCTTTATGGTCTAGAGGCATGTGGTACCCAGTCCTCATGCCCCAGGTCTCTGGTTTTTGTTTTTGTTTTTAATGTTCTAGCTCTCCAATGCTCTGTGGGGTAGCCAATGATTTCCTATCTTTATCTTCCAATTCACTAATTTTCTCACCAGCCGTGCTCGGTTAGCTGACTAGCCCATCTGTTAGCTTTTTTACTTCAAAGATTATAATTCAATTATCTGTAAGGTCCATCCCTCTTCCCTTATGGTATTTTATTTCTGTCCTTAGTATTTGAGTTTGTGTCGTTTTCCTAATTTTTTATTTACTGCTGGGATTTTCAGACTAGCTGGCTCTTATTTATGGTGAATACGAAGGAGATGACATCAGTCCTGGCTACACAAGGAAGTCGTCTGCCATGTGCTGTGAGATCAGGCCTGGCTGAAGGGTTCTTCCTGAGAAGCCATGACATCACACCTGCCATGGCTTTGGGTATCGCTGGCGGGGACTCAATTTCTCTGTGGATTTCTCGATTTCTTAGCTGGAGGAGTTCCAGCCCTAGAGGTGTGAGTTCATAAGCCTTCGTGAAGTACAGGCTGACAATTTCCCAGAGCCCACATTCTCCCCCACTTGGAATCTGAGGAAAACAGACCACGCCTAAGTGTGAACCTCTCCCCAGTCTGCCCATCACTGAGGATCCCAGTTTCAGCTTTTGACCCAGGTCTACACGGTCATCCATCGGAATAGACACCATTGTTCTGTGGAGGATATGTCCTTCCCTTTCTGATAAACCCAGGTCCTGAGCTAAGGTTTAGATGCTTATCCAACATGTCTGGCATTTGGGGGGCATTTTTGGAGTAGATTTCATGGCAACCTTTTCCTGTGGTTCCGTGGCCCGTTGGGACTCCTAGACTTGTCCCCGGGTATCCCAGCAGGCCCCAGACTTGACTGGAGTTCTCCATTGAAGCCTTAAAAGTTCCAGAGGGGGACCCACAGCTACCAACACGGCCACTCCCCCAACCCCTGGGCCAAGCACATGCCCTGTGGACACAGAGCAAGCTCGAAGCTTGTCTTGGCACGGACATTAAACATTGATGAGGCTGCTGTCCCTGTTCCAGCTAAGGCAAAATAAGAAGAGTGAGAAGACGCCAGTCCTGGCAACACAAGGAGGTCATCTGCCAGGTGGCTGCTGCAGCAGCCGCTCAATACAGCTATAAGGAAGTGGCAACAGAGACAATCTATATACATCAAGCAAGAGCATTTCCCCGGGGAAGCCTGTGCAGCTCCCGGCCCTTCCTGAGGCCACAGACCAGGCTTGTGAACGACTCTGAATGGGGCCAGATCTCCCTGGACAGTGTGGGCAAATCAGGGGCAGGAGCCTCAGGCTGGACTCGGAGTAACTTCCTGATGGGGTGCTGAACTGCCACAATGCTCTGGCAAGAGTCCCAGGGAGGCTGCTTTAGAATTAATGGTGGTCCTTGAGACTCACCCCCACACACACTAGCCCTGCTAATCTACTGAGATCACTGTGTTGGACACAGGATCTGGGCATGTGTAATTAAGCTACGGATCTTTAGGTAGGGTCACCTGGGAAC
Organism: Acomys percivali; assembly: GCA_907169655.1. Taxonomy (NCBI): domain Eukaryota; kingdom Metazoa; phylum Chordata; class Mammalia; order Rodentia; family Muridae; genus Acomys; species Acomys percivali. The sequence goes on along the minus strand of OU015755.1, from coordinate 62,169,018 downwards.
ATCTGGGAAGGCCTTTAGCAAAGAGAAGGCCAAGTGCTAAGGAGGGAAGGCAGAGCTTGAGTCATGAAGCTTCCAGATGAGGTGTACTGAGGCTAGTGGCCACACCAAAGAGGAGAGAGGCAGAAAGGATCCCTCTTGAGCCACGGTGCAGCTGACTTCTGCTGTTCTAAGTGCCCCGGTTTGTGACACTGTATTGCAGACACAGGACAGCCAAAGAAAGAGCTCCTGGAAGGCACTGTGGTAAATGGCAAGACAAAAAAAAAAGCTTGGTTTCAGTACCTTCAGATGGGGTCCTGCTAATCAAATGGTTCCATCTGCATTTTGTAAAAGGAAAACCAAGGCTCAGTACTCCTAGCCAGGTCTGGGGCCTGCTCTGAACTTGAATTTGGGTCTCTTGCATCCTTTATCTCATAGAGCAGCCGGATGCCTCAGCCGGGTGGAAGGGAGGAACCCTAATTTTAGGCTGGAGAAGTGTCCAGCTTCAAAAGGCAAGGTCAGCCTACTGAGATGAACACACAGATGCCACTGGCTTGTGACAGGAGAGAGGAAGGGTTAGGCACCTCCCCATTTGTCCTTAGTTAAGACTGCTCCGAGGTCTTCTCTGGCTGTGAAGGAAGGGCAGCACGGAGCAAGCATTGCCTAGGTGTCTCAGGCACGCTCAGCTTGCCTGCTGCCCACACCGTCTCTGGGATTAGAGGCCTCAGGCAGAGTGCAACCCTTCCCATTCAGAACATTGGTCCTCAGATCATCAGCTCACAGAACGGCCCTGGGATAGCTCCTTCTTCTCACTGGGCCTCAGTGTCCCTTTAGGGGAGCAAGAGGCTGGCTTATCACAGAAGAGTGGAGCAGGCTAGTGGGTAGGAAGAGATGGGCTTTTGGGGTGGAGGGCCTGCGGAGCTGCTGGCTCTGCCTGCAATTGCCTCCCAGGGGTATGGCCTGTGGTGGGGATATTCTCTGGTGGCTCACACTGTCACTCTACATAAGCCAAAGAACAAACATGAGGGACTAAGAGATGCATAGGGCTTGGAGCCTCTGCCCCAAAGAGTGATGATCCGGAGTTCTGGGATTCTGTGTGGCATTGCTCAGGCCTGATGTTGCCCCCAGCACAGGCTGTGTCTTGAGTCTGCCATCAGCTAAGGGGTAAGATCCAGGAAGACAGACGACACTGTGCAATAAGAGGATGTGTGTGGTCTATGACCAAAACATCTCCAAGAACTCGCTGTGCTGATTGGGAATCCAGGGCCATGGCTCAGGCCTCGGGGGTTGGGGGGGGGGGGTTGGGGGAGGGGGAAGGGCAGCAGAGCAGGCAGGATGGGGCTGACACATGACTCAGGACACGGGCAAGCAGGTCAGCCCACTCCTGGCACCTGTGTGAAATTCTTTTCTCCCACATTATGAGCCTGAGAAAACCTCCTTTTGGACTCTCTTTAACATTGAAGAAAACTTTACATACTCAGAAGTGCATGGGTATAAGGCATCCAATTCTTTGAATTTGGGAAGCTATTTTTTTTTTTCTTGTGTGTGTGTGTATACCCAGCATCCTATACCCAGGGTCCTGCCTATGCTAGGCAAACCTCCCACCCCTAAGCAGCAATTCCAGCCCTCTTTCTATTTTTGTTTTTTGTTTTAATTTGAGACAGGGTTTCTCTGTGTAGCCTTGGCAGTCCTAGACTGGCTTTGTAGATCAGGCTGGCCTCAAACTCACAGAGATCTGCCTGCTTCTTCTGCCTCCCAGAGTGCTGGGATTACAGGTGTGTGTCACTGTGCCCACCTGCCTCTTTCTATTTTTGATTTTAAGGTGTGTGTGTGTGGGAGGGTCTCACTAAAAGTCCTAGGCTGGCCTTGAACTCCCTCTATAATGCAGACTGGTCCAGAACTTAAGATCTTCCTGCCTCAGTCTTCTAAGTAGCTGGAAAGACCAGCCTAAATCACCAGGCCTAGTGAAGGGGATTTTTTTTTCAGCACATGTATTTTAAAGAGCTTTGCTGAGATGTAATCAAGTGCACTGTACACATGTGAAGTTTGACACGTGGGCATCTGCAAAACCATCACTTCAATCAAGATGGTGGAAACATCTGTCACTCTCGAGCTGTGATGCTTCTCTTCCTGACCCTGAAGCGGCTGTCCACCTGTTTCCTGTCACTGCAGGCCGCTTTGCAATTTCTATAATCACACAGAAGAAACTAGCACACGGTGCTCTTTCTTGATTGGCTTTTTTCACTCGACACGATTGATTGCTTTGGGTGCCACCTGTGTTTTATGCCAACAGCTCACTCAATCCTTGCGTTCTACATTCTGTCCTGTGTCACAGAGCTGTGGCTTGTTGGGGGGAACCAGGCACTGGGCACCAACTTCCTAAGGGGCCTGCCTTGGGTATTTAGACAAGTCTTCAGGTGACACTGTGTGTCTAGGCTCGTGCGGTGAGGAAGTGTTTCCTATCCTAAGAAACTGCCAGATGGTTTTCAAGAGCGGCTGCAATGTGTTGCAGACCCCGCTATGATGGTCAGATGTTTCTGTCCCTGTGGTGAATACTTAAAACAGACTAAAGGAGGGGAGATCTATTTGGCTCACGATTTCAGAGGCCTCAATCTCACAATCAGTTGATTCTGTCTCCAGAATCGACGTAAGGGAGAGCATGATGGTGGGAGGGGATGGCAGAGCAGAGTTTTTCTCCTTAAGATGGCCAGGATGGGTGTGGGAGGGAGAGGAGAGACAGAGAGAGAGAGGACACAAGCAAGCAGGTACACCCAGAGTCACACACTTCTTCCAACCAAGCCCCTTCTAAGTTTGCCCACCTCCCAGTAAAGCCAGCCTAGTGAACCCATTGGGGGATGAACCCATTGATGACATCACAGTCCCCAGGATTTAATCTCCTACTCTAGAGACCAAGCCTTCAACATCTGGACCTTGGAGGGACACCTTAGATCCAAATCACAGCCTCTCTCAGTGTGAGGACATCCTCCCTTGCCTTCCCTAACCCAGTATCTCTTGCCTTTAGACACTGCTTTTTTTATTTTGACTTTTCCCAAGATCCAAGCCACACGAAGCATCCTCATCTGCTCATTCGCCACCATCGTCCCTGATAACTAGCCTTCCAATTCTTTGCTCATTTTCAAGGCTATAACATGAATGGGCTTTTTTGTTTTTGTTTTTGTTTTTTTTGTTTTTCCCAACCTGAGTGGCAGCTGGCAGGCTGCCACTGCCTCTGTTGGAGGGGAATCCCCAGGACAGGTTCTAGACTCTGGCTCTCCTATCAACCTTACTCAATCTGTTGGAGGAAGAGAGACCTAGCAGGAGTACTGGCCATAGTGTGGTCACCATAGGATCCTGACACAGCTGGAACCGGGTAGCCAACACATGACGTTTGTTCCCCAAACCCAGTACACCCAGAGGAGAAGCCCATTGTGATTGCTCACATCTGCTGTGCTGGGCACAGCTCTCTTTCACTGAACCTACTCTACTGTCTGCATCTTACTCAAGCAGGCCGGCTGAGGAAACCAGCATTAAGTTGAATCAACAGAACATTAAACAAAGAGCAAATGATTTACAATAAATTATGTAAATGGTGTCGGAGTCCTCAAACAAGGCCAAGGAGCAGGCCTCAGCAGTGGCTGGGCCAGCACAAGATCTGCTACCACCCTCCGCTGAGGCCGCAGCTGGGTGGGTGGGGTCCCCAGGTGCTGACCTTTGTCACAACTGGATGAGGGCATCCCTAGAGAGGCTGTTCAAATATTTGACAGTTGATGACTTAACTCAGCTAACTGTAAAGAGACAAAGCATCCCTGGGGATGCCTGTATGAAAGAGAGATGAGTCAGAGGCACTCTGCCTAGACTCCCAGCTGGGCATATTCTTTGCAGACCTGGATCCCGTTCACCTCGGACTGCTCACCTGGCCTCTTAACCTGCCTATGGGGGCTCTAAATTGGTTGAGCCTCCAGATCAGTCTCTATAACAAAAGCCAAGCTATAAAGTGTTACTCACACCCCCATGCACTTAGCCGAAGCACAAGCCCGACTCCCTACCCCTTGGTGGCCTTCCAAGAGGCCCTGGGATAATGTCACCCTTTGACTGCCCCAGCTGTCCTTCCAGTATCATAGGCAGTGGTGACCCTTCTCTGTCAAGCTCTGTCAGGCTCAAGCCCAAGTTTCTTGGCCCAAGTGGCTATGACTAGCCCAAGGGTCTCAGCCAGGTTTGCTATCTGATGTCAGAGGAGCTAAGAACCTAGGTCCACATGGAGACACACATTTCAGGGACATCTCCAGTGTGTGTGGTACTTTCTCTGGGCACTAGGCCAGTGTCTGGAGGATACGGAACCCTTCCCAGAGCACTGGTGTCTTGAGTCTTGAGGAGGTATGGCAGTCTGTCTGACTTGTGACTGAGGGGTATGTCATGTGTACCTCTGGGCATCCCTCTGTGGAAAAGGTCCCTCTCAGGAAGGAGCTCTGTAAGTGAATCTGCAAGGGCTCAACCTTCCTTTCTGCTGTGGAAAGGCTGGGCAGGGCCTGGCATCTGCCTGTGTCTCCCTCAGGCCCTACAATGTCTGCAAGCTCACAGCCTGGGCTGAATTCCCAAGGCTCCGCCCCATTTGGCTTGCCAGATGTTTCTGCAGCTCATCTCTCAACTTTCAGAACCCCTGAGACCCGCCCTCCCCCCCAAGGACCCACAGGACAGACAGCAAGCCTTGATCTCTTGCCCAGGATAACAGCTATTCCAACCAACTTCCATAGAGGCTGCACCCCAGGGGCTCCAATTCACCCATGGGTACTCGAGTCCAGCCTGCCCCTTTTCCTGCCGTGCCCACAGTCTCACAGAGACAAGATTCTTTCAGAGACACAAGCTGTGGGCTTCAGCATGTTTGGCCATAATCACCCTTTTAGACCCACTTATCCCTCACAAAGGGTCCCCTACCCACGGTTGTCACTCCTCCTCCTCTTTCTGGAAGCCACAGCTGACGGTGTCTCTGTCTTTACATGTTCTGATGATCTCATATACACAAAGCCATGGATGTTGTCTTCTGTCTTTGGCTATTTTCTTGAGGTAGGCGAGTCGTCATGAACTGTTCCATACGTCTTAGGCTCTACCTTCTAAATAATACGTGAGCATGCAGAGAGGCCACATTCCACTTATCTCTATGTCTACTGAACATTTGGCAGCCTTTACCTCCAGGCCACTGTGAATTGTGCTGCGGTGTCTGCTCATGAGCACACTGCTGTGTGGGCATGCTGTTGCAGATCCATGCTTAACTGTTCTCAGGCCTGCCATCTTACCTCTTTACTTGCCATTTGATGTGAAAATGTTCTCCAGTGCAGTGGATTTAGTCTTCGGGTCAAAACAATTGTGCAAGGACACACAGCCAAGATGTGATAGAGCTGGGTCCAGCCCAGAGATTAACATGGCTTGCTGCTTATTCCTAAAGTCCATTCCTACAGGAAGCCTAAGTGGGCCCCCAACACCTGGTCACCAAGCAGAGCAGTGTTGGCCTGGTTTCCATAGAGCACAGGGCTAGGACAGACAGATCTTTGGTGACAGTGGCCTGCCCCAAGTCCAGCTTGCAGACCAGCTAGCAGGGCAACAGGGTGTCTGAGTTAGAGTTACTACTGCTGTGGTGAAATAATACCATAATCAAAAGCAACTTGGGGAGGAAAGGGTTTATTTCTCACAAAGTTCCATATAACAGTTCATCATCAAATCAGTGAGGACAGGAACTCATGCAGGGGAGGAACCTGGAGGCAGGAGCTGATGCAGAGGCCATGGAGGGGTGTTGCTTACTGGCTTGCTCCCCATGGCTTGCTCAGCCTGTTTGCTTATAGAATCTAGGACCACCAGCCCAGAAGTAGCCCTATCCACAGTGGACTGGGATCTCCCACATCAAACACTAATTAAGAAAATGCTCTAAGGCTTGCCTATAGCCTGATCTTCTAGAAACATTTTCTCAATTGAAGTTCCCTTGGCACTATAGCTTGTACTAGCCAGTACAACTAATTGACCCCTTGTCAACCTGACATACAAACACATCACATTTCAATTAGAACCTTTCCTTTCTCACTTACTCCCAAGATAGTATGTTAACATTAATGTAACAATATAAAACATAAAAGTCTCACAGTTTTTAGAATTCAAACACATTAAATGTTAAGCCTCTTTTAAAGAATCCAAAATCTCTTTTAAAAGTTCAAAATCATCCAGGCGTGGTGGTGCACGCCTTTAATCCCAGCACTGAGGCAGAGGCAGGCAGATCGCTGAGAGTTCGAGGTCAGCCTGGTCCACAAAGCGAGTTCAGGACAGCCAAGACTAACACAGAGAGACCCTCTCCTGAAAAACCAAAAAAAAAAAACAAGAACAAAAAACCAAAACCAAAAGAAAAAATTCAAAGCCTTTCAGCTGTAGGCTACTGTAAAAATCAAAATAACGTGAAATACCTTCTTCAAGAGGGAGGAACCGTAGCAGTCACACCTTGAACAAGGCAAACCAAACTAACAGTAAATAACTCAATGCCCAATTATTTGGGGGGCTCACTCATGATCTTCTGGGCTCCTCTGGGTAGCTTGGGTCACTTCTCTGGCTCCGCCCACTTCTCTGGCTCCGCCCTCTGCAACACATGCAGCTTGTCTTCTAGGCTCTGGCTGGCTCTACTCTACTGCTGCAGCTGTTCTTGGTGGTCCGACGGTACTGGCATCTCCAAAACTGCTGGGGTCCCTTGCTGCAAAGGAGCTGCACTTTCACCAATAACCTCTCTTGGGTTCTCTTCAGGGACTCTAGCCCTGCTACACAGTGCCAAGCCTCAACTGCTCTCCATGACCCCTTCATGCCTTCAAAGCCAGTTGCCACCTAGGATACTCTTACAGTACCAACCTTGGCTGCTTCTGGAACATAGCTTTTGTGTGCTGACCCTGAGGAAACACTTCCCAGAAGACTTCACTGCAGTGCTGCTGGTCTTTTCTTAATTACAGTTGATTCTTCAGCCCCACGGACCAGCATCCTCTGTGCCAGCAAAGCAAAGGTTTTTACTTCAGCGGTTCTGGTCTCTTGTTGATCACAGCCGACTCTTCAACTCCATCAGACTAGACACTGAAGATCTGAAGATTCTTCGCACAAATGGGCTAGTAGAGTCTTTGCTCTTTCCTTCGGAAACTTCACAAGCCAGGCAGGCCTCCATCATCTGCACTGCTCTCAACACCCTTAGTTTCCAAGCTCTCACAAAACATCCCACTGAGCTCTCAACACTCAGTGGCTAAACTATGAGCAGGTTGGTCAGATCCTACCATCCTGGTACTAATTTGTCTTAGAGTTACTCTTGCTGTGATGAAACACTATAACCAAAGCAACTTGGGGAGGAAAGGGTTCCACATAACACAGTTCCATATAACAGTTCGGCAAAGCATTGAGGACAGGAAGTCACACAGGAGGCAGGAGCTGATGCAGAGGCTATGGAGGGGTGCTGCTTACTGGACTGCTTCCCATGGCTTGCTCAGCCTGTTTTCTTACAGAATCCAGGACCACTAGCTCAGGAGTGGCCCCATTCATAACCCCCCAAAATTGATGTGGGTCCTCCCAAATCAATCACTGATTAATAAAAAGCCCTACAGGCTTGTCTACAGCCTGATCTTGTTTGTTTTTGTTTGTTTGTTTGTTTTGAGACAGGGTTTCTCTGTGTAGCCTTGGCTCTCCTGGATTCACTTTGTAGACCAGGCTGGCCAGAACTCACAGTGATCTGCCTGCCTCTACCTCCCGAGTGCTGGGATTAAAGGCATGAGCCACCACGCCCAGCATGACAGCCTGATCTTCAGGAGACATTTTCTCTATTGATATTCCCTCCTCTAATGATTCTAGTGTGTGCCAAGTTGACATAACACTGGCTGATACGTCTGGGTATGGTGACGCACCCCTTTACTCCCAGCACTCAGAAGACAGAGGCAGGTGGATCTCTGTGAGTTCGAGGCCAGCCTGGTCTACAAAGAAAATTCCAGGGCAACTGGGACTGTTACACAGAGAAACCCTGACTCGAAAAACCTAAATAAGTAAAGAAATAAACAGGCTGATACACAGAGCCATCTCAGGGCCACTCAGAGAATATACTATCCTTAGTGCCTTGCTTTACCCCACTGTCCCAGACATCCTCCTTTCAGAATCGTAAGGAAGATAGAATCAATAGCAACCTTGAGGTGTCCACCCACACCTTTGAGTTCAGCACTCCAGAGATGTATGGAGTTGCTTGGCATCCCTTGGGAAGGCAGGGTGTGGAATCAAGATCTTCAACTCTATTATAGCTCAATGGGCACCTATTTGAGGCTGTTCACCTGCTTGGTGATGCCATTAGCTTCTCTGAGCCCTCAGGTTGCGGTACAATCACTCACCTATGGAATAAATACCTCCTGTCCACTCACCTGGGGATAGGAGTGTTCCTGGGGTCAAAGCGCAGCCTTATACATAAAAAAAGAGAACACCCACGGACTATCACAGAGAACCTGCAGACACATCTGGCTAGTAGACATGTAGGTGACAGCTACAGGGCTGGGAGGCTGGATGACAGAAGCTGTGCGTGGTGTAATCCAACCAAGGCCCTCTGAGTTTGAAGGACCTAACTATAGGCGAAACCAGGGCTGGGAACCTGGAAGGGCCAATGTGGCAGGCAAAGGGTGCCTGTGGTCTGATGGAGACAGTGAAGAGAAGACTGGATACTTGGTGCCTTGGCATGGATACCCACTCATTCATGGAGGATGTAGGACCAAACTCCAAGCTCAGACATGATCCCAGTAGCATGGGAACCACTGGGATGCTCAGGAGGGACACGGGACATGGACATGGGTATATGGAACAAAGGAGAAAGCCACATGGAGCTAGAATGGAAGATCTTGAGGGTCTGTAGCTGGGTGTGTATGTGGGGGGGGCAAGAGCATCTTCTGAGCTGGGTGTCCACAGGCTGCGCTGAAGGCACTCCCACTGCTGACTGCCCTGTGGGCCACCCTGCCTTCAGCTGACCATGAACGGCTTGGTGGAGGGACCAGTGATCTCCAGGATCATGGCCCTGAGGTTCTCATTGGCCAAATTCCCAGGTTATTTATCCCCTTTCCGGTTCTCAGCTCTTTGTCAAACAGCAGCTCTACACACACACACACACACACACACACACACACACACACACACA
>OU015755.1:62089801-62159773 GCA_907169655.1 Acomys percivali | reverse complement strand
AGAGAGAGAGAGAGAGGAGAGAAAGGAAATAGCAAAAACCAGAACCAAATTTCCCAGAGGCCTGGAGGATTTTTAAATGCATCCGAACACTCTGTACGGTTTAATTAAACAATTTTAACGCCAGCTTCCAAGTTGTCCTATGCTTGTCTCTCTCATTCCTTGCTCACCACATGGACGTATTACACGTTCATTGTGTTGAACCTGCTTTTCTCATCTCACATCTGAGTGGTGTCTGCTTTTCATTCCCTCCCCTGAAAGCAAGTCTGTGTCACGTGGGTATGCTCACCCCCTGCAGCGAAGCGGACATCATCGGGCCAATGGGTGTTCAGGTGCGGAAGGCCACCATGAGGGACCACTGCCACAGGATGCTGAGTGGCGGAGTCTCACAACCAGAGCTGGGGAAATGGCTCAGTCATACATACAGACACCAACACACGAGTCCTTCCCACAGCAATTTGAACAGCAGTGTGTAACAGAGATGGGCGAGAGACAGCCCTCAAACCTAGGGTGTATGGAGCTCCGTCCAGGCGCTCCACGGTGGCATCCAGTAGAAACCCAGCTCTGGTCCACTCCTTCCACTTACCGCTGGCCTCTGCAGGGATGCGTCCTGCTCTGGGACATCCTCCTACTGCTCAGCCATCTCCTGGTTTCCAGAGGGCCTTGAAGCCTCCAGCTCTCTGATCTTCTTGTTTTCTTATCCTCCAGAAAGTCTATCTTGACCTCTGAGGCACTTGCCCTGCCCACTGATATTTGTCTCGTCTACCCCTGTGCTTGTTCGTGGCCTGCCTCCCACTGGAATGAAGCTCCCAGGAAGAAGAAGATGTATAGTGGTCGCCTCAGTTGTACATTCAGCTCCAAACAGGGCCTGGCACCTTATCGGCTGGCCTCTGACTCCTTTCCAAGCTGACCACCGAATCTTGCACGTCATTTAACAAGGGGTTTGAGGCAAGTGGCAGGCTCACCAGCAACCTTGTCCAGGACCCTGCTTCGGCACGATTTGCCCCCACTTGTCTGTGCTCCTTTTGGCTGTGTTCAAAGCTCTAGGCTTCTCCGTGGTCCCTCTCCTGGGTGGCTAGGCCCTTAATTGCTCTTCTGAGGACCTTAATTATGAGCTGCAGCCACCCACTGGTAAGTAGGAGCATTAAATAGAGTAAATGTTTTCCTTTTCTTGAAAAGTTCACATATACAAGAGGAGGTGCTGCTGGGCCCAGGGACCTGCCCCGCCTGGACCAACATACAGAGCACATGGTTCTTGCTTGCCACCATCTTTCTCCAGTCTGTGCCCTTTCCAGGCCCAGCTGTGAGATCCTCCCAGAGCCCCAGAGCCACTTCTCTACAGCTCACCCTGCCAGTTGCCCATCCAAGCCCTCCAAAGAGCCCGGCTGCCCCAGAGCAAAGAGAGGGAGGCTGGTCTTTGTCTAGTACAGGAGTGGACTTTCCCAATAACAGGGCCTGAAGCGAAGGTGAAAGAGCTCCTTGTTGGTTGAAATTTGAGTGCACACACACCTAGGAGCTGGAATTTTATGACCCTAGAGTAGTAATTGTGAGAAAGAAAAAAAAAAAAAAATCCCTGCATACCTTCAGCGGATGGAAGAGGGGGAGCAGCCCCTCTGCTCATGCCTTCATGGGACAAGGGCCGTACAACCCCTGGAGTATGAAGGGAGATTCAACGACATGCTCAGGGTATACCCTCTGTGTGCCAGCGGGTGCTGGGAGGCCCCATTCAGCTTGCACTCCCTAACCAGGTCCTTCAGTGCGCCCCAGTCTCCACGAGGGGCGGGGGGATGGGCACCGGCAAGTTTGCGGAAACTGGGAGGAGTGTGGGGGAGCTGCGTACCGGAGCACCCGGACTGCCCCAGGACAATCGGTGTCGCGTCGTGCATCGCGCCCCACGTCGCCCACGCGCGCGCTAGGACACTGGTGCCCCGGCACACCCAAGACACACGCGGTGGGGGAAGGGCACGCGCCTCGAGGACATGATCACGGCGTGCCTCCCACGCCTGCTGAGCCCCGCCCCCCTAGGCCGACCCTAGCAGTGAAGAGAAGGGGCGGCGCGCGAGGAAAGGAGGGGGTCCCCGCCGGCTCCGCGCCCCCGCAGTGGGGGCGGGGAAGGACGTTGGCGGCGCTTCCCCCGCCCCTCGCCCGAGCATCCCTGAGAGCGCCCCCTGCTGCCGTGTTCTCCCACGAGATGGTGTGGGGCGGGAGGAGAGGTCGGGGAGGGGGGCACGGACCGGGTTCGCCCAGTCCTGGACTTGGGGCAGGCGGGGAACCCGCACCGGAGAAGCGCGGACCACGGGGTGTCGTGAGATAGCTTGCGTCTGGGCTGGGAGCGGGCTGGGCTGATGACCCCCGCCCACTCTCTCGTCCCTATCCCGGTCCCCGCGGGTCGCCCCCGTCCCGCCCCGGCTCTTCTGGCCCCGCCCCCTGGGCCGCCCCCGCCGCCCCGCCCCCCCCGTCGCTGCTCACTCCGAAGTTTCCTGCGCTGAGCGCGGACGGGTTCCAGGGCTAGCTCGCTCTGTCTCCGTCTCGGCCGCGCCCCCGGCCCGTGCCTGCGGTCCGCGCCCGCCCCGCCGTGCATTTAGCGGTTTTCCGCATCGGGACACCGTTGCTGCTGCTGGGCGGGCCGGAGCTAGAGCCTCCGCAAGAGCTGGTGCCGGGTGGGCCGGGGGCGCGGGCCGAGGAGGCGGTACTGGCACAGCTCTGGGCTCCGGACTGGGTCCTCAGTGACAGCGTCGCCCGGGGTATGCCCGCGGGGACGCCGCTGACCGCTGGAGCGAGGTGAGACACGGCGGGTACGCGCGCTTACTGCGCGCCTGGGACCCTTTGAACTTGAGCTCTGTGGGCGCGGAGCCCCTAGGGTTCCCGCAACCCTTCGCCTCGGCCTTGGGGGTGGGGCTGCCAGCCTTTGCCGGCGGGAGGGGGCGGGAGGGGGCGGGGGGCGCATTTGTCTCTAATAAGGAGAGACAAAGACATCCCGGCGTCCGCGGCTGTTCCCGTAGCTCCGCTCCGCCTGAGGCGGGGCGGGGGCGTCGTTCATGGGCCAGGGTCACCGCCTGCCCTCTCTCCGCAGGTGCTGCCTTTTGCCACCATGACTGAGGGCACGTTGGCCGCGGACGAGGTCCGGGTGCCCCTGGGCGCTTCGCCTCCGGCCCCTGCGGCGCCGGTAAGGGCTTCCCCAGCGAGCCCTAGGGCACCAGGGCTCGAGGAGCAGCGAGGATCCGGGTCCGGCGTGTTGGCTCCGGAGAGCCCAGCGACTGAGTGTGGTGGGGACCTGGGCGCCGACGAGGAACAGCCCGTCCCATACCCGGCACTGGCGGCCACGGTCTTCTTCTGCCTCGGGCAGACCACGCGGCCGCGCAGCTGGTGTCTCCGACTGGTTTGTAACCCATATCCTTACAGGGTTGGCAGGGCGCTAGGGACTGGGGTGTGGGACTTCCTCTGCGAACCCTGGCTTGTGGGATCCGGCGCGGGCTGGGTAGTGGTGCGAGGGCAGCGTTCTTCTCCGAGATGGTAGGGTAACACCTCGGAACTCGCCAGTGGGATCTGGGTTCAGAGGTAGCTCGGGACGGGAGAATATGGGCAGAAGCAGTGAGGATGCCGCCGGCTTGGAAGAGAATGAAAGGTAGTTAACTCCTGCGATCCTACCGTCTGGGGATTGGGGTGGGAATCCCCGCCTTCTTAGCTTTGCAAAGGAACACCTGAGCCTGTGTGGAGACCCTCACTGGAGACCGGAAGGGGAGAAAGTTTTCCACCTGCTCTGTGGGCGCTGTGTACCGGGCAGGGCTGGTCCCTGGTTGTTCTCCGCGGAGAGGCAGTGACGTTGGTTGAGAACTCACTCTTCAAGGCTGAAGTCCGTTCAGGGCCTGATTTAAGCCATGCGCAGCTGGGGGTGGGGAGGGTAGAGAGGCAACTAGCCCCCCTTCTCCACATCCACAGTTGCCTGACTAGGGATTGTGCCTCTTTTTTTTTTTTTTTTTTTTTTTCCTTTTCCCTCTTGGCCCCAAGGCCACAGACTTTCACAGAAGCTTCCAGAACAGGCATGGGTCAGTGCTGGAGGCATTTCTAGGGTGCAAAAGGAGGCTTCTTCCCTCCCCCCCCCCCCATCCCCCCCCCTGTAGGTGGCCTTTGGGAGACTGGCAGTCTCTGAGGAGCTGAAAAAATGCCTGGTATTACTTGCTCCTTTCTTCCCTCCCCCACCCCCCAACTCATCGGAGCTGGTCACCAGGGTAGGCTGGGCTGTGGGTGCTGCAGCTGCCTTCCTGGCCTGGGTGGGTGGAGGGCCAAGGGGAGTTGACATGGGCCCATAAACACTCTTCGGCAGAGTCCGAGGCAGAGGCAAAATGAGCAATGTGTGTATATGTTTCTCTACCTTGTGTGTTTAACTGTATAAATATTAAATACAAAAGAGAAATCTGTACCAAAAAAAGTAATAAAGCCCGTGTTTCTTTTCACTCCAATCCAAACACTGGGTGAGTCAGATTTTTCTCTGCTTATAAAGGAGGATGGTGGTCCCAGGGCTATGGCTGTGGCCTCCTCGGAGCCAGCTTGGGCTCCAGTGCCTACCGTCTTTGTCCTCTGCAGCCAACTGTGGTGACTGTTGGTTGGTGGGCATCCTCTGGGTTGGCTGGCCCTCTGTGCAGTAGGAACAGGGTGACCTTGTATGTCAGCTGTCAGTTTGCCCCCTCTGCAGGATCTAAACTGGAGGTGATGTGGCTGGGAATGGTGGTGAGCCATTGGGTAGGGCCACTGTGGACTTCAGGAGGGGACAAAGGCCAGCCCTGAGTTAAGGCCTGAGTTTGTTGTTCCCAAGAGGTACAAACTAGGGGAAGAATGGAGTGGGTCTAGGCTTGCTGTCCTGGCAGCCAGGCACAGGAGTCTGAGGCTGACCCTGCTTCTCCAGCCGCTGTGTCCCTGAGGACTTCTAACAAGGTTGTTTGTGTTGCTGTGTGCAGGGAACGGTGGGGATGGGATGGCGCGAGAAAGGTAGAGTTAGTCCTCAAGGGTCGTGGAACCAACATTGCCACCTGGCCTGAGCCAACTTTGTGACCTAAAGTGGAAAGATGCCCTTGTAGGCCCGAGAGAGACTCAGGTGTTACCAGTCCTGGAAGAGAGGGCAGGAAGGTGAGGAGAGCTCTCAGCTGGGAAGAGAATGCAAGTGGGTGCTCCCTGTCCTGCCCTCAAGTACATCCCCCCCTTAGAGCTGCTGGCTATGCCTACAGCCCTGCCACACCCCCCATTTTCTTGGCACGCGTACCTCAAGACACAACTTCATTCTCCTACCTCTGAGAACCAGGGATTCTGGATACCCCCAAGCTAGGGAGATGCCTTACACAAAGAGCTCATCTCCTAGCTTATTTGGCCCTGTCAGCACTGTGCATCTGTCCAGTGGGGTGGGTTCATTAGAGCCCTGGCCACATGGGGATGGGTTTGACCCCCCAGCAGATGCCAGGCTCTGTAGTAGGGCTGTGAACCTGGGCCTCAGGGAGATCCTAAAATAAGTTGCATGCCTGGACAGGCGGGGGATCAGCTTACTGGGGAAGCCCATGTGGGCCGAGGCTTTCCAGCTCTTTGAGGCCCTTTACATTCCTGGGAGTTGGGAGGGGGTGGCTTTGTATGAGGCAGGGGGTGGGGTGGGGGTGCTGGTTGATTGGTATGGCCAGGATTTTTACAAGGGACTGTGTAGTGTCCTGTGGCTAGAGTGTTTCCTGGGCCTCAGTTCTCCCTGTAGGTAGACAGAATGTCAGCAGGACTTTTTGTCTTTCCGAGAGAGAGGAATGTCAGTCAGCTCTGCTCAGGTGAACCTTTGCTCTGAGAAGCAGCTGCTGGCTCCCCACAAACGCCTAACAGCCATAGCTGGCCTTCCATTGGCTGTTGGAACATAGGGAAGTACGTTCTTGTCCGGGACTTTTCTGGAACTCTCATATGGCTAGCCGAGCTACCCATATACACCGCAGTCCTGGTTCTGCCTGGATGGTGTCTCCCATCCCTGTGGCAAAGGAGCCTCCAAGGACAGCTTTTGTCTTTATTGATTTAGTTTGCTCTTTAAAAATACAATTGGGCTGGAACTTTTGGGGAGAGCGCTGTTTCTCCTACACAGGCTTATTTATAGAGGAAGGTGGGTGGGCCCCGTGTGTTGTAGCCTGCTCTGCTGGGTTATGTTCTGCCCCGGCTCCCCCACCCCACCCCAGGCTCCTGACCCAGAACTGCCTGCAGTGCAGTTGCCTGTCCCAGCAAGGGAAGGTGGGGCCTCTCGGGTATGAAGCTCTGGAGTGGGCACCTGGCTATCCTGTCAGCAAAGGAAGTGAGCTATGGGTGTTTAGGGTCTGGGAGGAGATCTGAGGTATTCAGAGGTGAGAGTCTTGAAGAGGAACCCCTTTCACCTTTCCTTCCCCATTACTGACAGAGTGAAGGGCATGTCAAGGTCATGTAGTTGAAGAGGAACTGGTTGGGCCAAGGTCAGCTTGGAAGCTCACTCGTTTGTTGTACCTCTGACTTGACAAGCCTAAGTAAGTCCTTATGACATCTTTTAAAATTGAATGCTTTGAGATGTCCAAGGGCATGCTGCTCCAAGGTGCCTGCCTGCCAGGACCTGGCTCACCAATGGCATGCATGTCCCCTGTGGGGACTCTCTGGGTGCTGGTCTTGGGGGTGGGGAGACAGGCCTTTGTCCTTGCTCTGCTTTGCCTGCACCCTGTGCTTTGAGAACGAGTCCATCTCGGCTGCTTCAGAGCATCCGACTGGCTCTCAGGGGACCCACCCATCTTGATTGTTGGGGGTCACTGGGCCTCTAGGGGCTCTTGGGCCTGAATTCTGAGCCACGAATATTAAGTAGCACAGGTTTCTGTGGCCTTCGCTGGTGCTCTGCCTGAGGAATGTTGTTGTCTCTTGGGGGGCCCTTTAAGAGTTTTCTTGGGTCCTAGGTGGGGATGGTTGTTCCGCCCTTCCCTGCCCCCACCCTCTCTGTCCATAACCTGACACCTTGCTGGGCTTTTCTCTTATTGTCAACTGTCCATGACAGCTTCTCTGGACTCTGGAGACTCTGAATGGCCTGGCGGAACAGCTGCTGTCTCCTTTAATGTCCACCAGTCTTGCCTAGTTAGGATTATGGGATGTGGATCAGAGGAATACTGGCTTCCTGTGTCTTGACAGGCACTCTTGTCTACCTAGGGACGCTGGACCTGCATTTTAGGAGGCAGCCTTCCCCAAGGTCCTAGAGCTGAGCATCCAGTGTGTGCGCAGGTCATTGCTGGGAGAAGAGTTGCAGGGCACACGCCCCACACCTTGCATGCCACTTGCTAACATCTACCAAGTGGGAGTCGTGTGTTGATTGATGCCATGTCTGGGGTAAGGGTACACCATGGTTCTGGCACTCAGTTGGTACAGTGGAGGTAGTGGGATGTCGGGAAGGACCCCAGATGGATGCCTGCCAGACGGGGTCCCCTTAAACTTATGTTGGAGAGTCATTCATACCCTCATCAGGGAGTGGACATACCCACGATGTCACATTTCCTGTCTCATCCCTCCACGAAATGGGCCCAATGCCAGTGAGGCTGAGCATGTCCTGCGGAAGGACTGCAAGGTACAATACCCATGAGGAAGGGGTGGGAGGCTTGGCCTAGGACAGGCTTTGCTCTGGCAGGGACTGTGCCTCCTAGACCTGCTTGTATGGCTCAGGAATGGCTGATATCTTAGTGTATTTGGGTTGGGGCTGTGGAGAGCACCATACAGTGGACAGGTGGACAGGTGGACTGACAGTTCTGCCCTCTTAATGGAGGCATCACCTTCCTAACCCACATGCTGCCCACCTGCATACTGGCACCTAGCGGGAGGTGGCCCTAGACTCACCTTTGTAGCCTGTGGCTGCTGGCTCCTTTTGGCAGGCCTTACCCTGCTTGTACCTAATCACCCCTGGTGTTGACCAAACCCACTGCCTCTTTCTGATAGTCTCAGCACCTCAAATGGACACAAGGGCCTGGCCACCAGCTACATGGGCACCGTGGCAAACCCCCACACACTTCTTTTCCATGTACACCTTCCCTGATTGGCATAAGGAATTGTGAAGGGATGGGGCTCCTAATACCAGTGACCTTGGCTACTTCATTAAGCAAAAGTATCTCCAACAAAACCACCCAGGATCCAGCTATCTGTATGTCTGTGGCAGGTGGGTCCTTTAGAGGGTACAGGGTCTGGACTAGAGGCTGCTGGTACCAGGACCAGGGAGGTGGTAGCTACTTGGTGACTACTGTGTGAGCAGAAGCCAGGAGCAGGAACCAGACTGGCCAGCAAGTGCCATGGTTCTGCTCCTGGGGTATGTGGGGACTACAGTTGATCAGAAATACAGGGGAGCATGCTGTAAAGGACTCTGGACCCCCAGGGCCTGCTCTGCTGTTAGGGGTGTGGGATATGAGGTGAGATGGAGAATTGGGGTATCACAGAGGGGCGAGCAGGCCAGCCTGGAGACTCGGGAATCACGTGTGCTCCCTGTTAGGGCTTTGGACCGTTCCTCGGGAAGGAGGCAGTGTTGGAACCCTGCCGGATGAGAAACTGAGGTAAGACAGGAGTGTAGGGGCACTGCAGGACAAAGAGTGAGAAGTGGGTGCCGATGTCCTCTTACTATAGAGGCTTGGCCTGTATAGCATGCTAAGACACCCTAGCGCCATGCCAGCAGAGTAAGACACTGGTGCAGGCCGTGGGTGTCTCCGTGGCCTTCAGCAGCAGACAGGGTGGTCCGGGAGCTCCCTTTGCTTCCTCGTGTGTGCAGTGGGCCTGGCTCCCAGTGCTGCTGGCAGACACCCATTCAGGGTCAGGATGTGGAAGAATGCGGGGGATGGGGCAGTCTGTCAAACAGGCATGAATCCAGAGCAGCGGCCTGTGGCCAAGCCCAATCCTCGGTCTTGAGCAGTCAAGGTCAGGCGTGCAAATCCGTTACCTTTGTTTATGCAGATGTCGGCCCTGGTGCTGCGTTGAGCCTGCTGGGGGGGAAGGGGCAGCAGCTCTCAGGATCTGACTCAAAAGTTCTTTCCCCTCCTAGTGAGCCTTTAACCATCTCTCTTCTCCTGGGTGGCTAGTCCTGGCCTAATTTGGAGCATCCCTAAGAAATGTTGGCCTGCGTTAAGTTTCGAAGCTTGAGATGAAAGGCAGGCCACAGAGACAAAGGCTGGGAAGAAACAAGGTGTCTTGTGGGGGTGTAAGGCTGGATCTTTGATTAGAGATAGGGGACAGAGATCCAGACAGGATGCAGTCCAGGGAGCCGGGGGTGCCGAAGAAGGAACCTCCCAGCCCTCGGCCCCATCCCCAGCTGAGAGTTGGCAGAAGGTCTGGGTACCACATCCCCAGGGTGTCTGGCTGGAATGGCAGCTAGGCTCAATGCTCAAGCCACTCACCATTTTATCAGGAAGGGCCTTATGGATCAGACTTGAGCCACTGCTGTTGCATCTTCTGGCTTCTCAAATCCCTGTAGGCACTGTGGCTGGCAAGAGGAGGATGTGGGCCACAGGCTGGCAGGGAGATTGGGGTTCTGGCAACACGGGCAGGTATCAGGGACGGCCGAGGGATACACTGAGTTAGGTGCTGGGTTAGGGATGGCAGCCTCTGCGAGCCCATTGCTTCCACCATCGGGATGTGTGAGCCTTGTCTAGAGGGACCCTAGACAGTCTGGAGCCCACCTTCCCTGGCCCAACACAGGCTGATCTTGGCTACAGGGGGATTTCCAGAGGACTCTGTTATTTACACATAAGCTACCCAAGCCTTTGCCCGAGTTGGGGCCTAGGGACCTAGAAGCCTCCTCTCCCATGCTCCAAAAGTTAGCCGTTTCCCTAGAATCAAAGCAGTCACTCTGACTGCCCAAGTTGGGGGAGGGTCCATCTGGCTTGATGCAGGCACACCTATCCCTGCACATGGTCCCATCTACCACCTCCTGATCAGAGACCCATGGGCAAGACCTCAGCCCTGCCTGTCCAGCCAGGTGTCTTCACCCTTTGCTGTGTGTGTCCTTTGGTGTCTGTGTTCTTTTCATGAAGGAAGGAGCCGTGGCACAAAAACGTGTTCCTTGTATGTGACCATTAGGGAAAGAGTCAATGCTTTATTCACATAGCCCCTGCATGGAACCTCAGCTGTAGCAGGCAATAGTGGAGGCCCTGCTTAGGCCAGGGGAACAGAGCAAGCCTGGGGACCACAGCCCCTGCTGTGGCTATGTGGGAGGAGATGATTGCTGCAGCCTGCCATGGCCTGACCCTGGCAGCACACAGGATGTTCCTGGCAGCCACAGCGGTTGGCTTGATTGCTCTGTCCTCTTCCCTCTGGGACCGTGCTAGTACTGTCCCCTCCCCAGGCTGGGCTCCAGGTTGGTGCAGCTAGGACAGTGGCCTGAGGAAGAGAGGCTTTAGCTGGTTGCTCTGCCACCCCACTTAGTTCTGGCCCCTCTCTTCTTTACCAGTCTCTACCTGGCAAAGCCCTTGGTATTGGCGGGAGGGTAACCTCTGGGCCTGTCACAGGCATGAGGACTAAGGGAGGCACCATGACACTGTGTTAGGGGACAGTGGCCTTTACAGTTGGAGGAGATGAAACCTCTTGGTTCCTAATTCCCTATAGCTGAGGGTTAGCAGCCCAGTTGACTCTGAGGTTTGTTGTGCACAAAGTAGCTAGGGGTAGGATGCTGACTGGGCAGGTGCAGTGGCCGGATGTGGTGTAGGGTGAGCGGCTGTTAGCCAGGTCTGGTGTACACAGGGCAGGTGTAGAAGGTGCTCAGAAGGCACTCCAGCTGGTAGGCATAGGCCCCATCCGCTGGGGCTGCTTCTAGTAACAGCTGGACTCCCTGGGCCCTGTGGCATTAGCCCATACTCTAGGGTAGTCTCCATAGTGACAAAAACTGTAGGTTCAGTGGGGTTTGGTTTTTTTGTTTGTTTGTTTTGTTTTCTTTTGTTTTGTTTTGTTTTTTGGAGCGTAGTGAGACCTTTAGTGTAAGCAGAGTTGGGGGCCCTCTGAGGTTAGGGTAGTGGAAGAGGTACCAAAATTGCATTGTTTCTGTGGACAGATCACCTTTCGGGCCTTGGTTTTCTTCCTTGTGGCCGTCTAGCCTCCAGCCGAGTGGTTAGGGAGGCCACACACACAATGCTTCAGTCGCTGTACTAGGCTGGCCGTTGTCCCCTTTAGAGTCTGTGGCCAGCAGGATGTGAGGCCGTCCCCCATTTGGCAGTGGGATATTTCCAGATGTAACTGAGCTGAGGATGGGTTGGACTAGGTGCCTCAGATCCAATGACAGGAGTCTCTGCGAGGAGAGGGTAGGCTGTGCGACAACTGTGAGAGAGATACTGGAGCAACATGACCACAACTACACAACACAAGGACTGTCACTAACACCGGGAGGTGTGGAAGGCCAGCCATAGCCCCCCCCCCCAGAGCCATGGAGATAAGTAATCCCTGCTGAGGCCTGGACTGGGGGACTTGTGGCCCCAACTGAGTAGGGGTGAGTTTGTGTTGTTCGAGGCTGCTGGCCTGTGGTGTTTTTGACGGAACCCAGCCCAGCCGGGGGCATGCTTCCCCACATGGCTGTGGGTGTGCCCTTCTATGTATGCACAACTGGATGAGCCTTTCCCAGATAGCATGCCCCACTCCTGGAGCGAGCTGAGCAGTTCTGCTTGGCTAGGGCAGGAGGCTGCGATGTGCTAAATGGAGGTGGCCACTGGGGATAAATCAGATGCTCAGTGTCGGGCTCTAAGACAAGGGGTGGGCCACCTAGGGAGATGAGAAAATCAGCCATGAAATCGGTCATTCTGACTGCCTGCTCTGCCAGTCAGGCCATGCATGGGCCTCCCTGCTCTGGTCAGAGGCCCCTCCCAGGGGCTACTGCAGGTGTCTGGTGTGTTTATATGGAGATCTCCAGGGAGATCTGAGCCACTCCCATCCAGCCCTGGGGCTTTCTGGAAGACGCCCCGAATGGGAGCCTCTGGTGAGTTTTTATAGAGTGGGCCACTGCCCATGACGGGGCCTGCTGATTCCTCACCCTCTCTCCACCCTGCTGGTCTGTGTCCTTGAGTTCTGAGCAGAACAGGGGAAACAACAGACGAACCCACTTAGGCTGTGAAAGCTGTGTTCCGACTCCCAGAACTGTGGCCCCTTAAGGGCTTGGATGTTACCCTTCTCTAGCTGTTGCAACTGTCCGCAGAGGAACAGGACCATCTTCCTCTTGGTGTCCATGGAGAGGAGTGTTAGCCACGGATGGCCAGGGAGGAGATTGCTCTGGTCTGAGGCTGCTGTGCCCTGCCCCCAGCTTCCAGCCCCAGTGCAGAGAGCGCTGAGAAGTACATTATGGCCCATTAGGTTTCTCCCGGGGCCTCCAGGCCCTGCTCTGCTAAAGCTGAACATTGGATAGTGAGGAAGCTAGAGAGGTAGGTATGAACAGGGGTGGCTGCAAGGCGTTAGCTGTGACCTGAGAGTCAGACTCTTGGGGTACTTATTCTTGTGGTTACCCTGTGAAAGTATGGTCCTGTGATCACCTTGAAGCTGTCCTGGGGTACCTCCTGGCTAGTGGCCATGTGCTCCTGCCTTGAGGATAACTGAACCTAAAGATTGTTGTTGTTTTGTCTTTGGGTTTTTTGGTTTTTTGAGACAGAATTTCTCTGTGTAGCCTTAGCTTTCCTGGACTCACTTTGTAGATCAGGCTGGCCTCAAACTCACAGTGATCCACCTGCCTCTGCCTCCCGAGTGCTGGGATTAAAGGTGTGGGCCACCACGCCCGGCTCCTCAGGATTTCTTTGTTCTTGGGGTCCATGCCCAATCTTTCTCTGTTCTATGCTTCAAGCAGGAGAGGTAGCCTACAAGTTGAGGGCCTGCACCCCTGTTTGGAGGAACTGCGGCCACCGTCTTCACTGTGTCAGGGCCCACTCATGATTCAGAAGATGATGGGTGCCCCTGGTGAGAGCCAAGGACCCTACCCTGTGGAGGACCTGGGGTTGGAGCAGTATAGGATGCCTGGTAGGTGCCCTCTGAGAAGCAGTCCATTCTCACACAGGCACAAGAACCCTGCCCAGATGCCCAGCCACTGTGTCAGGAAGGTACAGAGGGGCATGGGGTCCATGGGGCCCACACAGCGGTGTCCCTATCATGTCCCTTTGTCTTTGGCAGCAGACACCAGTCCAGCCTCTGGCCGACAGCGGGTGAGTCAGCCTGCATTAGTGCCTCATTAAAATGGACAGGCTCTTTCTGGACTGCTGAGGGAAGCCCAGTCGTCTCCTGCCCTTGCCCTGGCTGTGCCTGAGGCCAGCTGAGACCTCCACTCTGACTGCTGGCGCTTGCTGCAGTCCCCACTCACACCTACTGCACTCCGTGAGGCACAGGGTGCCCATAGGGCACTTCCCGTAAGACACTTTCCTCCATCTATTCTGGGGTGATGATGGCCTAGGCCTGCTGTGTCACTCTGGTGACTAGATGGGACCTGCGAGTCTCCTGCAACTGTGTTCCAGGTCTTAGGACCCTCCTGTACCGTCGCTGTCACTCAGCATCATCTGCATTAGTGTGGAAGTCAGGGGCCAACTTGGCTCCTTGCCCTACAAGGAACAGCTGTGGGTACTGAGGCCATGTGGCCATTTTCCAGGCTAGTTTCATAGCAGGAGTGTTGGGGTAGGTTCAGGCAAGCCTAGCTTCTCCAGTACTGTCTGTGGGTGATACAGGCCAGCTCTGGGGCTGGGGCTTGCTGCTGGAGAAAACTCAGGGTACCCTGTGACATTAGTGTTTTTGCCACAAGATGCAAATGAAGCCACCCGGAAAGGAAATGAAACAGAATAAGAGTGGTTTTTCATCTGAATTCCAGGTTTGGGGGTTTGCATTATTACGTTCTGTGTTCACGCATGTGTGCCACTGCGCATGTGGAGGTCAGAGGGCAACTTACAGGAGGGAGTTGGTTCTCACCTTATATCATGTGGGTCTTGGAGAGCAAACTCTGCCATCAGGCTTGGTGGAACATGGGGTTGCCTGCAGAGCCGTCCTAGGCATTTTGTTTTGAGACAGAATCTCATGTAGCCCAGGCTGGCTCTGGCTTTATATGTAACTGAGGACGACCTTGAACTTTCTATCTCCCTGCCTCTACCTTCTGAGTGCTGGGACCATAGGTCTGTACCACTATGCCTAGTTTATGTGATAGCCGGGGGCTCCAACTTGGGGCTTTGTGCATGCTGGGCATGCACTCTACCAACAGATTCTAGCTCCAGCCCCTGTATCTTTGTGCATCTTCTGAATTGGATGACCTCACCTCAAGTTAGAGGATTGTCATTACCTAGTGTGGACACAGCTGGCTTTCATTCCCCAGGGTGTGGGATCCTCCTCTCTGACAGGATCAACACTATCTGACACTCTTGTGTGGGTATAGCTCTGGTCAGCCCTTCAGACCCCGGATCCAGGGAGGCCTCTGGTGCCAGGCCTGTGAGAAGGTACCTATTTGATTACACCTCTAGCTCCTGTCCTGTGAGATGATGAACAGCAGGGATGTGTCCCCACGCTACCCGAGTGTGTGAAGTAGCTACCCACGCCTGCCAGGGCCTCAGTTTACTCCTCTGCAGCATGGCTCACGTGTGGATGGTCCTCACCAAGCTCTGTCCCTCTCCACGCCCTGGGACTGCCAGTGGCTTGTCCTACCTCACAACCCTGACACAACCAGTCCTGACTCTCACTGTGGACTGGCTGCTGCCGCCTCCCCAGAGCCTTGGTGGGACCAGCGGTTGGTGGCACAGCTGCTGCGGTCCCAGGTTGGGCCTCAGTCTTCATTGTTTCTGTGTAACAGACCCTGCCAGATTTCCTTTTGTGAGATTCAGGCCCCGAGTCCCCTAGAAAGGGCCTTGGGTGGCATGGTTGGTCTGAGGTTTGCTTGTATTGTCCGTGACTAGCTGGGTGTGGGTCACTGTAACTCAGGCCTAGGAGGCCTGGAGGCACAGAGGCTCATGGCTCCAGGTGAGTTTCTGAGTATGGGTCATTCCTGTTCCCTAGTGCTTTCCCAGCTCATGGAGGTTGATGGCTTCCTCTCCTTTCAGGTCCACCACCCTGCCCCTAAATTGTGTGTCCACCAGGAGCAGCCCTCCAGGCACTGAATCCCAGGCAGTTTGGTTCCATGGAGGTTCTAGGATGCAAAACACACATGTCAGTGACACGGACGTGGGTAGTGCTGACTGTTTGGTGAGGAGGGGGCCCTGAAGATTTCCTGTGGAGCAGCTTGTGGGTGCCGAAGGGAAGGCAGCTATCCAGGAGGTGAGGCCACTGCCTAAGAATCGCTCCCTGTGCCGCTGTGTTCCCCTGTGCCAGCGCCAAGAGGAACGTTCCCCAAGCCAGACAGCGCCAGGCAGACAGACAGACAGGAACAAGCTTGTCAGGTGGGCCCGGGGGCAAAGGCTCACCAACCAGTAGCAGATACCAAGCCACAGTGCTTGCCTCAGAAGCTGGGCCTGCTGCCACATTCCTCCATAATATCCAGAACCTTGCGTGCTTCTCAACACTGGGATCTGGGTCACCAAGCAAATGGGCACTGCACTGTCCAACCAGCCTGAAACCACAAGGGGAGGTTGGTGTGTGCTGAGAAGGGGTAGAGAGTTTCACCTACCAAGGCCTGGCCCAGTAGAGCTTCTGGGGTGGGTGCTTGGTACCCCAACACTGGAACATCAACCTTGGCAAATTCAGAGATCCAGAGGGAGAAGCCTTCAGGCCACCCATCCCCTCCCAACCCCACGCCCCAGTCCTTGTCATCCGCCACGTGTCCCCAACTCCATCCCCAGGTGGCAGTGTGCTCCACCATTCCCAAGGTGCACACTGGCTACAGCTTTGCTTGCTTCACCCTGACAGCCAGCTGGTGCCCCCGCACCCCCATCCCCCAACCTTCCCTACTGACTTTATTGTTGTCACTGAGTGTCAGGGTGAAAGCTGGTTTCTCCTCGTTTGCTGTGAAAGAATGGTCTAGGCTGTGCCCTGTGCATGGGCGGGCTCGTGGCTTCTAATTGGGAAATTGGCTGTCTGGGCCTGGCCTACTGGGCTCTTTTTACAGTGTGGGGTGGGAGCGGCTGTGTGGCGCAGGCTGCAAACGGCTCCTGACTTTTGCCTTTTAATTACACATTGCCACATCTCTGTGACCACTCCCTTGTCATCGTGTCCCCGGTTGTGAGCTCCCACCAAGAGTTTCTCAGGGGCGGCCGCAGGGATTTCTTGTTTCCTGATGTTTTCCCAGAGCCCGGCAAAGACTGATAAAAGGAACATCAGGCCTCAGATAGCATGGGGTGGCGGGCAGTAAGAGAGTGCATTCCACCCTGCGAGGTGGTCTGGGACCCAGTGTGGAAACAGTGATTTTCAAGGAGTCGGCCATGTGACCCTAAATGTTGCCGAGCTCTTGCTGGGCCGCTTGTCCCAGAAGTCAGTGGTCTTTAGTCACCTGCCTGGCTGGCTGGCAGGCACATGACACATCCAAGGCCCTGCATCCCATTCACCCCTCACCAAGCCCCTATGTGTTCCACCCAGAGGCTCGGTGAAGCCAGCAGCTGCTACTCTGCAGGGTTTGGAAGTGGTAAGCTGACCCCCCCCAACACTGCGTGAAGTATTGGAGGGGGTCCCTTGAGTAACTCGTAAGTGTACAGCTCTGCATCTGTCACCCTTGTCTTACACTTGGACATCGTGGCCGCTGCTGTATGCTTCAGAGCATTTCTCACAAGGCAGGGAGGGTGCCACGCCCATGCCATCTCTGCCGGCTACCGTCTTCTCCCACATCACCCATGTAGGTACCCATGTACTGACGGTATCACGTGCTTGCATGTGCTGGTGATGGAGCACTGTGAACCATCCGATTCTGAGGTCTAGTTTCACTGTAGCAGGCCCTAGTACCTGAAAATCTTCTTTTATGGGTACTATTCCAAGGTGCAGGTGGAGCTTTTGTGCTAATGGACTAACAGGTGTCCAGGCCGAGAGTGCTGTCGTGAATGGGGAGGTTCTCAATTCAGTTCCATTTCCTGGGCTTAGTCCTCCTGGGTAGATGCTAGGAACAGAATTGCTGGCTCACATGGGAACATTGTTTGGTAACATAAGAAACTTCCAGGGGTTTTACATCCCCCACTTGCTAACCCTTTATCCCACCTATGAGTCTGGGTCCCAAGGTGTCATGTCATGATAGGACATGTGGCATCTCTGGTGTGTAGCAGCCTCTCCAGTAGGTCTGAAGTAGGGGTCTTGGCTGTGGTCCTTGAGTTTGGCTGCCTCCTGCTATGAGGAACAGTTAGGTCCTGGCTCCTAGTTGGGGTGGGGACAGGTGTCACTGTCAGGTGGCGTCTGGGCCGTGGGTAGGAGTAGCTGGTGTGTGTGTTTGCTCTGCATCCGTCCCTCCCTTCATTCTCGGGAGGATTTTAACACCCACACTTGGAATAAAAAAAAAAAATTATTAATGAGCTTGGTGCGGTTGCCATGGGAACCTGTTGCTAATGAATCTCTGGGGTTTCCTCTTACCTTTGCGGAGCTAGAGCAAGGCTGAGCTATGCTCAGACCAGGCATGCTTCCTTCTCTTTGGGTTGCCGTGGCAACGCCTGTCACTAATCCCCAGCCAGCTCCTGGTTTACCGGCCTGGCCCCAGGAGCCAGCTGCCCGCTTATGCTTACATAAAGCCTCTAAGTGCGATCCTAGCTGCTCCCAGCCCCACCAGGGTCCCTGGAGCACAACCCTTCCTCTGGGGCCATACATGGGATCCCCAAGATGTGGAGAACAGATACACTGTCTCAGGCTTTGCTAGGCAGAGGACTCTACATAGACAGGGTAGGTCAGGGTGCCTACTATGAAGTGTCCTACCCAGTAGGCAAGGGTACAAGCTGGGCCTAAAATAGGACTCATGAGATGACACTTGGCATAGCCTTGCTGGCCCCTGGCTGCCAGCTTGATGGAGCCCTATGGGCCTTGGAGAAACAATAGGCTGTCCTGAATCCTACTGTGATACATGGAGTAAGGGTCTCAGGGTCTGGAGAGGTGCTGTGTGACTTAAGCCTGCCATGGGGGAAATGCTGAAGAGCCTTGAGTTCAAGTAAGATACTGAAGTGGGTATTCAGTAAATAGTTGAGCAGGATCCAAGAGAGGACAAAGGGAAGAGTGTGCGGCATCCCGGAGTGGACCGTTTGGCATAAACCTCAAGCATGGGCCTGAGATAGCCAACCTAGTGATCCCTTCCTGGGCTGACTGCTGGCCAAGGTCAGCTGGTGGATCAGGGGCCGGCCCTAGTTCCCACCAGCCTTGGGTTCTCAGAGCATCTTGTAGGGGCTTGTAGGGAAGGGACAGGTCCTGTTCAAGGAGGCTGATATGAGGGCCTTGGGCAGCTGCAGGCAGAGCTCTCCCAGCTTCAGTTTGCTTGTTTAAGATGTGATTGTAGAAGATGGGCATGGGGTGGGTGGGAAGGGCCAGAGAGGATAACATGCCCACACAGTGCTAGGCCCTGTCAGGGTCCAGGAATCAGCATGTCACCCCTTTGTTCTAGAACATCTGTGGCTCCTGCGTGATGAGTCAGGTTTCTTGTTTGTTTGTTTGTTTTGTTTTGTTTTGTTTTGTTTTATCTCTGTGACAGATGGTTGAGAGAAAACAGTTTAGGGGAACGACTGGTTTTGGTTCATGGTTTCAAAAGTGTCAGCCCATGGTCCGTTGACTTCATTACTTCCAGCTGAATATCCAGGAAGTATGTGATGGCCCGGAAGCAGGAATAACTGTACGTCAGTGGGCTCTGTCCTCTTTCCTTTCTTCCTTTTAGGTCCCAGGACCATGGGATGGTGCTGCTTGCACACCAGGCATGCCCCTTCTCAATCATCTCTGGAAACGCCCTCAGCAGTGAGCTTTATAATCTAGACACTTCTCAGTGATGCTGGCTTCTCCTCACATCTCATGTTGCAGAGCTTGGGTGGTTGGTTAATGTTTGCCTCTGTAGGTTGTAGACCTGTGAGCCTTGGAGATCTGGCTGAATGGATATGGCGGGGAATGGGGGGTATAGACTAGACTTGAGTTGCTGGTTGGCCAGGGGCCAAGCACCCACAACTTGGGGACACCAGCAGTGTCTCTCTCTTTTTAGGCCACTGCAGTAATGTGACCCCTGTGGCTGAAGCACTCACTCAGGTAGACTTTTAGTGTTTTGGTATGTTGGTGAATTTGGAACTGCTGATGGCCATGGTGGCAGCTGATGGTGTTGGGACCAGATTTCATACCCCTTGGTCACCTGGATTCTGAGAGTCTACCTTTGTTCCCTCGGGTAGTGACAGAGTCCCCATTGCTAGGCTGAGTGGCCCAAGGCCTGTGTCTGCTGATGTGTGCTGGTGGTCATGGGCTTGGGTTTCTGGCTTTACATTAGAGGGAACAGCAGCCTGACAATTGGGGTGTGGTCAAAGGTCAGGCCTCTGAGACAGTGTTAGACATGACACATAGTCAGAAGATAGTAGAGTTGGTTGTCAGAGTGTTTGAGTTCATTTGCCCTCCAACTGGAAGCAATTATTCTTCACCCTAGACCTAGAATCAACCCAGGGAGTGACCAGGCTGGTTAATCCTCTACCCCTGTGGCATCATGGGATTTGCCTGGGTTGAGCCTGCTCGTCTTCCTAGCCCATAGGTAACCCCTGTGTGAAGCTTCTGTCCTTAGCCTGGAACCCAGGGACCCTGGCGGGCAGCTCTGTCTAAGCTCCACCATAGAGCTCCCTCCCTCCAACAGTGTTGCAGGCATGGGGGTGGGTCAGGCAGTCAAGAGAGACTGTGGTGGTGGTGGGGGGGTGCAGAAGCTCCATCGACTACCATCTGCTCTTAACCTTGGGTTACAAACGCCACAGCCCAGGCATAAGGGTCTTGCTGTGTTCCCAGTGCTGCCTCTCTCCCACATCTGCTTAGGGTTCCTTGTGCCTGCTCATCACCCTGTGTCTCTCCTGGAGGAGCAGGGCCAGGGCTGGCGGGGGCCCAGTCACAGGGCAGGAACATCTCAGCCCAGGCCCCAAGCCCTGGGGCTTCCTCCCCTGGAAACCAGGAGCTGGGCGGAAGGAGGTGGTGTGTGGGTTTGGGATTGGCAGGAAGCCACAGAATAGTCTGTCTGCTGTGGATGTGAGGGGCTTGGGACAGTCCTGCCCAGTCTCTCCCTGGGGGAGCCTTTGTCTATCTCCCTCTCTGGCCTGTCCCTGTCCCTAGGGTGAGCTGTCCATGTTCACATAGGGCTGTGTCCATGCAGGTATGTGTGGACACACACGTCCCTGGCTACCATCATCCTGGGAAATTTAGTATTTGTAGCAGGCGTGTTTTCCTGCTCCTTTGAAATACACCCTGGGATTGGCTTTGGGCTGTTTTAATTCCTAATTTAGACTGTTTATGTGCTGGGCTGGAGTTTCTGCCTGCCTCTCAGTGCCTCCCTCCTAGCCACCCTCCCGTTCCAGCTGTCTGGGGGGTTGCAGGATGTCAAGGAACTACCTAGGTAGAGGCTGGCCCCTAGCCCCACCCCTGCCAGCCCTAACTATCTTCACCAGCTCTGCAGGGGTGCCCAGGTTAGTGAGCACTGTCCTCTTCCAGACCTTCTTTCTGAGGGCAGCCCCTTCCCAGCATGCTCTATGGCTCTTTGGGAACAGCGTCAGAGGTCATGCTGTGTCCAGGCTGTCCTGCCAACCTGGCATCCTGGGTGGAGCTACAGGGCAGGGAGCAGAATCTAGCAGCAGTACTGGGTGCATCCAGCTGTCACCTAGGGAGACAGAAACGGAACATAGTAGCAGGGAACCCCTCACGGCCACCACTTTTGGCTCCTTTATGGGCTGTAAGGACCGCCTGACGATTGATGGTGACTGCTTGGTTTTAATTAAGAAACACAATCTGCAAGGACTGGTCTGATGAGGCCCTGGGCTGCCTTCCTGGTTGCCATGTCAACAGAGTGAGGGGCTATCACCCCCCACCTCTTTCTGCCCAGCTACCCAGGCTTGTGGGAGGCTACAGGGAGAGGGTAGGGGCCCTTATAAGCAGGATCCACAACTTGATCCTCTAAGGCAGCAGGGCTTGGGCCTCGGCTACTTGCCTCTCCTTCTGTGTACGCATGTGTGTCTATGGCCACAACTTGTCTATAGAGGACATACAGGAGAGCCGAGAGGGATCTTGCCTGGGGACCGTAGCGCTGCCTGGTGGCCCAGGAACCAAGACTCAGGTGTCCCTGACCCTGAGGAGATAGAGACACAGACTGGGGGGCTGGTCCTGTGTCCGTCTCAGTCTCTACTGCCAGAATACCCACAGACCCGAGCAGAGTCTTTCCCATCCTGCCTCCCTCTAGGTCTTTACCTGATCTAGCCCCATCCCTGTAGTTAGGGCTGATAGTTCCTCTCTTGGTGGCATTCTGGAACCCTCTACTGCCTACCTACCCCGGGTCTGCTTTTCCTTGCACAACTCAAATTCTCTCCCCCAGAAGGGTTCCTGGCCTCTATGAGGTGAGACTGGAGTAACTGGGAGAGGAGGGGCACCCCAGGGTCCAAGGCCAGGGGCATTTAATGGAGCAGGGTGCTGGTGAGCACCACAGCCTACCTGTTGGCTGCAGGTTCCTGTCCATAGAATGGGTGGGTTTACAGAGGCCTCTCCACGGACCTTCTGGAACTAAAATCTGAATCTTGTGGGGAAGCAGGAAATTGGGTGTGCTCGTGTTTCAGTCTCTGTGAGGAGGGCTAACTCCTCACAGCCTGCAGGGACCCAGAGCCCAGGGAGCCTGTGACCTGACACCTAGCCAGTGCTTGCTTTCTCTGTCTTCCATCCACTGAGCCCAGCTCCATAGCTGCTGGCCAGCTTGGTCCACACCATCTGTCTTAGGCCGTTCTTACTCAGGGACAGGCAGAGCCAAGTGTGAATTCTCCTGAATCCCCTCCGCCTCATCCCTGTTCATTCGTCAAAATGTGGCTACCTTCTCCTTACTTCACCCTGGCTTTCATATCCGAGGAGGTGGGAAGGATGGCCCACACCTCTAGAAATTTCTCAGGCCGTTGTAGGTCCTGCAGTCAGGGAGCCAGTACCGCTTCGAGGTGCCCACGATGGGAAAGGCATAGTTGACTTCTGAATCATCCACCCCCTCCCCGCCACTTGGTGCAGCTGCCTCAGGTCCTGCACCCCTCACACTTGCTACTTGGTGGGTCCCCTGTCTCTGGGTACAGTTGCTGGGGCTGTCGCTGAGATCATGCCAGAGTGGACAGGGCTGTCTCAGTGGTAAGAGGGGCCACAGACTAGCCCTGGGTTCTCCCTCGCCCATCTTGCCTAGTAGAGCCTAGAGCTGTGTGTAGGGCTAGGAGAGCTATCTCATCTTGTGAGAGACCCCCACCCCCGAGGCCATCCTCCCACTGGAGGGGTGGAGGCTCCTGCACTGGGGCTTGGCCTGCCTTTCTGCTGCATGGTGTCAGGATTATACCTGCAGTGTGTGCCGAGTCTGGAAGCATCAGCTCCTTGGTGTGTGTGGGGGGGGGGGGATCCCCAAGATGTGGGAACAGCAGGTAACATCCCTCAAGCCAGTGCTCCACACTGCGCTGGCTCCTCATGGGAGCCTGGGGGTTCCCTAATTAAGCAATTTATTATTAAAGCAGCCGGCTTCCTTGGAACCTGCTTTCTACCGCTGCCACAGGGACAGACAGGCGGGCATCCCACAGAGGTTGCGCTGGTGGACAGCATGCAACCTGATACACCCCACTTGGAATTCGTAGCTTGTGTAGCTCACCAGTAGCCCAGACTGATGCTCCCTGTCCCCTTGGGGTCATCTTAGAGCCCAAAGGATGTTTGTGAGACGTATCAACTTAGATCCTGGGGTTAAGCAGAGACCAGGGCCATCAGTTCTGCCCTGGGGTGGTTTGTATAACATCCTAGGAACAGGAAGAGAGAGCCCGGGTGCTAAGTTAAGTGGTTGGTGTCTGGATGGGGGGGCCTGCCTAGAGCAGCATGGAGCCCCCTAGAGATGTTGGGCTGTTGAGCTGGTATAGCTATGGGGCCTCTATTCTAAAGCTGTGGCTGGATGGGTGCAGGGGCTCAGAGGAACCCTGGCCAGTGGGAAGTGGGGGATCCCTTCTGATACTGAGTGGGGTGTTCCGAAGGCCAGCCAGGCAGCTAGAGGAAATGAGAGCTCTGATACAGTGGGGGCACTCAGGTCTGAGCCTGCGTTCTCTGACGAGATTGAGCGTGCCCTCTAGCCCTCGGTGGCGGCCATGGCTATCCTACTCAGATGTCTCAGGATCCTCCCAGAGTATGCAGCTGCAGGAGGGCCTGTGAGCAGCTGGAGTGAGGTCCTGGTGGTCTGTCCTAATGATGTCTAAAAACTTGGACGTTCGAGGGCTGGAGAGATGGCGCAGTAACGGAGAGCATGTACCGCTTTTACAGAGGACCCAAGTTTCATGCCCTCATCTGGTGCTCACAACCACGTGTAACTCCAGATCCGGTGCGTAGACCTACACACAGGCACAGACACATGCTTGTACCATTTAAAAATAAATCTTAAACTGGGAAATTTAAAACTCCTGACCGGCCAATTTGTTTCTAAACACCATTAAAAATAACACCTTGTGTTGTTTAACACATTCTTTCATGAAAAATGGCTGGTTTTTTCCCTCCCCAAACACAGAGATTCAGTGGGAATAGGAGCGTGTCGATCTTTGGGGGGTCTCAGCCACCTGGCTTGATGGAGAATTGTGCCTTGTACAGGAGCAAGGCATGAGAGCAAGGATTTATGCTGTCATGCCACAGAGAATTCTCTGGTCTTTTTGTAGACTGAGCTCCCCCATCCTCACCCACCCCCATCACCCAGGATATGGGCCATGTCTCTGCTTCTGTGTGTTGGGCTGGCTGCCTCACCTTGGGTTTCTGAGGCCATGGAAAAGGCTGGGTACAGTTCCCTTCCACCCTTTGTTAAGCGCTGGACCCTGAGGTGCACATGCTAACTGTGAGGCGCTGAAGAACCATGAGTAACACACTCCTACAGCCAAGTGTAAATTGAGCTTATCCTCCAATTTGCGGGTGTGTGTATGTGGGTGTCTCCCTGGCTCCCAGGGAGGGGGATAGCACCAGGATTCCCCAGCTGTGGGCAGTCAGAGCCATAGGGCCGGCCAGCCTTGATGGATTGGAAGCTGGTACGGAGCCAGCCTTATAAGAAGAAGGGATGAGCTTTTTATCAGTTCCCTTGGGAAGGCGAGGCTCTACATAATACCGCCCTGACCCACCTCTCCCTCCAAGGATAGCCAGCACCACCCAAAGCAGCATCGCACAGCACCTTCTAGAACACGCGGAGGCAGTGCGGCTTGCCACACTGGGAGGGGAGAGATGCCCCATTGTTAGTTTAAAAAAAAAATGACTCAGACGATTTGCAGAGCTTCCTTTTCCTGCCGGTTTCCAAGAATCCTGCTTCAACATAATGGATCGAGTTATTAGGGGATCGATTGAGACACGGGTGGTTGGACGGGAGCCAGACCCGGCAAATTGGTATGGCACTGGCCAGGAGACTCCCTGGGGTCCTGGTCTGTGGTCGGCAGGCTGCTGGTGGGCAGGCAGGCAGCCAGTGAGAGCTACCTAGTTGCTGGTGGCCACAGGGGAATCGCAGTTCTGTCAGGGTGGCCAGTTCCTGCACTGGGGGCCTGCTGCTGTGGAGAGAGAAGGGGATGGAGGGGAGAGAGGTGGTGGGGGTTGGGTTGGGTTGGTGGAGAGAGGGGTGGGTGTGGAGGGGGCGAGAGAGGGAGAGGGTGTACCCGTACATGCATACACCCCCAAATATGCCTCTTGTGGGTGGTGCTCTAAAGTGTGATCCATTTAAACCAAGGCCTATAGTGCCACGTGATGTAAGTCCCAACTGTGTGTACGGACTCCTCTGTGTGCCCCCCTCCCACTATTGGAGGAAGCAGGAATGCTCTGAGGAGGCCCAGTAGGCTCCCTTACCCCCCCATCTGTTTATAGGTTTGTACTGTGAAGCTCCTGTGTGGGGTGACAGCTTGGGCCCACAGAGCTCCCCACTGATGCCATCATAGGGCCCTGGCAGGTAGTGATGTCCCTGAGTGGCCTCAAGGCTCCTCCTCTCACCACTAACTCTCTGAGCCTCGTCCCACATCCGCTTGCTTATCATGACTTTGTCCTTCACTGTCCCCTGCACCTAGCTTGATGAAGGCCAGCCTCTGTCAGCTCGCTCCCAGGTCCATGGACCTGCCGCACATCCCTGACGGGCAGTAGGGATTCTGTGATGGATTTTGCTGCTCAGTGGCAGGGAAGATGTCCTGAAATGGGTTTTTGAGGCCGAGCTTACCAAAGCAGAACTAGAAATGGGTGTTACTGAGTGTAGTGGCTGACACCAGACTCAAGTCCACTGCGGGACTTCCCCACTCTCCCCCACTAGGACCCCCCCACCCCCGCCCACCCCGGGTTCTAATGGCTCTATGGCCCAAGGATGCAAGGTGGGATCAGTCTCTCTGGCACCAGTAGGTAGGCTGGGCTTAGCTTACTCGCCTGCCTCTCCAGCCACGAGGGTGAGCCAGTGTAAGAAAGGCTCCACACACAGTGCTTCCCACTTCTCTGTAAATTGGCTGGCATAATGGCTCAGCTGGGTTCTGGGCTTAAAGAATTCCATCCCATTAAACACAGATACCATGCGGTTTGAAATATTTGTGCTGGAGCCACCCTGACTGTTCTTCAAGCGAGCCGTGTGGCTCTCTAATTAGTGCCTGGTGGGGTAGCCTCCCCTGACTTGGGGTGCACACACATGCTATCGCGGTGATGTTTCTGTCTTGTCCCACTCTGCCCATGGGTTGGACTGTCCCTTAGTCTAGGCAAGTTGGTCTGGGCCTAGAAGGACAAGTGTCCCTGCAGGGCCTGGCAGGCCCATATACTGTGAGCCCAAGGGTTGTGTATGACTTCATTTTCTGGGGCCATGGACAAAGAGTGACTGATGGGGGTCACTGATGGCTGCTTAGCTAGGCCCAATAATCAGTGACCTGGCAGGTGATGTCCCCTGAGAATCAGTATTTCCACCAGGACATGTTATATCTACGAGGGCTTTCACATAAATGTTGTAATGGAAGTTGTTACTTCAGGACCCCAGAAGCTACAAGTCCAAAGATTGTTGTGGATGGTGTCTATTTCCTGTGTCCTTATACCATCACGTGATCTGTGCCCTGCTTTCTTCCCATGAGGACCTGCTGCATTGAACAAACGCCCTGTCTTGTGTCCGCACGTCTCAAGGTCTTGGTCCTAGAGCTAGCCCATATTGTACCTGATAGGGACTGGCCTTCCCAGGGTAACTGACCCTTAGCAGGAGGTGGCCACCTGTCATGGACTGAACGCTTGCTTTCCCTTGAATTCAGCTGTTGAAATATCCCAGTCGTGTGTTAAAACTAGACGCGGAGGCCTTTGTGGGTTACGTCACCTGATCTGTGGTGATCAGATGTGCTCGGGAGGGTAAGGGTCCCCAGAGTCAACCTGTGTACAAGGTCTCTGATGTTTATGGACACGGGAAGTCAGCTGCCTGTGCCTTAAAACCTTCCCTGCCTCACCCTGATTCCAGTTTCCAGACTCCAGACTAAAAGATGCATCGTTGCGTGAGAGCCCCCAGTCCCAGCAGAGCTCCACATTTCCCATTCCCCTTTGTGTCAGACTGGGGCCAGGTATGCCTGGAGGCTGGCACTCTCCATAATGTGTTCTTCACCATCCACTGGGTCACGCCTTCATTTGTTTTTGGTTATTTGTTTGTTTTTGTTTTCCCAAGACAGGGTTTCTCTGTGTAGCCTTGGCTGTCCTGGACTCACTTTGTAGACCAGGCTGGCCTTGAACTCACAGCGATCCACCAGCCTCTACCTCCCAAGTGCTGGGATTAAAAAGCGTGTGCCACCACGCTCGGCTTTAGTCACACCTTGAAACAGGCACAAGGGCCATCCTGGTCCAACCAACCTGGCACCTGGGCAGTGGCTTCCCAGAGTGCTCTTGAACTTTAGGACAGAGCCGCCGCCAGCATAGTCGGTGTCTAAATGTCATTCAGGCCTGACGCCCGCCCAGGTAGCAGGATGCCTGGCCTTGGGGAGGAAGCAGCAACCTTGAGAAACCAAGGTCCAGCAAACTTCACTTTGAAATGAGACTTTCCAGGGGTCTGGGCCATCTTTCTTTAAAATGCCATCGCCATTAATAACATGGTTGCTGGAGGAAGGAAGACAAGGCCAAGGCCGAAGATGGTTGGTTCATCCACAGTCTGCGCGGCCTTTGGGATATAGGCCAGGTGCTGTGGAGACTGGGCCAGTGTGGACTTAAGAAAGCTGCCTGAAGCGTGGGGGTCTGCGGTGAGCGTCAGCATAGCTGAGGCCTGCTTAAGGCAGGACGTGCCCAAAGGACCAGAGAGGAGGTACCCAGAGATGACAGAAATGGGAGGCATCACCCAGCTTCGATACCTCCATGTGTCCATTGAGAGAGGAGGAACCGTCAGACAGAACCAGGCAGTAACAGCTCAGGCAAGGCTTTTCACAGGTGGGCTCCAAGAGTTGGGATTCCAGGGCTGTGTGTGGGCAGGAGGCCTGGCAGGTCGGGCCTGGGCAGCATCTAACAGCCTGTGTTCAGTGTCTTTCAGCAACCAACTAGGCTTAGGGTTCCTCAGGAGAAAAGGTGCCAACCTCACTACCAGTCTCTGGGGCTCGAAGGTTCTAGATGTTGTCCACTGGGGCGTATGTAAGCCTCCAGCTAGGCCTTGGGTTCCACATCATGGTCTGGCCGTAGCCTCAGTACAGAGCTCCCAGTATACTAGCAGCTCAAGAGGCCCTGTTTCATTGCACACTGAGATCTGGGATCTTGTATGTAGGTGCCTACAAAGGGTGAGTGGCCAGGGCATCCTAGGCCCAGGAGGCTTTTGAGCCTGGCAGGCTGCCAGGACCTGTGAACACGGCAACTACTTTCCACCCTGATGTAAAGTCCAATTACTAAAGTGTGGTCCACTGTTCTCCCCAGTGCTTTTAGGGTTGCAGGGGAAGTGGATGATAGGGGTAGGATGGGCTTGGGGCCCAGGAAGAGGCAAAGCAATATTTCTCTGAGGGGATGGGAGCCGAAAACTGGAGAGGGGTTTGCTCCGGGCTGAGAGGGCAGGCTCGTGATAGGTATTGCTATGAGGTCTCCCTTTTAAATAAATACCCAGTTGCCAGGCAACGCTGGTGGGGATAGCCAGGCTTTGCATAGATGGATTGGGGTGTGGGGAGAGGACCCGGTTGGAACACAGCCTGCTGCAGGGCTCCTGGTTTCCCATGGGTGCCAGCCGTCATGCCACAAGGTGCCCTACCTGTGTGTCTGGGGACCCAGCACCCATGTCGTCACAGATTTGTGTCTGCAACAGCCCACACACATACCTCAGGCCACAAGGGTAAGCTGGGTTTTCACATTAAGGTGGGCGTGATGGTGTCTATACCAGTATATAGAGAAGAAGAGCGGGGACTTAGCCACCTGGCCCGGGGAGGTAAGGCCTACCCAGGAAGGCTCCTGCCCCCAGAGGGGGAGTCAAGCAACTACCTTCATGGAACACTTAGCCTCTCCATCTCTTGAGGAACAGATGAAAGTCTTTTGACCCTCAGATAATTAGAGTACAGCCTGTGTGTGAGCATATGGTGGGGACAGGAGAAGAGGCATGGCTTAGGGGGCTTTGCTGGCAGGAATGGCTCTTCTCGGTATAACTTTCTTCATCTTCTGTGGAGCTGGGTAAGGCAGCCAGGGGTACAGGACTGGGTTCCTGGATAGGGCAACCTGGGCGGACAGGGACAAAGATGAATGCCGAAGAGACATCCCGTGACCCTTTCCTCGGGCCTCTTCTCAGCCTCCAGGCCCAGACACCGTAGGGTTCTACAGCTACAACAGTCAGTTCTGGGTCCCAAAGGAGGGCCCTGCTCCGTACCCTCCCAGCCCCTGTCCTTAACTGCCTAGCCACGGAGAACAGAAGCCACCTGGGGGCCCCATCCAGATGGGCTCATCACAGTTCTCCTACAGAAAAGGAGCCAGACTCTGGGGGTGGGGGCGGGGATGGGGGAGGGGTGGGGGAGGGGAAGAGGACCAGGCCATGTTCCCATGGAAGGAGTGTCCAATCCCCTGGGGTCACTAATTTGAGCTGCAGGCAGCTGTGCAGCGAGGCCCAGGCAGTTATTTCTGGCCCAGAGAATTCCAGCAGAGCAGTCCCTGAAAGCCCATCCCTGTGGGCCAGCAGTCTTCTCTCCCAGGAATCACCTGGCTCTGTTTCTTTTGTCTACTTTCCATCCGTCCCTTCCAGGACCATTGGAGTGGGGTGTGCAGGATGCTTTTGGGGGTCCCCAGCTGGGCAGAGGTCAAGCTAGGCCCTCTCACCTCCTCCTAGGATAAAACTGGTAGCCCTGAAGGTTAGTTGGGGGGAGGGGGAGTCACTATGACTGGTGCCCATGAGGATCAACCAGAAGAGTCTGAAAATATGGGAAACAGCCTTGGCCTGGCTCCCCTTCCAAGCAGCGCCCCCCCGTGGTGTTTGTCGGGGTTGCACGCGCTGCCGCCAAGTTGGCTGGCAGGGTCTGGGTGAGCTCTCTCGCCTACACAGCCTGCCTTCCTGCAGGCACGGGGACTAGAGGGGTGGGATCAGGCACTTTTCCACTCAATTATCCCTTGAAAAGATCCCGAATCAAGCTCTTTATTAAGAGCTAAGCAGAGACATTAGCGCACTTTCTAATTAGCATGGCTTTAAAAACTGCACAATTAGAGCCATTGGCATGTGCTCAGCCAGGCTCCACAATGTCAGTCTCTGAGAATAGGGAGACTTGGCCTGGGAAGACCTGGGAGTCCTGCCCTTCCTTGAATACCTTCATGGGGTGTGTTTACATGTGCAGCGCCCCGTTATGTGTGTTTAAGACATGTGCAGTACAGTAGGACAGATAATAGTATACATGTGGGCATATGGGTACGTGGTTGGTACCCAAGCCAGGCTCTGAGTGCCTTCACTGTTCCAGCTTTTCCCTGTGGCCGACCAGACACACACTTTAGCTAGGGCCAGAGCAATGAGCTGGGGGTGGAGCTGCAGTGCGTTGCCCAGGCCTTAGGGAGCCTCAGCTCACCATGGTTGTTAATAATCAGAGTGCTTCACAGATCACAGGGGGGAGGATGAGGATGAGATAGAATGTTCTGGCTCCCCGTTTGAGGGGCTATAGTGGGGAGTGGCTCCCACACCCTGGCTTCAGGACGAAATATTCTCCCACAGACAGCCTGTCCCCCCCCCTTCCCCTGGGTGACCCCGAGCCGAGCAGGCAGCCGGAGAACAAACAGCTCCATGTTTGGTCCGCTACCCTCACTCCCCACCCCCACCCCTAGCCCCAGCTCGGCCCAGCCTGCCGTGAGTCACGCAGGCCTAGGCCCAGGCTCCCAGGCCATGTTCCCTGGGCCAGGCCATAGGGGTGGGGACAAAGGAAAAAAAAGGATCTAGTAGAGTGGGAACCTGAGAGCAGGTTCCATAAGGCATGGGGGAGGGGGAGACTTAGGCAGGTCAGTGATAGGAAAACAGGGCCAGCATCCCACACCTCACCCCGCCCCCCAAGACCCTGAGCCCTGGATCAACTACTCCACCTGTCTCCCTGTCACCTATCTCTAGGGCAAACTCTGAGCTTCGTGGAGCTAGTGTTACCTTCGGGTAACTGTCACAGGCCGATGGCTAGCATTACTGAGTCCTGAGCATCTGTCGAGAGCCCACTTGCCTCGACTCTGGATGCCTTCCTGGCCTCCGGTGCTGAGGGAGGGAGGGCTGAGAGACCCAGACCCAGGTGACCTTAGCTAGCTGCTGCACTCAGCCCCCTCCCTGGGAGGAGGGGACTAGGTGGAGGTACAGTTGGTCCTGTGGTAGCTGGAACAGATCTGCACACAACCCTGAACAGTCCACTTCTGGAAAGCTCAGGGTCAGACCAGCTGGCCCAGGTACAGGATGTAATGGAGGTGGGACACACTATGTCCCTCAAGGAGGGGCCGAGGAAGGGCAGCTGCCACCCATGCCAGTGTTTCCTGTGTGGGGTCACTATGACAACCTCAACAGGACCACCTTGTCCTGACCCCTTCTGTCATCCCTGTCTTTCTTCCTAAATCCCAAACATTCTCTCCTCTTAAGACCGATAGTACAGTGCAGGGATGGGTGGCTGAGCTGGGCCAGGGCTAATGGAAGCCTTTGGAAATGGAGCTGGGCTGGGGATCCCCTCCGCCTTTGCCCTAATTGGGTCTCCGGGTTCCTCCTCACCTTGTTATCAGCTTGTCGGCATGGCAACCGCCTCAGGGAAGAAAGAGAAACCTCCTTCAATCAGCACATCCTGCAGAGTGAGTACTCCGCCCCTAGACCTCACAGGAGACCAGGACAAATGCCCACAGAGACTCCCTGGGTACTGACTGACCTGTGAGGGGGGCGCGGGGCTTGGGATTTCTGCCACCTCTT
The DNA here is from genome assembly GCA_907169655.1 of Acomys percivali. NCBI lineage: Eukaryota > Metazoa > Chordata > Mammalia > Rodentia > Muridae > Acomys > Acomys percivali. The sequence goes on along the minus strand of OU015755.1, from coordinate 62,128,386 downwards.
CTTACCGAGGAAGGAAGGCATGGAGACCCAGTCCTCACTCAGAGGTCATGCCTGGAGGATCTGACCACACCCAGATATCTGGAGGCCCCCTGTGCCGGTTCAGGCTCCCCAAGGGAAAGGAATGGCAGGCCCCACTTTGTCTGACTTGTGAGGTACCTAGATTATCAGGGCCGGCTTTGGAGTTCCTTCCACAGTCACATTTGACCTCAGCACTCCATCCAGAGGGAACCAGTCCCTCTGCGCATCACCCTGTCACAGAGAAGCATGTAAGGGTGGCAGAACCTACTTAGCCCATAAAGCTAGCGCCCCCTCATGTTCCACTTGGTGCTGGCTGCTTTCCTGCCCTTCAGAGCATCTTCCCAGAGCCTGCTGATTAGAGTGGACCCAGACAGGGCCCTGTGTATCAGTAGAGGCTCCTGCAGTCACTCGCTCAGGCTCCATCCATAATAACTTGCAGAGTTCCTGGGAGGACCACCCTACAGGCTAGAGAGATCATCATGGGGAGTGGCAGGGGCCTGGATCCCTGGGACACCCAGGTCATGGAGGCCACACCAGGCCCTGGTTCAGATTATTTGTCCAGGGCACTAGGAAGCCATGACAGGGTGCTGAGCCGATGCTTTGTTTTGAAGGCAACTCAGATTGAGGAGTAGTATCATGGCAGGAAGACAGATCTGGGGCTCTTGGAGGGATGTTTCTGGGTCGCAGTGGACTGTGAGAGATGGCACTGTGGGTGCCCAGTTATTTGGGGTTGAAAGTGGGATGTAAGGTTTTGAGGAGTGAGTGGTGGTAGAAGCCAGTCCCTGGGGTGAAGGGCGCAGCCCAAGGAGGATGAGGAAAAGGTACATGAGTGCTTCAGCCCCCAGAACTGGAGACTTCATCAGGGTAAGGAGGCACAGCACAGTTTGCATGTACAGTTGTCCCGAAGTGTGCCATCCTCCGGTGGATGACTTCTTATCTCTCTTTGGAGACTCCTAAGATCTTTGGACACCTTGCTTGAGACATGCCCACTGCCACAGAGTGGTCACTACCTAGTTAATGGTCTTCAGCTGGCCGGGGGACCTATGTGGCCACACCCATCCCACGTGAACCAAACACTTGGGCTGTACCTGGTCTCAGGCCCTGCTGGCTGCAAAGTGGGTGCTGGCGGGGACTGGTGGAAAACTAGCTTTCACACAGCAGTCGTGGCCCTGGCCCTCCCATACTGGCTCCCTCTCCTCTTGATCCATCATCTCTGCCCAGGGGACCTGTCCCAGACCCTTCAGGGCTCCCAAAGTTCTAGGAACAGAAGATCTGCCCGAGGCATAGATAATGAGGGGCCATGGAAGCCAATAAACATGGAGCCTGGAGCCCCTCACTCCACCCAGGTATGGGAGGAATCGGCCAGGTTAACTGGGCTGGCAGCCCAGAGCAGATGTGCCTCTGTACCCTTTTCACCTCTTTGTCGTGCTAGCTCATGACCTGGCCCCTGGAGAGTCCCCGGGGAGGTCTCCTTGCCACTTGCCAACTGGAGGTGGCCGTGGCCTTCCATTTCAGGAGCCCAGCACTCCTTGTTCAAGTCCCAACATTTCCACAAGTGGAGGCAGTACCTAGGTGTGACTAGATGTGACTGTGGTCGGGCGAAGGGAGCTAAAACTGAGTGACTATCTCTGCCATCCCCCTGTCTCCCGCCTTGTACCTTTCCCCTTGTGCTCATGGGTGAAGGGTGGCCCCACTCATCTTTACCTCTACATGCATGTAGGGAGTGTGCATCCTAGAGGGACAGTTTTGCTTGTGACATTTTCCACAGACATGGCTGTGAGCCAGCCACAACTTGCCGTTACCCCTTCTCTGTCTGCCCCATATCATAGTGTCCTAATTCATACAACAGTAGCATTAAAAACAACAACAACAACAACAACAACAACAACAGTGCCATGGGCTACATACTGTGTGCATGGCAAACCATGTTCCCTTAACATTAGTTCTGTTGTTTTGGCTTCTTTTCAATACAGGAAGCCTTGGTGCTTGGGGCAGAAGCCCTTGGGCCTCTTTTAGCACTATGGTTGTATAGACACCAGGGGGAGTCCCAGGGGAGGTCTCCTGCCACCTGCCAACTGGAGGTGGCCGTGGGCCCATCCTGATCCCATTGTCATAGAGAGAAGGGCCAGGAAGGTAGAGGCTCGGGAAGGCCATGGTGGGGGAGTTGGGATGTTTCTTGGGTAGCCACCTACTGTCTACTGAATGGCTGGGCATCGCAGCTTACCTGCCCAGGAGGATTACTTACTTCATGTGAGACTTAAAGCTGGCATTCTGCCAGCAGGCAGAGGAAGACAGCTTCCACGAAGTGTATGAGGACTCATTGGCAGACTCCCCTCCTCACTGGGCTGGGCTGGGCTGACCTATCGAGGACAGTCCTTCACCATGAATAAACATGTTCCTTTCTTCTCGAACAAATTGGAAACGCAAGGTTGAGTGCTCCTGAGAGCAGAGCAGCAGGAGGGGCAGCAGTGTGTGTGGGGGGGTGCTGTGTGAGCTTCACACACACAGAGTGACAGGGAGGGAAGTCCCAGACCCCAAGGATAAGGAGGGCTCTATAAAACCGGGGTCCCTGCAGAGGGAAGGCCAGACCCTCGCCACGGCAGGAAGCATAGGGCCTTGAGTGTGGTGCTGACCTCTGACATCTCTTCTTGTAGTGGCCCTCCAGCCTTCCACCCCTCCTGCCCAGCCTCTCGCACGCACACACGCATGCACGCAAGCCAAGCTGTTCTGCATCTGGCCCTAATGGAGCTTAGCTGGCTGTGCAGATTGCTCTGGGGGCTGGCAGGCGGGGCTGGAGAAGCTCAAAGCTAATCCTCTGATCTCATGCACCGCCTAGCAGGGAGCCCTGGCTGGAATCCCGAGCCCTTGCCTTGCTTGAGGGCCACTCTGGCCAGTGGAGGCCTGGCAGCAGCCATACCTGGAAACTCCTGACCCTCACCCCAGCTAGCATGGCCGTACTACCTATTTGCATGGGAGTGTGGGACTCTGGGACCTTGGCTACCTCACTGGGTTAGGTACTGCAGACCTCACTGCTGCCACTGCGCTGCCCTTTCTGTGGTGGCACCCTTCCCTGGTCCCCATTGTGCAGGTGATAGTCAGAGACCCTGTCCAGTGGCTGAGTGCATGTCAGGACTTACAGCCCTGCTGTTGCTGTACTAGAAGGTTCTGAATATATCCAAGTCTTGTGACAGATGGAGAAACTGAGACCCAAAGAGGGGCAATCATAGTAGAATCAGGGAAGATCCTGTACCCCCCAACCTCTAGTCCAGACATGAGTGACTAGGGTGGGGGGAGGGGGACTCTTAAGTCAGCAGACATGGGGGCTGTGTCAAGCTGGGTGTTAGTGAAGACTGGTGTCTGAAGGTACAAGATCACGCTGGGTCATACCATCCTGTATCATGCAGTTCTCCCATGAGGAGCTGTGTCCCATCTGATGAGCCAGCTGGGACTATCACCCACGGAGAGCCAACAGCTTGTTAGATTAACTCTTAACCTGATGGGCCTCAGGGGCGTCATAGATGTGACAGTGGCCACCCAACCAGCAGGTTCCTGTAGCTTCCTCGCCTCTGCTAGGACAAGGAATCGTAACAAGTTTGCCACCTTTCTCAACGTGCTGCTGGGTGTTGTGCGTTGTCTTCCTGGTTCCCTTTGAGTGAAGAAGGCCAGATCCAAGATGTGTTTCCGAAACAGCCACTCTGCTTCAGTGAGGGACACATGCCCTACCCGCCCTGCCTCCCTGGTCTGTACCCCCTCCCCAGCCCAGCCTGATGCTCACCCTGGGACAGGCCCTGGTGGTGGTGGTGGTGGGGGGAAACAGCTGCTTCAGCACCATGGACAGCGGTCACCACCAAGGCCTCTATCAGGTTTACATTAGACTACATTTGGGGTTTTTTATTTGGGGTACATTGGAGACCACCCGGCTGTGACCTGAGGACCCTTCTGTGGACTCTGTCATAGGCCCCATGTGGGTAGCCTGTGTTCCAAGACCCCCAAGGAGGCTATGTTCATAGCAGACAGCCTGGCGATCCTAGAGAAGGCTTCTTTACCTACTGTTATGAAAGTTCCATGGCAGGACCCTCCCTTTGCTGGATGCCGTCTGGGATGCTGGCCCTGCAGTGCAGTGTAGATGAGACGGCAGTTGAGCCCTTCCAAAGTGCACAGACTCAGACAGAGGTGGCCAGGCAGAGAATGGGGGTGTGTGTGCTTGGAATCTGGTGTGGGGGCCAACAGGGCAGTTAGTAGGTACTATGTTTCATGGTCTCTAACCACGGGGACCCTGCCATCAGAGGCGTGTTTCCTGGGACTCCCTTGTTCAGCCTCTCTCTTGGCCTGCTTCTCAGATCTTTGCTGCTTGTTAAGTCTCAGAAGCTAGGTGGGTTTTTGCTGTCTGAGTGAGACACCCACACACACACACCTGTCTCCACCCCAGAGGGATCCGATTAGTCCACTTGGCTGGCTTCAGGCCCTGGACTGTAGCAGCACCACCTCCTGCCCATATACCCGTTTGGTTTCCTCTAACCCCCATGGAAATTGATTCTAATTTGTAGAAGTCAGTTCAAAGCCTGCAGGAATTTTAATTAAACCCAGAAAATCTATCTGTTGTAATTAAGCCTCTGGAAGTCACCAGGCTCCACGTGACGTGACCAGTTGGGGCCTCCTGTCCTTGGTTGCCCGCAACATGGCCATGGGGGAGTGTGACACGTGAGGTGTGTCCTTGCTGTTGTAGGAAGCTGAAAGGTTCCCCGCTTAGGGAGGCACCGGGTCTGGGCCTGGAATAGATTAATTCTGGGCTCTGGGCCTCATCTTTCCTTCACCCCCGCAAATTTCCCCTGCTCCAAAGACACCCATGCTTGCCTCCTGTCCAGAAGCATCACTCACTCACTCACTCACTCAGGGAGGCCACTCCGGCCTTGGTATCGATCTTGGCAGTAGCTGTGTGGGGCGGTGACAGCTGGGGGCCTGGGATTGCATAGTAGGTTGACCGAAAGTTCTAGAGACAGTCCAGCTTCAGGAGAGCATAGCACATCTCAGTCTTTCTCGGAGGATCTGTGAGTTGGTGACTGTGGGCTAAGCCTGAGAGAAACCAAATACTGGGCAAAGAAGTTGAGAAGCAGTCTTCAGCCCTGGGCAGGCTTCTCAGCCGAGATTCTGGAGTGTGAGTAAGTGGGGGGTAGCCAGGGTGAGCTAGAAAGCCTGTCTCCACCGATGGCCCTTTCCAGGAATAGGGCAGGCAGAGCTCAGAGTGGTCCCAGTAGCAGGGTCTAGTACTTTCAAGAGAGGGACACCCAACCTCTCCACTGGTAGGCAGGCTTGGAAGGGCATGGCACCTGGTAGGCTCAGAATCCAGTGAGGCCTGGAGGCCATGTACGTTAGTCTGGTCTGATTGTATGCCCTACTGGTGACCTTCCATGGCCAGTGTAATGGGGTGCTCCTGTCCCTCACAGCTTTGTGCTTCCTCCCCAAGCCTGCTCTCCCTAGCCCAGAGGAGTGACCCCTCAGCTTAGAAATTAAAATCTACCGCTCAGCTACATGAGGATGCCCACCCCGAACCACAGGAAGGCTGGCCTAAATTACCCACTACCCATCACCTTTTGTCTGCCCAGGTGGAGAATAGCACAGGGTGGTGTGAGTGAGCTTGGCAACGCTGGGGATTGCAAGCGTGGGGTGTGCGGAAGCCACTTGGAGCCACAGGCTCGTGGCCAGATGTGGACAAGCATGGGGGGTGGGAGGGGGGAACGTTGAGATCTCCACAGTCTTATGGCCCAGGAGCACTGTGTTGCTGTCGGAGGCAGGCCAGTGCTGCGCTAGCAGGAGGCTGATTTCTGTTTTCCGCAGCCCCATTATGGCAGAGGCGCTTGTTACTGCTGAACCCATTAAGTGTAATTATGACGCTCTCAGCAGGAGCGTGTAATTACATTGGTGGCTTGGCACCATAGAGCACACCGCCTGTGTGGGCTAGGGGGCCCAGCTCTGTAAGTACAGGAGGGGGTCAGGGTCAGGACTACAAGAAGGGCATTCAGAAAATGGCCTGGCCCTTCTTCATCCCTTGCTCCCAGCTAGCCCCATGGGTAGCAGGTAGTACAGCCCTGCCCTTCATAAGGATGTCTCCCATCTTATTCTGTTCCCGTACCTCTGACAGGTTGCTTTGGCTGGTACTGGGACCTGTGCGTTGTGGCCACGGACCCCCACCAACGCGCCAGCCTGTGTCCCCATACTGAGCTGATAGTGTTATTGTTTAGGAGTGGACACATGCCGGGTGGAGCTCTGCGCTCCTGTCCTCGTGGGCACCCATGCAGAGTTAGAGGCGTGTGACCTGCTGAAGGTCACCTTCAGGAACTTCCGTCTCTCCCTACCGTACGTTCTTAAGCTCCTGTGTCCTCCCAGCTGTACTCGGGCCTTTCTCCCGGGATAGTTTGACCCTGACTCAGGCTGCCAGGCTCCAGTGTGTTTGATGTCCTAGTCTAGGCCCTCAGGTGTGACACCACTGGCCCACTGCACTATTTCCAGGGCTGGCTCAGTATGAAGCAGGGTCAGGGGGCAGTGACTACTTGGAACTAGCTACTTGGAGCGCCTGCTAGCCATAGGGGCCAGCATGGTGCCATGGCGCCACCTGGTGGTCATGTTCTGGTGTTGTTATCTATACTGTGGACTTGGGGCTGAGCCCTGCCCCAGGCTTGGGGAAGAGCCACTCAGCTCACTGCATACTGGTGAGAGGGAGCACCTGGGAGGAGGCAGAGTGGGGTTGTCTGCTACGCTTGGCCCTTAACGCACAGCCCGCAGGTGGTTCGAGCACATCAGCATGCTGGTCATCATGCTGAACTGCGTGACGCTTGGCATGTTCCGACCCTGCGAGGATGTTGAGTGCCGCTCAGAACGGTGCAGCATCTTGGAGGTAGGTGTCAGGGGCTGTGAGGAGAACCAGGAGGGTACCAGGTGTGCCCTGGTCCCTCATGCTGGAACCCCCCCTCCCCTCCAGGCCTTTGATGACTTCATCTTTGCCTTCTTCGCTGTGGAGATGGTAATCAAGATGGTGGCTTTGGGGCTGTTTGGGCAGAAGTGCTACTTGGGTGACACCTGGAACAGGCTGGACTTCTTCATTGTCATGGCGGGGTATGCTTGAGAACCCTAGGACCAACCTCAGGCCTGAGACCTGAGAGGGCTCCGGGTAGGATGCGCATGTTGATGGCCCCTGAGGGGCGGTGGGTGACAGTGATAGGAGACATGGGCCTCTGAGCTCTACCCTCCCTGAGCATCCCTGCTCCGCCCTCCCCAGCATGATGGAGTACTCTCTGGACGGACACAACGTGAGCCTCTCTGCCATCCGCACGGTGCGTGTGCTGCGGCCCCTCCGCGCCATCAACCGGGTCCCGAGTAAGTGTCACTCCTGCCCTGAATGTCCTGCTGGCCCTGCTGTTTTTACCTAAGTAGCAGCAGGCTTGGCCCTTGTAGGGTAGCCACAGGTGGGATGTGATGGAGACTCCCAGTGCCTTAGTGCTCTGAGCCTTTGGCCTCCTCGTTTGCATAGCATCTGGGGCGAGAGTCTGGGCTGAAAAGGTTTCCCGGCTACGTCATGGTCCAGTGGGCCTGACACAGGTGGAGGCAGACACATGTAAGAGTCTGGGCTTTGGAGGGTACTCTGCACCCCACTGCCCATTCCTCCCATACAAGGGAGCTGAGCTTGGGGGCTCTGGGACAAGGCGGGACCCATTGCACGCTCCCACTACACGGAGAGAAGACTTGCAGGAAGTCACGTGGCTGCTCTTGGGGAGTGGCCTGTTCACATGCCAATCATCTGTCTGTGTCTCCGGATAGTTTCAGTGTTTTCTCAGTAGCTGAATTCAGATGTCCAGTCTTGAGTGTGGAGTGTGCAACACCCACGGAACTGTGAAAAGTATGTATGCACATTTGTGAACAGATGTAGTTCCTAGGTCCACCTAGGCACACACACACCTTTTCAGCTGCCTCAACACTCAGCCTTCCAGCTACCTGCCTGGCCATAACTTCTGGGATCAGATAGGATTCAAATGCTGGGTGACATTGAGCAAGTTACCAAACCTCTCTGAGCTCTAGGTTCCCTTTGTAATACTGGAGGACAGCAGAGGGTGTGAGGTGAGGGGACGCATGTGTGGTTCTGATTGAGGGCTCTGCCTAGCACCCTGTGTGTTCAGGCTACCCAGCAACCCCCGCACCTGGTCGACCTGTGTGCTGGGGCAGAGATGAAACCTAGGTCTGCTCCTGTCCAAAGTATTTCCTGTTTGGGTTAAATGTCCAGGTGATTTGAATTTTTCAATGATATGGAGAGGTTTATTACATGAGCATGAGGAGAGAGAAAGAAGTGGGGCGCCCAAGAGAGAAACAGAAACAGAGGAAGAGAGAAAAAGGTGAGAGAGCAAGAGAGACAGGGACGTGATTTGAATTCTTTCCCAGACAGGACCACGGGTTTCTCACAACAACCCTGGCTCCCTCAGGGCTGTCGGGCTGCTTACCGTGGGTCTGCTCTGACCCCTAGATCATGTGACCTAGGGATTGTGTGAGCATATGACCCAGTTGGTTGTTGTTGGCTGTATGAGACATTTCCCCTTCAAGTGGAAATGTTGTTTGTGCCTCTATCAGCTTGGACTCCCCTGTGACCTGAGGGTCCCCATTCCATGGCTGCCCCCCTTGAGAATCCTCAAAGCTCTGGTTCCACTTCTGTCCTGTTGTGTGGCCCAGTGCTCTGCCGACAGCCTTGGCTGGCCCTGTGCAGATGTTGATGTGTGCTCTTTTAATGTCCTGAAGGGGCAGACCCAGGATGAGGCCAGGGACCCTCGGGCCTCTGTTGAGCCACTTCCTAGATTTGTTCAAGTTCATGCACCACCCAGGAAAAAGGACTTCAAAGTTGCTTTGCGAGGCTGTACCTGTCCATGCCTTACCCGTAACAGGGCCCCCATGCAGATCCGCTCTTGCATTGGAAATAGAGAAAGCCCTTCCTGCAACAGAGCCCCAGAGCCCAGGGTGCCAGGGTCCCCACAGAAGCTGCCTGGGCCTTCTGACTGGTCCACCAAGGCCCTGGAGATGCTGCGTGAGGAGGTGGAGCAGGGACAGGTTTGCCCTGGCTGTCTGGGGCTGCAGCCTGACTCATCAGGCTTTCCCTGTCCCTGGCCTCTGCACAAAGATGCCCTTGATAAGGATTTGTGAGCAGTTGGGCGGGGCTTGAGGGGAGGCAGCCCCAGGACCCTCTGCCAGGCCTTAGCTCTGTTGAGCACCAGCCCTGCCTCCCCCAGGCATGCGGATCCTGGTCACTCTGCTGCTGGACACGCTGCCCATGCTTGGAAATGTCCTTCTGCTCTGCTTCTTCGTCTTCTTCATCTTCGGCATTGTTGGGGTCCAGCTCTGGGCTGGCCTTCTGCGGAACCGCTGCTTCCTGGACAGCACCTTCGTCAGGTGTGCAGGCCCCGCTCCTGGTGTAAAACTCTACCCGCCTAGCCAGCCACGACCCCAAGATGTTCCCTCTTGACCCTGCCCCTTCAGGCTTCACCCTCAGGGTGATGGCTCTTCCCTTCCGCAGACCCCACCCCCAAAAGGGATCTTCCATCCAAGACTGTTCTTCCGCCCCACCTAGTATGAGCCCCTACCCCCACTCCCAGCCAAGGTGTTCTGTCCTTGAATTGCCCATGCAGTGAGCCTGGGTCCTAGTTTGTGGTGAGGCCCTAGGGTGCCCAGCTCTACTTGGGATAGGCCAAAGGTGCAAGTACAACCCCCAGAGACAAGATCAAGTTGGAGGTGAAGATGTAGGCTTGGTAGTTCAGGGGCGGGCTTTAGGGGAGCCTGGGTGGAGGCAACTTCCTCTCAAGCCATTATACTCTGTAAGTGGACGTCAGGGTTTGATACCAGGTGTCGTTAGCCCCAGAGGCATGCCTGAGAGAGGCAGCTGCCCTTGCCTGCCTGCCAGTTCCTGACATGGTGTCCTCAGCAGCGGCTGCCCTCTGTCTGCCCTTGTCCCCTTGACATCCGCCTGACTCGAATGCTTCCTCGGTGTAGGCACCCCTGTGCCAACATAGCATTTGCTTCTTGGGGATGAGGGTGTGGCCCAAGCCCCTTCATCCTGGGCCCCACTCTACAGCATCAGAAGACAAGGAACCCAAGGCTGACCTGCCAAGGTGTCGCTGGAAAGTGGCGGTGGTACTGAGGCACTCTGCTCTCCGCTAGGCCCCGCTTGTGAACTGTCTGCCCCCTGCATCTCCGCTCAGATATCTGTGCACTAAGCCTCTAGGATGGATACCCACAGGCCACAGCGTCTCCTACTCTCTCGGTCTCAGAGCTTCTGAGATGCTCATGGAGGAGACTGCATGGGGATTGTGAGAGAGGAAGATGATGGGTCTATGAGGGGCTTTCAAGGAGCCTAGAGTTGTTGGAGACACCCTGCCTGGCCATGTTGCCAGGCTCCGCTCAGGAAGAGTCACTTTTGGGTAGGATGTTCTGGGCACCATGGGAAGGGAGTGACGATGTAGGCCCAGAGGCCTTGAGGTGCTTCAAGCATGGCCCATCGGTCACTGCTGCAGTGACAATGCAGTGAGCTGGCTACTGCCACATTGTCTACTCAGTGACTTTTCCCTCGTCGCCTCAGAGAGGTAGTGGGAGTCGCTTGATGGGCATGTGGGATTCAGGCTCAGCAGCCCCGAGTGAGACGGGATGAGTGGGGGGGGCGGAGCGGAGTTTGACCCAGGAACCCCTAGCCATGCCTTGACCTTCTGCGACCCAGGAACAACAACCTGACCTTCCTGCGGCCATACTACCAGACGGAAGAGGGCGAGGAGAATCCTTTCATCTGCTCCTCACGCCGTGACAACGGCATGCAGAAGTGCTCACACATCCCCAGCCGCCGTGAGCTTCGTGTGCAGTGCACGCTTGGCTGGGAGGCCTACGGGCAGCCACAGGCGGAGGATGGGGGTGCTGGTCGCAATGCTTGTATCAATTGGAACCAGTACTACAACGTGTGCCGCTCAGGGGAATTCAACCCTCACAATGGCGCCATCAACTTTGACAATATCGGCTATGCTTGGATCGCCATCTTCCAGGTATATAGGCTGGGCTAGCCTGGGGATACCTGGGGGCGGTGTGGGGTAGTGACCCCTGAGAAAGGCACCTGCACTGGGGTGCGACACGCACTGCTGTCCTTGGGAGCTGGAGAGCATGGGCCCATGTTCAGCTGCCTGCTTCCTTAGGTCATCACGCTGGAGGGCTGGGTGGACATCATGTACTACGTCATGGATGCCCACTCGTTCTACAACTTCATCTACTTCATCCTCCTTATCATTGTGAGTGTGGGCGTGGGCGTGGCTGGCTGGTGGGCATTCTGCATTTGATGGGAGAAGAAGCTGTATCTTGCCCCTTCTCCCCTCGCTATGCTTTTTGGACCTCCTAGAGTCCCTGAGCTCAGCAGTACAGAGGCGGCTGTGGTGATGGGCTTTGGTGGGTGGACAGGCAGGGGCCTTCTCTGCCCAGCTTGCAGATGAAGGAAGTAGGCAGGAAGGAAGGAAGCCTGTACAGCTGCTAGGCCCAAGGCCCACAATCTTTAGAGCAATCAGTCCCAGCTTTCTACATTGTTTCTGGCCCTCTACCACAGCTATCCACAACAAACACGCGTGATCTCCTAGCCCAGACCCCTGAACTGAATATGGATTGCTGGCAGTTTCTCACAGCATCCATGACCCAACACTCCTTCGGCTCATGACTCTCCATTAGCACTCACCCCCCACACAGCCCCCTGAAGCATCCATGTCTCAGGTTTAGCTTCCTCTTGTCCCTCGATGTCCCCATGGTCCTCAGTTAGAACATTGTCAGCTCATCAGACAGTCGATTCCAGACCACTGGGTGTGCAGGAGCTGCCTGCAGGGAGCCAGCAGGGAAGGGTACCACGCAGATGAATTCTCATACAGCCCACATGGTAGGTACATAGAGGAAAGCCAAGAATGGCCCATACTAGGGATAACTTGTCCTAGGGGCTGGCTGGGAACGCCCCCACATAAAGATAGTGTGACCATCGTGGAGACTATGTAGAGGACAAACCTAAGTCCAGAAAGTCATGTGGGACCCCAATGGAGGTCCCTGTCCCATTATCACACAGTTTCAAGATACCTATTGTCTGCCACTCCCTGGAGTATTAGTGCTTATGGCATTGTGGCTAGGCCCCAGTCCCCAGAACAGGTCCTGGCTAGGCTGGATATGGAGCTGCTGGTGGTCTCACACACACCCTGCCACAGGTGGGCTCCTTCTTCATGATCAACTTGTGCCTGGTGGTGATAGCCACGCAGTTCTCAGAGACAAAGCAGAGGGAAAACCAGCTGATGCGCGAACAGCGGGCCCGCTATCTGTCCAACGACAGCACCTTGGCCAGCTTCTCAGAGCCCGGCAGCTGTTATGAGGAGCTCCTCAAGTATGTGGGCCACATCTTCCGCAAGGTTAAGCGCCGTAGCCTGCGCCTTTATGCGCGCTGGCAGAGCCGATGGCGTAAGAAGGTGGACCCCAGTAGCACCCTTCACGGCCAAGGCCCCGGGCGGCGACCACGGCGAGCGGGCAGGCGCACAGCTTCCGTGCACCATCTGGTCTACCACCACCACCACCACCATCACCACCATTACCACTTCAGCCACAGTGGCCCACGAAGGCCAAGCCCAGAGCCAGGTGCCGGTGACACCAGGTTGGTCCGGGCCTGTGTGCCACCCTCGCCACCATCCCCAGGCCATGGGCCACCAGACTCTGAGTCTGTGCACAGTATCTACCATGCTGACTGCCATGTGGAGGGGCCACAGGAAAGAGCCCGCTTGGCACACTCCATAGCCACGGCCGCCAGCCTGAAGCTGGCCTCAGGTTTGGGCACCATGAACTACCCCACCATCCTACCTTCAGGAACAGTCAACAGTAAAGGTGGCACCAGCCCACGACCCAAAGGGCTACGGGCTGCTGGCATCCCTGGGGCTGCAGCACACAGCCCCCTGAGCCTGGGAAGCCCCAGCCCGTATGAGAAGATCCAGCACGTGGTTGGGGAACAAGGTGAGGACCCAGCCCTACCATGTAGAGGAAAGTGGGGAGGGGCTACTCAGGCAAGGCAGATCCTTGGTCCTGAGTGACCTGGGCCCATTGCTTCTGCCTGACCCTAAAAGGAACTGTAATGTCATTTCAATATACCCGCCATATCTCTGAAAGACTTGGGGTCCCCACACAGCCCCCTTCTGTACAGAGAAACTGAAATTGGCAGTGTGCGAGAGGGGAAAATGGAGATCAGAGAGGCCCAGGGCCCTGGGTGCTGCCACAGTAACCTAAGCACCTCTGTGTCTTCGCCTCACAGGACTAGGCCGAGCCTCTAGCCACCTGTCGGGCCTGAGTGTGCCTTGCCCCCTGCCCAGCCCCCAGGCAGGCACGCTGACCTGTGAGCTGAAGAGCTGCCCATATTGTGCCAGCGCCCTGGAGGACCCTGAGTTTGAGTTCAGTGGCTCAGAGAGCGGGGACTCAGATGCCCATGGAGTCTATGAGTTCACACAGGATGTACGGCATGGGGATTGCCGGGACCCTGTTCAGCAGCCCAGGGAAGGGGACACGCCAGGTCATGGCAGCGAGCGACGGCGGACGCCACGGAGGACAGCCTCACAGCCAGGAGGGCTAGGCCGCCTCTGGGCTTCCTTCGGTGGCAAGCTGCGTCGCATCGTAGACAGCAAGTACTTCAACCGAGGCATCATGGCGGCCATTCTTGTCAACACTCTGAGCATGGGCGTTGAGTATCATGAGCAGGTGGGTGCCCTCTTCTGGAGCAGAGCAGGGCCCGGCAGGCACCAGGTTTAGAAGCAGAAAGCAGGTTCCTGTGTCTTCCTAGAGTTTCCAGCCTCTTCCTGGGGTCTCTGAGGCTTGGCACCAGAACTGGGGCTTTTACTCAGTCGGCAGTGTTGGCTCCTTGGACTGGGGTTCTGCTAAGTGGGGAGCACAATGCCATTTTGGCTCTAGTTCATCAGCTCTCCTGCTTTGGGAGGGATAGGTGGCCTGAGATCACCCCCAAGAGTGAGGGGACCCAGAAAGCACTACAAGGGTTTCTACCCAGCTGCTCCATCCCAAGGAGCAAGCTTTTGCCAACTCTCTAGGGAGAGGGGCTCCCTAAACATCCTCAACTTCCTGGCCATGTCCTGGGGGGGGCGGGGACCGAGGCTAAAAGGGATCAGCGGCACTGGCTGGTCCTGTGAGGAGGATTAAGGGGTGCTTGGGGCTCCACCTGCTTGGATGCTGCAGACTCCCTTCCGCCTGCCCCCCCACCCCACCCCCGCCCACACACACTAGGGAAAGCAAGGCAAAGACTAGCAAGAAAGGCACTCCTGGGGGCCAGGAAGCTCCTGAAGCTCCACCCACTTTTAGTGAGTAGAGTGATTTCCTGGGGGCTTTTCCTCTGGGCTTTTCCAGTTCTTTTTGCTTGTAGTAAGTAGAGAAAATCTACCCACTGTGGCCTTAGGCGGGCCTAGGTATGTGGTACCAGAGTGAGGATAGGTCAACCCCCTGCGTACATGCATATGTGAAAATGTGGCACACACCAGCCTCACTTACTGTATACATGGATGCATACTGCACATGCATGATTCAGCTGCATGCATGATAATCATGCATATGCGTGTAGACTGCACATGCTCTTGGTACATGGAGTAAGTATGTACACAGAGGCTAGTACATTCGCACTATACACGCTATTCACCTATGGGCGTAGAAGTCAGTTCACCTGGGGTGGGGTCAGGTGCATATGAACATACAGCTATGAGGATATGGACAAGTTTGCACACACCACATGTCCGGTACCTGTACACCGTCATGTTTGTATTCACACTGTGCTAGAGAATACACACCCAAACCTATCCAACATTATAGGAGGACACTCATGTTCACACACGCAGGTCACAATGGTACAGGTACAGGCACACACACATGCGCATACTCCTACCCATGCAAGACAGTCAGTACGCTCATGGTAGGAGACCTGCTGGGCCTTCTGCAAAGGAAGGGGTGGGCGAGACTGTAGGTACTGCTCACGTGTTGTGCCTTCACCACCTATCCTGATGCCCCAGCGCAGTGTCCCAGACCTGCCCTGTGTTTGCGGAGCCTGCAGTGGAAGGGGTGTCTCGGGAGACTTGGCAGCTTTGTGTGCCCAGCTATCTTTCCTGGAAGGTCAGGATGGGGGCTGTCTGAGCGGAAGAGCCAGACTAGATGGCTGTCAGTCTAGGAGAAACGTTCTCGTGTCCTAGTTTCCTTTTCTGAGATCCTGGGTTGCCGTTAGTCCCTTGAGTTCTTCAGGCAGTGAATTTGCTTTCGCTTCTGGGTCCTGTGCCTCTAAAAGGGCAGGCGCCATGATGGGCCCTGACCACCTCTCCTGACCCGCAGCCCGAGGAGCTGACCAATGCCCTGGAGATAAGCAACATTGTGTTCACCAGCATGTTCGCCTTGGAGATGTTGCTGAAGCTGCTGGCCTGTGGCCCCCTGGGCTACATCCGGAACCCCTACAACATCTTCGACGGCATTGTTGTTGTCATCAGGTAGGGCTCGTCCCCGCCCAGGTCAGAGGTCCAGGGAGTCCTACTGCAGAGGACAAAGTTGGTGTGGCGGGAAGGCTGAGGCTGATGATGGAATTCATAGTGGGTGGGGTATGAGGACCCTGGTCACTCACACAATAGACCATCAGGTGTAGGCCTCCACCTTGGAGCCTTGTCCTTGCTGCACAGTTGGTCAGCCGTGCCTATAGTGGGGTCTAGCTTATAGGAAGAGTCATACTGGTCCTGGGGTGGGGAGCCACAGCCGTGGGCCCCACTGCGGGACCTGCTCCCAGCTGCGGGGCTGAACAGAGGCTATGGCGGATCCCAGACTGGCTGTCCTGCCTACAGGAAGAGGAGATCTGAGGGTCATGGCATGGGGCCTATCCTGAGTCTCACACTATTGTCCCAACCCATAGCGTCTGGGAGATCGTGGGCCAGGCCGATGGTGGCCTGTCTGTGCTCCGCACATTCCGGCTGCTGCGGGTGCTAAAGCTGGTGCGGTTTCTGCCGGCCCTGCGGCGGCAGTTGGTGGTGCTCATGAGGACCATGGACAATGTGGCTACCTTCTGCATGCTGCTCATGCTCTTCATCTTCATCTTCAGGTGGGTGGGGCCCAAGCTTCTCCCTCAGGCAGCACTGACACTAGGGCACTAGGCATGGGGGGATGAGGGGGGAGGAGCTCTGCTCTGCTCAGTCCACAGATGGAAGGGGTAAGTCAGGCCCTGGGGATTGTACCAGGCTTCTATAATGGTTTGCTTAGCACCTTCGGTGTGCCAGTCTTGCCACTTGGGGAGGAAGTGGGAGAGTGAGCATCCAACAGGCTACTGAGACTACCTGTCCTTGTCATTGTCCAAAGGCAGAATGGTGGCCTTTTGTCCACCCCATTAATGGTTAGGGCCGTCTCAGCTATAGGACATTTGTTGAGCCTTAGGGATAGCCCTTACTGCAAAACCAGGGTGTGGTGAGGCTGGTAGCCGACTCAGGCGGAGGGGCTACTGGGCCCCTCCCGCTCAGTGCCCATCCCCCTCAGCATCCTGGGCATGCACCTGTTTGGCTGTAAGTTCAGCCTGAAGACAGACTCTGGAGACACTGTCCCCGACAGGAAGAACTTTGACTCCCTACTGTGGGCCATCGTCACTGTGTTCCAGGTACAGCCCCGGGTGTCCCTAGGAACAGCCAGAGCAAAAGCCTCCAAGGAGCCAAGGCCTGTGGCTCTATCCCCTGGCTCTGTCCCCAGGGAGGTGCACAGGGTCTCCTTGTGGGACCAGAGCTGTTTCCAGCCCTGCAAACATGTCCCTCCAGATCCTGACACAGGAAGACTGGAACGTGGTCCTCTACAACGGCATGGCGTCCACCTCCTCTTGGGCTGCCCTTTACTTTGTGGCCCTGATGACCTTTGGGAACTACGTGCTCTTCAACCTGCTGGTAGCCATCCTGGTGGAAGGCTTCCAGGCAGAGGTGAGGAGCGAAGAGGACAGAGTCTGGGTGTGGAGGTAGTCTTAGCTTCGGCAGACCCTCCACACCTTCACACTGCAACCTCTAGGCCCGTACACCCTCCTTGTGCTCCCTAGCATGGGGCTTGGGAGGGGTACAGAGGATCCTGATGTGTGGGAACCTCCACACTTACCTTGTGTTGCATGGGTGCAGGGTGATGCCACCAGATCTGACACTGACGAGGATAAGACATCTACGCACTTAGAGGAAGATTTTGATAAGCTCAGAGATCTCCGAGCCACAGGTATGTGCTTAGATGGTATAGAACAGCGGTTCTCAACATGTGGGGTCCAACCCCTTTAGAGTTGTCATATATCAGATATTCTGCATGTTGTATATTTACATTATAGTTCACAATAGTAGAGAAATTACAGCTACTAAGTAGCAATGGAATTATTTTATGGTGGTTGGTGGGTCACCACCACATGAGAAACTGTATTAGGAGTATTGAGAACCACTGGTGTAGACTGAGGCAGGGTTCCCGGCAGGTAGGTTCCTACTGCTGGGACCCCTGGAGGCTCAGACGACCCCTTCACCCCTAGAGATGAAGATGTACTCGCTGGCTGTGACCCCTAACGGGCATCTCGAGGGCCGGGGCAGCCTGCCGCCTCCGCTCATCACTCACACAGCGGCTACGCCCATGCCGACTCCTAAGAGCTCCCCACACCTGGACGTGGCCCATGCTCTCCTGGACTCACGACGCAGCAGCAGCAGCTCTGTGGACCCCCAACTGGGGGACCAGAAGTCTCTGGTAGGGACTGACCCCAACCCCTGAGATAAGGGAGGGTCCCTGTGACACCCCGGCCTGGTGTGGGACAAGGAGTCAGGGCCATTCTGGTCCAGGAAGCCCGGGTGGCTGTTCCTGTGTGTAGAGCCATGAGGGAGGCATAGACAAGTGTTAGGATCCCACCTGGTTGTAGCAGTGTGAAATCACAGGAGAAGATAAAAGCTGGCCATGCATAGGCCACACCAAAGAAACAAAGGGGCTGACAGAGACACTTGAAAGCAACCTGGGAAACAGACAAGCAGGCCAGGCTGCATGTCCATGGGTCGTGTAGGACACAGCAGCTTGCTTCTGTTCACATGCAGAGTGCTTACCGTGCGAGGAACAGCCGTGGCTGGTCATGGCTTCCCATGGCTTCTGAGACCCTGAGAAGGATCAAGTGAGGGTGTGCAGAGGCGTGGGCTAGACGTCATGGGAGGGGGAGGCGGGACCTAGGGGCAGATTGAGGGTAGGAATCGGGATGGAAGGTTGAAGGAGGCAAAGTTGTGTCTGGTGGAGCCATCAGGAATCCCAGGGCTGAGCCACTTAGCACAGCTTGTTAGAGTCACTCGCCCTGGGACCCTGAGAGATAGAGGCAGGCTAGAGGGAGAGTCAGGCTCAACTCCTTTGAGACCCTGGACGTAAGGATGCATCTGGAGACTGAGTAGTGTGGAAAACTGGAGGGAACCTGTGCTCTGGGGCCTCGGCAAATCCAGAGGCTGATCAGAGAGTCTTGCTTTGCCAGCCCTGGCTGATCCTGGGCCTTTGCTCTGTGTCTGGCTGAGTCAGGTTACCTGAAACCCGTATTGGTAGAGTACTTGCTGGGTGGGACCACGCATGACCAGGCATACAGCCAAGTATGTTGTGGATGCTCGTGATGGCAGTTGACACTAACACCTTGGGAAAGTCCCTCCCATCCCAGAAACTGGTATGTGGTGACCCTCAGGCCTGTCCCAGTCTGCTCACTCCTTGCCACCCCTCAGGCCAGCCTCCGAAGCTCCCCTTGCACCCCATGGGGCCCCAACAGCGCTGGGAGCAGCCGGCGCTCTAGTTGGAACAGCCTGGGCCGAGCACCCAGCCTCAAACGCCGCAGCCAACATGGGGAGCGTGAGTCCCTGCTCTCTGGTGAGGGAAAGGGCAGCACAGACGATGAGGCCGAGGATGGCAGACCAGGCACAGGAACCCACCCAGGGGCCTCACCTGGGCCCCGAGCCACCCCACTGCGGCGCGCCGAGTCGCTGGACCACCGCAGCACGCTGGACCTGTGTGCCCCGCGGCCTGCTGCCCTCCTACCCACCAAGTTTCATGACTGCAACGGGCAGATGGTGGCCCTGCCCAGCGAGTTCTTCTTGCGTATTGACAGCCACAAGGAGGATGCAACGGAGTTTGATGATGACATGGAGGCTGTGAGTGGGGTGAAGTAAGGTGGCGTGTGGACTGAGCTCAGAGCCGTTTCTGTTCCTGAGAGTGACAGGAGGCGAAGTGCTAACTGGGCCCACAGTTATTCCTGCCCCTCTGCCAGGGCTGGTTCTTCAGAGCAGAATCTGAGGCAGGGACTCAGTGACCCAGTAGAAGGGACCAGGCCAGCCAGAGCAGGGGTCTAGCCTGAGTCTGTCCCCAGTTAGGAGCTACCTCTCATTGGGGACCAGGCCACTCAGGGTCAGGAACTGCCCCTATGGTTGAAGAAGGGAGGTGGTCACAACAAAAAGCAGCTCCCATTGGCCAAGGGCAGTTCTTGAGGACCCAGCCAACCCTTCCATTCCTGTAGCCTCCCAGCATGCTCACTCTCCCATTGCCCACGTGCGGAAGGGAGTGGCAAGAAAGACTGGCCTGGGGTGGGAGGATCGGGGTGGCCATAAGAGGAGGAGGCTGCTATGACTCAGAACCCATCTCTGTCCCCAGAGCTGCTGCTTCCGCTTGCACAAAGTGCTAGAACCCTATGCGCCCCAGTGGTGCCGCAGCCGGGAGTCCTGGGCCCTGTACCTCTTCCCGCCGCAGAACAGGTGAGCTGTGTTTAACACAACAGCCACGCAGGGCTGCATCTTACCGAGCAGGTAGAGCGATCCCAGCCTTTCCCACCCATGGCCAAGCACTTCACTTCAGGCAGCATGAACAGACACAAGAGCCTGTTTGGGGTCTTCTCACCTTGGCTGCCTTCTCAGGCTACGAGTCTCCTGCCAGAAGGTCATCGCACACAAGATGTTTGACCACGTGGTCCTTGTCTTCATCTTCCTCAACTGTATCACCATTGCCCTGGAGAGGCCGGACATTGACCCAGGCAGCACCGTGAGTCCCCGAAGGCAGCTGGCCCTCTGGGTGGGACAGGGTGAGGTGGACTTGGACCTCCCACTGGTCTCTCCCTGCAGGAGCGGGCCTTCCTCAGCGTCTCCAACTACATTTTCACAGCCATCTTCGTGGTGGAAATGATGGTGAAGGTACTGGCTTTCCCCTCTGCCCCTGGTGCCTGTCCCGCACTACCCTGACCTGGCAGCCTCTCCCAAGCTTATATACACAACTGTCTTTCCCCAGGTGGTAGCCCTGGGACTGCTATGGGGCGAGCATGCCTATCTGCAGAGCAGCTGGAACGTGCTGGACGGGCTGCTTGTCCTGGTGTCTCTGGTTGACATTATTGTGGCCATGGCCTCAGCTGGCGGTGCCAAGATCCTGGGTGTCCTGCGTGTGCTGCGCCTGCTGCGGACCTTGCGGCCTCTGAGGTGGGGGTGTAGGGGCGGGGGCTACCCATAAACATCCAGAAAGGACCCAGAAGCCCACCCCCCACCTCTGCCCAGCTGTATGGCTCTCTGGCCACACATTCACATCACGTTAGGGCCTTGCATGCGCCATTGCTTCTGCCCACTGGTCGCCCTCTTAGATGCGCCCAACGGCATATCCCCTCTGCCTGGGTGCAGGGTCATCAGCCGAGCTCCGGGCCTCAAGCTGGTTGTAGAGACTCTGATATCATCGCTCAGGCCCATTGGGAACATCGTCCTCATCTGCTGCGCCTTCTTCATTATCTTTGGCATCCTCGGGGTGCAGGTGTGTGGCCCTGGCTTGTCCAGGGTCTGCCCCACCCTGGGCCTCTGCTCCCCGCTGGCGGGATGGGTCCCTGCCCTCTCCGGTGGGTGGTCAGCAAGTCTAGCTTTAAAAATCCAAGAGGCCTGAGGTAGGCGGCAGGTCTGTGGGCCGGTGATGGTGCCGGGCCCGCTGGAGTAACTGCCCCTTCCGGTCAGCTCTTCAAGGGCAAGTTCTACTACTGTGAGGGCACAGATACCAGGAACGTCACCACCAAGGCCGAGTGCCATGCCGCGCACTACCGCTGGGTGAGGCGCAAGTACAACTTTGACAACCTGGGTCAGGTAGGTACGGGGCGGCGTGCAGTGTGGCCATGAAGGTGACTAAGGATATGGGGGTGGGCGTGGCTATAATCCTACCCTGCCAGTGACCCTTACCCTGCCGCACAGGCGCTGATGTCCCTGTTCGTGCTCTCGTCCAAGGATGGCTGGGTAAACATCATGTACGATGGGCTCGATGCCGTGGGCATTGACCAGCAGGTGCGCAGCTCCCGTGGGTGACCCTGAGCAAACCCTGTAGGTCTCTGGGATTGGGGCAGGTCATCTCAGAAACCTTCCCCCAGGATTTCTGACTGCCATCGTGCAGCCGCTTTCCTCTGGACCTACAAGCCAATCCCAGGGAGGGGGTTCCCGTGCAGGAAGGCGGATGTGGTCAGGGGACCCTCCTTTTTGTGTGCCGCAGCCCGTGCAGAACCACAACCCCTGGATGCTGCTGTACTTCATCTCCTTCCTGCTCATCGTCAGCTTCTTCGTGCTCAACATGTTTGTGGGTGTGGTGGTGGAGAACTTCCACAAGTGCCGGCAGCACCAGGAGGCCGAGGAGGCAAGGCGGCGTGAGGAGAAGCGGCTGCGGCGCCTGGAGAGGAGGCGCAGGAGTAAGGCGGCCCCCAAGGTGGAGGGTCGGTACCTGAACGCATGCTGTGTGGCACCCAGCTCTGGGCCTGCGGCACCCCCCAGCCCAGATGGCTCTGCACGTGGCCACCTTGCATGGGGGGGCCAGGCCTTGGAAGAGAGGCCAACTGGAGCGAGCAGCTGGGATGCCTGCCAGGACAGGATGCAGGGTAACCCCTTGAGGGCACAGGAGGTAGATGGGACACTCCCAAGCCCCTCACGAGCTGGAGAGACAGGACAGTGGGCCCTAGCGTGGGGAGCAGGAGGGCTTCCCACACAGTGTCCCCACCACAACCGCTCAGACATGTCCTTGTTTTTCCAGGCACTTTGCCAAACCCAGGTACCTGCCCTGCTCTGCATGCTCAGCCTGCTGCTACTGCTGCTGCTGCTGTTGCTGCTGCTGCAGTGGGAAGACGGGTGTCATAGGCCCCCAGGGGCCATCTCAGGGTGGGGCACAAGTGCCAGGGTGCTGGGTGCCAGAGGGTGGGAGGAAGGTCAGTGGCTTGCCCACCAGTGTCCACGTTGCTGCCCCTGCTCTTGCTTGGTCCTCCTCATGGCTAGCATGTGCACACGTCTGTTGTGCCCAGGGAACCAGGTCCATCCTCGTTCCCCGGGACCTTGTGGCTGCTCCCCGCTGTCTCAGCTGGCTGTCGGCCCCCCCCCCCCGGCTGCTTGCACCGAGCTGAGTTTGCTGATGACTGCATGCTGGGCCGAGGAGCATGCGGGTCCAGGGTGGGATGGTTGCCCATCAGACCCTGCTCTTCTAGGCCCTGGCCTTCAGCCCCCATCCCCACCCCCAGTGTGTGGTTCTAGGCCGAGGTGGGTTCTGGGGTGCAGGGTGGCTGAAACCCTCACCAGTGGGACTCCTGAACTACACCAGGGTTCCCT
Organism: Acomys percivali; assembly: GCA_907169655.1. Taxonomy (NCBI): domain Eukaryota; kingdom Metazoa; phylum Chordata; class Mammalia; order Rodentia; family Muridae; genus Acomys; species Acomys percivali. The sequence goes on along the minus strand of OU015755.1, from coordinate 62,105,722 downwards.
AAGAGGACTGCTGCAGGCACAGCATGTAGTGTAGATAGAGCTGGTGGGGGTGCATGGTGGCCTCTTGTCCTGACATCTGCCTCAGGCTGGCTGTGGTGCACATCCGGGCCTCAGATGGTCACTAGTGGCCCCATGGAGGCTGGGAGGAGCTAAGCCTGAAGGCCAGGCATGCCTTAGATGTCATCTCTGTCCAGTTGGAGCCAGACAGGGAGGTGACTCTACCCTGTCAGCGAGATGCCTAAACCCCAGTCTCAGCACATGGTTGATGAAAAGGACAGCCCCTCCTGTTCCCCCAGATTAAGCCACAATCAAAATGGGTTCTTGGCAGGGAAGGCTTGGCTGGCTCATCCCTTCATGGACACTGTTGGAGGCCCCAGTCCTGGTCTCTGGGTTCCATGGCCTCCAGGCGCCACCCAGCCCAGCTGAGGTCCTGCCTGAGCCACTTCCACACACTGAGCACGCCAGGACGAGGACAGGGCTTCTGTATGGCGAAAGGGGGAGGGCATAAGGCAATCCCCTCAGCGTCCCGGCGGCTCAGCGGTTCCCCTTTTCCACAGAGGCCCAGCGCCGGCCCTACTACGCAGACTATTCACACACGCGCCGCTCCATCCATTCGCTGTGCACCAGCCACTACCTGGACCTCTTTATCACCTTCATCATCTGCCTCAATGTCATCACCATGTCCATGGAGCACTACAACCAGCCCAAGGTGGCCAGAGCTGGGGCTGGACTGGGAAGAGGGTCCCCAGCAGGGGCGGGAGGGACACAGCCTGTGTTCTAACATGCCTGCAAGTGTGGACACTGTTGAGGGGCTAGCCAGAGACCTCAAGCCTGAGGGCTTTGTCCTTTTCATCACCCTCCATATGCAGAAGGGCTCGCCTCTGCACCACTCAGGGGAGGGTGGGCTCTGTAGCAGAGCCTTGTATATGGAAATACAGTCGGCCTTTTGGAAGTGCCATCTTACCTGTCAGAGCTGAGGACGGGAACATCCCGATCCTTTCCCTGAGGTCCATCAAGTGACGACCTCAGGCATGCCACAGATGTCATGGAGTTGGCACTCTGGGAGCAAGGAGACGGGGCAGCCAGGAGCCACAGGGCACCTCATCCAGCCTCTCTTCTGCCCCCAGTCTCTGGATGAGGCCCTCAAGTACTGCAACTACGTCTTTACCATCGTCTTCGTCTTCGAGGCTGTGCTGAAGCTGGTGGCCTTTGGGTTGCGGAGGTTCTTCAAGGACAGGTGGGTGGTCATGGAGGCAGGGCAGGCCCAGGCTGCGGGTGGGAGGGAGAAGGCTCTTTTCCCTTCTGGGTGAGCTTTGGCTGAGCCGCAGCTACTCCAAGCCATGGCCACACTCAGCTTTGCCCACGGCTGGCTAGGTGGAACCAGCTGGACTTGGCCATCGTCCTCCTGTCCATCATGGGCATCGCGCTGGAGGAAATCGAGATGAACGCTGCCCTGCCCATCAACCCCACCATCATCCGCATCATGCGTGTGCTTCGCATCGCCCGTGGTAGGTGTGCCCTGTGTGCCCTGCCCAGCATCTACCCAGGCTGTCAGTAGGGCCCAGACCTAGTAGGATGGCCTATAGGCGGACTCCATCCTTAGCAGGTACCTGGGATGTCTGCAGTTAGAGAGAAGCCTGGTCTGTAGATAGAGAGTAAAGGGGACTGGTGTCCAGGGTCCCCTGGGCCGTTGGGTCAGGTTTGCCCTGCTGATATTCGGCTCCTGCCGTAGTGCTGAAACTCCTGAAGATGGCCACAGGCATGCGTGCCCTGCTGGATACCGTGGTTCAAGCCCTGCCTCAGGTAGGTTGGGGTCCAGCACTCCTGAAGGCCACCACGAGCCTTCAGGGGACAGGCCTCAGCGAGGGCATGGCACATGTCCTTCGCTTGCTCGCTCCGTCCTGAGGCCAGGGTCATGCCTGAATGTTTGGCTCAGCTGATCTGGAAGAGGTCGGAGGTGGCACCCCCCCAACTTGGCCTCAGGCTCTGGGCAAGAGCATTAGTGACTGGTGCCTGCCCAGCTGGTGCACGTGGGAGGTAAGGGGCCACAGCAAGGCCAGGAGAGTCCAAGGTGAGCTTGCCAGTGGATAGGACTCCAGTGGTGGCTTTTGAGCCAATATAGACCAGTATGCTGACTTTCTGCACCTTCAGCCCTGCCCCAGTCCTTCCTGTATCCCTGAACTGTAGGGCACATCTGCACCGTTCAGCCCCATCTGTACCAAGCGGGAACACACTGGAAGACATGCACACATTCCGCAGTCCGTCCTGCTGTCTGGCCACCCTTGTGCCTGGGCCTGTGTCCTCCAGCCGACAGGCTACCAACTCAGCACGCTCCTATCTACCCAGCTCCCCACTCATTTACCGAATCCACTGCCGCTTCCACCTAACGTGTTCCCTTAGGCCCGTATGCCCACTCTCCAGCCCTCTGGACTGTCTCCATCTTGCCCGACATATGCTGGCCTCAGCAACGTTTCGAGCCCCATCTGAGTGACTTTGCACCATGTTTACTGTCCATGGAGGTTGATGAGGGGGGCCTGGGTAGTGACTTAGATAGGGGCAGGAGCAGGTGCTGGGGCTGGCAGAGTCTCGTGGGTGGTTGTATGAGATCCCTGCTAGTGCTCCTGTTCACTGAGTACCTGTCCGGTGTAGGGACTCTTAAGACTGAGGTGGCCTCTGCATGGGGGGTAGGCATGAGCCCCGAGGGGGACCCTCTAGGTCTTGGGGGCCAGGCAGAGGATAGAACAGCTCCCAGGGGACAATTAGGAGAACAAAAGTAGGCATTGGGGGACCATGGAGGGGCAGAGGATGCTGGGCCAGGACAGAGAGCCTCTGAGGGTTGGTGATGCTCTGGGCCCTCTGCCCGGGCCTGGGGACGGTAGGGCAGGCCAGCACGGGGCTGACGTTGTTCTGCTTTTCTCCTGTGTAGGTAGGGAACCTTGGTCTTCTTTTCATGCTCCTGTTTTTTATCTATGCTGCCCTGGGAGTGGAGCTGTTCGGGAGGTTAGGTGAGTGTAGTGGCTCGCTTCCCCAGGAAGGTGGCTTGTGGAGGGTGCAGGGTAGACCAGGTAGGCCCCGAGCCTCCTAGTGTGTCCTCAGACTGTGCCTGTTCACCTTCACCCCACCCAGCCCGATGATTAGAGCCAGGTACACATACTCTCACCCGTGTGCACAGAGACATTCACTCAGGGCCATGTCCCCAGGTCTGTGGTGCACATGTCCACACTCAAGCCAGCCAGGCAGGGCCACGTTCCTGGGTGAATGCTGCATACACTGGAATACGTGCACACACCAGCACACACCAGCACACACCCCACGCCTCACCCTGAACATAGCCCCCAGGAAATGTCACCAGCCATGTGCTCTCTGTATTATTACCTAAGACAAGTCTGCAGCCTTATCCTGTCTAGGCTACGGCCTGTTGGGGACTCTGCATAGGTAGGCCACTTGCTGCTTAGCTCTTCCACTAGCTGTGGGGATTGTCTGGGACCTTCATGTGCCCCAGTTGGACAGGGGCCATGCAGGTTGCCCCGGCCTGGTGTCTGCCTTCCCAGTGAGCTGAGTCTAGGTATGGCTCCCAGCCAGTTGTCACACACAATCGTGACTTATAAATCCTTTCTTCTCTGCCTCCAAGTCCCCCAAGGGTAGGACTGGTATCCAGGCTTGGCAGCCAGCACCCCATTTGCTTGGAATCTACCAGCAGTGAGCAGTGTAGGACAGAGGCCTGGGCCCCAGGTTCCACGTGCGCGCACACACACACATGCACACAAACACACATGCACACGCCTGCACGCACACGCACAAACACACATGCACACACCCGCACATGCACAAACACACATGCACACACCCGCGCACACACACACATACACACACACACACATGCACACACACACATGCACACACACACACACATGCCTCAGCCAGCCCAACATGGGATGTAGTCTGCTGACTTTTTCCCAGTCCCACTGAGGCAGCAGTGCTCTCAACGGGTGGCGACCCTCCTTTCAGAGTGCAGCGAGGACAATCCCTGTGAGGGCCTGAGCAGGCACGCTACCTTCACCAACTTCGGCATGGCCTTCCTCACGTTGTTCCGGGTGTCCACCGGGGACAACTGGAATGGGATCATGAAGGTAACTGTGGGGCTGCTTCTCCTCGCGCCCCCTCGCCCTTCCTGCCTCTGACAGAGAGGGAAGACAGAGCGCTGACCCCGCTGCCCGCCCTGCCCTAGGACACGCTGCGTGAATGCGCCCGAGAAGACAAGCACTGCCTCAGCTACCTGCCTGCGCTCTCACCTGTCTATTTTGTCACCTTCGTGCTGGTTGCCCAGTTCGTGCTGGTCAATGTGGTGGTGGCCGTGCTCATGAAGCACCTGGAAGAGAGTAACAAGGAGGCGCGGGAGGATGCGGAGATGGACGCGGAGATTGAGCTGGAGATGGCACAGGGGTCCGCGGCCCAGCCCCCATCCACAGCACAGGTAAGGCTTCGCAGGGACCTAGGGCTGCCCCAGGGTTCCTGGGGGTGCTGGCTGAGCTGATAACCAACCTCCCTCACCGTAGGAAAGCCCAGGTACCCAGCCAGACACCCCGAACCTCCTGGCCGTGCGCAAAGTGTCTGTGTCCAGGATGCTCTCGCTGCCCAACGACAGCTACATGTTCAGGCCCGTGGCTCCCGCTGCTGCCGCCCCACACCCTCACCCGCTGCAGGAAGTGGAGATGGAGACCTACAATGGTAGTGTCCCTTTGGGTATGATGGACCCTGGCAGGGACAAGCAGGGGAACGGGGCTGGGCAGGAAGGATGGGCAGATGGGACATCACCCAGCATGGCAGGGAGGGTGGGAGGAAAGATGGGGCAGGGCCACAGGCCTCAGGCCACACAGTTCAGATGCATCCCTGCCCCAGGCCCAGCCACCTCCGCTCACTCGCCGCCCCTGGAGCCCCGTGCCTCCTTCCAGGTCCTGTCAGCTGCATCCTCCCCAGCCAGGGTCAGCGACTCCATTCATGCCCTTTCACCCCGGGGTACGCCCCGCTCTCTGAGCCTCTCGCGGATACTCTGCAGACAGGTAAGGGAGACCATCGTCTCACAGACCATGAGAGATCCATGGGATTCCCCAGTTCAGAGGGTTAGCATGACTGAGGCCCAAAAGGGAGTGTGTCACATGTATACTTGGACTTGGAGTTTTCCATCTCTGTTTAGTGGGTCTCAACCAAGTGGCTCAGCATAGTCTGCCAAGAGGCCAGCTGTGGTAGCAGTGCCCCTCATGGGACTCAAGTCCCTTTCTTAGGCAGAAGCCTCAAACCCAAAGTGGCTAATGTGCCTGCACCCACCCAGCTTGGTCCATAGTTTTTTGCCTAACCTCCCCCCTCCCCTTGAGTTCCCACCACCTGCCACAACAGCCTCTTACTGTTAACATGGAGACCCTTTGGAACTTTCTATTCTTGGAGTATCAAGTTAGGCTGCGGGCCTCAAGAGTGAGATGACCCTTAAGTTTTTCTGGGCCCAGAAGGCTCTCTTCAGGTGCTCAGACCCCGGGCCTCTTCTTTGTGTGCCCACAGTGTAGCAGATTCATTCTTTCAAGTCTCAGAGGTTAGTGGGTAAGGCCAAAGTCAGGGGCGATCGTCTCGACAGCTCTCAGTTCCACCTAGCCCTTTGTCCCTAGCCTGGAGAGTGAGAGGCACCCTTGGGCATTGTCAGCCCTGACCTTCACACGACCCAGCTGAGAAAGAATGTGTTCAACAGGGTCTTTAACTTGGGCCCCCATGCCATTTCAGGAGGCCATGCACACGGAGTCCCTGGAAGGGCAGGTTGATAACCCTAGAGAAGACAGCATCCTAGACTACACAGAGCCTGCTGAAAATACCTCCACGAGGCAGGCATCTCTGGGCTCCCTGCGGTCCCCTCCTTGCTCCCCACGACCTGCCAGTGTCCGTACCCGCAAGCACACTTTCGGTCAGCGCTGCATCACCAGCCGTCCTCCCACCCTGGGAGGGGATGAGGCCGAAGCAGCTGACCCAGCAGATGAAGAGGTCAGCCACATCACCAGCTCAGCCCACCCCTGGCCAGCCACAGAGCCCCACAGCCCAGAGGCCTCCCCAACGGCCTCCCCTGCTGCCAAAGGCGCAGTGGGCGGTGGGCGGGACCCACGCAGGTTCTGCAGTGTAGATGCTCAGAGCTTCCTGGATAAACCTGGTCGGGTGGATGCACAGCGGTGGTCCTCGGTGGAACTGGATAATGGAGACAGCCACCTAGAGTCCGGGGAGATGAGGGGCCGGGCCTCAGAGCTTGAACCAGCTCTTGGGGCACGAAGGAAGAAGAAGATGAGCCCTCCCTGCATCTCTGTTGAACCTCCCACTGAGGATGAGGGCTCCTCCAGGCCCCCTGCAGCCGAAGGAGGCAACACCACCCTGAGGCGCCGAACCCCTTCCTGCGAGGCTGCCCTCCACAGGGACTGCCCAGAGTCCACAGAGGGCCCAGGCACTGGAGGGGACCCTGTAGCCAAGGGTGAGCGATGGGGCCAGGCTGCCTGCCGGGCAGAGCACCTGACTGTCCCCAACTTTGCCTTCGAGCCTCTGGACATGGGTGGGCCTGGTAGAGACTGTTTCTCGGACAGTGACCAAAGTGTGACCCCAGAACCCAGAGTTTCCTCTTTGGGGGCTATAGTGCCTCTAGTACTAGAAACAGAACCTTCTGTACCCTCTGGTGACCCCCCAGAGAAGGAGCAAGGACTGTACCTCACTGTGCCCCAGACCCCCTTGAAGAAACCAGGGTCTCCCCCAGCCACCCCCCTCCCAGACGACAGTGGAGATGAGCCTGTGTAGATTGAGTTGCGTGTGCACAGGGCTTTGGCATTGGGGTTGTAGGCTCCCTGAAGAGTGGTAGCCCCAGTCAGGGTCATGAGTGGACCCTGGCTCAGGCCCCACTGAGGCAGAGGGACCTGGAGATGTCATCCCGGGAGAGGCGGCAGACATTCAGTCCCTCACTGACACAGGAGCAGCCTCGGGCCCCACGAGCCTCCCTCGTGGTGATTCAGGTTTGGGTTTTCCTGAGTTTTAACCACCATCATCTGAAGTCTGAAGTCGTACCAGGACCAGGTCATCAGTCTCAGGAGGAGAGGCTATGTCCCTGGGAAGGACCACAAACTCCTCATGGGCAGGAGAGAACCACAGCATCGTCCATATGACACACAGATTTCCAGTAGGGAGCACACGCTTTGAGCCCCTTGTGCCCTGGAGGGCAGACATTTGGTCCTGCAGCCACCACAACCATTATCACCTTCATTCACGGTCACATTCTTGTTCATCACTCAGCATTCTTTCCTTTCACAGCATCCCTGTCCCCATCCCATCCTCCTAGATGGTCTAGAGACTTTACAGTGACCCTGGGAAGGGACACATCACCAAGGAGTACTGGCCCATGCAATAAGACATCACAGTCCCTAACTGAGTGGGGCTTCCCATCCATCCCAGGCTGTTGGGCTCCACATCCATTTGACAGCCATTTGCTTTGTGTCATTCATTTTTACAAATTCAGGTTAAACATCGCAATAATCCGATGCAGAAAACTTGGCTTCCCAAGTCAAAAGATAAGGGGCGGGAAGGGGCAAAGCCAAGCCGAATAAACACTTAACTTATTGTTTAAGAAAGACACTTGGGTTGTGACGCCTGAGTCAGAGGTCTGAAGTTGGGTGGGAGGGAGAGCCCAGCCAGCACTTGGCCATCAGGACTCCAGAGACCAGGAGGAGGAGGAGGCTCGGCAAGAAGAGGCCAGCCAGGAGGGGAATCCACGAAGGCCCTTGCTTTCCTGAGCCCTCCAATTCTGGGACGTGGCGGTGGATCCAGTTTACATAGGCAGTAACTCGAGCATAGACGCCAGGGCGGTCAGGGCGGCCACAGCCCTCACCCCAGCTGACAATGCCAGCCTGCTGCCAGGTCCTAGCCACCTGGCAGACCAGTGGCCCTCCAGAGTCATCCTGCAGGACAAAAAGGTCAGAATGAGGATGGGGTACCAAGGACTTGAGGGCCCTCACCATGTTCCCAGCTGTGCTATTTTTCCATGTTCCCAGCCAGCTCACCTGGCAGGCGTCCCCAGGGCCCTGGGCACATAGCATGTCTGGCTGGATGAGGCTGCCATTGGGGCTGCTGTAAGCCTGGCTGCAGGTCTCTGTGTCTATCACAGAGACTTCTGCCTCCTGCAGGTTATATGGGGGCTTCAAAGGCTCTGAGAGAAAAGAGGTTTGGGAGGAGGCTGAGCAACCTGCCCCACCTTGCTGTGACTGGGCAAGTGGCTGACGCATCCCCTCCTGTAGTTACCAACCCCTCCCACCACGTTGGCCTTGTCAACCCCCCCCACCCCAAGTCTATGGGTCAGATGTGTGGATCTTACTGGAGGCCAGTATGTGACTGGCTTTTAGGAGGGATTAGCGTGAGCACCAGGAGCAAGTGGTAGCACCAGCGGCTCCTCCTCCTCCCCAGGGGACCCTGGCTGCCTCCTGTTCCCAAGGGCGAGGATCTCAGGAAGGGCTCCTTACCTCCTTCCCTTGTATAACCCCAGCCTGTCACCCAGCACTGCATCCCAGGGTAGAAGTCCGCAGAGGCCTCTGGGAGGCATACAGGCTGGACCCGGCTGGATAGAGCCACAGGGGTGTCCAGCTGCACCAGGGCAATGTCCCCACTGGACCCTGGTGGTCCTGTGGGGCTAGAGTACAGGATGATCTGCTTTACAGTGGAGAAATGGGGAGACAGGGTGATGGTCAGCTCTCCCAAGTGCACCTGGTAATCAGATGAATTGACAGACCTGGGAGGCAGGGAGAGATGTAAGTGTCCCCGCCCAACAGTGACTGACCCACCCACCCCTGCCAATATCTAATGTCCCACTTGTCTTCAGCTTTAGGCACAGAAACAGCTATGGTGTGCCTGAGGCCTGACCCTCACACTTCAGGGTCCCAGGTCAGCACTCTGGAGTCCTGCCACCTCTGGCTGGAATGTGTCCAGCACACTAGGGGCCAGCAGCCCTCTTAAAACCAGGAAAGACAGAGTTCTCCAGAAGTACGCAAGACAAGTTGAAGAGCTTTGGGCTGCCTAGGTTTAGGATACTTCCGGATACAAGCTGGTTAGGCGGCCAGGATCACCCTTAAGTGCACCTCCCATGGCAGATGTGAGAAAGGGGGCCCCACCCCCACTAGGGCTGCACACTGCCACTTCAGGTGGGCGGACCATAATGTGGTTTTCTCTATTGAAGAGGGAACCTTGGACTCGAGGGTGACTCATAGGCTAAGCAAGGTCCTGTTTGCTGTCACTGCCCCATAAGCCTAGGCAGTCAGGCCTCATCAGGTCACTCACCCAGAGAAGCAGTGGGCTGCTGTGAGCACCCATTCTGGGCTGAGCAGGGACCCTCCGCACACATGCACCTTCTGCAGACGGAGGCTAGCCTGCCATGGCCATGTGCCAGCTCGGGCGGCATGGCCTCCCACGATTCGACTTCCTGCATGTGAAACCTGGGGCTGGCCACACCCTGATCCAGAGGAGGCAGCGTTGCCTAGGGAATTCCAGAGACAGGCATTCTGCCCAATGCCCTTCCTCTAGGAACCCTCTATGACTCCCACTCCTTAGCATCTTGGGGAACCCACAAGTGTCTCTGCTTCCCATCTGCTAGTCCCTCCCCAGAAGCATTGTGGGTACAGGAAATAGCAGTGCCCTAAAGCAGTGGTTCTCAACCTTCCTAATGCTGCGACCCCTTAGTTGTGACCACAACCATAAAATTATTTTTGTTGTTACTTCATAGCTGTAGTTTTGCTATTATGTGAATCATAATATAAATATCTGATATGCAGATGGTCTTAGGAGACCCCTGTGAGAGAGTCATTTGACACCCCCTCCTCCTAAAGGAGCTGTGACCCACAGGCTGAGAACGGCTGCCCTAGAAGCAGTACAGTCATGGATCTTGGCGTCGGAACACTGCCCCAGAGGGCATAGCAGGCCGCTTAGAAAGACAGCTCGGTGCGGCTGGGCAAAGCAGCTCACTGCCTGGAAATTAGGGCATGAGTGACTGGAGCTATGAGAGCCCAGGAGGCTGGGGGTGGAGGGGGATGCCTTCCTAGTGAGAATGGGGTTTCTTTTTAGAGTGATGTTTGGAACTAGACAGATGTGATATCACAAAACACTGGAAATGTGTTAAATGCCACCAAATGCTACACTGTATCGCGGCTAAATCTTATGTAAATTTCACTTCAATTTTTTTTTCCCCCATAAAAATCTAGAGGCCGTCCCACAGGGGAGGGCTTCCCTCTTAATCTGTAAAACAGAATGAAATTGGAAATGAGGTCCACGCTGATTTTAAAAAAAAAAAAAAAAGGAAGCGATTACATCCCTCACCCCAGAACACTGGGTCCTTCCTTAGGACTCAGGCTAACAAGCTGCCCTGGATCTGTTTTCCAAGAGTAACATCAGCAGAAGAAAGGGTGAGGGGGGACTGCAAGGGCCAGCAGGTTGCTCAGGACATCCAAAGTAGCTCTCAAAGATACAAAATAACCAAAGTGGGGCAGAGGTGCAACTTCCCAGGTGATGCTGGCCGGTACCCCACCAGCCAGGGTACCAGAGATGTCTGTGGCAAGTGCATGGCTGCTCCAGTCCAGGTTGCTCTCCCCCCACCATAGACACTGCCTCTCTGGGGTCTGCCTGCTGGGACCTGGCGTCTAATCCTGAAGTATCTGTTGTAGACATACCTGGCTGTAGAGCTTCATGGGCGATACCTGAAGGACGGAGACAGAAGGATTAGGGGAGCTGTCTATGGGAGTGATTCTGGTCCTATGGGCCTCAGCACTGGCCCCCTGCAAGGTCCCAAGGTGGCCCTAAGGTGGATGTTCCCAACCTGAGCAGCTAAAGCTAGGACCTAGCCAGGTGGTTGGAACCCAGCCAGGTGGATGTGGCCTGGCCAGCTACTATCCCAAACCAAGGGGAGAGTGGGACCATCTATGGGCCATAAACAACAGCTGGAGGCACTGAATGCTGGCCCAGCCTCAGCCCCTCACAAGCTCTAGGTCCTCCTTGAGGAGGGTCTTACCAGGGTCTGGGCCTGTAGGTGTCCCCACCTCACCCCACCCCCAGGCCTCTGTCCCCACCAATAGTGGCCAAGCTACCCAGCTGACGGGCCCAGGCAGAGCAAAGGCCCAGCATGAAAAACTTGGCTTTTGTCCACCTAAGCCCAGACTTGAAGGGAGCCAGCTCCCTCTAAAGGGCTCCCAGCTCTCTCAGAGCTCCAGCCCAGAGTGGAAAATGACGGGAATGCAGGAAAAGCTGCAGAGAGGAAGCAGGCCCACTCCTGCTCCAGGGCAGGGTACAAACACAGTGCCACACTGACCTCAAGCCGGCTCACTCACCAGAAACAGCCAGAAGCAGGAGGAAGCCACAGGGCCCCAGAGCCATGGTGTCTGCCCATAGCAGAGACTGGACCACCCCCTCCCCCTGCCCAGCCCTGGACCTGCCAGTATGGCCTCACACCTGTTGTAGGGGAGGAGAGAGGAGGAGACAGGCTGGCCACCTGATCCTGTTGTATACCACAGGGAGGGGCTGTCAACTTTATTTGTTCCACATGAAGGCAACACCCGGCCTTGGCAACAAGGGACAAATTCAAGGATACAAACTATAACAGGAACAGAATGGGACCCAGCTTTCCCCACCACAACCTGAGCCCCGTCCCTACCTCATGTGGAGAGGAGGCAGTGCAGTCTTGGCTCCCGGGGATGGGGGTAGGGTGGGGTACACTTCTCCCATTCTCCAGAGTCCCAGCCTCCAGGGCTCCTCAGAGGAGGACACACCCTCTTGTAATATACCTGTTCTCATTTCCAGCCCTAGGTCTCCTAACTCCACCCCAGATAAATAGACTCAGATCTGACTGCCTGTGCAGGGCTTCTGGTCTGGGGCCTAATGATTACCTGACCTCAAGTCTGCCCAGGGCCAGGAGCTTTTCCCAGCTACAAATCACAGGCCATGGTTAGAGGCTCCCATGGACAGTTTTGAGGTCAAGGATTCCTGTAGGCTTCAACTTTTTCCAAACCTACTTTATTTGGGGGTTTTGGGGGTTTTGTTGTTGTTTGTTTTTTGAGACAGGGTTTCTCTGTGTAATAGCTCTAGCTGTGGCTGTCCTGGACTCTATTTGTAGACCAGGCTGACCTCAAACTCACAGAGATCTGCCTGCCTTTGCCTCCCGAGTGCTGAGATAAAAGGTGTGCGCCACCACACCCGGCTAATTTGGGGTTCTTTAATGCTTATACCTCCCTTCCAACCCACCTACACTAGATAGGAGAGAAAATAGGTTAATGGGAGTGGGAGAAGTAGACCTTTTTAGACTCAGTTCCTGGGAGTGATTCCCCTGGTGTGGTTGGCAGGATTTCAGCAGACCAGCAATTCAACCAAAGTTGCTGCTAGAACCTGGAACCTTGGGCATATATATATATACACACACATACATACATACATATATATGTATGTATGTATGTGTGTATATGTATGTATGTATATGTATATATGTATATATATAAATATATCCTCTCAGAGTCTGTACTAAAATGTGTTTCAGCTGGCAAAAACCAAGGCCCCACATGAGGTGGTTCATCTTCTAGTGAATAAACATCACCTGATCTCTCACAAGTCTGTTCCCCATCCCACACTTGGGATCAAAACAAAAACATGTTTATATCCACTACAAATCCCCCTTTCTATTAAAATAATAAACTGTATACAAGAAAAATTATGAGAATTATTCAGTAAAAGTCACATTTACAAGGACCAGTCCGTTTGTATTTGACAATCTTGGAGAAATTACTCCATTATCTATTCTATGCTACTGAGTCCTATCATAGTGTCCAAAGTTTTCCTAAATCACCTTATTATAATTTATATCTATCAACTTCTAAACATGTGTTTAGCTCTTAAACTAATGCTTATGTACCATTAATTTAGGTCTCTGATCATTAACCATTGTTTGCCTGAACACATGTCTTCCAGTACTCCTAAATGTACCTGTTCTTTCTACGGGAGTGGCTTTGCTCTTGATGTAAGGAAACAGTAACAGCTGAGAAATTCTATCCCCTACATTAATTTGCATCTCCTTCTTTACATCTGCCAGGATTTTAATTCTTCCTTGCATTCCCCATCTATACTACCTGGATGCATAATAAAGCCTTGAGAAATTAATTCAACTTTTTCCCAAGATTATCCTACTGTCCCTGAAGGTAAAGGACCACAAACACCAGTGGCTATTTTTGTAACATTCAACCTGTCGGGATAGTGTAAGAGATTTATCTGAGGCCAAATCCAAAGTTGTGCTGCCTTTAGTAGGATGCATTAAATCATCAATACCTAGTCTTCGTTTTCCTGCAAGTTTGTGACCTCCTGGCGGACCAAAGAAAGATGGCTTGTATTGTTTGCTGGGGGTCTTCGAGCTAACAGACCCCTCCTTTCATTTCCCGATGGCAAGAGATTACTTTGTACCAGGTTCGGTGGTTCACACCTTTAATCCCAGCATTCAGTAGGCAGAGGTAGGTGGATCACTGTGAGTTCGAGGCCAGCCTGGTCTATAAAGCGAGTCCAGGACAGACAAGGCTACACAGAGAAACCCTGTCTCAAAAAAAAATGAGAGCAGAAGGGGGGGAGGGAGAGAGAGAGAGAGAGAGAGAGAGAGAGAGAGAGAGAGAGAGAGAGATTACCTTGTGCATCTCTCTTGGATTGACAATCCCTAGACCAATGTTTTCCCTTCCCACAGCAGCTACAATACCCTGGCAATCTTGGCATATCATCACCATCATGGCCAGAAGCTCCTTGTACTCTTCTATGAGCACCATTTACTCCAAAGTTAGTGCACCTGTTATTTTGAGGTCTGGAACTTTTAACCTTACCGTATCTTTGTAAATGGCCCAAATTTACCACAATTATGGCACCAGGCGTTTTGATATCTGAGCCCTCTAGCTATAACTTGTGCTGTGATGTTGTTTTGATGCTCCTGAGAGCTAATATTAACTGTCTGTCTTACCCATTCATCCAATGGGGCTCCTTGTGCTTTTAATGGTCTAATTGCTCTCTTACATTCAGTATTTGCATTCTCATACGCCATGATCAGTGTCAATGCCTGTCTGGTCCCAGGATCTGGTATGGCTCTATCTGGAGCTGAATCCAATCTCTGTAAGAATTCTGTGAAGGCTTCTCCAGGGCCTTGAAATACCTTAGTAAATGAAGTGTTGTTTTCCCAGGCTCCTCAACCATGTCCCATGCTCTTAAGGCTGCAACACAACATTGTCCAATTACTACATCTTCAGATTGGATTTGTTCCCTTAAGTCAGCATAATGCCCTTCACCAAGCAATTGATCTTTAACAACATTTATCCCCCTTGTTATATTTTTGTTGTTCTATTCTCATGGCTTCGTTTCTCCACCAGGACGACCCCTGTAACTGTGGAGCAGCTTCTGACACAGCTGACACCAATCCCTTCCAATCTTAGGGAATAAGTCTGTGCTGCATAGCCCAGTTACTTAACATTTGTTTAACAAAAGATGAATGGATTTCATGCCTCTTTAAAACAAAACAGGACAAAAATGTGTCTGTATCCACTACAGAGTCCCCTCTTAGATGTAGGGTTGCTCAATCCTTCTTCAGGATGTGACATCACAGGACAGTTTGTATACTCAATGCCCACCTGTCCCACAGCTCAAGACTGCAGGCTGTTTCACCTAGTGACAGACAAGTACGCTATCAGCCCGCCTGTGTGACTGGCCACCATTAGGTAGTTATACATCTGAGAGGGAACTGTTGGGAACATGGGACCTGCCTGCCAATCCATCCAGGCAGTGGAGGGACGGAAGCCATGTGTTTTTACAAGTCACCCCAACCGACCCAAAAGCCTGATGTTGCTCAGGGTTTCATGGAGTCTGATCCTCTGAATCTCCAGGTCCCCATGGGCTCCTGTCTGTCCCACTTTCTTTTGCTTTTGGTATTTGCAGACCCCGTCTCCCCACCTACACACACCCTGTTGCCTGGCTCCCTGCAGAGCCCTGAACACTCTCATCCCAGGCCTGCTCTCCAGACTACTAAACCTTCTTCCATGGAAGACAAGAGTGGCTTCTGTTTCCACCTGGCAGAAAAGCAAGAGGAGAGAGACTGGTCCTGGATAGGGACAGAGAGAGGGAGAGAGAGAGAGAGAGAGAGAGAGAGAGAGAGAGAGAGAGAGAGAGAAGGGGGAGACGGGGCACTGCCAGAGTCTCCTGTAACTCAGACCTCCCAAGGACAGCCAGGGCTTAGGGCTATGTCTGACTACAGTAGCATGCTCACCTGGGTACTGGCCTCTGCCTGGGGCAGATGGTTTGGGTCCCACCACCTGGAAGCTCTCAGCTAGGCAGGGCCCCTGCAGCCCATAGCTGAGATGAAGCCAATGATCATTTTTATCTGCCCATTGACGCTGGGCTGAGCTGAGCTTCTCTACCAGGGTCAGATAAGAAGGAAGCCCAGCAGGAGGCCAGGCTTCCCTCTCCTCCCACCTGCCCACCCACCCACCCCTTTCCTCCCTGTCCCTTGCCTGTGTCCAGATGCTTCCCACTGCGTATCCTAGTCCATCTCCCACCCTGCATGGCCTCTACTAAAGGATGGCTGAATGTACTTAGCAGAGCATCATCACCCACCAGTATCCACAGTGACCCTGGGAGAGTGAGATGGGTGGGATGAAGAGACAAGAGATCAAATTCCAGCTCTACCTTTTATTTGTGTAATGGGTATGTGTTAGGTTTTACGTTAAAAATTAAAACTAGCCAGGTGGTGGTGGCGCATGCCTTTCATCCCAGCACTCGGGAGGCAGAGGCAGGTGGATCGCTGTGAGTTGAAGGCCAGCCTGGTCACACACACACACACACACACACACACACACACACACACACACACAC
>OU015755.1:62079741-62089791 GCA_907169655.1 Acomys percivali | reverse complement strand
CAATGGGGCTCACTTATGAGCCACCTGCTTCCTTCAGCAGAATGTCCCAGATGTGTTTATGTGTGCAAGAACAGCCGTGAACACCCAAGGCCCGAGAGCCTCAAATGAGAACACTCCAAAGCAAAGTCCATGGTCACAGCCAGAGGTGCTGCTACATGGATTTATTTTTTTAATATATTTTATTAATTTATTCATATTACATCTCAATGGTTATCCTATCCTTTGTATCCTCCCATTCCTCCCTCCCTCCCTCCCATTTTCCCCTTACTGTCCTCCCCTATGACTGTGACTGAGGGGGACCTCTTCCTCCTGTATATGCTCATAGGGTATCAAGTCTCTTCTTGGTAGCTTCTATCCTTCCTCTGAGTGCCACCAGGCCTCCCCATTCAGGGGACGTGGTCAAATATGGGGCACCAGAGTTCGTGTGAAAGTCAGACCCCACTCTCCACTCAACTGTGGAAAACGTCCTGTCCGTTGGCTAGATCTGGATTTATTTTTGATCTTTACTGTTTTGAGATATCCCAGGATGGCCTCAAACTCAATATGTAGACAAGTGTGGCTTTGAACTCTTGGTCGGCTCCCACCTCCCTGCTGCTGAGATTGCAGGAGTGTACCACGGCTTAGATGGTGGGACATTTGGTACACACGGCTTATATGGTGGTACGGATGGAATCCAAGCTTTCCCGCATGCTGGAGGAATACTACCAGCTGAGCTACGTCTGGGCAGCAGAGGCAATAGTGACCTGGACCCTGCACACGCATGATGAGAAGGCAAGACTACAGGTGTGTTCCTGTCAGGGCAATCACAGAGCCATCAATGAGACGAAGAAGCTGCCATTGTAGGTAAAGATGGCAGAGCAATACTGAATGGGCATGGGGGTGCGGCTGACCATGCTTTGTTTCTTGGCCCAGTTGCAGTGAGTCTGACTCCCCTCTGCACTGACTTTTTTTTCCTTTCGAGACAGGGTTTCTCTGTGCAACCTTGTCTGTCCTGGACATGCTTTGTAGACCAGGCTGGCTTCGAACTCACAGAGATCCACCTGCCTCTGCCTCCCTGAGTGCTGGAATTAGAGGCGTGCGCCACTTACATCCAGTTTGCATTGATCTTTTAAGGCTTCTGTGTTGTTCTTCATGCCTTAAGGACATGAAACTTCTCACATAAAAGAAATGAGCTTGTGGGTAGGCAAGATGGCTCAGTGGGGAAAGCTGCTGGCCATGAAAGCCTGACAACTTCAGTTGGATGCCCAGAGCCCACATAAAGGTGAAAGGAGAGATCTGACTCCACAGAGCTGTCCTCCAGCCTCCGCACATGCACTGCGGCATGCACATGTATTAAATAAGCACATGTTTAGCGTGCATTTAAAATATAATTTTGAAAGTGAGCTTGTGTGGAAAGAGCTCAGTTTTGGGGACAAGGGGCTGGTGGGGAGGCCCACATCGCTATAGTATGCCAAGCCTTGTGGGCTAGGACCCCACAGCAAGGGCGTCACAGCTTGCTGAGGTTCTCCATCTGCCCCCAGTGACACCCACAATGAGAAGAACCACAGCCCCCCCATAGCTGTTTTCATGTACTTTAATGAGCCACAAAAGAGGGAGAGTACCCTGTGCAGCTACATGGGGTGGCAGGCAGAGGGGACAGGCATAGCCAGGGGCTCACAGATAGAACAGAGTGGGGCCTCAGAGGGACTGGGGAGGGAGAAGGACAAGAAAGGGAGGGAGATGCCCACCTGGGCAGGAAGCAGCGAGTTAAAGGCAACAGGGGCCTGGTTCTTCCTCAACCCCGGAAGCAGCTCGGCTCAGGAGTGCTCAGGGACATAGCTGTGGATCCAGTCCAAGTAGTAGGTCACCCGAGTGTAAATGCCAGGGTGGTTGGCCTCTGCACAGCCCTCACCCCAGCTGACCACACCTGCTTGCATCCAGGTACCCTTCACTTTGCAGACCAGCGGCCCCCCTGAGTCGCCCTGAGGAAGACAGGGTTCAGCACTCCATATGGAGACTGGATAGGGTGAGGTGTGGGGGAGGGGGCGAGGGGGGAAAGCATAGGACCCACCTGGCAGGAGTCTCTCTCAGTATTTCCAGCACACAGCATGTCATCACGGACAATGAGAACATTATCTTCTGTGTAGAGGTCAGTGTGGTACTTCCGGTCACAGAGCCTGTTTTCCACAATAGGGACCTTCACTTGCTTCAGGGCATAAGGTGGTGGGAGAGGCTCTGGGGTGAGAGAAGTACAGCCTTTGGGAAAGCTCATCAGTAACCAGCCCTGGCCAGCCCTGGGAGTCCCTGCCCACCCTCCAATGTTGGGGCTGGCCGAGACCTGGCTCCCTGCCTAACTGACGGGTATCCTTGCCACATACCATCATTATCAATGTCGCCCCAGCCTGTCACCCAGCATGATGTTCCTGAGGGGAAGGTTTCCGAGGCAGGGGGCAGGGCTATGGGGTGGACATGGCTGGACACATTCACAGGGTCCCCAAGCTCCAGCAGGGCGATGTCTGCCCCACCCTCGACCGTGTAATAGTTGGGGTTCACGATGATCCTGTTCACGGGCAGCAGCTGGTCCTCATAGTAGAGATGCTGCTCACGAAGCTGCACCTGGAAGAACTCTGGGCTTTGGATGTGCCTGGAAGAGGACAGTCGTGCTTGGAAGGCTCTGGCCTCAGGAACACTGGAGACTGTGGGAATAATCTCTGCCCCATCCCACCGTGCCAGACTCAGGGAGACTCACGGTCCCACACAGTGTGCCGCAGTGAGCACCCACTGCGGGTGGATGAGGGAGCCTCCGCAGATATGAATCCAGAAGTTGGCGTTAAATCTCAGGCTCACCTGCCAGGGCCACTTACTCTCGGAAGCCTCTTGGCCTCCCACGATGCCCACTTCCTGCTCAGCTGGGCCTGGAGAAGGACAAGGAGCAAACCTCAGCGCCCTGACTTGCCCCTCCCTCACTGGATTCTCCAAACTTCCCCTGTAGCCTGTGAAGATCAGTGAGACAGGACTTACGAGGGGCCGCGTGCAACAGGCTAGCCAGGAGGGACAGTGCCAGCAGCAGCCGCTTCAGCATCTGGAAGCAGTGAGGAGGAGCACAGCCTGAGTCCAGCTGGGAGACAGGGCTGGACTGAGGTTGGCCGACTGTCAAGTCCGGAATGGAGCCAGAACCCGAGATGGAGGGTCAGTTCAGCCCAGGAGTCTGGGGTCTTGGAGCACCGGGTCCCAAAGGTTACAAGCTAGGTTATCCTGCTTCAGGGTGACATATGGATGCCGGGGGGCTCTGGGAAGGGACTTTACCTTGGCTGTCTCTGCTCCTTTCTACCCTGCCTGCTGTCCTCTGCTTTTTATTTTTCCAGACCAGAGTGCACAGGAGGAGGGGCATACCACCCTCCAATCCAGACATGAAGGAAATGATGATTTAGATCAAAGGCCCCCGTGTAACATATGTCCCCACCACCCAGATGCTCTTCTGATGCGCACAGGTCACAAGGCTGAGTGCACAGCCGGAGGACTGGCCACACATACACTGCATGGAGTCTCGACGTTTCCGGCAATGGAAGGTAGCGTTCTGAGATCTGACTGGTCTCTGCTCAGCATCCACCAAGTTTGTTCTGTGTTTTGGGGCCTCCGGGGAGTGTGGGGGGAGGGATGTGGGGGTCCTACCATGGACAGAGCACTGCATACTGAGGTTCCTCTCAGTTCAGTGCCCTACATCACCAAGATGGCACCCCTTCCAACTGGTGAGATGTAGGCTCCTGTCCCATGCCCAGGGATGCAGAGGAGGTCTCAAGAAGGCCCCTAGCTCAGTGTCACCCTAGAATGGCATACTCTAACACATTTCTCAAGATGGATACAGTGCAGGAGATGGTGTCTGTGAGCCACCCCAAAAGGAGCAAGAAGGTACAACGGGCAACAGTGTTGTTCATCTTAAGTCCTCAGGGTCAGACGCAGCTTCCCTGAACAGTTGTGGGAGGCCCCTTGTCAAGATAGGAATCAGCCTATTTTGGCATAGAACAGTACCAAGTGTCACATTGCAAGGGGCCCCAGTGCCCCATGAGACTCAACCCTACAGATACATCCTGCAGTGTGACCCCTGGGCTGTTATCTGCCCAGATCGCCCAGGGGGGAGGGCTGTTTATCAGGCGTCTGATAAGCTGAGCCTTTCAATCGGCATTTCATCAGCCAAGGGCAACTCGTGCAGAGGAGGGATATCTGAGAAGAGGCTACCAGCCTCCCCTCAGAAGACACCCTGCCTTAAGCCACCTCTGCTCCCCTCCAGGGCTGGGGATCACCACAGTCCTGCCTGCCCACCCACCCGACCTCTTGGCTCCTCTGCCTGCAGCTCAGGGATTTACAGTCCTCTCCTCACCTTGAATTCTTGTCCACTACCAGTCTTGTTCCCCAGGGACACCTCCTGGGTTTCTCTGAGGGCTGCCCAGCCCTGCTATCTGCACACCCCAGAGGCATATTCATCTGGACTCCTTGGGCAGCACAGGGCAGACGCACACTCTAACAAGATGCCCCCCAATACTCTCAAACATGAAGCTGACAAGACAGAACTACAGGCATCCAAAGATGGCAGGGAGAGGTGTCCTAAAGACACACAGGAGGTGCCATCCCTGGAGGGCCCAGGGGGAGTTAGGCCTGCACACATCAGTGAACCAAGGGCTGTGGATCCTGGCACTCCAAGGAATTCTGATTGGTTCAAGTCTGAGATTAAGCAAATCAGTAGCTGATATAAGGAGGTGAATGTGGTGACCCATGCGTGTAATCCCAGGGGGAAGGTTCAGATCTAGACTACATAGCAAGATCCTGGCTCAAGGCAAAATTCAAAAAAAAAAGCAAGGCTTTCTCAGCTTGGCAGATTCTGAGAGAATGTGTCACCAGTGTCTCTGCTACCAGAGAAAGTTCTGCCGCAGAAAGAAAATGGTGATGATCAAGAAAGTTCTGGAGATGAAAATATCTTTAAATGTGAACTTCCAAAATGTAACTGAAAGTAACTGATAGTGTAAAGAAACCACAAACACAAGACTTATCTTTACAGTTAGTGCTAGAAAATGGTATTGACTTCCAAGTTTATTTTCCAGTTGCTGGGGAAGTAAGATTATAAGCTGATTTTGCATGTTGCAGCCTTGCTAAATTTGGCCATCCCTGCATTTGCAGAACCTTGAGGCTTTCCCAGGCTACAACCACCTACAAAGCTTAGTTCGCTCCACATGGCACAGTTCTTGGTGTCTCCAGCAGAGGGCATGCCAGACCAAGGAGGAGGCTGTGGAGACCCCTCTGGGCCAGCTTACAGGGACTCCCCTAAGCCACCTGCCTCTTATGTGCTGACACTGAGCCCAGGCCGTGCTGGGAACAACCCAGGGTTGTAACAGAAGGCCCTGGGCCTAAGAAAGCATAAACTGAGTGAACCAGGATGGGCAGCCTCTCTACATGAGACCTTGGCCGGTAGTTTCACTCTGAGACATAGTTTCCCCTACGGAGAGAGAAGGCAGGGCTACCCAAAGACTGAACTGGAGGCACAATCAGGGCTGCTGGAGCCCTAAACCGACCTAGTCTGTGACCTTCACCCTCTTCTTTGTCTGGAGGAGGGGCAGGCAGACGATGTAGACCAGCAACCCAAGATGGAAAGAAAGTAAACCTGGGTGACCCACTAGGGGAAAATTGTAACCAAGAGCTTGCAATTTTTATTGTAGCTGTAGAAACATAGGTATGAGGTATGAGTGTGTGAACATGAATGCACACATGGGTGTGTGTTGTGGAGTGCTAGCCTTCAGGTGACAAGCACAATCGTCATCAGAACAGTTGTAACTACTTGGAAGAGTCTCCCAAGATCAGGCCTGTTGACTGTTGCTTCCTTTCTAGAAAAAAGGAATAGGCCAGGAGGTGGGGGGCATGTCTTTGATCCCTTCACTGACAGACAGAGTTTGGGGCCAGCCTCGACTACAGAGTGAGTTCCAGAACAGCCAGGGCCACACAAAGAAACTCTGTCTCATTAAATGAAGAAGAAGAAGAAGAAGAAGAAGAAGAAGAAGAAGAAGAAGGAGAAGGAGAAGGAGAAGGAGAAGGAGAAGGAGAAGGAGAAGGAGAAGGAGAAGGAGAAGGAGAAGGAGAAGGAGAAGGAGAAGGAGAAGGAGAAGAAGAAAGAAGAAGAAGAAGAAGAAGAAGAAGAAGAAGAAGAAGAAGAAGAAGAAGAAGAAGAAGAAGAAGAAAGAAGAGGAGGAGGCCAAGGAGATAGGGAGAGTCGTTAGATTTTCTGGCCATATTAGTATACAGTTGTGCTCTAAATTCACATAGCCTCATGGGCTGGGAGGTCCTAGTATATGTAGAGTATGGACGGTTAACTGGGGGAGGGGGAGTCTTTGTCCATGTTGAGCTGAGACCGTTAGATGGTGCAACTGCTTTGAGGTCACCCACCCTCCTGTAAAAAAAAAAAAATCCCTTACCCTTGGTTCTGTAAGTAAGTCCAAGAAAGCCATTGTTTCCCTAAGTTTGACTTTAGAATCACACTTGGATTTCTCACTAGTGCTCTTGTAAGGAGGGAGTTGACATTTGTTTAAATCTCCCCAGAGAAAATGTTCGCTTGATAGTATGTGTGCCCATGTGCATTGCATAAGCACATGTATGTGTCTGTGTATTGTGTGTGCACACACATGTGTGTACTCCCTATCTTTGTCCCCTGAAAAGGAACAGAAGTGTAGACCTTCCAAGAGCTACATATACCACCCACCACCAGATATGGGTTTCTAAATGCCATTTGCCGATAGAAGGAGCTGGACTTGATGGAGATGTTTCTGGAACAAAGGAAGTGCAGTATGAGCCTGAAATTATTATTTTTGCATAATTAGATAATGTAAAAGAGATGGAGATGGAGCCTAAAACAGATGCCAGCTTGCAGGGGGTCCCAGAGTCCCAGTCAGAACCGTGCACAGCAAATAGGAACTGGGGAAAAGAAACACGTGGAGATTCATTGACTAAAATAGAAGACCATGAGTCAGTGTAGCTATAGATAAGTGAATAAATGATTGAAATTCTGTTAGGAAATCAGCTAGAGTTTCACTCTCTGCCGGAAGAGCATGGCTAAGTGTGTGGTAATTAAAGAGGGGATGGGAGGATTTTTCCTGGGGAGGCTGAAGACCTCTTACCAAACAACAGACATCAAGAACTGAAACAGCAAGCATTTGATAAGACACGTCTAGGACTCAGAGTCAGCTCTGTGGTGTTATCATCAGATGTATGGCTTCAGTCTAATTGTGAGAAACACCAGGCAGCCCTGCCTGAGTGGCATTCTTCAGCGTGCAATCTTCAGAAACGTTGGGGTCAGAGAAGGGAACTGAACCATCCAAGTGTCCACTTCAGACTGACGGGGACAGAGGAGGGACCAAGTACATCCAACCTTCTAGGCTGCTGCCTCACGCTTCCACATTCCCACTGAGGTGGTGGGTGGATGCCAAAGTCCTTGGGAATCCCTCAGTGACAGGATCTTTAGATGTGTCCTGACTCGGTGGTTGTACGGCAGCACCACTTAAAAAACAAAAACAAAAGCCATCCCCCCATAGTCCAGGACTTTTAATGGTACAGAAAGAAAATTCTTTGGACCAGGCACATGGCTTTTTCTGGAAGGTTTTGACTGTATGAAACTGTGTGTGTTGGGGCTTATGTGTGTGCAAGTGCACATGTACATGTCTTCACATTTGTGTCATTCCTCAAGCACTGTGCACTTCCCTTTCCTCCTTTCTCCTTTGAGGCCAGCTCTCGCACTGCACCAGAACTCCCCAAGCAGGCCAGCTGGCCACCATGTCCCAGGCATGGAACCCTAGCCCTGGGTTACAGGAGTGCACCATCACACTTAGCGTTGTGTGTGTGTGCAATGTGTGTGGGGGGGTCAAACTCAAGCCCTCATGCTTACACAGCAAGCACTTCCCAGGGGGCCCCTCACCCAGCCTGACTGTATTACATTTCAAAGTGTATTAAAAAAAAAAAGTCCAACAGAAGCAAGTTGTGATGGACCAAGCAGCTGAAGCTGGGTGTGTGGGAACACACTGAGAGCTCCCTCCGTGGCAGAACTGGCAGGGAGGTGGGACCAGTGGCTGGAGCAGGGTCTCACTGTGCAGCCCTGGCTGTCTCAAATGTGCCACATTCAGAGTGTTCTGAGACCACTGCCTCTGTCTGCCTACAAAACAACACCAGCACCCAAAGGAGAACCTAGACCTTTAAACAGTCGCCCATTCTGTCTGCCCCTCTGCCTCTGCTTCTTCTTCCTGATCCTAAATATTTCCTATGAATGGAATCATACAACAAATGCACAGCCAATGTTTTTGGTTTTTTTTTTTTTTTTTTTTTTTTTTTTTTTTTTTGCTTAACATGGCGTACCCAAATTTCTTGAATGAGCCAGTCTCTCCTTTCTTCTGTGACCAGCAGCCTCTTTAAAATGTGTGAGTGGCCCTCGATTTGTTCTTTAATTCCGCCAGTGGTGGCCAGTTTTTTAATAGTTGCTGCCTGTGCCTATTATGAATAGTTCTGCTGTGAGCATCGTGTTGCTGTGTTTGAATACATGTTGTTAACCTGACTGCCAGGCCAGCTTCGTTATGGCGGGAGGTGCAGGTCTGTAATGGCTGATCATCGCAGTTAACATGACTAAACTTTGCCTCTCCTAAAGATATGTGCGTGGGCAGGTCTGTGCGAGTGTGTGTCTGGAGAAGTTTAATTGGAGAGGGAAGAAAGACCCGCCCTGAATGTGGACAACATCCCAGGGCTAAGGATCCTGGGCTGAATAAAAAATAGCAAGTGTGAGAGCCCACTGAGCATCAGCCTTCACCGTCTCTCTCTGCTTCCTGATCGCATGTGCAGCCTGACTAATGCTTTCCCACCATCTTGGACTGTCCCTTCTCAGCTCATGACACAAAATCAACCTTCCCTTAACTGCCTTCCATCGGGTATTTTATCACAGAAAGCAGCTGGCGCAGGGTCTTGCTTTTCACCTTGCACGGTAGGCGGATCGCTATGAGTTCGAGGCCAGACTGGTCTACAGAGTGAGTCTAGGATAGCCCTGGCAACACAGAAAAACCCTGTCTTTTAACCTCCCACCCTTCCCCCGACCCGGAAAAAAAGAACCCATTGCCCCAGTGCTTGGGATAACTGCGCAGACACAGCCAACGCATCCTTCTCTGAGAAGCCGCCAAGAAGGCGGAAGTGGAACAGAAACAGACCTTCTGCAAGCTCACCTACCATGGCCTGGACCTGGACCAACTGCTTGGCACAGCCTGTGAGCAGCTGATGCCATTGTACAGTGCCCGCCATGGCCCGCTGCAGAAGCAGCACTCATATCTCAAGCACTTGAAAAAGGCCAAGAAGAGGGCTCCACCCATGGAGAAGCTGGAGGTGGTGAAGACCCACCTGAGGGACATGATCATCCTGACCGAGATGGTGGGCAGTGTGGTGGGCGTGCACAACAGCAAGACCTTCATCCAGGTGGAGACCAAACCAGAGATGATCGGCTACTACCTGGATGAGTTCTCTGTCACCTCCAATCCCGTGAAACCAGGCTGGGTATCAGTGCCACCCACTCCACTACCCAAACTTAGGGAGTTTCTGGGTTGTGTGTTTGTGGCGGTGGGTATTGTTTTTGTTATTTGGTTGTTTTGGGCGGGGTTGGGTCGTTTTTTTGTTTGTTTGTTTGTTTGCTTGCTTGTTTTGTTTTGGTTCTTGTGTTTTCGATAGGTTCTTATAGCCCAAGCTGGCCTCTATTTCAGAATCTTTCTACCATAGCTTTCTAAGGGCGGGGACAGGAGGCATACACGCTCACGTGTGGCTTCTGCTAACTTCTGCATGTGCCAGGTGGGTGTGAAGCGTCATCTCTGTGCACGAGGGGCCTCGTTGTCCCAGCGCCATTTGATGAAGGGACTCTGTCTCCCAGTGAATGCTCTTGGCACCCTTGTCAACAAACTCCTGTATATGGGCTTGCTCCTGCATCTCAGTTCTGTTCCATTGCTGTCTGTTTACATGCCAATGTCAAATGTGGGCTCCTAAAGCGCCGTAAAAAAGTTACAAAACTGGAAC
>OU015755.1:62003169-62023291 GCA_907169655.1 Acomys percivali | reverse complement strand
GTGCTACAAGCAACAGGTAGAAGGTTAGGAGGCCAATGGTCAGCCTGCCACCCACACTGGGGTATAACAGGTCACACACACACCTCCATGATACTGGGGACAGGGCCTCTTGGAGCCTCTGCAGAATGTAGGGAGGAGTGCTGGGGATAAGGACTCACCTGGGGTCTCAGCAATAGAGCACCCGAGAAAGAAGAGGGTCAGACACAGCCGGATCAGCATCTGTAGAGGGGCACAGCGAGAGAGTGGAGAGGCTGGACTAGTTTCTATCAGGGTGGAGAGAGTTAGAGGCCCTGCATGGATCTAAGAGAAGGTGGTAGCATGGAAGGGCATAGAAGGAGCTGGGTTTGCCTGGGTTGGGATGGAGATGATGGGGCCCAGAGCCCATTGAGGGCACCTCGGGAGGGAAGGTGGTGGAGCCCTTACCATGTTTGGTCTCTGTAGCTCCCTTCTGCCAGGGCCTCTCAGCCCCTTTATCCTCGAGCCTCAGGAAGTGGGCAGGAGGAATGGCCAGGCCTCTGCTTTGAGGGGGGGCTGGAAGGAAGTGGCATTTAACCTCAGGCATGGACTGTTGGGGACTATGCCCTTCCCTAGGTCCAGGTACCCAGAATAACCGTCATAGGGATGTCACTGTCTGCTCAAAGCAACATCGTAGGGAAGTTTGGGAGAGGAGGGCTACAGCCTAGCCTGGTGCTAGTGCCAGCTCACCCCATGGCACAACTTCCACTCAGGAGGGGCTAGGGAAAAGAACCCTTTCCAGCTGTGTGGATGACACTCAGACCTAGGCAAGCCAGCTCCTCCGTGCCGGGTGCAGCAAGCCATGCTATTGACACCACCGAGAAGCTTCTGGGCCTACGACATCTAGAACACAGGCCTCACATACACTGTACAAAAACTGCCGTGAGTGGCTGAGAACTTCGTCACCATGGATATCCAGAGGCAGAGTTTACAACATTGAACACAGGACTCATTTTTCGTAGCACCTGTGGGAGGCTGAGGCCCATGGATCCTAAAGCTTGTCAGCAACTCCCACATTCCACGTCCCTGCCCACAGTAACTCAGTCTTGTCTTCTCCCTCCACAAATCTTAGTGTCCAGTGTGCCCTGGAGCCACCATGGGCCTTGGCTGAAACCTCCCCTCATTTGTAGCCAGTAATTCTGGGGGGGGGGAGGGGTTGTTGGGTCATGTAGTCCAAGATGGCCTCCAGCTCAGTATGTAGCCTAGGACAGCCTAGGATAATCTTGAACTTCTGATTTTCATTTCTCTGCCTCTCTACCGCCCAAGTACTGGGACTACAGGTGTGCACCCCCATGCCTGGCTTTTCGTTTGCTTGTTTTTATTTGTTTGTTTGTTTGTTTGTTTGTTTTTTGTTTTTCATGACAGGGTTTCTCTGTGTAGTCTTGGCTGTCCTGGTCTCTCTTTGTAGACCAGGCTGGCCTCGAACTCACGGTGATCTGCCTGCCTCAGCCTCCTGAGTGCTGGGATTAAAGGTATATGCCACCACACCCACCTGACCCATACCTGGTTTTATGCAATGCTGGGGCCTCGTGCATTCTAGGCAAGTACACTACTCACTCCCAGCATCTGGCAGTTCTTTTACCTACAGTACTGTGGTTAGCTTTGAAACACTGGGAAAGTTCAGGGCCCCATGAAGTAACCTGGGGGCCTGTCCCCATACTTAGATGAGATCCTTGAGAGATAGAGGCAGCCAGATCGCTGTGAGTTGAAGCCCAGCCTGGTCTACAAAGCTAGTCCAGGGCAGCCAAGGCTACACAGAGAGACCCTGTCTTGAAAAACCAAAACCAAACAAACAAACTCAGGTGCGATCCCTAGTTCTGCCACGTGTCAGCCCCTTCACCTGCACTGCACAGAATGTGGTGCGTGAGCACACCAGCCCCTGGGCACCAGGCTAGCCTCCTCCTTTACATCAACCATGACACCATCCTTTAGAAAGGGTGCCACCAGTCATTGGAAAGATGTTCCCGCTTGTTCCCCAAGGTGACCCAGAAAGCAATAACCATCCCTTCCCCAAAGCAATGGAGACATGATGTCTCCAAACTCTAAGACCAGATGGGCTTTAGGGTTGCAGGGGCTGCTGGTGGGGCAGCGTAAACAGTCACTGGGGGCTGGATGAATCTAGGGAGTTTGGAGGACCAAGGGAGAGGTATGCCTGGCCCCGGGTCCTCCACCAGTGAGAGTAAGCTCTGAGAGGCTGAGCTAAGTGTACAGAGCACCTGTGCATGGGGACCACCGTAAGCCTAGCCTCAGTGCATAGAATTCCCAGCTCTGGGACCCTCTCGCACTGTGGCAAGGCAGCTGGGAGGGAGTGTGACTGAGAACCTCAGCCTGAGAGGAGCCTAGCTGTGATGTGTCCTCAAAACCTGCATGGACCCTCAAGATTGGGGACAGCAGGCTGGGTGTGGTGGCACATGTCTTTAATCCCAGCACTCAGAAAACAGGGGCAGGTGGATCTGTGTGCGGTTAAGGCCAGTCTGGGCTAAATAGTGATCTCCACACTAGCCGAGGCTACATAGTGAGACCCTGACTCAAATAACAAAACAAGACCAGAAATGGCAGCAGAGGAAGAAATAGGTTCTCCTAGACAAGAGATGCCCATCTGGACAGTTGCATGGGAGTACAAACAGGAGGTAAGCTCAGGGTTGTGCCCTTTACATTTTCCAAGGAACCTTGCAAAGCCTGAGGATTGACCCAAGGGCTCAACTCAAGAGAAACCATTTCCTTCTTCCTGTGACCATTGCAAGCCCAGGGTGCCTTATCTGCCTGAGATCACCTGAAGCCCCTCATTGGTGGCCTTGCTGTTGCTGTTAGGCAACAAGACCTGGAGATAGGACACCTGGCCATGCTGATAGAGGCAGGACCAGACCACCATGAATGAGCACATCCAGTGATAGGATCAGAGAGGACCAGGGACCACATGAGTTAGGTCAGGTAGCCGTTAGCTCAGGAGCCGCAACCTAGCCAGTGAGACCAAGTTCTGGGCTCAGGGATGCCGTTAGGTGAAGGATGTGGTTGCCCAGGGCTGGTGTTGCAGGAGAGAGAGTCAGGACAAGCACTAGGTCGCCGGTTGTCTCAGAGTAAAATGACCAGAGTCCTTGAAACACTTGAACTGATGAGAGTCACAAGGTTTTCCTTCCAATGTCCCCACATTTAGCCCAGCCTGTGGATGAGGAGAACATGAGTTAGTGATGAGCTGGCTTAGGTACAGGGAGAAATCTTCATTGTCTACATGACCAGATTTGTTTAGTCACAAGTGACCTTGGCTGCTTCCCTTGGGTTGCAGCTGAGAGAGAAGGAACAGGTGTGGGGACTGATGACAGGGCTGTGGTATGCAAGCAACATGGTGGGATCCCCCTGACTTGCATTGGAGGATGCCTTGATGCGAGTTCAGGCTGAGCCTTGAGCAGGTGAGAAGTTGGCCTGGGAGTCGGGGACAGAGGAGGATGTCCCTGGCATTGGGAAGACAAGCTGGAGCTGGGGAAGAGGCTAGGCACTTGGGCCATTCTATCTTGACAACTCTAACTCACAAAGAAGCCAGGGTCACTGCATTGATTTGCTTGCCTTGAGTGGCCAGGGCCACACTTGTTCTAGTCCCTTCTCATGGGCTCAGGACCAGAGGTGAGCAAGGAGAAAGGTCCAGGGTTGACATTCTCAGTGGCTGGTCCCCAGCCTGTGTCTGCTGATGTGTGTGGCCTTTGGGAAACCATTAACTTCTCTGTTTCTCTTTGGTTGGTTGGTTTTGGTTTTTGAGACAGGGTTTCTCTGTGTAACCTTGGTTGTCCTGGACTCACTTTGTAGACCAGGCTGGCCTTGAACTCACAGTGATCTGCCTGCCTCTGCCTCCCGAGTACTGAGATTAAAGGTGTGCACCACCATGCCCAGCATAACTTCTCTGTTTCTTATCTGGAGTGCAGGGGCAGTCTCACTTACCTTGGGAGAAGGGAATTGCTCCCAGGGAGTGTGAAATGGTGAGTGTCTCCAGGAAAAACCCCAGGAACTATTAATGGCCATTATTTTCCAATAGTGAGTTTATGAAGAACACTCCAGAAAGGGCTCCAGCCATAACAGGTTTATTTGTCCCAAAATTGCATTAGGGACCAGCCAGTTGTGTGTTCATGACAGCACCTGTCAAGGGCACCAGGACACAGTAGCCCAGCCCTGACAATGGCCAGGCGTGACCGACATCTCTATGCACACTGCAGCAGCATTCAATTATGACTATCTCCATTTAATTTCCTTGTCTTTTGCATTTAATTGTCTCGTCTTTAGAGAGACTTTTGCTACTTAAAAAGCAATGATGTCAAACTCGGGACATAGCTCAATGGCAGAGCGCTTGTCCGCTGTGCACAAGATTCTGGTTTCAGCCCTCAAGCCGTCGTGTCCATTAATGAAAACCTATCTAATTTCTTGTTTTAAAGATAATGACAGGGCCTGAACCCTTTGTGGGGGAAGGGCAGGTGTGGAACTCGAGCTATCACACTTAGAACCACCTTCTCAGTGTGTGCTCCCTCAGGCATGCCTGCCATGCTGGCACCAGGTCTCCTCAACGCACGCAGCTCTCCAGCTATCCACGCAGAGGGCACTACATCTGGGCTTTCCAGGGTATGAGAGAGAAAAAGGACCAATCTGGGCATATAGCAGAGGGCAAGGTACCCACTAAGGCTGGTGAATGTGCATCCATGGACCTGCTACCCCATTCTGTGAGGATAACTGTCAGGGCGCTTGCAGGGGGAGCTACTACATCAACGTCAGTAAGGGCTGCAGAGACAAAGCCACTTCCAAGGAGTAAGAGGGTGGTTACAGCAGGAGCATCACCACGGCACCTTCTTTGGAAGCCAGTGCCATCCTATAGAGCAGTGGTTCTCAACCTTCCTGATGCTGAGGCCTTTTAATCCAGCTCCTCGTGTCCTGGTGACCCCCAACCATAAAATTATTTTCACTGCTACTTCTTAACTGTAATTTTGCTACTTTATGAATCATAATGTAAAAAGGCCGCGTTTTCCAATGATCTTAGGTGACCCCCCCCCTAGGTTGAGAACAGCTGCTATAAAGGAAGATGGGGGTGGGTTTCCCTCCCTTCTACCTCCAGAATATATCAAGTGTAATCAACTTTCTGAGCCTCCAGGCCAATGCTGCTCAGTGAAACTTAGTAAGAAATACAAGGTACCCATGGGGGCTATTGTGGCACATACCTTTTCCCCAGCACTTGGGACGCCACAAGCTTGAGGCTAGCGTGGCCTACATAATGAATTTCAGGCTAGCCAAGGCTATGTATCAAGATCCTGTTTTAGGAGCTTAGGGGAATGAGTCAGGTGAGGTGGCTGTCAGCAGACAGAAGAGCTAGCTGTCAGGCCTGATAACCTGAGCTCCATCCCTGAGCCCCACACGTAGAAGGAGGGAGCTGAGTTGTACCAGTTGTCCTCTGACTTCCACATATGCACCCTTCTTCCCCCCATAACACACACACACACACACACACACACACACACACACAAACACACACACACACACACACACCACAATCACCAGCTTTGGGGCAGAGACTGAGGGAATACTTCTGTACCTTGACAGGCAGACTAGAAGAACATATGCTTACATGCCCTTCTGAAGGGCGCACAAGACACCTTAAGTATGGTTCCCAGCACCTAGAGGTGCTGACAAGTAGTGGCTCCCTGTTCCAGACCTTACTGTCCTTGTGAGCCACACAGAAACATTTCGAGGGACACTGAGTGCCACAGCAGGCAGGGGCATCCAGTGCCACCTAGAGCACAGGTGGGCACAGACTTTGGGCTCAAAGAGCCTACTGATCACATCCCCCTGGCCCTGGCTTCCCACATGTCCAGCAGAAAAGAAAGTCCTTGGGATACTCGAGTGACACGGGAAGGGTTTCAAGCCCAAGTTGTGGGGAACCAGACTCTGCATCACTCAGACGATCATGGTCCCAGAGCCCTGGCCACCCTGTCTTCCTGGGAGCCCGAGGACCCACTCCTCACACCCAGGAAGAGAAAGGGCGGGGTCAATCTAGTCCCAGCATCCTGGGAACCACTGGATAGCCATAGTCCAGAGACTCAAGTTCCGGCTACCCCCTGCCATCTGACCCTGAAGCAGTGTCACCCAGGTTATGTGCTATGGGAAAGCCTTTTCCTTCCACCCTCCCCTGGGGAGGGTCTTGCACTTGGTGGGATCTGTTGGGGAAATCTGGGGCTGTGTGTTTAGAGAGCATGTGGCGCCTTTGACAACCTTAGTTGTGGCACACAGTCCAGGTGCCTGGGGGAGACATGGAAACCAGGTGACTACCAGTCTCCATGGAGGGACCACCTCTGTCATTGCTCTGCCCAGCTTAAGGCAAGAAAGGCAAAGAAACCAAACTAAAGCCATCTACTTCCTTCCAGAAGAACCAGAGGCCAGATCTGCTGGGAGCCCCCCACAGGACCTAAGCTCTCTCCTGCAATCCTGATCCCCCCCCCCCGCAGACGCAGCAGAGCCCCTCTTCCACTCCCTCTCGACCCCTGACCCCAGCATCTTGACATAAACCTGATTTGAGTTGAGCACCAATTGGCCCTCCCATCTCCTACACACCACAAAGACCAGTGCAACCCGCTGCCCAACACATCTGGTGACCTCTGCAGACCATCAGTGGCCAGGTGGAGGCTCAGGATGAAAGAACATCTCTGTTTGAGTCTGAGGTAGAAGCTCCCACCCAATCCACCCTCCTTCTCCTGTTGCTTGCAGCGAAAAGACTCAGTCAGACCCTCCCCACCATGCACTGCTCTGTGAGGGAGGCGGTGTAGCCAGTGGCCCTCCCCCTTACCCCGAGCTTTAGACGGCTTGCCACTGTGCGTAGTTCAAGGCAACAACTCAAGCCACGTAGGTAACCTTAGCCACACTGAGTACCTGAGTCTACAGCAGGACCCTGGGGCAAGACTGAAAGAGGCACAGGAAGAGCAGGAACACTGCAGCAACCTCCTGGCCCCGTGGTGACATTGATGAGGTTCAGAAGATCATTGTCCCAAAGATGGATACCTGGGATTATCACCCTTCCTAACACAACGTCACCACACCCAAGGTTCCAGGATGCTATAAGGATTGCTAAGTGTTTGAGAGACAGGAATCACTCTGACAGCTGTTAAGGGTGCCCGGTGACCAGGGGCAAGGACACAGTGCAGACCTGCCCGGGCTGCACGTTCACTGAGCTCAGGCCTCATCTAGAAAACCATTAAAACAGCATCCATAGATGTTTGCACTAGAGATAAATAAATTTGTATCCACACAAAAAACTTGAACATGAATGACACATCTTTATTTAGGAAGCCAGGAAACAGAGCTGTGTCCTTCAGTAGCTAGTGCTCAGCACACTGGGCACCTACATTCCAGAGCCTAAACCCCGCCCATACACTCTGGAATTGTGATCGAGGCTGACCCATCCTCAGCTGGCCAGCCCGAGACCAGCAGCTGGGCTCAGGAGAACCTCCACAGGTGCCGATTGATCCAGGGCAGGAAAGACTGAACACGGGCGTAAACCCCAGGGATGTCCTTCAGGGCACAGCCATAGCCCCAGCTCACCACTCCCACCAGGGTCCAGGAGCCTTCCACACTGCAAACCAGAGGGCCGCCTGAGTCACCCTGGGAGAAAAGAAGCGCAGATGGTTATTGGGCCTGAGGTGGGAACAGGGACTGAGAGAGAGAGGTGAGTGGGACTCACATAGCAGGAATCTCGGCCCTCACTGCCTGCGCATAGCATGTCCGATAAGATTAGTCTCTGGCCTCGATGGTGGTGCCCTGAGGCGTTGTGGTACAACTTCTCACAGAGCTCATTGTCCACTATCTTCACCTGCACCTCCCTCAGGCGGTAAGGAGGAGGCAGAAACCCTGAGGAGAAGAGAGATATGACTAGTGCTGCATAGATTCCCCCACCTATCCCACAATCCTACTTCTCCACCTAGGGGTCAGAAGGGAGGCCTAGCTCCAGCATAGCTCCACCCCTGTTCAGCTCCCCTTCTGAGCCTCAGCCATCTCCACTCCCTCTGGAGAAGAGTGCTTAGACGCCAGCCTCAAGGGGCCATGCCCGCCTGGTACTTCTAGGACTTCCATACATGGATCCTGTCTGCTTGCTTGTCAAGGGCCAAACAACCTTTTTCTTTCCTGGTATTTTTTTCTAAAATATTTTATTTTTAGTTGGAATATAAGAAGCAACCATTCCACCTCAGATCATAGATTCTTAGCCCAGCTGTGTCACTGGTCTCCGGTAGAGACTCTGATGGGCGTCTAGCATAGCCTGGAGATGTAGCTAGTTGTGTCATGTTTGTCACCAGCTCTCTCCTCTCTGGACCCTGCTCCCAGGACCTTAGCACCAGCCACCAGGAATCCTCAGATTGTATGTTTGTTCCCACAGTCCACTCTTTCCCCAATACTTACTGAACATGCTCACTGTACCCCAGCCAGTCACCCAGCACACATCATTCTGGGTGACCTGGAGAGACCCAGAAGACAGCTTGACAGGCGTGGCGTTAGCGAGGGACTGCACAGATTTTGTCAGCTGGAGCAGAGCCACGTCTGAACCCAGGCCAGCATGGACATAGTCTGGGTGAATGATGACCCGCCTCACTTTGAGGAGCTCCTTGCCCCCGTAGAGGTACACATCCCCAGCGTGGATCCGCAAGGCTGATGGATCAGTATCTCTCCTGGGGTCAGAAAGAAGTTGTGATGAGGGCTGGAGAGATGGCTCGGTGGTTAAGAGCACTGGCTGCTCTTCCAGAGGTCCAGAGTTTAATTCCCAGCTATGACGGTGACTCACACCATCTATAGTGAGATTCTTGTGCCCTCTTCTGCCCTGCAGGTGTACATGCAGACAGAGCACTGTATGCATAATAAATAAATAAATCTTTTTGTTTTGTTTTGTTTTTTTTTTTCTTTTGGTTTTTCGAGACAGGGTTTCTCTGTGTAGCCTTGGCTGTCCTGGACTCACTTTGTAGACCAGGCTGGCCCCGAACTTACAGCAATCCTCCTGCCTCTGCTTCCCAAGTGCTGGGATTAAAGGCGTGCGCCACTACCGTCCAGGTAATAAATAAATCTTAAGAAGAAGAAGAGGAGGAGGAGGAGGAGGAGGAGGAGGAGGAGGAGGAGGAGGAGGAGGAGAAGGAAGGTGTGATGACATACTCTAGGTGAGCTGGGGACAGTCTCCTGGACAGAATCAACTGAACCCCCATGTTGACACAGCCTTCCTGATTCACCCCTCTGCCTACCCCGTACTGGATGACCAAGGAACTCACTCATGAATGCAGTGGGCTGCAGTCAGCACCCACTGTGGATGGATGATGGAACCCCCACAGATGTGCACCCAGGAGGTCCGGTAGTAGCTGTAGATCCTCAGGCTGACCTGCCATGGCCACTTCCCCTGTGGGGCACTCTGGCCCCCCACGATGCCCACCAACTCATCCTCAGGCACAGGTGCTGCAAGCAACAGGTAGAAGGTTAGGAGGCCAATGGTCAGCCTGCCACCCACACTGGGGTAGAACAGGCCACACACACATCTCCATGATACTGGGGACAGAGCCTCTTGGAGCCTCTGCAGAACATAGGGAGGAGTGCTGGGGATAAGGACTCACCTGGGGTCTCAGCAATAGAGCACCTGAGAAAGAAGAGGGTCAGACACAGCTGGATCAGCATCTGTAGAGAAGCACAGAGATGGAGAGTTAGAGGGATCTGGGAGTAGCCTGGGACAGGATGGAGAAGGATGTAGCCTCTGTGTGATTCTGGGCAATACTAGAAGCATGGAGAAGCATGGAGGGAACTGGGCTCGCCTAGGTTGCCATGGAGAAGATTGAAATCCAAAGCCAGTTGGAGGCATCTGGGAAAGGATGGGATGGTGCCCTTACCCTGTAGATCTCCACAGTCTCCTCTTGCTTAAGCCTCTCAGCCCCTTTATCCTTGACCCCAGGAAGTGGGCGGGGGACTTGGCCTCCCCTGGAAGGAAGTTGCATTTGACCTCAGGAAGGATGGGAGGGGGCTGGTGATCCATGCTTAGGGACCTGAAGTCCTTTGTCACCAAGGTTATGTGGGTGTCACCACCCAGGAATGACAGGAAAAGGAAAGCTGTGGCTCAGGATATTTTCTCAGAAGCACGACCTGTGTTTTATGGGTGACAATCCCCCATCCAGCTTGTGAATTCTGAGATGGCAGAGGAGCAACTCCCCCGTGCTGGGAACGCACAGCCATACCCAACACACAGTGCACCCTGTAGAGAGTGCCCCAGGGCATTCGGCAAGGGTGGCCTCACTGCTTCAGTGGCCAGCTGAGGCGTAAGAACCAAGTACTGGTCAGGGATACCCCCAACCCAGGACTGTGGCTGTCATGACTAACTTTACTGTCAAATCTGAGAACAGATATTACCTGGAGCCTACAATAGACCAAGCCAAGCGCTCCTCCTTGAGGACCAAGTAGACAGTGTTTAGGTAGGTGAAGGGCCCTGCAGGAGTCCCAGGGGACCTCTGCACACAAGGATAGGCCATGTACCTGCCCTATTCCTAGTTCTACAGTGGAACTTGTCCCAGCCTAGCTAGCCAGCCGATGGAAGCTCTGTGCTCCTACCAGGAACTCACATGCCATCCGGGTCCCATGCCTAGCCCAGCACATCACAGCCAGGGGAGACATCTCACAGCACCTGTGGGCATTTCCAGTTTGGAGCCTGTGATGACACCGCTGACACACATTAGGCAGAGGTCAGGGGTGCCACCAAACTCTGAGCCCCCTCCCCCAATTCACATATCCACAGTGTCCGATTAAAATGATCCCAGTCTGGCCACAGACACATCCCATCCCACCCATCCTGTG
This sequence comes from Acomys percivali, assembly GCA_907169655.1. Classification (NCBI taxonomy): domain Eukaryota; kingdom Metazoa; phylum Chordata; class Mammalia; order Rodentia; family Muridae; genus Acomys; species Acomys percivali. The sequence continues at coordinate 62,012,446 of OU015755.1, read as the reverse complement.
GTCAGCACAAGGATGCCAAAGAAGCTTCTAGATTGTCAGTAGCTGGCTCCCTGCAGTGTCCCTGCTGTCCACATAGGAGGATCAGGACTCCCACTGTCCCCTCTGAGAACCCATCAGAGGCAGCTCAGAACCAAGCTGGAGACTCACCTTGGCTCCAGATATACCAGGTCCCCTCATATAAGAACTAGTCACAGGTGTTGTGAGACCCCCAAAAGAGATGGGTGTGGCCAGGATTGCCCAGGACAGAGGTTCTTGGGGACTCAGTGACAGAAGTATGTCTCAGGTAGAAATGAAACAGACAATTCCCAAACCCCTGAGCATGAGGAAGGGTTTACATGCTAAGCTGGACAAAGTGGCCCACAGCTCCCTCAAACCTAAACCCTGAACCTTGGCTTCTTCAAACACTATTAACATGTCCAACGTCCATGCAAAGGTGGTATGGGCATCGGAGCCAGACGGGAAATGCTTGGATGATTAGCATAACAACAAAGTCAGGCCACCATTATCACAGGCAGTGATAAGATCAGAAAGAACCAGGAGCCACATGGCGGTGGGGTGACGGTAGTACCAAAGGGGCTGTGGAAAGGCTGATGAGCGAGAGGGTCATGACCAGGTTCGAGGATGCCATTAGAAGGATGTGTCTGCCCAGGGTTTCTGTTGCAAGAAGGGACGTTGGGCAGAGGCTGGGACACTGGGCACTAGGGTCTCAGAGCAAAGAGTCCACCAAGGAGTAGTGGAAGACGAAACCATGTTTTCCCCCTGTGCCTCACTGCATCCCAGCCCTAGGGACAGGAGCATGTACATTAGCTATAAACTTAGTACGGTGCAAAGTGCCTTTGAAAGATGTGAAATAGCAAACTGAGGGATTAGGAGTTAGATTGGTCCCTGACAGGAAGAGAGATAGGAAGGGGGGACTCTGCTAGGTGATAAAGATAGCAAGAGAGGCTGGAGACATGGCTCTGCCGTTAAGAGCACTTGCTGCTCTTGCAGAGGACCTGAGTTCAATTCCAAGCACCCATGTGAGCAGCTCAGAACCACCTGTAACTCCAGCTCCGGGGGTTTCCAGTGCCTCTGGCACTTTTGGCTACCTGCACGTGTACAGATCTATACGCAGGCCACACAGATAATAAAAAATAAAAAAATAAAAATAGCCGGGCATGATGGCACATGCGTTTAATCTCAGAACTCAGGAGGCAGAAGCGGATGGATCTCCATGAGTTTGAGGCCAGCCTCGTCTACAAAATGAGTCCAGGATAGCCAAGGCTACACAGAGAGATCCTGTCTCAAAAAAAAAAAAAAAAAAAAAAAAAACTCAAATAAATAAATAAATAAACCTTGAGTAGGAAAAAAAAACACTTCCAATATGGTAATGGTCCAGCTTCTTCCTCACCCTCCTGACCTGAGACAAAAGCCTGGCAGATTAAAACAACGGCTTGGCGGGTCTTTTTCTCTTGCCAGGAAGGTTCTTGTCCTGACAAGTTGAAGGTCTGTCTGACTGGAACATGGTTAATGAGAATTCCTGCAGTGAAGCTGTGTCTACAAAGACTGACTGACTGGCTGGCTGGCTGGCTGGCTGGCTGGCTGGCTGGCTGACTGATTAAAACTACAGTGATGTGGAGAAGTTGGAATGTTGCAGGTTCAGAAGCTAATTATCATATCCTGGGCTAGCTTCCACTCCCAGAGCAGCTTCCTTGCCCACCTCTGTGACTGAACACCCAGTGACTAATAGATAACCATCTTTGGAATCTGGGGCTGATTGATTCAATGGTTAAGAGCACTGGCTGTTCTGTTCTTCCAGAGGACCCAGTTCAATTCCCAGCACCCACATGGCAGCTCACAGCTATCTGTGTATAACACCAGCTTCAGGACAGCCAATACCCTTACACAGACAGGCAAAATACCAATGCTGGTAAAATAAAAATAAATAAATCATTGGAAAGAATCTTTGGACTCTGTTGACTTAACAGACCACTAGCTTCCACCAACCCCAAGGCTAAGAATAACATCAGGCAGCACCTCAGGCCTTTAGAAAAGCTTGTAACCACCTACCTACCTGGTGTCCCCGCCAGTGCTTTGTTGTTGTCTTGTTTGTTTTTTGTTTTTTCAAGATAGGGTTTCTCTTTGTAGCCCTGGCTATCCAAGAAGTTGCTCTGTAGACCAGGCTGGCCTTGAACTCAGAGATTTATCTGCCTCTGTCTCCCGAGTGCTGGGATTGAAGGTGTGCACCACCACTACCCAGTCCCACCAATGTAGCTTAAACTCGCCCTGATTTAAGACTTTCTTTGTTCTGTAAAACTACAACATTTCATGGAACTGCTTCCACATTGCAACATGGAATTTGGGGTAACCTAAATCTATGTTCCTTCAGCCATGGTCCCTCTAAATGGCTGCAGGATAAACTACTTCTTATTTCCTGTAAGAAGAGAGCTGTGTGGGTTTTTTTTTTTTTAATTAATAACAAATCTACCCCAAAGGTGTGGGCTGATCAGCCTTCCTGTCTTTGTTCAAACTGATCAACTCTAAATTATGAAACAAAAACACCCCTCAAAGATCCCCAAGAAAAAACAAGCCAGTCCTCAAGGAGAAGCCAGCTTCTTAAGTCTTCCTTTTACACTTTACACTTTTGTTGTTTGTTTATTGCACTTATTTATTTTACTTCGTATGTATTCATGCATGCCTGTATGCATACTACATGCATGCCCGTTGTATCCTCCGGAACTGGGGTCACAGATGGTTAGAGCTACCATATGGGTGCTGGGAACTGAACCCAGTCCTCTGCAAAAGCAATAAGTGACCTCAGCCATCTCTCTAGCTCCTTGCTTTCCATCTTTGATTTGGCTCTTTTTAAAATTGGCTTATTGAGGACAAGTGGCCAGACACGGGTTGTGACCTGGCTGGTTTTGTGTCAACTTGGACACAAGCCGGAGTCATCGGAGAGGAGGGGGCCTCAGCTGAGGAAACGCCGCCATGAGATCTGGCTGTAGGGCATTTTCCTAATTAGTAATTGGTGGAGGGGGGCAGGCCAAGTTGCTTTGATCATAGTGTTCATCACCACAACAGTAACCCTAAAGACAGCCTCCCAAGTTTGATAACAAAATGTCAACCATGAAGGGCCATAGATACATTTTGGGGTGTCAGCGAGTCACAGTCAGCTGGCCCCAGGTGGAGAGAGGTGGAAGCTCTCAGCAGAAGTCAGAGTCATTTACTCCAGAGATATTTTCCTCTTTCCTCATCAGCTGCTCTCTACCTCCACTCGGTGAAGGAGAGTTTGGACTCTGAAGAAAATCTGGCCCTGTGGGAGTCTCCTTTTTCTGTTTGTTTGTTTCTTTTCTCTTCTTTTTTCTCTTTTCTTTTCTTTTCTTTGACACAGAAGTTTCTCTGTGTAGCCTTGCCTGTCCTGGAACTCACTCTGTAGTCCAGACTGGCCTTGAACTCGGAGATCGACCTGCCTCTGCCTCCCAAGTGCAGGGATTAAAGGCGTGCACCACCATGCCCAGATCAGTTTGAGGCTCTTTTTGAAACATTTGGGAGAGTTGTCATTTGGTACCTGGCTTTGATTTTCTGTGTTCTGGAACAACATTGAGGTATTGTTGTTAAGTAGAAAAACATGGTATCTATGGTGATGAAAGGGCAAGAGTTGTCAGTCACTGGGACCTGACAAAGTCATGGGACTGCAGAGACAGGAAGACAGAGCTCTGACATTCCTGCAGTGATGCCTTCAGGGAGACTAGTTAGGTTTCCTTTATCTTGGGTTTGTGTTGGGCACGGATCACACCCAGGTGTGGTGCCGATCCTACTTCAGCTCCTGCGCATGCGCGGATAAGGGCACGTCAACAATGTTTCTCTTTCCCCCTCCCGCACGGGGTATGATAATGAGGCATTGGCCGGGAGGGCCAATCCCCCCTCCCGCATGAGGTATGATAATGAGGCATTGGCTGGAGGACCAATCCCCCCTCCCGCACGGGGGAATGTTAATGAGGCATTGGCCGGTGGACCAATCAGCCAGAGACACACCACGCTAAGGCCTGCATATAAGCAGCGCGCTCCGAGGGCTTGGGGTCTTTCGCTTCAGCTTCAAAGGTGCTCCCAATAAAGCATGATCAGAAGGATCCTGGTGTCAGCGTCTTTCCTGCAGGCGGGGAGGGCGCGACAGGTTTGCTTTTTCCCACCTGTGATCTGTGCAGAAGGGGCCTGTCAGCTCCAGACGGGAACATGGGTTGACTTTATAGAATTGATAAATCTCTTAAAGGGACAGGCTCATAATCTAACAGTAACGTCATTTCTAGGATAGACGTTGTCAATGTGAAAGCTCTTTTGAGCAAATCTGGAGTTCTATTGGACTGTTTGGGATATCTCCCATGGGGCAGGAAAAGTCTGAGGCTCTCTTGAGCCACTGGGTTCTATTGAACCAATTGAAATAGAGAAACAAGGGTTTTGAGATCTGCCATGATCTATGTAACTGTGAAAATATTGTCTTGAGGGGCTGGAGAGTTGGCTCAGTCATTAAGAGCACTGTCTGCTCTTCCAGAGGCATCCAGATCTGATGCCTGCAAGTGTACTTAGAAATAGAGTGTTTACATACATAAAATAAATCTTTTTTTAAAAAGGAAAATATTGTCTTGGGGTGTCTGCCAAGGAGAGCTGCAGCCACGGAGAGAGAAGCATTGTAGTCAATAAAGCTGGGGGGACAGCGCCATTGGCACCTTTAACACGGGACATGGAGCCACAGGATTTGCTGTGTTCCCTGCTGGGTTTTTTTTTAGTCTTGCTTTTGTCCAGTATTTCCACTCCATATCCCCTTTTGGAATGTGAGAACACTGCAGCACAGAGAGGTGAAGCATTTGTCCAAGGCCACAGAGTGAAGGAAGACGTGGGATCCAGTCAGGGCAATCTGAGTCTGTTGCCTCGGCCTTGGCCTCTGTACCACAGTGGCCAAATGGTCCTATCTTTATCGTCAGAGGGAAAAAGAGCTTTTTGTGTGTGGTTCGGAAATTAAAATTAGTGCCTCATTCATGTCAAACAAATAAGATACATCCTCAACCAGCAGAGAATACTTTAAAGTAAAATAAAATAAGCTGAGCAGTGGTGGTGCACGCCTCTAATCTCAGCCCTTGGGAGGCAGATGCAGGTGGATCTCTAAGTCGGACGCTGGTCTGGTCTACAGAGGAAGTTCTAGCACAGCCAAGGCTACACAGAGAAAGCTGTCTCAAAAAACCAAAATGGGAGAGAGAGAGAGAGAGGAGAAAGAGAAAATATGAACGAACTTGAGAAAATCCTCTCCTTTGAACACTGATTTTTTTTTTCAGACTAGCCAATTGAACTAAGATTGTGAGGTCAGATCCCAGGCAATGGGAAAAGACACAGCCACCACCTAAGTTAGAATTTTAAAAAAAAATGCGAGCCAGGCAGTGGTGGCGTACACCTTTAATCCCAGCAGTCAGAAGGCAGAGGCAGGCGGATTGCTGTAAGTTCAAGGCCAGCCTGGTCTACAAAGTGAGTTCCAGGACAGTCAGGGCTGTTACACAGAAGAAACCCTGTCTCAAGAACAAAACACTTCCAGTCTCCGTATGTTCAGTCTTCGGAGCACACCCTCTTGATGAAGAGTTAAGCTTGCCTTGTCTGAACACTTCATTTGGAGCGATGGTCACTTTCTTTGCAACCTGGAACTTATTTCTAATAAGAACTATGACTGACCCTTGAATTTTAAAATATTTTAATTTTATTTTATTAATGTGTGGATGTGGATGTTTTGCCTGCGTATATGTCTGTGCACCACTTGCATGCCTGTGGCCCATGGTAGCCAGACAAGGGGACGAGATCCTTTAGAACCGGAGTTACAGACAGTTGAGAGCTGCCATGTGGGTCCTAAGAATCAAACCCTGGTCCTCTGGAAGAGCAGCCAGTGCCTTTAACTGTTGAGACAACTCCCCAGCCTTTTGTTTATCTTTTTAAACCAATTTTAAGCTGGTAATCTGATTAGAATGCCTCTTAAAATGTTCGGGTTTAAAATGAACATGTTTAGGGTCATTTTGGACTACATAGAAGACCTGCTCTGTCTCTATTTTTTTAACCTAAAGTCCAAGGATAAAATAAATAAGTAAATTTAAGTTAAAAAAAACTTTTCTAAATTTACCTCTGGAAGGATTCTTACAGGGAGCCCATCAGGGATGATCATTCAGACACAGTTTATAGCCTATTGAAAGTCTTTATTTCAGCTGGCTGGGACCACATCCTATCCCTAACCCTGACATTAAACAGCAAGATTAGAAGCTGCTTTTACAATTGACATGATCACAGCTGAAGGTAGGTCAGTCAAAAAAAAAAATTAAAGCCAGGCACTGTGGCACACATCTTTTATCTCAGCATTCATGAGGCAGAGACAGGCAGATCTCTGAATTTGATGCCAGCCTGGTCTACAGAGTGAGTTCCAGGACAGCCAGAGCTACACAGAGAACCCTATCTCAAACAAACAAACACTAGTCAATCAGTCTAACGCCATGTCTTCTTTCTTCTGCGATGTCTCTGTGCTTGTTTTGGTTTTGGTTTTGGTTTTGGTTTTGGTTTTGGTTTTGGTTTTGGTTTTGGTTTTGGTTTTTCGAGACAGGGTTTCTCTGTGTAGCCTTGGCTGTCCAGGACTCACTTTGTAGACCAGGCTGGCCTCGAACTCACAGTGATCGCCTGCCTCTGACCCCCGAGTGTTGGGATTTAGGCATGCGCCACCACCGCCTGGCTGTCTCTATGCTTGTTAAGGTGTCGAACAAGCTACATATAAGTCTAATAAAAGAGAAATAGAGCCTGCTTGCTTAATGTATACCATCCTATAGAACTGCTTATGGTTTCAGAACATAGCATTTGGAAAAAATAAGTCTGAAACTCACAGGCCGAATCTCAGTAATGTGCCTATTACCTTTCTTGGCATGAGAGAGAGAGAAAGAGAAAGAGAGAGAGAGAGAGAGAGAGAGAGAGAGAGAGAGAGAGAGAGAGAGCGCTCTAGGTGGCTCAAATCTAACATATGCATTCTTATAAAATTCAGTTTCTGTAAGTGCTCTTTGTGGCTTGTTCTATCTGATTTCAATGGCTGCTCTTCCCTAAGACAAGGTAACACCTAAGTACTTTGACCTGTTGACTGATTTTAAAATGTAACTGTGCTTCTTTGTCTTGTTCTCATCTGCAAGGTAAGAAAGCTTTAGGAGATACAAAGTTCCTATGTCTAAAACAACAAGACAGTTGTGGTTTGTTGAGGGAGGAGTCTCACAATGTAGCCCTAGCTGTCCTGGGGCTCCCTCTGTAGACCAGGCTGCTCCCAAACTCACAGAGATCTACCTGCCTCTGCCTCCCAAGTTCTGGGACTAAAGTTGTGCATCACACCCAGCTACAAGATGATTTTTGGATTTTGATTTAAGATTTTATTTATTTGTATGTTATGAATATGAGTGTTCCATCTGTAAGTGTATTATGTGTGTGCAGTACCTCTAGAGACCAGAAGGGGGTGACAGATCCCCTGGAACTAGAGCTACCAATGGTTTTGCTTGGCTCAAAAGAGGCCTCCAAAATGGCTTTACTGGTGACAGTGTCCTAACTGAAGGACTCTGATCAGATAGATAAACAGAAGGATGGTTATTGGGCAGAGACCCAAATCCAGCATCCCTCAGGAGTCTCATATGCTGGGTTCTATTTCCCAGGAAAGCCACTCCGTCCCTCATCCTCCCTGATGGTCAGCTACCTCCGGCAGAGCATCCAGTTCCTGACTAACACAGACAACTGCAGCAGATGAAAGCCCCAATGCCAACTCCCAGGTTGTTCTGACCTGGCCTCTCCTCCCACCACTACCTGGCCTCTTAAAATTGACAAGGTTAGCTGGGTGGTGGTGCTGCATGCCTTTAATCCCAGCACTTGGGAGGCACAGGCAAGTGGATCTCTGTGAGTTTGAGGCCAGCCTGGTCTACAGAGAGTTCAGTACAGTCAAGGCTACACAGAGAAACCCTGTCTTGAAAAAATATATATATTTGACAAGGTTTCCCCCTGGCTGCTGTCCTCTGCCCACTGAGAGGCAGCCCAGCAGTTTGATCCCCCAAATAAACTTCTCTTTCTACCTACGGAGTGGTCTAGTTTGGTGGTTTCACTGTACCTTCTCTTACAGATGTGAGCTGCCATGTGAGAGTTTGGAACCAAGTCAGTGTTCTGCAGAAGAGAAGTCAGGGCTCTCAACCACTGAGCCATCTCTACAGCCCTACACAATGCTCTCTGCAGCCCCTATACGATGCTCTTAAAGAAACTGTTGTTTCATCCAAATAAGCTGTGTTGACCAGGCTGGTGGTGCACACCTTTAATCCCAACACTTGGGAGGCAGAGGCAGGTGGGTCGCTGTGAGTTTGAGGCCAGCCTGGTCTACAAAGTGAGTCTAGGACAACCAACACTACACAGAGAAATCCTGTCTTGAAAAAGAAATAAGTTGTGTTATGTTTTTTAATGTCTGTGTTTCAGAACTTTGGCTACTTAGGAAATGTCATAAAGTCAAGATCGATTTAAGGATTGGTCTGTGCTGAAGTCTTCAAATGCGTTGTAAGCAACTATTTTCAAATTGGCTTTAGAACCTTTAATACCCTATGTATCTGACTAGAAATGTGTTTAACCATTTCTAAACTTTATATATTATGCAAAATTTACAACGCTGTTGCTCAGGGAGAGATGCTGCGGCAGGCCAGAACCAGGTTCAGCAGTGGGCATGGCAGGCTGGGGCTGGCTCAGTGGTGGGCACAGCAGGCAAAGGCCTGGCTCATCAGTGGGTATGGCAGGCCAGGGCCTGGTTCATCAGTGGGCACGGCAGGCCGGGGCCAGGCTCATCGGTGGACGTGGCAGGCCAGAGCCAGGCTCAGCGGTGGACACAGCAGGCCAGGGCCAGGCTCATTGGTGGACATAGCAGGCCAGGGCCAGGCACAGCAGTGGGCACAGCAGTGGGCACAGCAGTGGGCACAGCAGTGGGCACGGCGGGCCAGGGCCAGGCTCAGCAGTGGGCACGGCGGGCCAGGGCTAGGCACGGCAGTGGGCATGGCAGTGGGCACGGCAGTGGGCACGGCAGTGGGCACAGCATGGGCACGGCAGTGGGCACGGCAGTGGGCATGGCAGTGGGCTCGGCAGTGGGCACAGCAGTGGGCACAGCATGGGCACAGCAGTGGGCACGGCAGTGGGCTCGGCAGTGGGCATGGCAGTGGTCACAGCATGGGCACAGCGGGCACGGCAGTGGGCACGGCAGTGGGCTCGGCAGTGGGCACGGCAG
>OU015755.1:61986417-62003159 GCA_907169655.1 Acomys percivali | reverse complement strand
CGGCAGTGGGCTCGGCAGTGGGCTCGGCAGTGGGCACGGCAGTGGGCACAGCGGGCCAGAGTACACCCTTCTTCTCTTTGTTAGAAGCTAGTTCGGGACACAGAGACTCAACATGCTCACTGAAATGTGACCACGGGGACAAGAAGTGCACTTGGTCTTGGTCTAGCCCACGTGGGGACTGTGACTTTTCCCCATTGGCAGGGGTCCAACCTCACAGTCTTTCACGACTGGCTAGTTTTTTTAAAAATCTGCACAGAAGAAATGAAGGAAAAAGGGAAGGGCTTTAATGTCAACAAAGGTTTTATTAAGGTGGGGGAACAAAACATTTGCATAAAGGTAGGGGAAATAGATTTTAATTCCTTATCATAAACACAAATTTTATAGCATTTAATAAAAAGATGAATATTTAATGTCTCCTACACATTTGACTGTGTGTCAAGCTGACTAGCAGAGCTAACTCTGCTAAGGACTAAAAACTACAAGAAAACAACATGATGGTATCTGGATAAGAAACCCAGGGAGACTGTGGATCACAGAGAGCTCACCAGGAGAGCCTTCTGCTTAGCTGTGCCTAACTTAGCCCTTTGAAAGGAACGGCTGAGAAAACGGTGGAGTCTTTTCATGTTGTACTGGGCCTTCCTCCAGCCACTGGCTCCTGAAACCAAGTGGCTCCTGCCTAAAATGATGATAGCAATCAGAGACCCTCCCACCGTCTGTACAAAGGTGCCATAACATGTACGATGCCGTGCTGACCGCTCTGTGTCTTACAGACTTTTAAAATGGTATTTTTAAATTGTCACTCTAGGAACTAGGCAGCTGATTAAAAGCACTGGCTGCCCTTCCAAATGGTGCAGGTTCGGTTCCCAGCAACCACATGCGGCTCACAACCGACTATAGCTCCAGTTCCAGAGGCTCTGGCACCTTCCTCTGGCCTCCTTGCGTTCCAGGCCTGCATGCAGAACACAAATATACATGCAGGTTACACATATAAAATAAGTAATAAATGTGGTTAATGTTATGGTTTAGTCTACCAAGCCAAAGAGTTCTTTGCTGTTGTTGTTGTTGTTGTTTTCTTTAGAAGCAGCCTCTAGACGTGCCTAGTCTTACTGCAATTTGATATGCCATGGCCTGCCCTTTTCTGAAGAGAAACAGAGGAGGAGGGGGGAAGGGGAAAGGGAAAGTGGGGGAAGGGGGAGACTGGGAGGAGAGAAGGGAGGGGGAAACAGCAATTGGGATGTTAAAAAAATTATTTAAATTTTAAAATGTAAGCACTAAAAATATTGAGACAAACCCATACATACATACATACATACATACATATATACATACACACATATATACATACATACATACATACACACAGATAATGTTTTCAGCTTAAGAAATTAAAGAAGTGCCCTCCATATTGTTCTTTGGGTCTTGCTGCTAATTGTTGCCTCCGTGGATAGAGCCCTCTTCTCCTACACAAGCCTTCTAAGGACCGACAGAGGCTAGATATTTGACACCGTGCCTGATAATTGAATCTTAAAACTAGCTTTACTCCTGTGGGTTGCATTTTTGTGGAGCCTTATAACTCAACTCTTACCATTCTACAGAAGTGCAGCTTCTAAACCATATTCTTGAAATGCCAGGACATCACCCACCAGGCAAGCAGAGTGGGGTTCAGGTATGACTGACCGAAGAACCATTCCTTCTATACCTCTGTTGCTCAAACTGAACCTAAAGAGTTTATTGGAACTAACTCCTTGACATCCGTCATTTACTCCCCCACCCACCACCACCAATGCATGACTCGAACCAACCAGGACCCAGAATAAATCTTTCCTAGCCGTCATGGGACAATGACAAACAAATTACCAGGTGGCTAATCAGCAAGGCCTTCAGAGACTATTGTTCAGACCCAGGGGGAGAGTTGTTAGACCTAAGATCAAGTCATACTGGACCCGGCAGCGCTTGCCTGTAATCCCAGCACAAGGGAAGCTGAACAGGAGGTTGCAAGTTTGAGGCTAGCCTCGGCTTCCTGCAAGACCCTGTCTCAAACCAATGAGATGGAGTTAGTTGCTTGTGCCAGCCCATCCAAAAGTAACTAAAATCCAAGGCGTCATGAAAAATATGGTTCTTATGTGTGATTACCAGACACTAAATAAATGCATGCTAATCTTGCTCCCTACTTGCATTTTGTTTATTATGTTTCTCGTAGATTCCACCTCAAGACTGAGGTGCTAAAACAGAACGTGGGGGATCCTAACTGGCCTCGGAGACGCTGAGTCCACCCACGCCACAGCCATGTCCACACCTCAAAGACCACTCTGACAATGTTCATTTGCTCAGTCAGTTTATTGAGACAAGTACGGCCAAGGAGCAGCCCAACCCCACAGGGACCTGGGCATTCCTGTCAGCACGGAAGGACAGGTGGGGCTGGGGGGGTGTTGGCAAGGAAGGGCCTAGGAAGTAGAGAGGAAGCAGGAAGCTGTCTCTGCTGGTTAGCAGCAGGGGGTGGGCTGACTGACTACTCGACGTGCTGCCGGATCCAGGCTAAGGAGCTCTGAACTCTTGAGAAGACTGCAGGCAGCCTGCTGCTGCAGTCCCGCCCCCAGCTGACCACGCCCACCTGCAGCCACCGCTTGCTCTTCCAGCAGACCAAGGGCCCTCCAGAGTCACCCTGTGGGAAGAGGGGTGGTCCTGTCAGAGGCAAAGCTGGGAAACTCCCCGGATCCAGCCTCCCTTGAAGGATGAGGCATCTGGAGTACGAAGGTCACAAGGGCCCGGACAACTCACGATACAGGGGCCTCTGCCTAAGGTGCCAGCACACAGCATGTCCTCAAAGATGACCCTAGTCTTGTCTCTCCTTTTTTGTTTCCTGTAAGCCCGCCGGCAGGTCTTGTCATCCCGAATGGGGATCTTCACCTCGTACAATTGATAGGGAGGCTGCAGAGGCACTGCAGGAGGGGTGGAGGATTCCAGAAGCAGAAATGAGAGGCATGTCCGACATCCCTAACAGGTTTACCTCATGCCACTCCCACTGGCCCTGCACTGCACTGGCCCAGAGCAAAGGCAGTATCTGTGCACTCCTTTTTTCCCCATGAGTCCTGGATGGGACCACGGTCCCAAGCTATCTTCACACACATAGCCTTCTAGGTTAAATGGGTTTAGAGTCTACAAAAGAGGCTAGAGACCCTCCAGATTCACGTCCACCCAGAATGTGGACTTTATTTGGAGATAAATTATTTACATGTGTTATTAAGTTAAAGAGGGGATCATTCTGAGCAAGGTGCAGTGGTGCATGCCGGTAACCCCAGCACTCCAGGAGGCAGATGCAGGTGAATCTCTGTGAGTTCAAGGACAGCCAAAGCTACACAGAGAAACCCTGTCTTAGAGAGAGGGAGGGGGGTATTCTGAAGCAGGCAGGGGACATGGACATATAACCCTAGCCCTTGAGGCTGAGGGAGGAGGTTCAGGGCAACCTCAGCTACCTAGTGAGCTTGTCCTGGATTTGGGATGGGCCCTAACTCCCATTATAAGAGTTCTTTTAGGAGACGGAAGGGAACCCAGAAGGGGCAGCCACCTGGACACACAGTGGAGATTAGCGATAAAGCCACAGTGATGGCGTACAGAGCTGGAGAAATGGAAGAGAGGGGGACTGTGTCCTGGAGCCTGTGGTACAACCGTGGCTTCAGAGACTCCAAGATCAGAGTTTACTGCCACAGCTCCCACCCTGGGTCTATGGTGAGCAGCTACAACGTATACAAGCAATTAGGTATGTGTGTACCTGTCTCTTGCTCCCCAGAGGCACCCAGCTCCCATGAAGAAATGGTGTTCCTCTAAGGGAGTAGCCAATCAGGCTCCCTCCTGTGTGGGACGGAGCCAGAAAAGCAGCAGCAACTTCAAACCAGGGCAAGCCAGCCTGGTTCTGCCTTGGCTACTTGCTGACTGTGAGATTTGAAAATGCCCCTGACTTTTGTGAGCATCGCCTCAGTGGCCAAGAGGCCCACCAGCGCAACCAACCGTTGCATCACAGGAGAGCCTTGCTCCTACCCACTGGGACATAGCTAGCTAGCTAGCCCTCTGGGAAGGGACATAGAAGGAGAGACTGTGCAATGTCTGCTCTGTCTCTCCATCTTTCTACCCCAGCTATACTTACCATAGTCAAGAAAGCGACCCCAGCCAGCTAGCCAGCACTGGTCAGTTGAGTTGAAGGTTACGTTGTCTCCTGGCAGAGAGACTGGCCGGACATCCTTGGATATGACCAGGAGGTCAGTCAACTTCAGCAGGGCCAAGTCAAATCTCTTAGTAAAAATGTTGAAGTCGGGGTGGATAATGATGTTGCTGGCGTTTAAAAGTGTCTGGTCCTTGTAGAGGTATATTTCTCCCACCTGGACCCGGTATAAGGCTGGGTCGGCTTCCTGGCTGCGGGAGGACAGACCCTGGGTGGCTCAGAGGCAAGTGGTCTGGGGTAGCACACTGTCTACATTCTACACCCAGCAGATGCCCCAGCGGTGCCTCACCTCAGGAAGCAGTGGGCGGCAGTCAGTATCCACTGTGGATGGATGATGGAGCCCCCACAGATGTGCACCCAGGAGCCCGTCTTGTAACTGTAAGTTCTCAGGCTGACCTGCCATGGCCACCTCCCCTGCTGGGTTCGGTGACCCCCTACGATGCTCACTGGCTTGGTTCTGGAAACAGACCCTAAAAGCATTGTGAACATGACAGAGAACAAGGGTCAGCCTCCTGTTACTCTCCCCCTTTCCTGCCCCCCCCCAACCCGCACCCTGAACCAGATGTTGACATGCAGTGTGAGGTAAACCAGCTGGGAGCTAGGATAGTGTTCCTGATGCAAAGCAGTTACTCAGGACTTACCTGAGGCCACAGACACAGGGCTTCCCAGGCAGGAGAGAACCAGGAACAATAGGCCGAACATCTATGGTGGGGGTAGGGGTGGGGCTCTGAGAAGTGCAGGGCCTCAGCCACCACAGGTGCCAGGTATTATAGCTCACCTCCCTGGATGGCCCCCTCAACACCCCCTTTGTCCTCATGAAAAAAAAAATGAGTTGGGCTAGGTAGGGTCTTCCTGAAACCAAGATGGCACTGAGATTTTGGACCTCTGTATCTCCCTGCTCTGGGCCCACAGTGCTCCTGGCAGGAACTCACATGCCATCTGGGTCCCATGCCCAGCCCAGCACATCACAACCAGGGGAGACATCTCACAGCATCTGTGGGCATTTCCAGTTTGGAGCCTGTGATGACACTGCTGACACACATTAGGCAGAAGTCAAGGGGTGCCGCCAAACTCTGGGCCCCCCCCAATTCACATATCCACAGTGTCCGATTAAAATGATCCCAGTCTGGCCACAGACACATCCCATCCCACCCATCCTGTGGTCAGCACAAGGATGCCAAAGAAGCTTCTAGACTGTCAGTAGCTGGCTCCCTGCACTGTCCCTGCTGTCCACATAGGAGGATCAGGACACTCACTGTCCCCTCTGTAGGGCCTGTCAGAGGCAGCTCAGAACCAAGCTGGAGACTCACCTTGGCTCCAGATATACCAGGTCCCCTCATATGAGAACCACTCACAAGGTGTTTGTGAAGCCCCCAAAATAGGTGGATGTGCCCAGATTGCCTGTGGCACAGTTTTTTGGAGACTCAGTGACAGAAGTAAATCTCCGATGGAAGTGAAATAGACAATTCCCACACCCCTAGGCAAAAGGAAGGGTTTATATGCTAAACTAGACAAAGGTGACTCCCAGCTACCTGGAGTGGATCCTGCCTTTCGCAAACACCATCAACACATCCAATGTCAGTAAAAAGACAGCCTGGCAGGAAATGCCTAGATGACTATCTTAATGGCTTTGTTTATGCTGTAGGGTTGGCACCTGTGCCAGGGTCACCTAATTGACAAGATGGAAGTGAGGGCCAACATGGACATGATCAAGCAAAGCTAGGCCTCCTGTCTAGTGACGGACCATGATCCTTTGAACAAATCATCTTATCCAGATTATCTGTGGCTGATTGCAAGAGGCCATCACTACAGTCAGCTGTGGCCTGTTGGCATTCCGTCAGAGAAGAAGGAACAAAGACAGTCTTTGGATCCCTTCCCAAGAGGACTGATCTTCACTCTCTGGCTGAAGAACCAGCTGGAACTGGCAAAGAAAGCACCATGAGGAAGCTTCCCATGTTGCACTGGGGCAACAGGAACATGTGTCCTCAGGATCAGCACACAGAAACTCTCAAAGGGGACCAGGCAACGTGTTGAGCTGGATGAACTCATCAATGCGGAAAGCATCATATAGATGCTGCTGGTTTTGAGGGTGTGGAAAATGCTAGATTGATGAGGTCGTAGAAAGCAGCTGAGGATTGCTCGTCCCTTTAGCATAAGAAAAATTAAGTGAGCCGGGCTGTGGTGGTGCATGCCTTTAATCCCAGCACTCTGGGTGGGGCAGAAGCAGGTGGATCTCTGTGAGTTTGACGTCAGCCTGGTCTACAAAGCAATCCAGAGCAGCCAGGGCTCTGTTTCACATAGAAACCCTGTCTTGAAAAACCAAAAATAAAAGAAAAGAAAGAAAAGAAAAGTTAAACATATCGCTTTAAGAAAAAAAATTTTATAGAATCTCAGAGTTGAGAATCTTTGGGAGTTTTTTGAAATTGAACTTATTTTATATCATATTAACGGACTAGACTTTGGAGACAATGAATGGAAAGTTATGGCTTAAGACGGCGTATTTGTTTATCAAGCTGACAAGTGGAGAATTATGCTAGTTAGTTTTGTCAGTATGACTGTCTTAGTCAGTGCTTTATGGCTGTGAAGAGACACCATGACCACGGCAACTCTTATTTAAAAAAGCATTTAACTGGGTCTTGCTTACCATTTCAGAGGTTTAGTTCATCCATCATAGTGGGGAACATGGTGGCGTGCAGGCACACATGGTGCTGGAGAAGGAGCTGAGAGTTCCAGATCCAGACCCTCAAGCAGCAGGAAGAAAGAGACCTTCGGCTTAGAGTGGGCTTTTTGAAACCTCAGAGCCCACTCCTAGTGATACATTTCCCAATCCTTCCAAATTGTACCACTCCCTGGTGTCCAAGCCCTCAAATATATGAGCCTATGGGGCCATTCTTATCCAAGACGCCACAGTGACACAACCTACAATAACCCAGAAAAGATCAGGTAGGCCTGTAGGCATGTCTGTCTTGATTGTTAGCTGATGCAGGAAGACCCAGCCCACTGTGGGTAGCACCATTCCCTAGGCAGATGGTCTTGACCTGTATAAGAGAGGAGGCAGCTAGCTGAGAACAAGGGCTCAAACAATTAGCATATTCTTGCTCTCTCTGATCTTGACTGTGGGTGTGATGCTTTAAGTTTCTGCCTTGACTTCCCTGCAGTAACGGATTGAGACCTGGAGTTGTGAGCTGAATAATCCTGTTCTGCCCAAAGTTGCTCTGTCGGGATATTTTATCATAGCACCAGAAATGAACCGAGAACAGCCTTTTCTCTGTATCGTCCTGCCTGTCTTGGGACTCACTCTGTAGACCAGGCTGGCCCAAACTCAGAGATCCACCTCCCTTCTGAGATTAAAGGCATGCGTGACTGCCACCGCCTGGCTCCTAGAATGGCCATTTTAATGCAGTTTGGCTATCGTTGCACAATGCCCTCTGGATCTGGGAAGTGCTAGAGTATATAGGCTCCAGGAGGTTAACTAGAGAAGCCATCATCTCTGTGGAACCATCATCCCTCGCTGGGCTGAGTGAAGACTTTCTGCAGCTGTTTCAGCAGCCCCTCAGCCATCCTCTAAGTAAGCCCAATAAACTAACCAGCTCCCCAGGGGGAACATTGTTTAAGTCTCTCCAAGGAAAGGACAGATGGCCTCCACTCAGGGCCCAGAGCCATTCATCCTACTGAGACCACTTGAACAGATCTGGGCCCAGTCTTGGTTTTTCTTATCATTTGTCTGTTTTGGGGGTCTATTTTTCCTTTGTCTTAAGTATCCTTAGCAAACACGCTACAGCTGAGCTCTCCCCACAGCCTTGGAATTGTTTTAATCCTACCTAAAACTCAGCCTATGTAAGGGATGTAAACTTCAGGGAGTGGGGGGGGGGGTTAGTCTACAGGGAGTCTCAGATGGCTAGGAACTGCATTCTCAGCCCTGGTCACAATTGCTGCCTTACAGTGCTCTTGTGTTAGTAGATGTGTCCCAGGATCATGGTGCTGCAGGAAGCAAGTTCTAGATCAGATAAGGCTTTAAAAAGAAAAAGGAAAGCATTTTAATGTATCCGAAATTCATGTTTGAGGTGTGTGTGGCTTTGTCTAGATGGCTGCACATCTTTTCAGCTCTCTCCAGTTTTTAACGTCACTTTGCAGACCTGCGCACGTACCTGGGTTTACCTTGGAGACCTCTCTTGTTACAATAGAGCTGTTGTCATTGTTGCCGGTTTTTCCTCCAACACAGGATGTGAAATTTATTACAGAACATGATTTGGTGGGGCGTAGGACAGTGAAAATCCTCCGGAGTGCAAGGCCTTCTGCCACTTGTCCGGGAGACCACGCCTGGGAATATATTTTACCCCACAGCCATCAGAGAGGAGCCACCTCTCAGCCACTGTATCATCGAATTCATTTGCATTAAGCTTAGTGAACAGCTCGCTGTTCAGATGGACACAACGAGCTAGCCAAGGTGAGCCCTGGCAACCGTGCTCTGGGGCTTCCCAAAGGCACCGGTCTGGAGCCTAGCTTGGGGACAACATTTAGATCCAAGATTTTAATAGCCACCAGAAAACTGTCTTCAAGTTCCCTCGGGGCAATCCCTGTAGGTAACAAGCTGCACACATTCCCAAAGAGGCTGCTGTTTGCAGCCGTTACACACTAGGTCCCCAGGGAACCTGCTTGGTTTAATTGGCTCCAGGGTCATTGTTGTTTTGAGGCAGGATCTATCTCTGCAGCCCAGACTAGCTTTGAATTCACCACAACCTTTCTGTCTGAGCTTCTTGAATGCCAGGATTATAGTTATAAACCACCATACATGGTTTCATTGGGGTAGTTTTCTCTTTGTTTTTTGTCTTGTTTTGCTTTGTTTTCGAGACAGGGTTTCTCTTTGCAGCCTTGGTTGTCTTGGACTCCCTTTTGCAGACCAGGCTGGCTTCAAACTCACATTGATCCTCCTGCCTCTGCCTCCCAAGTGCTGGGATCAAAGGCATGCGCCACCACGCCGGGTTCATTGATGTACTTTTCAAACCCTGAACTGATTACTTAACTCGTCAAGGTTTCTGGCGCATTCTTCTCTTTCAAAAAGCCTTGGCCATTTCAGGCTCTCACCTTCCAAGACTCCATGGCAGGCTAGTCACATAAACCTGTCCCAACTGCTACATGTGTTCAGTTCCACACAGGAACAGTGATTTCTGTTTCCTAGCTGGGAAGACAATGCCTTTTGGGACAATTCATTGTAGGACCCATGAGGGGAGGGAGGTGGTTTGCATAAATCAGTTGACAAACTGCTGATGAGTAATGTTTATGAGTTTTAACGAAAGAACAATTTTTCCTTTACAAATATTGGAACAAACACAACGGTTGATGACATTTATAGGAAAGTCACGCTGCCCTGAGGTCAGAGAATGTAACCCTGGCTGTGAGAACATAGTGTCATGGGTGCTTGCATATTTGTTTTGTTTTGTTTTCCAAAGCAACTGTATGCACTTAAACTTTGGAAATATTTTTATTCTTTGGCTTATGACAGAGACATCTTGCCCCCAAAGCAACCCAGTTTTGTTCATCTTAAAATAAGATGTTCGCAAAGAAAAGATGGCCAAGGATGTAGTTCAGTTAGTGGTACTTGCCTAGCATGCATGAAGCCCTGGGTTCCACCCCAGGCCCCTGTAATCCAGGCATGATCTAAGTCTGTGATCCCAAGCACTATAGAGGTAGAGACAGGAAGACCAGAAATTCAAGCTCATCCTCAGCTAGGCAGTCGGTTGTGGGGCAGCCTGGGCTACCTATGATCTCATCTCAAGAAAAACCAACAGGATGGAGGGATGGGACAGCCACCAGGAGCATGCATGTGCTGCTCTTTTGAGTGGTTGCTTTCCCAGTACCCACATGGTGGCTTGCAACCCTCTGTCTCTAGTTGCTGGGGATCTGACCCCCTTTTTTGCCCTCTGTGTATCAGGCACGTGTGTGGTGCACTCATATTCGTTTAGGCAAACCACTTATACACATAAAATCAAATAAATCTGGAATAAAGAAAGTTGCTTTGAATCAATGCTGAACACAGTTTAATACTTTGAATGCCCCAAATTTTTGTTCCAACGAAGCACTTTTACCCAAGCAGTCGCTTGTCTCCCTTAGTGTAGTGCTGAGGAGGACTAAAGCCAGGGGCTTTTTTTTTTTTGTTTTTCAAGACAGGGTTTCTCTGTGTAGCCTTGGCTGTCCTGGACCTGCTTTGTAAACCAGGCTGGCCTCGAACTCACAGAGATCCGCCTGCCTCTGCCTCCCGAGTGCTGGGACTAAAGGCGTGCGCAGCCACCACCACCCAGCAAGGTTCTGCTTTTCTAAACACATCAGGATAGGCTATTTGCTGAGTGTGGCTGTTCAGAACAGTTGTTTCTTCTTGTGATTGTCACTGTTCTTTCGGGTCTTCGCTTGTGAGAGGCAAGCCCTCTGCCCTGCTGAGCTGCACCCCCAGCCCCCAGCCCTCTTCTCACATCTCACTTGAGGGCGGATCTCACTAACTTGCCCAGGCCGCCCTTAACTGCTCCCTATGGCACCCCTGGGTCCAGCCCTAGCTGCAGGGTTACAGCCTGTTTTGTAACTGGGCTATGGTGTCCCCTGCCTGCCACACAGACTGGACACCTGTCATTAGTCCTCACCTGTCCAGACACTGTCATAATGTAAAGAGCCTGGCAAGGGTGCAGCTATCAAAAAGATAGTCCCTCACCTTGATTATTAGACTATTGAAATATTGGACCCCAAGAAATTGAAATTCCCTCAGGAATCTCCTACTGGGAGAAGAGAAGGCCTAAAGTATGGGTCGGCCAGAGGGGGAGTTTGTCTCCTGGAAAGAGATTCATAACTTAGAGACACTTGCAGGAGCAACAATGCTGAATCAGTGGTGAGCAGGACCTCATCTTCACTAGGGAATGTTTAGATGTGTGTAACTCTGGCTCACTACTTAAACCTCAGCCTCTCTTCAGGACCCTGATAATAAATAGTCTTGAGGAGTCATTGGTTTTCTTTGTCTTTCTTTCCAATATGGCCACATTGAATAAATCTCCTTTTTTTTTTTCCTGCTTTTTACTATTAATTCAGTCAGCCAGAGCTACATAATGAAACTGTCTAAAAAGACAATGCCTAACTAATGCCACTGTCTTCAGAAAGATGGACACAACTGCCCATGGACTTCACAGTTGGACATAACCTAGCTATGCTTGCAAGAGGAAATAAAAATGAAGGGAGACCCAGAGCCTCAAGTCTAGACCACCTGGCACTCCATCCCACAACAGGTGAGCACAGCTGACCCCAACCCTCCCTGCAGGTGGCACAGGCAGCCACACTGTCAGCTCATGCCAGGGCCACTTGGCCAGATGTTGAGAGAGGCAGCAGTTAGCTCAGCCCATGCTCCAGGTCCCATGCTCCAGGTCCCATGCTCCAGGTCCCATGCTCCAGGTCTCATGCTCCAGGTCCCATGCCCCCCGTGTGCCTCTGCCTCATGTCCCCCTCATGTGTGGCCAGCCTACCATCATCCCTGACTTGGATGAGAGGTGATTCCTCTCTTCCACGGGCATGCTCTGATCAGCTGCTACGGACACAGCTCTTTTTCTCTGGTGCCTAAAGCATCAGAAGTACTTGAATGGAATGGGTCCGGGGCTCAGGAGGACCTCTGCAAGCCCTATGGCCTCTGGGTACCAGGGAAGCAGCTCTGAGAGACAGTAGCTGGTAGTGGGTGGGACAGGCCACCTAGGGCCAGAAACCTGAGCTGTGGGAGATGTTCCTGCTGCTCAGCTGAGGGAAGCATGCCAGACCACATGACTCCCCCCCATAGCTGGAAAAGAACAGGGGTACCAACTCCCTCATGTCTGAAGTAGAGTAGCAGTTCAGCCCCATCAGGGGGTGCTGGCCTCCATCTCCCACCCATCTCCTCTACTTGATCCTCACTAAGGAGATGGTTGGTGAGTTGCTTTCTATTTGCTGATCCAGGTCATGTGACCCTAGCCAACGCTGAGAGCCTCACCTGTCAGGACCCCCAAAAGGCCATTCTTCAAATTCAGCAAGTGCCCAATGTCACCTGCTGAAAGCACTAACCTCCCCAGAGCCAATTGTGTAGGATGGAGGGGTGCCCAGGAAGGACGGGTGCCCAGGAGCTCTCCCATCCACCATGCTTTCTGTGGACACAGGTGCCCCAGCAGCTGTTCTAGGGACTTAGGTCTGGTTTTATGGTTTCAAAAGAATCAGAAAAATTAGAACTTTAGGCTTTTAAAAAAATAAATAAAAGTTTATTTGGGGCCAACAAGAAGGTTTTATGGGTAAAGGTGCTTGCTACCAATCCTGAAGACCTGAGTTCAGTTCCTAGAACCCTCATGATAGAAGGAAAACACAAATTACACATGTACACACACACGCACGCACACACACACACACACACACACACACAAAGCACACATGTGAAATAATAAAAAGCTAATGGCGGCATGTGATGGTGTACTCCTAGAATCCCAGCACTCAGGAAGGAAAGGCATACAGGTCTCTAAATCTGAGACCAGCTTGGTCGGGTCTACTTAGTGAGTTCCAAGCTAGCCAAAACTACATAGTGAGTCCTTGTCTCAAAAAAAAATTTTTTTCAGTTTGTTATTTTTGACAGTTTTACTAAGATGTGATTTCCACACCATACAATTCACCCACTTAAAGAGTTCAGTACACGCCTGCAGTTCTAACACTGGGGAGGCTGATGCATAAGGATTTTTAGAGTTCAGGGCTAGCCTACGCTACAGAGTGAGATCCTGTCTCAAAAACAAAGCACAAAGCGTGTAGTTGTGGGTTTGGCCCCGTCCCTGGAGTGCAAGCCATCCCCACACCCCATGTTACAGTGTTTCCCTCACCCTGAAAAGACATGTGTTCTTTAGCTCCCACCTCCTGTCCTGACGCGGCTCCCCAACCCCTAGCAGCCACCAGCCCATGCTGTGGATTTCCTTCTCCTGGGAGATCAGACCACGTGGTCCTTCATGACCAGCTTCACTTCCTCACCTGGTAGAGAACTCCTTCCTACTTGGTCCCTAGCCATGCTAGGAAGCCAGAAGACTCCCTGACTTGACGTATAGCTCAGAGAATACCAGCTTTAGTCCCCTGGGGCTGCTCTCCCCAGCGCTGTAGATATGGTGGCTTACACACACACACACCCAGGGCTTTCAATCCACTGGTCTGAAGCCAGGTGTCCACAGGGAGATTTTGGCGAGGGCCTACCTACAGGACCACAGACTGCAGCTTTCCCCTGTATCCTTACATGTCACACAAGTAAGCTCTCTCGGGTCCCTGCTATAATCGCCTCTTAATGTTTCTGAGAGAGAGGTTAGAACTTCAAGACTCAGGATAAAACCACCACCGGCGCTGAGAGGAGGGACTTTCCTCAGCACTGGATGACGGACACATTTGTGGGCCCCTGGAGAACCTGCCTCCCCTCATGACATCCAGCTGAGATGAGATGTGGGGAGGCATAAGGGCCCCAAGGTGCCTGCAGAATATTTCAAAGCATCATGGGTATAAATAAGGGCTCGAGGGCCCTTGCTATGTAGCTCAATTGGTAGAGCCTAGCATCCACTAAGCCCTGGGTTTAGCCACTTAGTGGATGGAGTATGGTAGTGCATGCCTATAATACCTGTAATCCCAGCACTTGGGAGGGGGAAACAGGAGGCTCCGGAGTTCAAGGTGATCCTCAACTCTTTTACAAATCCCAGTCCAGTCTGGGCTACTTATGACCCTCTGTCAAAAAACAAAATGGACTAGGTGGCTCAGTGGAGAAAGCACTTGTGCAAGCATGAGGACTGGAGTTCAGGTTCCCAGAACCCACAGGAAAAGCCAGGTGGATATGGCAGTCCAACCAAAATCTCCCCAAGAGCCAGATGGGGGACTCCTGGGGGAAATGGGCTACCTAAACTAGCTGAGTGGGAAAACTCTGTGTTCATCCAGAGACCCTGGCTTTAGTAAATAAAGCAGAAAGTGATCAAAGAAGACACCAATGTCAACCTCTGGTTTCACATGCACATGCGCGTATACACACACACACACACACACACACACACACACACACATGACAATGCATACATGTTCATGCAAGCACAGCAAACTTGCAAGCGAGAATAGGGAGAACTCAGTTCTTCAGAATTTGAACGGCCACATGGGCTCAGAAAGAGGCATTTTGACACGACAATGCAAGAGCTGAAGTATTGGGGCGACCCCCTCAAATCTGACCCCTGCCTACGATTCCTGGAGCCTGCACAGGCAAGTGGAAGAATCTCAGGACAACACATGTTAGGGGGTCTGGCTAACTTAGTAACTAAGAGCACCTCCTCTCCACACCACCAAGGCCTCAGAGGCACTAATGGGGGATGCCCCGCTCTACCAGCTCAGCCCCCACCCTGAGTGCCAAGCTCTGGGTTCAAAGTTCAAACAGACATCAGTTAGACAATCCACCATTTAATAGGAAACAAGATTAAAAAAAGGGAGGGGGAGGTATGGGCTGCCCGGCTACTTTTGAGATGTAGTTTTAGACACCTCCCCCCCCCAACTCAGAGTTAAGGGACACGAGAGACTCCAGACTAGAAACACAAGGGGGCGTCACTACCATGGGAGAGGGAGGTTTAAGAAAGTGGGACTGGACTAGCAGGAGGAGTGGGGGGCTCAACAAGAGTGGTAGAAGGCTCCTTTGTTGTATAAATCCCATCTGGACCCATCGAGGGTTCTGGGAACTTGGGAACATAGCGATGGATCCAGGACACGTACTTCATCACTCGGGTGTATACTCCAGGGAATTCACGAAGTCCACAGCGTATGCCCCAGCTGACCACACCCACCTGGATCCAGGAGCAGTTCCACCTGCATACCAAGGGGCCCCCGGAGTCACCCTGTGGGAAAAGGCAGGGATCAGTACTCCAGGCATCACAGGTTGCCGAGATGGGTGGGTCCTAGGGTCCTGGGCTAAGAAGGGACAGGGGAGAGAGGATAGGCTGGCTGTCACCTGGCAAGAATCGCGGCCCTCCTTCCCGGCACAAAGCATGTCATCTGTGATGATCCTGGTCCTGCTGTCCAAAGAGGAATTGGTCCTGTACTTCTGTTCACAGTCACTGTTTTCCAAAATGGGGACTGCCACTTCCCTCAGGTCATAGGGTGGTGGCAGTGGCGCTGTGGAGAAAAGCCAGTAAGAACCAAAGCTGGGGCCTTCTGCTTCTTCCCACCAGGCCTGACCATGGATATGAGGTATTCCCAATACCCACTCTGGTCCTCGATGTCGCCCCAGCCAGCCACCCAGCAGATCTTCCTTGGGGGGACCCTCTGGGAGGCAGGGGGGAGGAAAACAGGGTAGACATGCTCAGACAGCACAGCAGGGGTGTCCAGTTTCAGCAGAGCAATGTCTGCACCCCCTTGGGCAGACAGCCTCTCACTAAACTTGGGGTGGTGGATGATCTTGGCCACTTTGATCAGTCTGTCATTTTCATAGAGTCTCAACTGTCCAACTTGGACTCTAAAGCCACAGGCCTCCAGCTCTTTTCTGGAAGACAGGACAATGAGCCCCCTCAGAGGGGCTGAAGGGTAAGGGCATCAATCTCCACGCAGACACTATAGGGATCAGGAGGGTCTCAGAAATCCTGCCTCCCGCACAAACTCTGCTTGCAACGTACCACCCACTTCCCAGCGTCCGCCTGCTCCCAGCCCAGGGAATGGGTGACCCCACTCACGGCATCACACAGTGGGCAGCAGTAAGCACCCACTGAGGGTGGATAAGGGAGCCCCCACAGATGTGTTCCCATATGCTCTTCTCCATACTGTAGAACCTCAGGCTGACCTGCCATGGGAACCGTCGGAATGAGACAGGGCAGCCTCCGACGATGCCTGCCAACCCCTGTCCTGAGCTGAGGTCTGTAAAAGCAAGGACAGTCATCAGACGCCAGAGGCTTCCAGGGCTTAGGAGTCAGTGAGATTTCTGGCAAATTGACAGCCTGACATAACCCCAGGGACAGCATAAGGGCTCCGGCTGGGGAGGGAGAGGAGGGGTTAAGACTCACCAGGAGTCACAAAGT
This sequence comes from Acomys percivali, assembly GCA_907169655.1. NCBI lineage: Eukaryota > Metazoa > Chordata > Mammalia > Rodentia > Muridae > Acomys > Acomys percivali. The sequence continues at coordinate 61,986,893 of OU015755.1, read as the reverse complement.
TTGTGCTCCCCAGACAAGGGAGCATGAGAAACAGCAGCCACAGCATCCCGGAGCACATATAACAGAGATCTCTATCCCAAACACTGGCCTCTGCAGCCAGGAGACTGAAGGCAAAGATGCTAATGGATAGGAGCAGCTGTGCTCCGTTCTCTGTCTTCCCTTGAGGGTCCCCGGGGTCCCATTTATCGTTCTTCCACAGGATGTGGGCACAGAATGCAACATCTGTACTCCAGAGGGGCATGTTGTGGCCACACACGTCTTTTCATTGGGGCTGATATGAATTGACTAGTCAGGTCACCGCCTCCCAGTCAGGCAGAGCGGGCCGTAGGGGTATCCCAAGCTTGAAAGATGCCCTGCAGTGGATGGGTTAGGCTGCAAACTGGATAATTGAAAAGAAAAAAGAAGAAGAAGAAGAAGAAGAAGAAGAAGAAGAAGAAGAAGAAGAAGAAGAAGAAGAAGAAGAAGAAGAAGAAGAA
>OU015755.1:61949987-61984949 GCA_907169655.1 Acomys percivali | reverse complement strand
TCTCTCTCTCTCTCTCTCTCTCTCTCTCTCTCTCTCTCTCTCTCTCTCTCTCTCTTTCTTTCTCTTTCTCTGTGATCTCTGAGGTTTCTATGCAATGCCTCTCCTCAGCTGGGTGGTGGTGGCTGTGGCAGCAGTGAACACCTTTAAACTCAGCACTTGGGAGGCAGAGGCAGGCAGAGCTTTGTGAGTCTGAGGTCAGCTGGGTCTGCAGAGTAAGTTCCAGAACAGCTGAGCCTACACAGAGAGATTCTGTCTTGAAAAAACAAACCAGGGTTTCTCTGTGTAGCCTTGGCTGTCCTGGACTCTTCACAGCGATCTGCCTGCCTCTGCCTCCCAAGTGCTGGGATTAAAGGCGTGCACCACTGTGCCCAGCTACATACTGTTTTTTTAAGCTGTTGAACACCCCAGGAAGAAACTGAAGAGTCTTCATGTGCCCCAGCACTGGGATCCATGTGTGCCATGAACCATATATCCAAGACTTGGATTTCCTTTTTCTTTCTTTCTTTCTTTCTTTCTTTCTTTCTTTCTTTCTTTCTTTTAAAGCAGGATCTCACTCTGTAGCTTAGGCTGTCCTGAAACTGACTACATAGACCAGGCTGGCCCCAGTCCTACAGTGACTCTCACACCTCTACTGCTGTGTGCTGGGATTATAGGTGCCACCACACCCATGCGGATTCCCCCATGAGACCTCAGGACCCACCAAAGCTGACCTCTTCCCCAGACTCAGGGTTGCAACAGGAAGTTAGACAAGAGCAACAGTGGGCATTTACTAGGCCCTGTCTTAGACCCCAGGCCCAGTTTGTATCACTGCTGAGCTAAGAAGTTCTACTTACCCTGCCGGACATCCAAATGCCATTTGGAATAGCTGGCAAATACTTAGAAATAGGCTGGGAGGAAGATTGGTGCCATATGTTAGCCAGACCCTCCAGAAAATTCTCTCATATACTGGCAGATGACCCTGGTCCCTGCTTCTGACCACTGAAGCCACGGAGAGTCATAAGCTTTCCCCCAGGGACATCCCTCTATGCTGCAGCCAGAGTAGGCCTGTACCCTGTCATACAAATCACTATGACAATAGATAAGAATGCTGCACTAAAAAAAAAAAAAAAAAAAAAAGGAATGCTGCACTTAGCCGGGCGTGGTGGCACACGCCTTTAATCCCAGCACTTGGGTGGCAGAGGCAGGTCAGCCTGGTCTACAAAGAGAGTCCAGGACAACCAAGGCTACACAGAGAAACCCTGTCTCAAAAAACCAAAAAAAAAGCCAGGCGGTTGTGGCGAACACCTTTAGTCCCAGCACTCAAGAGGCAGAGGCAGCCTGATCTAAAAATGAGTACAGGACAGTCAAGACTAAACAGAGAAACCCTGTCTTGGGGGGAAAAAAAGAATGCCTCACATCACACCCCCCCAAGGGCACCACATCAGCCCTGATGGACCCAGAGCCGTCAATCACCTAAGGCCTCCAATCTTTTTTACTGACTTTGGAAAGTAAAGGACTGATCATAGCTCTCTGGATACCATGCATATTTGTATCTGCCAGGGGACCTGTGAAATCAAGGGAACTATGCCACCATCCCATGGTCATAAAATTTCACTTCTCAGCCAGGCGTGGTGGTGTATGACTTTTAGCTCAGCATTCAGGAAGCTGAGGCAGGCAGGTATCTGTGAATTAGAGGCCAACCTGATCTACATAAAGAGCTCCAGGCCAGCCAAGGTAATATCATAAGATTCTATCTCACCCAACTCCCCAAAATTTCCATTGTCTATCCATGACACAGTGTCTGCACTGGTTTCTGCTAGCAACAACATGACTGGTTCATACGTCTTTCATGGGAATTATAACAAGCATTTATCTAAACTGGAAATTGGGATATATGCTTATAAACCCAGCACTTGGGTGGCTGAGAGTCTGATTTCTATGAATTTGCATAGTAACCTCTAGGCCAGCCAGAGCTTTATCACATGACAAAGAAAGAAGGAAAAAAAGAAAGAAAGAAAGAAAGAAAGAAAGAAAGAAAGAAAGAAAGAAAGAAAGAGAAAGAAAGAAAAAAAGGGGGGCTGTAGAGATGGCTCAGAGGTTAAGAGCACTGTCTGCTCTTCCAGAGGTCCTGAGTTCAATTCCCAGCAACCACATGGTGGCTCACAACCATCTATAATGAGATCTGATGCCCTCTTCTGGACTGCAGGTGTACATGCAGGCAGAACACTGTAAATAACCACAACAGTGGATGCAGATGGACCAGGAATATTTTTAAGTCAGGAAAAGAACAACTTAGAACCTGTAACACTTCTCAGAGCCAAGGGTGAGACAGTGTGAATGTATCCTCAGGAGCAGGGCTTGTGAGACCTGAGACAGGATAACGTCTGTTATCAAAAGGACACAGAGACTAACATTTGTAGCAAACGGAAAGATGGTTGCAGAAACAGACAGCAAAGGAGACCAGAGGTCTCGGCAAAGGTTACTGTATCTTTAAGAGATAACACACACGAGAAGCAGAAAGTGTACCCACTGTGACCGTTGACCCACAATTAACAGTTGTGATGCTATCTGTGATGGATTTGAGAGAGGAAGCATCAAGAGGGGCTGGAAGGTTGATAAATGTCTTATCTGAAGGGGGTGGGGGGAACATGTAGACAGAGATCTAGAAGAAAGCTTTCAAAAGGGAGAGAGTAAGCGTAGAAAATGATGGAAAGGTATAAAGTAATATTAAGACTAAAGGAGCCAGTCTGAGTGCACCAATTATTCTAATAAGCACAGAGGGAACCATGTCCACAGGTAGAATACAAACATCTGGCTGTGGATGGCCCTCGGCGGTACCGTGTTCGCCCAATGTGCTTGAGACTCTAGGCTGAGTCCCCAGTACCACAAAGTTACTAACTCAGTTAACCAACTAAAATAAACTAAGATTAAAATATAGATATTGGCCATATTTTTTTTTAAAGTCCAGCTATATGCTACCCTGTGAAAAGAGGCTGACAGCTGGCTCTCTGGAGAAGGCAGGCCTTCTCCTCAGTACATGCCACGTACTCTTTCTCAGCACTTTCTCCTTCTCCCCTAACACCCCTGCTCAGGTCGATGGTAAGCCTTTTTCATAATAAACACCAGCTCTGACTCAAACCACAAAAATAAGATTTTTAACACAAGTCTTCACCAGAAGATGATTTCTTAAGGTTTTAGTGAATTGGATTTCATCACATTTAAAATCTTACTCTGATCAAAAAAAAAAAAAAAACCAAGAAAATAAAAAAAACCAGCCAGATATAGTGAGTGGCTCAAGCAGCTGTGCAAACTCAAGGCCAGCCTAGGATACAATGTAAGACTCTGTATCAAAAAGAAAAAGGAAAGAAAGGAAGAAAGAACACACACAACAAATAAATAAATGGATCTAAAGCACAAAGAAAACAGACAATTCTAGTGGCCAGTGAGGATGGAGTTAGGCTAGACTTTGACTCACAGGGGAAGGGAAGCCCGAACAAACATCTGTGTTCGAACACTTAAATTGATTTTATGCACAGCCAAAACCTTGAAACAATGCAGGGCAGATTCGGGTTGGTTTGTTTGTTCTTACAGTCAGTCTTTTGAAAAGCAACCAGATGAACAAACAGTAGTCCATTCAGTACTGGAAAGAATCAAACAATGCAAGCCATAGCAATGAGAGAAATTCAGTCTGCTCAGTAGAGCATCCTGACTTCCAGCCAGGCGTGGGACCCTGTAGTCCCCAAACAGGGTCCTAAACATCCACCTACAGACAGGGAGAGCCAGCACCCCGGTCCTCCAGCTTGCCCCCTTTTTCATCTGGGCTATTTGACACTCAAAGCCCACCATTCTACTGTTACGTCTATAACATCAGTTTCTCTGGAGATCTTTCTACTGGAATCATATTATCTTTTTTTTCTCTGCCATTTTAAAAAAGGTTTTATTTTATTCTTGTTGGCCATGGTGGTACCCATCTTTAACCCCAGCACTCAGGAGGCTGAAGCAGGCAGGATTGAAAGCCGCTTTGGTCTGTATAATGAGTTCCAGGACAGCCAGGGCTACAAAGTGAGACCCTGTCTCAAAAAAACTAAAAAAGGCTAAGTTATTTTTAGTTATGTGTATTATTTGTGGGCATCTGTGTGAGTGTATTGATTTGAGTTCAGGGCCTGAGGAGACCAGAAGAGGTTGTCAGAATGCCTGGAACTGGAATAAAAAGAAAAAATGCTTGTGGGGCACCAAGTGGGTCTTGGGAACTGAACTCAAGCCCTCTGCAAAAGCAGCAAGTGCTCTTACCTACTAAGCCATCTCTCCAGCCCCGTTTCTTGTCATGTTGTGACTGACTGATTTCACTGAGCTGGATTACCAGTAGTACCAGGGACAGGGACAGATGAGACAGGACTCCCTGGACCCTCTCAGTGGAAACAGCCAACACCCACAGTGCTTTGCTGCATTTCTTGGCAACCATAGGACCCCACGCTGCTGCCACCTAGTCCTGGAGACTCAAACATTGGGGGACCTCCATCAAAGCTATTCATCTAACACACTGCTTTCCCCCCATATCCCCGACTCTTACCTTTGACTCTGATGTCCCCCAGCCACTCACTGAGTACAATGTCCCCTGGAAAACTCTCAGGGAGGCAGCTGGGATAAAAACAGAGTGGATGTGCTCAGAGAACAGCACAGGGGCTTTCAGGCTCCACAGGGCAGTGTCCGTCCACATCTGCCTTGAGAGATGGGCTGTCATTGTATGTGGGGTGGCTGGTAATTTCAACTCCCTTCTTTGGCTGGTAGGCTTCATAGAGGTCAAGTTACTCAAGCTAAACTCTAAAATTGTAGGCTTGCTGGGCGTGGTGGCGCATGCTTTTAATCCCAGCACTCGGGAGGCAGAGGCAGGCGGATTGCTGTGAGTTCGAGGCCAGTCTGGTCTAAAAAGTGAGTCCAGGACAGCCAAGGCTACACAGAGAGACCCTGTCTCGAAAAACTAAAAAAATTAATTAATTAATTAATTAAAAATAAATAAATAAGTGTAGGTGTCCAGCTCTTTCCTGGGGGACAGATGCCCTCCAAGGAGGATGGAAGATAGAGAAACCAAACTCATTGTAGGCATTAGGGACACCCCGCATATCTGGATTGAGGCTTCTGAAGCCTGCAGAGGATCTCAGAAACCCTCCACCCAGGACTCTGCCCACAAGACAGCACCCTCCCCTTCCCAGCCCCACCTGCTCTCAGTCAAAGGCCATGGGGGAGCCATCATCCATGTGACTGCTTCAAGTTCTGGTTCCTCTAGCCTCCATGGGTGGGTACCCATGTTTTCAGTAAGCAGAGAAGCTCATTGGTGGCTCTGGGTGAACTTTGGTAGAATCATACTTTGTTGGGACCTTTTGCCCGCTCCCTCCCTGAACCAATGTCCCCAGATCATTAGGATGCAACTAGAGGGGGCTACAACCATGTTGGGTCCCAGTAGTGAGACCCACCCTAAGAGACCACCAGGCCTACCCAGTGCCTTCTTTGGCTCTGTTGGATACAGTGTTGCAAACACAAATTCACCAGATGATGGGCAGTCTAATGCATCACAGACCTGAGCCACAGCTCAGGGTCTCCTGCCCCACCCACACTGCATCACAGCAGGGCTAAGGAGCCCGAGGCTTATAGGGAGGGACGCTATGGGGTTCCTGCAGCCTGAGATAGGAGACCTAAACATCAGGACCAGCCGGGACCCAGGGTGAGACTCTGGTCTTTCTCCTCTTTGTTGGGTCTTTAGCGCCCTCCCCTGGCCTGCAGGGTTGGTTCAGTTAAGATGAACGGGTATGAGGTCAGTTAGGGAATATCCCTGTGGAAGTGTGGACTGGGTGGAGACACCCTCAGCTGCCATCTCTGCTTTCTATCTAAACCTCAAGTACAGCCCCCAAAACAGGCTGGCTTCTTCTTTTTTTTTTTTTTTTTTTTTTTTTTTTTTGGTTTTTCGAGACAGGGTTTCTCTGTGTAACAGCACTGGCTGTTCTGGACTCACTCTGTTAAACCAAGTTAGCCTCAAACTCACAGCAATCCACCTGCCTCTGCTTCCCAAGTACTGGGATTAAAGGCATACGCCACCATGCCCAGCACCAGGCTAGCTTCTTGTTCCCATCTCCTAGGCAACCTAGGTTCATCACCAATGAGTGACAGCAAGACAGGACCTCCAACCCAATGCCACAACCTAGGCGAATGTATTTCCTAGCTAAAATTGCCTTCCTCTAGAGCCCGCGGTGCTGTCAGGCTGTTTAGCCTGGGAATCTGAGATTGATGGCCCAGGTGCTGCTCTACTGCTTGTGTATGCAGATGAGAAGACACACAAGAATTATTTTATTTTGTATGAGGGTTTTTCTATGTCCTTCGGGATGCGCATAGACTTTTTCCTTCTCCTCTTCCTCGTCCTCCTCGTCCTCCCCCCTCCCCCTTCAGATCAACCTTCACTCAAACTTTTTTTTTGGGGGGGGAGGGGGTTTCAAGATAGAGTTTCTCTGTGTAGCCTTGGCTGTCCTAGACTCACTTTGTAACTTTCTAGACCAGGCTGGTCTCAAACTCACAAAGATCTGCCTGCCTCTGCCTCCTGAGTGCTGGGATTAAAGACGTGCACCACCATGCCCGGCCCCTCAAACTCTTAATTACCCCTGCTTTAGAGTGTGCCGCCACCAGTTTGCTCTCAGGAAATTTTAATTGAGTTTTAAAACATGGACATTAGGCTGGGTGTGGTGGTGCACGCCTTTAATCCCAGCACTCGGGGACAGAGGCAGGCAGATCTTTGTGAGTTTGAGGACAGCCTGGTCCACAAAGAGAGTTCCGGGACAGCCAAGGCTACACAGAGAAACCCTGTCTCAAAAATCGAAAAAACCTGGGACTGGCGAGATGGCTCAGAGGTTAAGAGCACTGGCTGCTCTTCTGAAGGTCCTGAATTCAATTCCCAGCAACCACATGGTGGCTCACAACCATCTATAATGAGATCTGGTGCCCTCTTCTGACCTGCAGGTGTACATGCAGGCAGAACACTGTATATATAATATATAATAATATATATATAATATAATATATATAATATAATATATATAATAATAAATTTTTTAAAATCTCTTTTAAAAATCTCTTTTAAAAAACCCAAAAACCAACCAAAGAAAAAAACATGGACTTTAATAAAAACTCAAACCACATCAATTTTTTTTCTATTTTTCCCCCTGACAACAGTTTCCCTACCCTCCACTCTTCCTGGTACCCCCTCACCAACCCCTCTCCCCCAGATCCACTGCTTTTCCATTTCTCTTCAGAAAGAGCAAGTGCCCCAAAGATGTCAACTAAACACGGCATAGCAAGTGCTCTACAGAGCAAATTCCAGGACAGCCAAGGCTACACAGAGAAACCCTGTCTCAAAAGGGGAGGTGGGTGGCGACAGAGGGAGAGAGACTGAGGTTGAACTCTGAGACGTCATTGAGAAAAAGAAAAGTTCAAGAAAATCAAACAGCAGGCGTGGTGGCACATACCTTTAGTCCCAACAAAAGACAGTAGATTTCTGTGAGTCTGAGGCCAACCTAGTCTACATAGGCCTGTTCCAAGCTAGCTGGGGCTACTTAAGGAGACCTCGTTTCAGAGGAGGGAGAGAGGATGGGGAGCAGGAGAAATATGATGATGATGATGATGACAACAGATGAGAAAACATATTTGAAGGAACCTGTGGTACTTGAGAATCTGAACTTCCAGCTGGTCACAATGCCACCGTGCAGCTGGTCACAATGCCACCATGCAGCTGAGACTGAGAGAGAGAGAACTTGGGATTGTTTTGGCTGTTCATCAAAACTTCAAGAGACGTTCCTAGAGAGAACTGCTCCAGAGAAAGCTTCAAGGCTTTGGGCTCTGGCTGAGGCTCTGGGCCTCAGCTGCTGTTCCAGGTTCCAGCAGCAACTCTGGTGGGATTACTGGTTTGCTGACATCCTGCTGACTACGCCAGGAGGATCGTTCCTCGGAACTAATATCCTTAAGGTTCCATTATTGCATTCTTTAGTTTGGGCTCATTTAATAAGTCCATACTAAAATATAGTTGTTAAGAAAATTGAGCCTGCAGGGCAGTGGTGGCGCACGCCTTTAATCCCAGCACTTGGGAGGCAGAGGCAGGCGGATCGCTGTGAGTTTGAGGCCAGCCTGGTCTACAAAGCGAGTCCAGGATAGCCAGGGCTACATAGAGAAACCCTGTCTCGGAAAAAAAAAAAAAAAAAAAAAAAAACAAGAAAATTGAGCCTACACCAAAATTTTAAATAAAATTTTGTTTTTGTTTTTTCGAGACAGGGTTTCTCTGTGTAGCCTTGGCTGTCCTGAACTCACTTTTGTAGACCAGGCTGGCCTTAAACTCGGTGATCTTCCTGCCTCTGCTTCCCAAGTACTGGGACTAAAGGCATGTGCCGCCACCACCACCCGGCCCAAAATAAAAAATGTTAAGTTAAAAAAAGTGTGTGTTGGGTAGTGGTTTTGAAGCCTTAAGTAACACAGGCTGGCCTGGAACCCCTGCCTCTACCTCTGGAGTGCTATGATTGTAGATGTACACCACCGTGCCAATAAAGTGACACAATTTGCTGTTGTTCACAGTAGTGAGGATAGAAAACATGACAAGTGCTCTACCACTGAGCTATGTCCTCAGCTTTTTGTTATTTTTGTTTTTTCAAGACAGGGTTTCTCTGTGAGCCCTGGCTGTCCTGGACTCACTCTGTAGACCAGGCTGGCCTCAAACTCACAGAAACCTGCCTGCCTCTGCCTCCCGAGTGCTAGGATTAAAGGTGTGCGCCACCACACCTGGCTGTTGTTGTTTTATTAATAAAAATAAAATAATAGCCGGCAGTGGTGGGGCACCTCTTTAATCCCAGCAGTTGGGAAGCAGAGGTAGGCAGATCTCTATAGGTTTGAGGTCAGCCTGGTCTACAGAGTGAGTTCCAGGACAGCCAGAGCTGTTACATAAAGAAACCTTGCTTCAAAAAACAAAAAAACCAGGGGGGCTGGAAAGATGGCTCAGCAGTTAAGAGCACTCTCTGCTCATCCAGAGGTCCTGTGTTCAATTCCCATTAACTACATGGTGGCTCATAACCATCTATGAGATCTGGTGCCCTCTTCTGGTGGGCAGGCACATGCAGACAGCACATTGTATACATAATAAATAAATAAATCTTTAAAAAATAAAATAAAGCCGGGCGTGGTGGTGCACGCCTTTAGTCCCAGCACTCGGGAGGCAGAGGCAGGTGGATCCTGCCTGTGAGTTTGAGGCCAGCCTGGTCTACAAAGCGACTCCAGGACAGCCAAGGCTAACACAGAAAGACCCTGTCTCGAAAAACCAAAAAAAAAATTTTAATTAAAAAATTTAAATATATAAATAAAGTAACATCTTTTACAATTTATTTTGTTATATTTTTGTGGGGAAGTATACTGTGAATATAGGTGCCTGCAGAGGACAAGCTCCCTGAGACCTGGAGATACAGGTGATTGTGAACTGCCTGACATAGTATTTAGAGTAAGACGCGGGTCCTCAGAAGAGCAGTGCATACTCTTAACCCTTGAGCCACGTATCCAGCTCCCTAGAAGTAACATCTTTTTTTTTTTCTTTAATGGATTCATTATTATGTAAACAGTGCTCTGCCTGCATATACACCCACAGGCCAGAAGAGGGCATCAGATTGCATTATAGATGGTCATGTGCCACCATGTAGTTGCTGGGAATTGAACTCAGGACCTCTGGAAGAGCAATCAGTTCTCTTAACCTCTGAGCCATCTCTCCAGCCCAAGAAGTAACATCTTAATGAAAACCCTAAGATACTATATTTGAAACACAGGAAGTATGGACATCATATCCAAACTACATGTGCAAATGTACTCACCTAGAAGAGGGTTTAGTCTCACAGTGAAACTGAGTGTAACTAATTATCATCATTTCAGTGCAGGGCAAATTCCAAGAGTTTGGGAGGAAATAGCTCCCGAAGAGATAACCCAAATAATAAAATAGAGACTGCTATGGTTCCTTCCCAAGTCTCTGATGGGGTTGAAGACAGCAAAACATTATGAGTAAAACATGAATATAACGATTGTTTTGTGGTTCTTGTGTGTGCGTGTATTGTATATTGGTGTAATAATATAAATGTATAGGTAAAAGGATTTTTAAAAATTAAACTAAAAAGGGGAATTGGGGAATGTCTTGAGTGGATGTAATAACTGTCAATAAAGCACTGTTTAGCCAATCAGCTGGGCAGAAGGACAGGAAGTGGAAGGCGGGACTCCCTGGAGAGGGGGAGGAGCCAGGAATTGACAGTTGACAGTTGACAGAGAGTTCAAGGAGAGAAGTATCAGATTGGCAAGTGCTTGGGATATATGTAGGTTATGAGGATTAGAGTAGTTTATTTTAGTTTATGGTTTAAAAAAAAATTAGCAGTTTAGATTCTGCCCAGCGTAGTGCTTGCAGCTCTGAATTACGTCTCAGTCTCTTTGTGTCAGTTATTGGCTTCCTAGGCCGAAAAGATATATTTTATTGTAATAGTCCAGGGCTGGAGAGATGGCTCAGAGGTTAAGAGCACTGGCTGCTCTTCCAAAGGTCCTGAGTTCAATTCCCAGCAACTACATGGTGGCTCACAACCATCTGTAATGAGATCTGATGCCCTCTTCTGGCCTGTGTGTGTGTGTGTGTGTGTGTGTGTGTGTGTGTGTAATATTATATATATAATATATATACACACATATATATAATGAATCACTGAACCTAGCTTCAACAAGCCTATTCATTTACCCCAGTCACACCCTGGTTCTTGTCTCAGGCATCACCATCCCCCATGTACTCATCGGGGCAGCAGAGAGCCAAAGCTGGGCCTTCCAGGGAACCAAGTGCCAAACCTGGGCGCCAGCCAATGCTATGCAAGAGTATTATTGAGGCATGTTTGTCTTCCCATAAACCTTTGCTCAGCTGGTCATTCTGGACAATGGTGGCCCCCCTTGACAAGGTGCCCTGATTTCCATTTCTTTCTTCCCCCTGGGGCAGTTTCTTAAACTCCAGCATAGCCTTCTTGATCCTTCTGAATGGGCCTCATCCTAACCCTGAGGCACGCCCTCTTGGCATAAAGAAATGCTGCTTATGGGCTTGCTCGGCCTGCCATCTTATAGAACTCAGGGATACCTGTCCAAAGGGACACGCCCCACAACGGACTGAGCATTCCTACATCAATCGCTTATCAAGAAAATGCAGGTTCGAGGCCAGCCTGGTCTACAAAGTGAGTCCAGGACAGCCAGGGCTACACAGAGAAACCGTCTCGAAAAACAAACAAACAAACAAACAAACAAAAACGCGGGACAGACTTAAGCCTATAGGCCAGGAAATGGAGGCATTTTCTCAGTCGAGGATCCTTCTTTCCAAATGTCGCTAGCTTGTGTCAGTTTGGTGATTTGGTGGCTGGCAGTAATGGCCACCCTGGGGGGACGATGGGGCACAGAGAAGCAATCAAAGTGCTGGTCACTGTGCCGAGACTGTTCTGCATGCCGCACCTGTTCATCATTCAGCTAGGACCTGGCAAGCCTGATAACCGTGGGCCTGGCCGCCTCTCCTGCTGTAGAAGGAAGTACATGGCACTTGAAGGTTGTCCAGCCTTCCCACTAGGAGAACAGGCAGGCAAGTTCGGTATAGGACCAGGCCAGGACCAGGATTTACTAGAGTGACTTACAGGCTGTGGCCTGGAGAGTCGAAAACTGTCTCTCCTGGAAAGGCCAAGAGTCCAGCGGTGAGAGAAGAAGCCCGGCTGCTAGAAGCCCTTAGCTGCAGACAGGAAGGAGGAAATCAGGAAGACCTACAAAACAGGTAGCTTGTATTGCTGGCCCCTCTGCATGCCTCCAGCCAGGACTTCAGTTACGCTCAGCCAATAAATCGTGTTGGCGTCAGGACTTACGCCATCTTTTCATATGGCATAGATGAAGATTAGCAATAGTTTGGTTATACAGCCCAACCTGGCTTATGAACAAAGACAGATGCCTTTCACCTGATCAAGCTAAGAGCAGAAAGGCATTTTCAGCTAACTTGTGACACTGCAATTCTACACGTGTTTTTGGAGGGAAATGTGTGTTTATACGTTTGCAGAACAAAAGGACCAGACACCAATGAAGGATTCAACCTCTAGGATGCTGAGACACATTTATTCCAGCATCCTGCTTGATCCAACCTCAGACTGCCTTAATAGCTGTTTTATCAAACATTGCTTCCAGGACAGCGTCAAAGCTACCAACCCCAATTGGTCCAGTGCCAAAGACTGTTGTTCCAGTTAGGACTTCATTTAAGCCCTGCATTTTCAGATATTGGACGCCTCAAATTTCTGCTGCATCGTGCCCCCCTCCACCTGCTACCAAAAAGGAAAACAATGCCCTCAGACAGCAAGAAGCAATTTTAAGAAAGTGATGCACCATTTCCCAAAACATGGGTATGTAGTTTTTGGTCATTTGGTTGGTTGCAAGTTACTAAATGGTCTTGGTCAGGAAAAAAAACATGGTTTAGGAGTTTAGGCTCAGGGATTTCGCTCTTTCATTTTGTCCCTCTATCCTTCTTTCTCTCTTATCTAATGTTAAGGGGAGGGGGGAGTGAGTGGAGGAAAAGAAAAAATGGGAGATATGGGAATAAAAGGATAAAAAGGTAGATTATTGAATCTAGTCTTAAAATAAAGGAAAACTGCTAGTCTCAGATATTTTTATATTAGTATAGGTCATTGTATATGGATACAAAATTAAGGGTTTTTTTTACATGTTGTATGTTATGTTTCAACTGCTGTATAAGGTATTGTACCTGTGCAACTCATTTAAAGATGCAATGTAAAGTTCCATTGAAAAACTATTATTACAAACTGTTTAAAATAATTAAGTAAAACAAGTTAGCAACCAGACCACCAAACTCATGGTCATGTCAGATACCAGGCTACATAATTACAGAAATGTCTTTCCCAGGTTGAACAGAGAGTCAGTAGCTAGAAATGAGCAATGTTGGGGCTGGAGAGATGGCTCAGCTGTTAAGCACACTGACTGATCTTCCAGAGGTCTTGAGTTCAACTCCTGGCAACCACATGGTGGCTCACAAGCATCTACGATGTGATCTGATGCCCCCTTCTGGCATATAGGTGTACATGCAGATAGAGCAGTACTTGTATATATAAATAAATCTTTTTTAAACCCCCCTCAAAAAAAAAAAAAAAAACACTATAGTGTATAGTGTATCTATACACTATAGATAAATAGATGGTCTTCAAAAACCTCAGAGCTACACAGAATATGGCATTTACAGATGTTTTTATTAATAAAAGGATCTTTTGACAGTGAGACATGTCAGTTCCTGGCAGCACTCCAAGCCTGCTTCCCCAGCTGGGCAGTGATGGCGCACACCTTAATCCCAGCACTCACGAGGCAGAGGCAGGTGCATCGCTGTGAGTTCGAGGCCAGCCTGATCTACAAAGTGAGTCCAGGACTGTCAAGGCTACACAGAGAAACCCTGTCTCGAAAAACCAAACAAACAAACAAAAAGAACACCAAACAACTTCCCCATGGAGTTTGCTTTAATTGACAAACTAGCCACTGGGCAAGAAAATGCCCTTGCCTAATTGTAGAAAGCAATGGTGTCCAAATTTGGACTAACTAGAAACAGGGAAGCCAACTGCCAAGCTTTTCAAGAACAAGGTAGGCTAGTCCTTTATAATTCCTGCTTCAACACACACACAAACTCTGTCAGATACACTGGGCCAGAAGGCTGAAGACGATGCTTCAACACTTGCTGAGAAACTTGGGTGACCATCCAGGTAGCCAGTGCCTCTGTCATTTGTATAATCTTGGAAGCTGCTTGCTCTGCATTTCCTACATACTCAGGTAATAGTAATCCCTTCTTGGCCAGGCGTGGTGGCGCACACCTTTAATCCCAGCACTTGGGAAGCAGAGGCAGGTGGATCTCTGTGAGTCTGAGGCCAGCAGGGTCTACAAGCTGAGTCCAGGACATCCAGGGCTATACAGAGAAACCCTGTCTCAAAAAACTAAAATACCAAATAATAAAAAAAAAAATATTAATTCCTTCTCAAATCTCTGATGGGGTTGAAGACTAGATAGTTTTAGTCTTATAAGTAGGCTCAAATTTGTTTAAGATTTAAGAAGATATTTTGAGGTCTAAGAAGATGTTTTTAGATTGGTAACACAAGTTTGTACTTAAAAATGATTTATCACCAAGATATGATAGATAATAGAATACTTTCTGCCAAGTTGCCAAGTACACAGGACTGGACATTGTGAATGTAAATCTTACCTGATTGTTTTGTAATTGTTCTCGTTGTATATAGTTTACTGATGCAAGAGAAGGAGCTGTTATTTGGACTAAAAGGGGGAAATGTAGAAGGAAACTCTTGCATCCATATGAAAGGATTACCTATCAATAAAAAGCTGATGGCCTGCAAGGCATGGTGGCACATGCCTGTAATCCCAGCACTCGGGAGGAAGAGGCAGGCAGATCTCTGTGAGTTCAAGGCCAGCCTGGTCTACAAAGCAGGTCTAGGACAGCTAAAGTTACACAGAGAAACTTTGTGTATTGGGGGTAGGGGTGAGGAGCTGATGGCCTATTAGTTGAGGCAGGAAATAGGAGGAGGGAGTTCCGGCAGAAAGAGATGAACTCTGGGATAGAGTCAGAGGCAGGAGAGTCATCCTGGACTCTGAAAACGATGAAGTATGAAACTGAGGAAAGGTCATCAGCCATGTGGCACACACAATAAAATAAATGGGCAAAATTTGTTGTGAGCTAGTTGGGGAACCAGCCAAAGCATATGGCCTCTGTATATATTTATAAATATAATGTCTATGAGTTATTATTTTTGGGAACAAGGGCATGAGTTCCCCTTCAACACTTACATAGGATTTCTTAGGGGGCAGAGCTTTTCAGGGCAGAAATTTCCAGGGTGAGGATTTGTGGGATTTCAAGTCCTGCGCTTGGGGAGGTCAGGGATTGGTGGCTTTGTTCACACAGTTTCCCTGCATCGGGCCCCTGGGTTAGGATAGGAAGCCCTTCTAAGCTGCAGGCAAGCTTTGGCTGAGATAGGAGGCTGGAGAGGAGGTGCTGCCACTGTGGACAGCTACTGTGGCAGGATCTCAAAATGGCAGCAGGCTGAAGGGCTGAGGAGCTATCACTGCTTTGACACGGTCCATCATTTTGACAGCGCCTGTGGTTGGCAGTGCCTCATGCAGGCGGGAAGGAGGGGCCACTGTTTTGACAGCTCACAGACTACAGATGGGGGTTGGAATCACATGGAACAGGAGTTCAAGGTCATCCTTGAGTTGGAGACCAGGCAGGACCCTAAGCTGAAAAAATAAATAATTCACTCAGAGCCACTGGCCACAAGACGAGAACTCCCAGGCAATCTGCTGATGACTTTGTTTCCCTGATGGTACAACCCACAGGCCAGGGTTGTTCTTGCTCAACGAATGGCCCAGGAGCCACTAATCTTATAAGCTGCTGCGCGTGCTGACAGATCCAAAATGGATGCCTTCTGTTGAGGCGACAGACCTGCTGGGGCCACCAACCACTCCAGCTGGGTAGCAGGGTTAAGTGTCTAAGCAGACCTTGTCTACAACTCAGCCTCAACGAGAGAGACCAAGATCCCTCAGGATCTGGTGGTCACCGTGATCATACTTTCCTCCAAAACAGTCTGGCTAAGGACAGGAGAAATTCACAGGGTGGGCTCAAGAGAAAGCTGGGCACTGGGACCGTGGTCCCCCTTTCTGCGGCACCCGACAGCTTCAGGAGGCAAGAGAAGGAAGAGGACGAAGGAGGGAGAGAGTGATGAGTAGATGGATGGAGACATCCACACATGAACAAATGAAGACTGCTCATTCCTGGAGTCCCCAGCCTCCTAGGACCCATCGTCCAATGATCCCAGGGCTGGAACTAAGCCGGGAAAACCTGAGGCACGTGCCAAAAAGTGGAGCAGGATCCAGGATGGCCACCAGGGGGCCAGGCGCAAGTTCTAAGTACCCGTCCCGTCGGTGAGAAGGCATCCGGGCACGGAGCTGGGTCGCTGAAGGCTGGCTGAGGAAACTGGACCAGGCCACAACGCGACAAGAACGTGTCCAGCAGGACCAGCAGAAGCCGCGCAGGGGTTTCAGGTGGAACTGGGGTGTAGGGTGCCGGGCAGGGGCGGAGACCGGAGCGGAGGGTGGGGGTTCGCGGCTGCTGCCCCTCCCCCACGGTTCAGCCCGGTTCCCCTCCCCCCACTAAGGGCTAGCTCGTAGGTTAGGGAGCATCCACATTTCTCTCCCCGTCGGTTTTGCATGCGTTTGGCCTTTTGTATGAGGCCAGTTCATTGGATAGGTTCAAGATATACCCCGCCCAAGTCTCCGAACTGGCCAATTGCGAAAAGTTTCACAGCGCGCTATGGCCCGGGGATCATCACCGTCCTGCGACGATTCCTAGGATGCGTAGGCCTCAGTGATCTTTGCTCCCGGGACCCGGGCCTTGAGCCCAAGGATACCTCCTGGGCCTGTGCCCAGGAACGTGCCCTCTAAGCATCCGGATTACCCTTGGGAATCTCGGCTTCCTTTTCTTCACACGCCTCTCTGGCTTGTCCTCGAGTGGACGCGCTTCTCCCGAAGAGGAGTTTGCAGACGCTCCCTCGAGCCTAGGACGCGGCTCCTTTAAGAGCGCGGCCGTTCAGGGCGCCGCCTGCCTGGACAGGTGCCCTGAGTCCAGGCTCCCTAGGCGGCCGCGGGCAACGGGGACGCGGCAGCCGAGCGCGGGCAGCGGGAAGCTCCTGGCTGTGTAGACGGCGCAGGACGCGGGACAGGAACGACGGTACGCGGAGCAGGCGCGCGGCGGGCAGCCCAGCTCAGGCCCCGCCCCGCCCCGCCCGCTGGGGTCCTGCGCTCCGGGCTGCGCGCGGCGGGCGCGGAGGGAAGTCCCGAGACAAAGGAGCGCCGCCGCCTCTGCCGCCGCGACGGTCCGGGCCGCGGTCGCCCAGGTGAGCCGCCGCCGGCCCGCGCGCGCACTCCGATCCTCGCGCCGCGTCACCGCCGTTCCCAGTACGCTCCGGGGAGGCGCGGAGCCGAGTCGCCGCGGCCTTCCCTTGCTTGCGGCCTCCTCCCGCCTCGGCCCTCAGGGCGCTGGGGCCCAGCCGCTGTTCCCCGAGCGAGTGCAGGGTCGGGAGCAGGCTCACTGCCCCCCCCCCACCTTTGTTGTGTTGCGTTCCGCCGACCCCACAACAGACAATCTGATCTTCCCAGTAGCTCCCAGGCACGTTCTGGGCGGTGCTGGGCCCCGTAGCTGGGCGAGCGGGAGTGCAGGAAGGCCGTGGCTACTGGGCCGTGTCGCGGCCTGTAAGCACCCGGAGTCACAGCAGAAGGCTTGGTTTCCTTCGTCGTTTGCCGAGGAGACGCCGGGTTTGTCCTTTGGGGTTTTGTGGGTGTCTTGTGCAGATTCTCTGCCCCTCTGCCCTTTATTCTTAAGGAACTGTTGTCTTAGTGGGTGAATTACCTGTTAACCTG
The DNA here is from genome assembly GCA_907169655.1 of Acomys percivali. Taxonomy (NCBI): domain Eukaryota; kingdom Metazoa; phylum Chordata; class Mammalia; order Rodentia; family Muridae; genus Acomys; species Acomys percivali. The sequence goes on along the minus strand of OU015755.1, from coordinate 61,967,444 downwards.
CCAACCTGCCTGCCCAACAGAAAACGGGCATCGAGGGGGGGATTTGTTCTGATTCTAAAGGTGTTTAGGCTGTGAGTGATGGCAGTCCTGCCCGCCCCTGGCTGCCTCTGCCGCTGGAAAGTTAAGAAACAGCACAGTGACTTTAGTGAAGGGTTCTTAGGACCCACGGTGTGCATTCGGGTGGAAAAGGCCGCTTAGCCTTCTCCGAGCCTGCTGTAGTACCTGGTACTCAGGTTGCCAATGAATAAGCGTAGGTGGGCGGAGAAAAGCAGTTTTGCACGGGCTTCCCTGACTGGTAAGTAGCTTTGAAATCCGTGGTGTCGCCAGACAAATCCAACACACTGCAGGAACCCTGGGTAGGTCAAAGAGACCTAGCCCAGCTTGTCTCTAGTGTTGGGCTTTTGTTTGTGTGTAGTGGGGGGTTGCTTGTTTGTCGTTTGTCTTTTTACATCACAAGACTTGACTGCCGGTGAAGTGGCTGTTAACTTGGGAAGGCAAGTTGCATTTAAGTGGGTTTTGGAGTGCTGGTGTAGCAGCAGCACTGTCTCAAGGACAAGTTTCTGTCTTTATCATTCCTTGACCGTGGAGGCAGAGGGCTTTAAGAGCCCTCTCTCATGTCCCTTCTCCCTGTGTTTGAGCCAGCATCTCTTGTAGCCAAGGCTAACCTTGAGCTCGTGGTGGTCCCTTGATGCTGAGTGTCCAGGTGTAACCCACCACTTACAGCTCCTCCGTTTTCACGCCTGGGATAACCACAGTTGGATGCTAGGACGGAAGTTGGATGCTAGGCAGGCACCTTTCTCCTGAGGTTGGTTGTGGCTGTCCCAACAGCTTTGTGCAGCACAATATTCCAGAGACCTGTTTGGAAACGCTGCCCAGACTTGCTTGGGACCTCCTCCACCTGAAGGCTCGCTAGATGGAGGTGGCAGCTCCTTTCCAGCCTGCCCTCAAACGCCTGTGCTTTTGCCCTTAAGCCCGAGGGGGCAGTTGGGCCTGTCCATTGAGAAGCACTAGATGAAAAGTGGGGCCTATTGGAAGTGAAGCCCTGGTCTTCAGTGCCCTGCCCCCTCCTCCCCATGCCCTTCTAACCAGACGGCTCAGAACTAGCCCTCCCCTGCAGTGTTTTTCATACCCGTATCACCAGGGTGTGAGTAGCACCCTGCTTATCTCAATAGTAAACTCCTGTGGCCAAAACACTGTCTTTCCCTATTCTTAGGTAAGTGCCACCTGCATCCTACCTTTCCTAAGCGCCGGCTATCCAGGCATGTCTTGGGGTTTGGTGGCAGAGCCTCCGTGGCCAAGCTTGTTTATGTATGTTGGTGTTTTATCTGCATGTTTGTGTGAGGGTGTCAGGTCTCCTGGAGTTACAGACAGTTGTGAGCTGCCATGTGGGTGCTGGGAACTGAACCCGGGTCCTCTGGAAGAGCAGCTAATGCTCTTAACTGCTGGACCATCTTTTCAGTACCTGCTTGTGCTTCTGAAAGAGTTTCTTCATGTTGGCTTTGAGTGTACAGGATATTAGAAAGGCCAATACCGGGTGTTTGTTTTATAGTGACCTCACCCAAGTTCCTGAAACCCGGCCTCCTAAGAGATGCTGCCACCTCTGGTGGCAGCCCTTTTCCACTTGTCTACTTGATAAAGTCATCAAAAGCACTCTTGGGCCAGGTGTGGTGGTACATGCCTTTAATGCTAAACTAAGGCAGGCATGATTGTTAAGGCCATCCTGTTCTACATAGTATATTTGTGGCTACATGGTGATACTGTGTCTCCAAAAACAAAGGAAAGGGAAAAAGGAAGAAAAGGCTGTCTAGTGTCTAGGAGCTAAATGTGGTGGCTCATGCCTATAGTCCCAACACCAAGAGCTAGCCAGGAGAGTGGTTGTGAGTTTCAGGCTAACCTGGGCTACAATGTGAGACTATTATCTCAAAAACAAGCCACCTACGACCTCTGTGCAGGGCTCCACCAGATTGCTTTGACTTAGTGGTTCTGTCTGCTCAAGGGATGACGGCCTCTGACAGCTGTGGGGCTCTGGTGGCCCTGGCTGGGTCAAGAATGCACCATGACTCCTAGGCAGTCGTGGCTTTGCAGATAAAATGGGCAACCTGAGCTAAGTTTAAGCAACAGGAACTCTAGGGAGTTCTGCTTGAGGCCTGTCAGAAGCTGTAGCAGGAAGAATCTTGCTCTAGTCCTGAGGTGGGTGAAGGCTCTGCCTCAGAGTGAAGACTTTGAGCTGAAAACAAAGACTGGGCTAGTCCTGCTGGAAAATTTTGCCCACAAGAGAGTGATGGAAGCCTTAGGATGGGGTCAGATACAGAAACTCTGTCCTGAGAAGCAGCTCAGTGTGACCCACCTCAGAAAGATAACCTTTGCCCTCTTAGATTCTTCTCAAGGGAGTTGTGTGCCTCTGATCCACTTGCCCCTAGATCCCAGTGCTCTGTAGGCTTGGAGGTCTCTGAGTACTCTTTTATGTAATTACAAGACAAAAAACCCTAAGCGGGTGGTAGCCAGGTTGGAGTCACAAAGTGAATGCAGGCTGTGGGCCTAGGTAGAGGTGTGTCTTCTTCACCCATACTAAGTGCAACCTAGGGTGCCAAGATGGTTCCCAGCAAGTGCTGCCGACCTGACCTGGGGCTTACAGTCTCCATCCCCCAGGGTCATAAGGCAGACCTCTGGGCTGTGAGCTGACAAGTCTGGGTGGCTATAGTACAGCAGTAAAGCAGAGAGATTCGTCTGGCCTCTTAGGGTAGTCTACCTGTGGAAGTTCACCCTGCTCTGCGCTGCAGGTTTTTCTCACCAGTACATCCAAAATGGTGATTGTCTTCCTGTCGGGCCTGATTCTGAGCTGGGGTCTCAGGGCCCCAGATGGCAATACTTTGTTCCTGAATCCTCTTCCTGCTCCCAGGCTAGCATTCTACCTTTGTGAACCACTGGGCCTCATCCTAGCCTCAGGTGAGAGCTTGCCGTGCCTGCTAGGCCACACCTTTCCTGAGAGTTAGACTGTGGAGTGGGTGCCAAGTCTTTCCAGAAGATGCTCAATGCCTGCCAGGGAGGTGACAGCCCTTGTGCAGGCTCTCCTTACTGCACCTCCCAGCAGTTGGGGGTGTAAGCCACAAGAGGGACAGCAGTGGTGCCTACCTCCCTATGTGGAGGCGTTTGGGGCATATTGAGGGATGTAAGGCCAGTGCTTGCTTCAAGTGTAGCGGCTGGGCTCCAGCCTCATTACCTGCTTCTTGGAGACAGTCCTCTCTGGCTAGGGTGGGCGTGGGGAGGTGGCACAGAGGAGACATGTGTATTTTACCTAACCCTCCCTCTGTGCTGTCTGTTCCAGGGACTTTGAATATGTCGGGGATTGCCCTCAGCCGACTTGCGCAGGAAAGGAAAGCTTGGAGGAAGGACCACCCCTTTGTAAGAAGCATTCTGTTTCTCTACCACAAGGAGGGGCCTTCTGTTGGGTGGTGCTTCCTGCTGCTCGGCCTGTGGCCACTGGGTGAGATCCAGACCTGTTCTCTGAGCTGGTTTGTTTTGTGACTGTTCTTTCTCAGGGCTTTGTGGCTGTCCCAACAAAGAACCCTGATGGCACGATGAACCTGATGAATTGGGAGTGCGCTATCCCTGGAAAGAAGGGGGTAAGGGCTGCCACTGGCTTTGCCTACTGTTTTTAATGAGATTTGAGGGAGTGAGAACTACTAGAAGGGACTTGAGTTCGGGTATCTGTGGCCTCTGGCCATAGCTGGCCTACCAGGTCACCTAGGGTGAGGAAAAGATGAAGGTTGCTGGCCACAAAGTAGTTAGCCCGCATGGCAAGGTGCCCCTGTTTTTTTTGTTTGTTTGTTTGTTTGGTTTTGTTTTTGTTTTTTGATTTATTATTATGTATACAGTGCTTTGCCTGCATATATACCCACAGGCCAGAAGAGGGCATCAAGATTACATTATAGATGGCAATGAGCCACCATGTGGGTGCTGGGGATTGAACTCAGGACCTCTGCTCTTAACCTCTGCACCATCTCTCCAGCCCCACAGGCTTGTTTCTTGCTGCACATGGGCCTCAATGCTGCCAGTTGTTTGTCCTTGCTCAACACATGTAAAGCATGTGAGAAGGAGGGTCTTCTATGACTTCAGCCATTGGTCTAAACTGGAGTCCCCAGGTTCAACTGAGCAGAAATGCAGTTTGGGTTCATCTGTACACTGCTCTATTGCAGAGTGTGGAGTGTGCCCCTGACGTACGCAGAAGTGTTCTTGTCCCTCGGGGCTCATTGGGGCAGTTGCACGTTGCACCGTAGTGCTTCCATCATATAGTGGGGGTAGGAAGATGGTCGGGTTGGGGAGTAGTGCCCTGTCCCCACCCTAGTAGGCTTGAGGAATACAGATGCAAGCTGCTGGGCCCAACTTTGTTTGCTGAGCTCTTTGATGTTCTCAGACACCCATGAACTGTGGCCCCTGAGCCCTCCAGCATCTGGTAAACTCCCCCACTTGTGTTCAAGCCAGCATCTGCCTCCGTCTTATCTGAGGTGGGCCGGGCTCTTGTCTTGTTCCCATAGGCACAGTGGGAGTCTTCTTCAGTGCTGGGGCACAGTAATAGTCTAAGGCAGTTAGAGAACAGGCCCAAAGGACACAGGCTTGCGGAAACTTCTCCTGGGCTTACGTTGGCAAGTGAGCCACATACCTAATCTTAGTTCCCTCCCCACAGACTCCATGGGAAGGAGGCTTATTCAAGCTACGGATGCTTTTCAAAGATGACTATCCGTCCTCGCCACCAAAATGTAAGTTCTGCAGAGAGCCTGCAGTCCACTTCCCACAGCCTCCCTTCAGGAGCCATGTTTATGGATGCTCTGCCCAGCAGGCAGGTGGAAGTCCTGGGATAAAGGCAGTTCTGATGACTTGGCTCTCTAATTCCAGCCAATCAGGAAGTGCCACATGTGGCAGAGAGAGAGCCCTGAATGTCAGGCTCATAGGTGCCACTGTGGAGTAGGAGCGCCCCCTAGGTTATCCCAGTGGTTAGCATACATCCGCTCCTGAGCTCAATTCAAAGCACTAAGTGAGAGAGAAGACTCACTGATTCTGGTCTGCTGCATTCTGCTTGTTGCTGTTCATGTGCAGCATCCCAGTGAGAGCCTCTGCAGCCTGAATGACACGCCCTCAGGCCTGTGGGTTAAAAGAGAAGGCTGGACTGTGTGTGACCTCAGTGCACCTCAGCAGACCTTGTGTGGGGGTGCAGTGCCCCCCCACCATCTGCCCAGAGTAAGACCAGGTCTGAGCTTTTACAACTGGTTTGTAAAGAGAGATGTTGCTCGTTGAAGTAGCCCCACTGAGAGTACTTGAACACAGCTTATTGGGAACCACTGGGTGGAGTCCTGCTTGCTCTGTTTGGGGTCAATTTGTCTGTCTGAGGTTTTGTTTGGGTCTTTTTTGTTTTTGGTTTTGTTTTGTTTTGTTTTGCCATACTATGATTAGTGCTTTCTCTGTTTTGTTTGTTTTTGAGACATTGTTCCTCTGTGTAGTCCTGGCTGTCCTCCACTCACTTTGTAGACCAGGCTGGCCTCGAACTCACAGAGGTTCACCTGCCTCTGCTTCCCTGGGTGCTGGGATTACAGACACGTGCCCCTGTGCCCAGCTGTGCTATTAACTAAGGAGTGGATATCTAAACTAGAGACAGACACAGTTGCTTGTCTCATTGCTTTCATGTGATGCTGGAATCCTAAGCAAATACAATAAAGCAAGAAGTCTTTCAAAGCCAGCAAGGAAAACCAAGATGCAGCTACTTATAAGGAAAAACATGAACATGAAGAAATGGATTGTAGCACATGGAAGTTTGAAAACTTAAGCTATTCACAGTAGTACCAAATACTCTGGAAGGAAAGTCTTATACACTGGAAACCATGGGCATTTCTAAGAAACCAGGACAGCCTCAGCAATCATGTGGGAAGATGGCCGTCCTCCTAGCTGGTGTGCACGTGCCACAGGGTGTCCCAGTCAGTCAAGCAGGCCCTAAAGTATGTGTGGAGGTGCAAAGGGCAGGGGTAGTCAATCCCTTGAAATTCTAGCGCCCATGAGACTCAGATGGAGACCCAGTATAAAGAGAGTGGCCAGACCCATGAGATGGGTAGACCACTGTCAGCAACCAGTTACCAAGACATGGCTAGATGTTGTGGGATCGGAGCAAAGACAGACAAGCAGACCACGAAGCAGAGTGGATAGTCCAGAAGAGGCCGTACTCTACCACAGTTTGATATGGGATAAAATTACCAGAGCTTGCTGGTGGATATGAGGGCAGTCTCCTTTGTCATAGCCTGTACAGCTCGGCCATGTGGATAGGGAGCAGGGCAGCTTTGGAGGAGGCTCCTGAGGTGGAGGGAATATAAGAGGTGCTGACCACAGGGAGTGGCTCTCCGTGTGGCCCTGGAGTTAAGTCAGTAAGGAGACACCAGCTAGAGAGAGAGATGCAGGAGCAGAGTACACCTCACTGTTGCTCAGGCTCTTGTAGGTTACCAAGGAGGCAGGCAGCTGTGAACGAGAGTAGACCCTTGCTGAAAAAGGAAGGCTCATGCAACCAAGAGCTGGGCACTTGGGTGTGAAGGCTGTTGATTCTCTGGAAAATATATGCTGTCACCACTAAAGTTGACCTGCCACTACTCTAGAACTGACTAGTAGAAATGCCTGTACACATTCACAAAGGCAAGGCAAGGTGCATTTGTAGTAGCATGAGAAATAATCGAGAATAAGGGGAAGCAAGATACAGCATATAAATCCCCAGACAGCAAGATGGTGGACTCCTTGATGTTTGATCATGCAACTCAGAGCAGTTGCTACTGATGAGTGAGGCCAAAAGCAAAGGGGACTAGCAGAGACCAGCTGAGACTCACATGTATGTTATCATTGGTAGAAGATAAATGTGTGTTTGTTGAAAAGTGCAATTAAAAGAAGAAAGAGATAGGCCTGGAATTAGGAAAGATGCCTGCAGGAGAAGACCTGTGTTGAGAACACAGTGCACGCACTTCTCTGATCAGTAAGGGATATGAGGTTAGCCGAGCTTTAAAGCAGCTGTCAGAAACTGAAGTGTTGGCGCTGGTTTAGAACACTAGCTGTTTTTCTAGAGTACCACGGTTGGATTTTAGCATCCTATGACAGCTCACAACTAGCTGTGACTCCTGTCCTAGGGAATTTGACACTCTTTAAGGTTTCCATGGGGCTTTCACATGCATGGTCCACAAAAATACATGCAGGCAAAAAATACCCACATGCGTTTAAAACAAAGAATTTTTATTTGAGGCAGGTGAGACAGGGTTTCTCTGTGTAGCCCTGGCAGTCCTGGAGCTCACTCTGCAGAACAAACTGGCCTCTAACTTAAGAGATCTGCCTGCCACCGCCTACCAAGTACAGGAATTAGCAGTGTGTACCATCACCCCTCAGTAGCTTAAAAAATAATATTAATTGGGACCCCGGAGGCCTGGCCCAATTGTGAGATAGTTGAACTGGAGAACCTGGTGGGGTTAGTTTGGGATGTGACACCCACAACCCTCTGTATTTGCTATCAGTGCACTTGTGGCACAAGTCACATGATGAGCTCTTTCTCACAGCTTGGCATGGAGTGGCATGCAGTAACTACAGCAACTCTGGCTGGACAGAGACTTGTGCAGAACCCTTAGGGAGTTTTCTGTGGGCTTTGACATTGATGCTGGTGTGCATTCTTGTCTCATCTTTCTTCACTAATTTTGTTTTATTTTTGTGGTGCTTTAGATTGAACCCAGAGCCTCACAGGTGCTAGGCAAATGTTCCATCACTGAGCTATATCCCACTTTCTTGTTGATCTCTGAGTGCAAGGCAGACAGCCAAGGCTATACAAAGAAACCCTGTCTTGAAAAACCAAAATGGAAAAGAAAGAAACTAATTCCCAAGGGCAGGAACAAGTATGAGTCTTCATTGGGGTTCTGGTGCTTGAACCCAGAGCCTCTGGAAGCACAGTTAGTGTTCTTAGCTCTAAGCCATTTCTCCAGCACCCACCCTTTTTAAAAAACAAAAAAGATTCACAAGAGGCCTAGGCTGGCTTTCAACTCAATAATCTTCCTACCTAGCCTGCAGAGAGTAGGTGATATAGGTGTATGCCACCACAGCTGCCTGGCCCGTTTGTTTGCACTACAAGGAATTCAGCTGTGGAACAGTACCTGAGTGGGGCTGATCATAGCAGATTTTTCTGCTGTTGTAAAGAAATGTGTGCCAGGTGGTAGTGGCACACACCTTTAATCCAAGCACTCAGGAGGCAGAGGCAGGTGGATCTCTGAGTTCGAGGCCAGCCTGGTCTACAAAATGAGACCAGGACAGCCAAGGCTACACAGAGAAACCCTGTCTTGAAAAAAAAAGAAAGAAAGAAATGTGGTGTGTTTAAAGCTATGTTGTGAAGTGATGCACACACTGAGGTGGTCTTTGGGGTGTTTATACTGGCCTGTTCCCTCTAGCCTGAAACGTTTGTCCCCTCTTGTGGACATGGGAGGAGGTCATAGGCTCAATTGACCCAGCTCCTGGCCATGGTCTCTTCTGGCTGCTCCAGGTTCCTCAAGGCAGAGTTGTCTGCTGTATGGAGGCTTAGCTCCTCAGGAGGGAAAAGTGTATGCTCACCTTTCTCTTTCTGGCCCCTCTGCTATTGAGAGTTTGTTTCTTTTGAAGGTGCTCTGGTGTCAGAAAAGAGCAGAATGGGGTGGGGGTAGGGCAGCATCTGCCTCCAAAAGTATCCCTTTCCCTCCCTGTCCTCCAGGTAAATTTGAGCCACCACTGTTTCATCCGAATGTATATCCTTCTGGCACAGTGTGCCTGTCCATCCTGGAGGAAGACAAGGACTGGAGGCCAGCGATCACGATCAAACAGGTATGGATGACAGCTGGCCACCCTGCCATGGGTTTGTCTTATTCACATGAGCCAAGGCCACCTTCAGACCCCCACAGCCCCATCAATGTTTGCTGATCGTTTTTGTTTCTCCTACAGATCTTACTAGGAATACAAGAACTTCTAAATGAACCAAATATTCAAGACCCAGCTCAAGCAGAGGCCTACACAATTTACTGGTTAGTAGCAACTGCCAGCTGGCTAACGCTCCTTCCCTGGATGGGCAGGCCGGCCACCTGCCAGATAGGGGCTTAATAGTCGGGAGGGAGGCCCTGAGGAAGAGGTGCAAATTCCCACTGGGTGGCAGCACCTCACAGGTGACCATGGGGTGTGGTCAGAGGCCATCAAGGAAACTGCGTGTCTGACCTATCAGCAACAGAACTATGTGTACAAGGAGCTTACCCTGAGCAAGAGCAGGGGCCAGAGCGTATGTGAGGTAAGATGGCAGGTATAGAACAGGTGATACGTGGGTGCTGATGGACTGCTTTGTAGTGTTGTGTGGTCAGAGTATAAGCAGTTGTGGCCTGTTGCATCATACATAACACAGCCTTGCTAGTAAAGTGCTCTTGGCTCCTTTTGCACCTGCTGAGGAAGGATGACATTATATGATTGGTTAGAATTTGAATGACAGTTGAACAAGTGCTGTAGATATAAAAGAAAACACTCAAAATAGGTCCTGTTGGTGTCCTGGACATAAGCACACACACACACATTCCCTCCCTCCCTCCTTTGGGCTAGTGGATATGGCCATTATAAAGTAGGTTGGGAGTCTGGTGCCTTCCATGGAGTCACACAGAATGCTCTACCTCTGAGTTAGAATGACACCAGAATGAGAACTGACAAAACTGGACTTAACATGCTATGTATGTGTGCCATCCTGCTGTCTGCCAGGGTCCTGCCGAGCTAGACAAGGACTGAAGTTAGTCTAGCTGGAATTCCTAAGATTAGTCCCGTTGCAGGGACTTTGACCCCACTACTCTGCCTTTGTGTCTACCAACCCTCTACTCAGACTGGGAGTAGAGCAAAGTCCTCTGGGCAGAGTCTCAGGCGTCTCTGTGTCCTGGGGAGCTCTGTTACCCCACTGTCTGTCCTTCCCAAGAACTAGACAGGAGAGGAAGGAGTGGGGATGCACTGTGTCTTCAGGGAAGGAGCCAGAGGAAAGCTGGGTGCATGCCCAACCTTGGTGTTTGTGTGCTGCCCTCTCTGTGGCCATGGCAGGCCTGTCTAAAGTCTGTCCCTAACTCCTTGGGACTGTAGCTTACATCCACGGTGCCTTGCCTGCTGTGTGCTGACCGCCTGTGCCCCAGGCTCCTCTGGGCCTGACCCGTGGTAAGGTGCTGTGGCAGGTTCCGCCAGTGTTGCGGCTGCTGTGCTGGCTGCTGTGGCCGGCCTGCATGCCTCCTGGCAGAGCTGACTGCACAGGGCTTGTGCAGCTCATGCAGCTGGTCTGCTCCTGCCAGCCCGTTGGAGCCTCTCTCTGTGCGGACGCTTACAGTGCACTGTGCCTTAGTTCTGGTTCTTTTCACAGTTGGCTAACATGGGCTCTGTCCTGCCTTGCTTTCTGTGCTTGTTTTTCACTGAATGTATAGAAGCTTCATGTCTTTCCTTCTGGAGTGGCTGGTGCCTTGCTGTCATGTCCTTGCTTGGTGAATAACAGTGTTCCTGGGTGAGGGCTGGGTTGCTGTTCCATGGTAATGGCAGCCCCCTCGCAGGACTAGCTTATGCTTTTAAGTATTAATGTCCTTCCTGCTTAGGTTCTGGTACTGGACCTTTCTGGGGTGACCTTGGCACAAGAACCTGTCATTTGCACCTTGGCCACTCTCTTATAAACCCTGGGGCCAGGCAGCTTGGCCTTAGGCTTGCTCTAGGGACAGTTGGTAAGTTCACTGGCGTGTAGCAGCTCATGCTGTGCCAGGGCTGTTCAATGAGACCCCTAAGGATCCCAGCCTGTAAATGTCTTCTTGTTCTATTGGTCCTCAAGGACATGGTCCCTTGCATCCATTTTCTGTTCACATGCACAGTGCAGGTCGGCCTAGGTCTGAAGTCTCAACAGCTGTTCATGACTTCCATACTGAAAGCCCACATACACTCTTACCTGTCATCAGAACTGAACAAACCTGGTGCCGGTGGGCTGTTCTCCAGCTGATAGCTCTGTCTCATAGTCGATGACATCTGGGCTTGCTGAACTTGCTGGATGGAGATGCACGTGTGTGTTGCCAGCTGTATTGGTGGATGTGTCCAGACTGTGATGTAGTGAGGTCATCATTGATCTGGTTTCCCAGTAGTGGAGCCAGCAGACTGCACTTAGTAGTCAGTAGTGGGAGTGTGCTCTAGCCTCAGCAGCAAACAAGACCCCGACTCCCAGCCAAAAGCTAGACGGAGCACAGGAAGCCAAGGCCACTCTTTCTTCCACGTGGTAGTCTATGTTCTGTCCCTCAGAAGTTGAGGTGACACAAAAACTCAGTGAAAGTTGCTGCCCCTCTCCTGTCACAGTGGCCACCTGGTGCAACCACTTTGCCTCCATCCCCTGGGTGGGCACTGGGTGGGCTCTCCATCTCAGTCAGCAGGCCATGTCACCACCTTATCTAACTCTTCTCTCTCTTGACCTCCTCAGCCAAAACAGAGTGGAATATGAGAAAAGGGTTCGAGCACAAGCGAAGAAGTTTGCCCCCTCATAAGCAGCGGCCCTGCGGCTCCATGACGAGGAGGGGATTGGCTTGGCAAGAACTTGTTTACAACCTTGTGCAGATCTAAGTCGCTCCGTACAGTTACTAGTCGCCTGGGAGGGTTGAGCGGGCGCCATTTTCCATTTCCGCCATTGGCATATACAGTCTCAATTCGCTGAATTGCCCCAGTTTTTCATACAGGGTCTCTTCCTTCAGTCTTTTGTATTTTTGATTGTTATGTAAAACTTGCTTTTATTTTAATATTGATGTCAGTATTTCAACTGCTGTAAAATGATAAACTTTTGTACTTGGTAAGCCCCTAGGAGCTAGTTTCTTTGCGCTCGGATGCAGGCATGCTTCCCACTGGTCAGAGCTCTGGCCTCCAGCTGACTGTATGACAGAACCACACTGTCCCTCCCTCCCCACCCTCATCCTTCTCAGAAACCTGGGCTGTTGCTTATGAGCCTCCGATCCAAAGTTGGCCAGCATCTCCTCCATTCTGCACCACTTCCTTTGTGTTTATATGGCGTTTTGTCTGTGTTGCTGTTTAGAGTAAATAAACTGTTTATATAAAGGTTTTTGTTGCATTATCATCATTAAAATGTGAGGAGGTACCTCAGTATGTCTGGCCCTCCTCGCATGGCTGCAGCCCTTACCAGGCACCAAGGCTGAGCCCAAGGAACAGCACCTAGGAGTTCTCACAGCTTCTGCTAGGGATGTGCCCAGACCCATGCAGCTCCACCTTCATCTGGTTCTTTGTAAATAGGACTATGTACAGAGGTGTGTTCTGTTCTCCCCACCTGGGGTCTTTGGGCCTTAAGGTACCAAGCGGCTTGAGACCCACATGAAGTCAAATCCGAATCCAGCCTTCGTGAACCCCGCAGGTTGAAAAACTGGCTGATCCAGAGCAAAGCTGAGGCCAAGTGAGGGCTAAGGACACAGTGGCCTGCATTGGTCTCCCTGCCTGTTAGCTGTACTGTGTGCCCCACTGGGCCCTGATAGCGGGCTTCGACCCTTTTGATGTCCTGCCCTTGCACCCTGGAGGAGGCAACCCTGCCACCGGCCCTGGCAAACAGCAGGTCCTTCCTCTAAAGCACCTGAGTACAGCTCCTGCACCTCCTGGCCTGCATTCGACCGTACCCTTCGGTCCAGGGGACCAGCCTGGGTGTGGCCTCGGCACAGGATGACCTCAGGTACCACACTGTCCACATACTCTGCTTGCTGGACCTGGTCTGGTCTGTAGCCCCTGCCTGGGCCAGGCTGGGTCTGTGATCTTGGGGCTTACAGAGCACAGGGAGGTGCAGTGGACATAGCCAGTGATCACAGTCTTCATCAGACTCGTTCCTGCAAGACCCTTGACATGGGAAGCAGTCAACAATGGCTCAAGTTCAGGGACCAAGCAAGGGAGGGCTTCACTCTGAGGTTGGAGGGACTTGTGCTCCCACAGCTGGGGTGGCCAGTGCCTTGTGGGTATGTTTAGCCACGAGAACAGTCCGAGGCTGAGTTTGGATGGACACTTGGAGTTGGTGGCACAGGGCCTCACCTGGGGAGTGCAGGCAGGTGTGTGTGTGTAGCCTGCTCTCAGAATGTCTTATTTTGTAACAACTGACTACATTTAGTAATAGGTACACATGTATATGGTTAATATATGGAAATTCAATATATTTTATAGTTAAAGTATTCTAAAGTAACTGATGTTTCTAGCAAACTGTAGTGACTCCAGCTATGAAATGTTCCTTCTGTACCACAGTCCTTGAATCACCAGAGACGTGAATCTTGTAACCTGAGAACATGTGACCATCCTGTGTTAAGCTGGTGGGGAGGAGGGTGTCCCAGCATGAGGCCTCATTGGTAAGGAATTGTGGGCAACAGATTAACCACTGTATCTGCAAGTCCTCTAATTAAAACATTTCCACAAACTGCAGCCCTTGGCTTGTGTCCTTTGCTTCCTCTTCCTTGCCGCCTCCTCCCTTCCAGTCCTCGTGGGATCTCCCGTCCCCGTTACCCATGTGCACCCAGTACCATACCCTGAGTGGCCACATCTTGCCAGCATCCCCCCAGCCAGCGCCTGATAAAGCCTGGGAACCTGGTCCCTGGGTGGGTCATCTTGGTAAGGGGAATTTTACTGACAGGCATCAAAGGGAGTGCTCCTTGAGGGGGAGGGGGCCCCTGGTGGAGGCTGTGGTGGGCTGGAGAGAGGGCTCAGTGAGGAAGAGCAGAGGAATGGAATTGGTAAAGCCATTCTATAACTGCCTGTGGCTCAAGCTCCAAAGGATCCAATGCCCTCTTCTGGTTGTCAGAGGTGCCCACACAGACAAATGGGTGCGCACACAGTTTTGGTTTTTTTGTTTTGTTTTTTTAATCTTTGACAGGGCTTCAAGAATGCTAGTGTTCAGAGCTAGCCATGCCCATCAGGTCATTTAATGGGTGCAAAAAGCTGGTTCCCAAGTAGTTCCCTGGAGCTTGGGCGTTGTGCTCTGTCCATGAACACACCATGCCCTTTGTCTTGGGGTTTCTATGGCTGCAACAAAACACCATGTCCAAAAAAGCAAGTTGGGGAGGAGAAGATGTATTTGGTTTACACTTAACATCACTGTTCATCGTCTAAGGAATTAAGAGGGCAGGAACCTGGACACAGGAGCTGATGCAGAAGCCATGGAGGGTGCTGCTTACTGACCTGCTCCCCACAGCTTGTTCGGCCAGCTTCCTTATAGAATCTAGGAGTGTCCCCAGTTGCAGTGGGTTAGGCCCTTACCTATCAGTCACTAATTAAGAAAATGCCCTACAGGCTTGCCTGCAGCCTGATCTTAGGGAGACATTATCTTAATTAGTGTTCCCTCCCCTCAGATGACTTTAGCTTATATTAAGTTGACATAAAGCTATCCAGCACCACCTTCATGTATCAAGCTCCACTGGGGCTCCACCAGCTAGAAGACCTAGCCACTGCGGTCCGCAGCAGTGATGGTTTGGAGCTTATTGCTCCCCTGGCCTTTCTGGACCATCTAACCACAGAGGAAACCCAAGGATACTTGGCAATCCAGCAAAGTGCCCAATGGGCCTGCTATACCATCAAAGGTTGTCAGGGCCCAGTACTGACTTGGACCTGCTGGAACAGATTTGAAACAATTCCAGCAGAGAACACTCAAAAATTGATGAGTTGGGGCACCTGTCCCACCTGACCTGGACACTGAGTTGGGAATGGAGGCATTCAGTAGCTCTTGAGACTGTTAGAGGCCTCCAGATACTCCGAGTGCCTCTGAGGAGACTCCCAGCACACCCCTGGTGGGAATCTCATGACTTGGGCCATCACGTGTCCCTGGCCTGACCTGCAGGCCAAAGCTCGACTCTGGGGGGAAAGGAAGGACAAAAAGGGAGTCTGGGCTTGTCCATCCAGACCCCTGCCTGCCCAGGCCAGCTCATCTGGGTCCTCATCCCAGGCAGGACGTGGTGGCGCACGCCTTTAATCCCAGCACTCGGGAGGCAGAGGCAGGTGGATCGCTGTGAGTTCGAGACCAGCCTGGTCTACAAAGGGAGTCCAGGACAGCCAAGGCTACACAGAGAAACCCTGTCTCAAAAAACCAAAAAATAAAAATAAAAGGTATGTTCTCACTTCTCCAGGGGCTCCTGTCTCTGGAAAGGGCTGGCAGAGCTGAGGAGGAGAATGCCTCCAAGCCCAGGTTCTGACGAGAGAGATGGGCACATACGCAACAGGTACATAACGCATGTCCAGCCCTCATCCTGGCACATAGCGATGGCCATGATGGAAAACGGGCCCTGGCACACTACCCCTCACTGATAGTTAGGACAGGCGCCAAGAACTTGTTCCCCAACAGGCCCTCCAGAAGCACCAAATAAGCCTTCATGTTACTCTTGGCAGCACCCTGTCCGGGACCTGCTTGCTTTGCCTCCCCTCCAGCCAGGCCCCACAAAAAAAGCATGTGAAGCTGGGGATGTTTCATGGCAGGGTAGAATGCTGGCTTAGCATGCCTCACATCCTAGGTTCTGCCCTAGTGGTGCCCCACACAAAAACAGACTGGCACATCAATTAGCCAATAACCTTTGGCTAATAATGTAGCTCTTGGTAGAATGCTTGCCTAGCACGCACAAAGCCCTGGGTTCAGTCCCCACACCTGCATAAAACCAGAATGGCAGCACATGCCTGTAATTCCAGCACTTGAGTAGTGGAGGCAGAAAGATCAGAAAGTCCAAGTTAACCATGGCCTCCTAGCAAGTTTGAGGTTTGAGGCCAACCTGAGTTACATGAAAACCTGGTTGGTGGTGGTGGTAGTGGTGATGGTGATGGTGATGGTGGTGATGGTGGGGGTTTTTTTTGGGGGGGTGGTAAAAAACAAAAACAAAAGCTGGGCTCAGTGGCATATGCCTGTAATCTCAGCAGAGACAGGCAGGCAGATCTCTGTGAGTGTGAAGCCAGCCTGGTCTACAAAATGAGTCCAGGACAGACAGGGTTACAGAGAAAAAACCAAACAAACAAACAAGCAAACCTCATTTGCCGTAGCACCCAGACCTAAGCTGGCTCCAGGTGCCTGGATAGTGCTGCAGGGTAGTCACAAAGTACTTGGTGTGAACTGCAGCTTAAGGACCAGCTTCTCAGGCGGAAGGCTATCCTGAGCCACACACACCCCAAAAGCCACTTCTCTTCAGCTAGGGGATGGATTCTGGCCGACCTCAAGTAAAGTGGAACTGTAACCAAAGCCCCTGGTCTCTGACCCTGTGTGCCCTCTTCGGCCAGCCTGCTTTTCCCTGCCATAGGAGGAACGTGGCTCAGGTTCAGGCTGAGCTCACCAGCAGTCTAGGGTCAGCTGCCATCCCCATCACAGATGAGGGCAGCCAGGGCTCTCAGCAAAGGAGCAATGTGCACAGGTAAGCAGGACCACAGCTCTGATCCATGACGGCCTTAGAATGAGTCAAGAAAGATGACAGCATGAGTCACCAATGGGTTGTCATTCAATCCCCCCCACACACACACACACACTTAAGGTCTGTGGAGGGAGGAGCCCAGGGAAAACTAGACTCTTAGGGCTGTGTTTGGGACCCAGTCTGTTGCTATGTGACTCAAAGGCTCTTTCCATGTATGGTCTCAGCTTCCTATCAAAGATGGAGCAAATCTCACCCAACCCAGTCTCAGAGGCTAGAGCCCCTGCAGTGGGTCCCCCCCCCCACTTCCTGTTTACAGCAGCCTCTAGCTCATCCTTTTACCCCAAAGCCATTACCATCACCATGGCAACCAGACTGCATTTGTTCCAACAGGTTGGCAGAACCTGACGCAAGACTGTACTCATGGACCTATCAATGCCAGACCCTGGGAGAAAGAAGGGTCAGTGGCCTCACTCCAACTTCTATCCCCTATGGAGGGACAGTATAGGGCACAGAACCCAGGACCCCTCCCTTGCCCATCTGACATCTTTGTCCTGACAGTGGGTTTGTCTTTTTTTTTGTTGTTTTTTGTTTTGTTGTTGTTGTTGTTGTTTTTTCTTTTGTTTTGTTTTGGTTTTTCGAGACAGGGCTTCTCTGGGTAGCCTTGGCTGTCCTGGACTCATTTTGTAGACCAGGCTGGCCTCGAACTCAGAGTGATCCGCCTGCCTCTGCCTCCTGAGTACTGGGATTAAAGGCGTGGGCCACCACCGCCCTGAGTGGGTTCATCTTTTATTTCTTTTGTCTGGCCAAACTGGAGGTTGACTCTGGGAACTGAGCATTCTGCAGGACAATATTCTGTTGTCTCCTGTCTTCATGGTGATGGGTGGGGGCTGGAGAGATGGCTCAGTGGTTAAGAGCACTGGCTGCTCTTCCAGAGGTCCTGAGTTCAATTCCCAGTAACCACATGGTGGCTCATAACAATCTGTAATGGAATCTGATTCCCTCTTCTGATGTGCATGAAAACAGAGCACACATATACATAAAA